>CM057450.1:1533143466-1533768466 GCA_016271365.2 Neoceratodus forsteri
TGACAGAAAGGGCTTATTTGCAGGATTTTTAGAGCATTAATATAACTATGTCAGGCAGAAGACGCTTTCTCCCATCCAAGGATTTCAGCCATGCTCTCTTTCTTTCTTTCTTTCTCATTCTCTCCCATAGCCTGAGGCTTGAATTTGCATGTCTAATTCATTTACTCACCATATTTGAATTGGCCTGAACAGATGTAAATCGGGAAGGATGGGAAAACTGCAGCCATCAACAATGATTAATCAGCTGTTGCAGGCCGTGTCTTAAGGAGACTGGTAGGAGGAAGCATGGAAACCAAAAGGCAGTGTGTTAGAGCCTAATTGTCTCATCAGAGCATCAGTTGCCCCTCCCTCCGGTGCAACAACAGCCACTTTATACATCATTTTCTGTTTGATGCAGGCCAGAACATGAACTGAAAAAGATTTATTTTTAATATGTTCACTTTATTTTAAGCAAGACATCAGTCATGTGTGCATTTTCTTTTCCATGGTCCCATCTTGGAGCATTTATGTATACAATGTAAATAAATTTTTGTGCAAAAAAAGGACTGGAAATAATGAACTGTATTATTGCAATTTTTTTTGTATAAGTAGCAGTTTGGTATGAGTTGGCATGCATACAAATTTTACTAAATGGGATAAGCTAATTATGCCTTTGTTGTGGTTAAACAGATGCTTGTCGATAGCCTTTTTCTATCATGAAACCAAGAAGCAAATAATTCTTAATAATATTCGCACACTAAGTCTTAGTTTCTGATCAAAGCAGTTTGGATTGTATAATAACTACAAAGCCCAGTTGTAGTAGTTTAACTGTGTGCGGTAATGAAATCTGAATCTAAAATAAAAAATTATTTTTGTCATGCTGATTGCACTGGTCCAGAAATAAGTTTGTATAGCTATTCAGATTAGACCATATATATTACAAAATACTTCCAGTTTTATGAAGAACCTTTTCTGTAAAGACCCTCTCCCTCTCTCTAATATAACTTTAATGGGAAAAGTAGAGTGGACCCTCTCAATTAGGTTTAACAAAGTAAGTCAGCCTGTCAGTCATGCAACTTACAGGTTTAACACCTCTCAAGAAGCTCAGATCATAACTTTACATAGCAAACCTGTATTTTCGCCAGGGTGGTATTGGAAGGCATCCAGATATGACACTAGAAGTGACAGATATTCTAAATAAATTAAAGTGATTTTCTTAGTATTGTTTCAGTAAATATATTATAATTACATACCTTTTCCTGGAAGTGTCTGTGTGTTTTTTTTTTTAATTCCATGTAGTTGAAGTCTGTTTTTTCACAGTGTTTTCTTTCCTGACTAGTGCTCTTATTTCCATGCCCCCTTTCAATTCTTTGTGGTGCTGAACTGTGCCACTCTTATGCCATGCAAGGGAAACAAACATGACTGTCAGCATGTGATAGCAGAAATTATACCAGTGATTCTGATTCTAATGAATCATCAGCACTGTTTGTCACTTTGCTTTGCTGTGCATTAAGGTACATGTGATTGCAGTCTGCATGTACAAATACTCATACAGTTATTTTTTAAAGTGTGTGTGTCAGTATTTCTCAACTCCCCCACCTCAATTCAACAGACGGCCAACACACATCTTTATGTTCAGTTCTGAGGACACTCAAAGGTGAAATGTAAGGTATTTTTTAGTAAAACTTCTCCAGCATTTAATGTCCTGTTTTTTATTATGCTTCTTAGCATGTGTTTCTGTCACTGTATGCCTTGTTAATTTGTCATTATTGTTAACCTGCTTTAAGCAGGTTGGAGCCCATTGGAATTCAGCTGCCTCAGTGGACAATCTGGTCTGTGGCTCTTTGCTAGAATACTGATCCTTGAGTCCCCCTTTTTGACTGTCTTTCCCCTTTCTCTGCCTTTTTGGCAGTCCATGCCCATATCATCACCTGCCATCCACCTCTGGCAGTCCAAACTGTCCAACCAGACTCATCTGTCATCCCCTTGACAGACCCACCATACAGTCCCTCTTTTGACTGTCTTTTCTCTTGCTCTGTCTAGTAGGGTGGGTGGGAGGAATCAAAAACCCCAGCAAAAAGTGGCTGAGACCCCCTTGTGCTGTCCCTTATGTACCTCCCTTTTGCCCCTCCCTTTCCTGCTACCTGTCCTTTGTTCTGGTCCTTAGCCCCTCCCCTTCCTTCCCCCTTCCCTTCTGAGCACTACCATTCCATGACAGAGGGAAGGGGTGCACCAGGACAACCTGGTCTGCCCTTTAAAGGGCAAACTCCATTGTCCCGGATTCCCCCCTTTTTCCCTCACAAAAGACAGATACCATTGTTTGTTGTTGTGCTCAGATTGGCAATTAATTTATTCGTATTCATAATCCAATATTCCATTTCCATTTCTTTATTATCATATTTCAGAAATGTCATTTATTTCATCCACATATCAATCTCTGCTTATCCTTCCCCCAGGTGGAAACCTGGGTGCCTTCTGTTTCTCCTTTTCCGCAAGGTAACGGTGAAAACCGAGACCGCTTTCTTCTTCCTCTTCTTCCTCTTCTTGTGTTATTCCTTTTTTCTTCCCCCTCCCCCCTTTTTCCCCACTAGCCAGTCTCCAGCTTGCATTGGATGGCTGACTTCCTCCCATCCTTAGGGTATCCTCTCCCTTACCTCAGAGACAAACCTCTCTTCTACCAGCTTTTCTTTTTTTTTTTAACCAGCTTTTTTCCTGTTTTCTCCATTCCTCTATGAAACCCATTGTTTCTGTGTTGAACATATCTATGGTCAGGTCTGACAGGTGCACACCATCTGGCCTGTAGAAGTCCTCCACCCATTCTTCTACCCCCCGTAGTATCACCTGTCCCCCATCTGCCTTATCAATGTCCCCACCCTCCTATTCATCTTTCTCCTGGCCCTCTCCACCACTCTGTGGCTGTGTTCCTGTCACCATACCCTTCGTGGTATCATATCTGACCAAGCAAGACATACTTGAGGCCATCACTGTCTTATTGCCACTAGGTCCCTCTTTATCTGTAAGTATGTGTGTACCCATGGTCTGCCTGCCAGGTCGTTGCCCCCTAGGTGTATAATGATTAGGTCTGGAATGGGCCAATGTCCCTTGAGTTCCTTCAAAGCGGGCAGGAGCTGTGCCCATCTCATCCCCCATATGCCGTGCCATACCAATCTACACTGTCTTACATCCTGGTGCAGTTGTTTTCCCCCAGCTTTTTTCTCTGCTCTCTTACCAGCCCAGTAAATATAGGAATGGCCGCAGATCCAGACTTCTGTGCTCCTCTCTCTACCTATGGGGTACAAAGAAAATTAATTAATTTACACATACTCTTAGTGCCCTCACTGTATTATCCCCCCCGCCTTCTTCTTTCCTTTTACCTGTGCTCCCCTGTAGGAGCACCATAATTCCATCTTCTTTTTCCTTTTTTTTTTTTTTGAAAAACCACACTTCTCCTTCCCTCTCTTTTTTTTTTTTTTTTACTTCATTGCTCTGATGTATCTCTTATAACTGGCTGACTGCCAGCGCCCTTTTTCCAAAATGTCCTTCATGGGTTCACCCATTGCTGCCCACTGTGAGGCAGCCCCAATCCGTAGGGAATGGGATGAGTAATTAGCTGGGTCCTCCCCCAGAAAATGCATGCCCTTTTCCAGCACTGCTGTGACTTGATAGCTGGTGACCCTTTTCCCATCACCATGTACAAATAGCTTCCCCGTCCTGGTCACCCACTCTGCAGCGAAAACCCACAGAGCCTGCACTGGGCAGATCACAATCTCCGACCTCCCTTTCAGTGTTACCATGCAACCTTGCCCTTTTTGGTCCATTTTTGACCTCCTTAGCTTGATCCATATCTCTCTTATCCCCCAACTCGCATCCTCCCATTCCACACCTCCTTCCTTGTCATCTTTTCCATGGCCTACCACTTCACTCACTCTCATAGCCCCCGCAAACATTATCGCATAAATTGTGTGAAATAGCTGGGCCTCGGCCTTTGATCTGCATATTGCCAGGAGCTATTATCCCCTGGCCCACGTTTTAACCTGCCCCATCCCTGCATCATTCTCCTGATAAGCAGTGATTTTGTTGGGTCATTCCACCCTTTTAGGCTGCAGATCACACTGATCCCTGCAAGATAAACCCCCATTGTGGCGTGAGCAGTCCCTTTCTGCCATTGTTCCACAGTGAACATTCCCAACTGTTCCTCAGAGAGTGGCCCACTTATCTCCATCTGGTGTTCTGCCCTGAATGTTTGAAAAACTCTCCAGGCCCCATCGTAGGCCCTCAGAGTCCGAGGCACCCATGAGCTGCGAAACAGCAGTTCTGCTCCTTCTTGCCAACGTCCCAGATGTTCGTTGGTATGGGCGTTTTTTGTTCCTCCACTGCTGGTGCCAGCCTCCTGAAATGGTCCAGCTGCAGACGGGAAAGGCTGTCAGCCAGGGTATTGTGTACCCCTTCTATGTGTTTTGCTCTGAAAGACATGTTCAGCTGCAAAGCCCTTAACACTAAACGTCGTACTACCTGCATGACTGTATCCGACCTGGCTCCCCTGTTTAGTGCATCAACCACCGCTCTATTGTCACACCAAAAAGTCACCTTCTGATCCCATAATTCCTCCCACAAACCAAGATACATGCCCATATGGGCATGATCTCCAGTAGTGTTATATCTCTCACTTTCCCGTCCCTCACCCAACTGGCCGGCCATGGTTCTGCAAACCACCTGCCCCTTAGGTAACCCCCCATGCCTAGCCCTCCAGCAGCATCTGTGTAGAGGTCAAGGTCTGTGTTGTACAGCCACTCCTCCTGCCAGAACGAACAACCATTATATTCCTTCAGGAATTCTTCCCATATACTAAAATCCTCCCTGACACCTTGTGTCAGATCAACCCAGTGATGTGGTCTGGTGACCCCTGCTGTAGCTCTGGCTAACCTCCTTGTGAATGCCCTTCCTGGTCCTATGGCCCTGCATGTGAAGTTCAGGTGCCCCAGTACCTGCTGGACCAATTTTGGTTGTACCCGTCTCCTGCTGGCATGTACCCGGATTAGTTCCTTCAACCTCCTTACTTTTTTGTCTGGTAGCCTAAACACTTCGCTCGTGGCATCTATCTCGATCCCAAGGAATTCCATAACCTTGCTGGGCCCCTCTGTTTTTTCTGGTGCCAATAGGACTCCCAGCTCCCGACACAATTCCTGAAACTTACCCAGCATCCTCTGTGTCTCCCTTTTGCCCTTCCCAATGAGGAGAAAATCATCCAGGTAATGGATGACTGACCTATAACCCATTTTTTCTTGGAATATCCACTGAAAACATGTGCTGAATGCCTCAAACGTAGCACATGCTGTGGAACACCCCATTGGCATTGCTTTGTCGAAATAATACTGTCCCTCACTTTTAAAACCCAACAGATCCCAGTCTTCCCTCCTGACTGGAAGCAGTCTGAAGGCAGACTCAATGTCCGTTTTTGCCATCCATGCATCTCCTATGGCCCGGATTATCCGGACTGCATCCTCTAGTGTCGCGTATGTCACCCTACTATGTTCCTCACTGATAAAGTCATTCACCGACTCCCCTTCCGGATAGGACAGGTGGTGGATCACCCTGTATTCCCCTTCTTGTTTCTTGGGTACCAAGCCCAAAGGTGATATCCACATGTTTTCCAATGGGGGGGTGTTAAATGGGCCCTCCACCCTGCCTGCTGCTTTTTCTTTCTCAATCTTCTGTCTTAGCATTTTCTCTTTCCCTTTTACAGACCCCAGGTTGCTTGCCTCCCTTGCTTGCCTGGGTCCCCTAGACTGTAATGAAAACCCTGCGTTAAAACCACTTAAAATCATATCCCGCATGCTTGTGTCCAGATATCTGTCCAGGCAAACTGTCCATGCTGCTAGGTTGATGGGGGTTCTGGCCATACCAAAATGTTCCTTGTTGTGCCACCTGTCCCCCCTCCCTGACTCCTCACTTTCTTCCTGTCTGACCTTCCTTGCTTCAGTGGTTCTGGCCCCCTCTATTCCTGTTCCCCCTGCCCCTCCCTCCCTTGTTCCATGTTTGCCCTTTAAACCCCTGGCCATCTCGAAAAAACTGTTGGCCTGATCCTTGCCCCCCATGCCCTTGTGCTCCCTGTGTCCATGTTGTTCTGCACTTGCTTGCCGGGTGCACCCCTCCGCATTTTGAACAGGCATGTTGAAAATGACACTGAGGCCACTATCAGAAAGCCCTGTTATAAGCCCAGCAGCATCTCTGTGGCGTAAACCCCTTTTTGCCCCACCCACCCTCGGGTGTGGACTGATCTGTTATGTAATCCGTCCATAAATCTATTTGCTTGGTGTCCCATCTTACATCCCCGAATGTTGCCATTCTCTGCCGAAAACATTCATCGTAGTATATCCATCCTACCCCGCCTTTTGCTTTTGCTCTTCATATTATCAATGAATAGGTAATGAGCGGGATGCCTAGCTCCGGCCTCTTTTTCAGAACGATGGCTGAAAAAGTGGCAAAACCTAGAAACCACACATCCCAAGTCTTCCCTTTCGTGAACTTGTCATCCTCTTTTTTTCTTAAGAGCACTATGGCAGCTGCCATCTCACTCTTACCTATGCTCTCAGTTTCTTCATATTTGGCCGCTGCCTTCCGGCTCACCAAGACAAATATATCCACATATTCCCCTTTCCATATTTTTTCCTTCGTGGCCAATGGCACATGTTCGCCTATTCTCATCCCAGGCTCACCTATCTCTCTTGAACCTTTTCCCTCTCTTTCTGCTCCCTTTACAGTATCTCCTGGTACCTCTTTTCCTGTCCTAATCTCTGCCAGAGCAGATTCCATCTGCCTCAGCCCTCCTGTCCCCAGTGCCTCCACAATTTTCCCTATATATTCTTTTATACTATCACCCACTGCGTTGGATGTGTTACCTGTAACCTTGTCCTGGCCGAGCTGCCTGGAGTCCTCCAAAGGTCCCCTTGCTTCTTCCTGTGATTGAGGTGGAGGTGGAGGGTGAGCTACTGGGGTCTGCGGGCAGGACCTCCTGTTCTGGGCTTCGTGTCTGGGTTCCACCGGGGAGATCCCCCTCTGATCTGGGGTGGGTACTGGTGTCACTGGGTTCACCGGCCGCGTTGGTACTGGATTGACTGCCTTGGTGGGCCCCGCTATCACCGGTGCTACCCTAGCGGGACTGTGTAGCCCTTTGGCTGGCCTCTTCCCCTTGCCACCTTTTTCCGTACCTGCTTTTCTCTTCTCCCGGCCTCCCGGTTCCTCCCCCTCCACCAGTTCCCACATTTTGTTTGCTTTTTCTGCCAATTCAATTATAGCCTTGTAGGCATCTTCCTTCGATGGCCTGCTCTTCTTGGGTGCCATGTCCGTCTTATCTTTTGCTCTGTGAAGACAACTATAGGAAATGAAAAACAGGGTTATTCGTATATCTGTACCTCCCTGTACGTCTTCCTCCTGTCCGTCGCACCACCCACCATACCAACACAGACCGGGGCCACCCGTGAAGGACCCCCATCCTGCCTGGCAGGTCACCATCTCCTAGCATGGGCCCGCACTCACTGCGACCCCTTCACCACGTGGGATGTCTCCCGTGAGTTCCCAGGTCAGGATCCCCCCTATTCTGCCCTGGGGCTCTCCCAGTAACTTCATTTTACCCCCAGCATGCCTCCCCAATAGGGAAGGCTTCCCCGACCCCCATACTCGTGGAAATCACCCTAACTCACGCATGCTTCCATCCCATATCCCCTAGTGGTGTGTGATGCCATGCCATGAGGGCCCTTGTCTACTCACCCTCCTATGTTCCTGGGCCCCTACCCCCCCAGCCTTCTTTCTATATATATATTTTTTTTGTGCCCCCTTTCCTTTTCTTATCCCATTTTTTTTTTTAAATCTTTGAAGCTTCATAAGGAGCAATCTCTCAGATTTGAAACCTTGGACCTTGTGGACCAAAGACAGCTCTCAAACCACAAAGCTATCCTTAGCCTCTCTTTTTATGCCTCTCTGCCTCCCCCTGCTCTCCCCTGCCGTCTAATGGGGGCCGATACCGTCCGCTGCCCCCCCACAGAAATACCTCCCTCATGGGCGATGCCAGGTTATGTTTAACATCTTTCTCTGAGAGGGTATGCTCTCCCAGAAACAAACCACTGAGGCAGCCACAAGGTTCCTTGGAGGGGAGTCTGGCTTCTTCCCACGACTCAGCTGACATGCGCGTATGACGGTAACCCCTTGCCCACTGTTATCCAGTACCCCCTGTACAAACCCACCTGCCTCCCTCATCTTTCACCCTCTGCTACCCTCGATGTTCCTTTTCTCTCCCTTCCCCCGTCCTCGCGACCATAGCGTGGCATGTGACATCATGCCACGCGGTCGCTATAGCGTGTTTCTGCTCCTCTTGTTGCAGGGCCTCTCCCCGCTGACCCCTTAATGCACTGTTCCCCTCGGGATTCTCATGCAGACACCAAAAGAAAACCATTACCTCGGTGACCAACACCCCACATTCACTACTCCGAATTCTGCCATAATGCCAAGGCTAAATAGCCTCCCTCTGCACAAAATTCTTCAAAAACAAAGGATGTAGCCCTCTTAGGCCTGTACCATGGTAACAGGCCCGTACCCAAGCCGAAAATGGCCAAAAGCAGGCTGGGGTTTATTGCGACTACCATGCGGCGTGTGATGTCATGCCACGTGGTCCCCCATTCATGCTCCTGCTCTTTTCCATCCCCCACTCACTTCAGGGCCTCTTCCAGGCCTATCATACTGTGGAAACTTGCACAAAACCCCTTCGCCTGTACTATAGGCTTGCCTTCCTTCATTACTCGGCCTCCATTGCTACCACATTTAAAATTCTGGCGCGATTGCCAGTACTCGCTTCTACAAGTGCCACCACATCACAGCAGCGCTGTGCCACGCCACCAAATCTCATTGAAAAAACACGCACCATCATATCACCACAAACTTGCATGTGGCTAGGCCACTGCCCCTGGGGGGACAGTGTGGTCTGCTGAAAACCGTAAGCTGGCTCCAGAAACAATCGCTTCCACTGTTGCCCCAGCACCTCGCGATTTCTATTACGACTAAGACATCCCCATACCTTGCATCTCCATGAACTTTGCCAAGATAACTCCCCTGCCACCATCATTAGCCCCCAAACAAATGGATAAATTGGACAAATATAACAGCCATAACCACATCAGCTCATTCCTTTTTTTTTTGCACAGCATTCTATTGGTTCTTACAAAAACTGTTTCTCTCTGACTTTATCATCTATCTTATATGCCAGTCTGCTCCCCAACTATATTTATAAATTCATTATATATCCCTTTCTTTTTCTTTTTTTTTTTTTATCCAACTTCAATTATCCTTCACCAAATTAGTCATTTGCTTCCTTACCTTTCTCTCCTGGTGAACAAACCTTAATCACTATGCCAATCTGATGTACTGCAGTTGTTTGTAGAATCAAAAACTCCAGCAAAAAGTGACTGAGACCCCCTTGTGCTGTCCCTTATGTACCTCCCTTTTGCCCCTCCCTTTCCTGCTATCTGTCCTTTGTTCTGGTCCTTAGCCCCTCCCCTTCCTTCCCCCTTCCCTTCTGAGCACTAGCATTCCATGACAGAGGGAAGGGGTGCACCAGGACAACCTGGTCTGCCCCTTAAAGGGCAAACTCCATTATTTGAATGACTGCAGTGCCCGCAATGGCATATTTCAATCATGTAAGTATGAACAGGGGTACACACTGACAGCATATTACTATAATCGAAATAGTGTCACTGCAGAAAATAGTTCAGTTTGACCATGAAAATGAATGTTATGCAGCACCACACACGAAGCCTGCATAGACACTATGGTGGTCCTGCGAGACCGCTGTCATTTACATGGCGAGGTAAAAAAAAATTTCTGAGATGCACCAATGACTGAAAAACACCACACACACACACACACACACACACACATAGAGGGATACAACTGTGATTGCAGCCTTGTTGTCACTAACAAGTGAATCCAAATGTGATGAGAAAACTACCACAAGCTGGCAGCCTACAACATTATCTGTGAAAAAAACAGCAGCCTGCATAGGACCGAGTTTCAATACCAGCTGCAGTCCCTGACAACAACCACGAGCACAGACAAACTGGAAAACAGCAACACCTTAAAGTAACATCAAGGGAATAAGAAAACCTTGATTTGGCACTGTTTTTCACAGTTACTTCAGACATTAGACAGACTACACTGTCACAATTTACATTTTATCAACTCCAGTGTGTGAGAACACTCAGGACTGTGTTCCCCAGCACAGTGACCTGCTGTCTGACAGCTGAGTGTTTCTGACAGCTCAGTTGGACAGGGAGGCTGTGATGTGTGAGTGGTCCTGAGGTCCTGAGGATCAGTATTCCAGCAAGGAGCCACAGACCAGACCTTCCACTGAGGTGACTGAATTCTAATGGGCTCTGACCTGCTCAAATCAGGATAGCTGTAATGGCAAATTAACAAGACATACAATGACAGAAACACATACTGAGAAGCACAATAAAAAACAGGACATTAAATGCTGGTGGAGTTTTACTAAAAATGCATTACATTTCCCCTTTGAGTGTCCGCAAAACTGAACATAAAGATATGTGATGACTTTCTGTTGAATGGGGGAGGGGGATTGAGGAACACTGACATAGTGACACACACACCAGCAGAAACAACTATGAGTATTTGTACATACAGATTGTGATCACATGTACCTTAATGCACAGCAAAGCAAAGCAAAGTGACAGACAGCACTGATGATTCATCAGAATCACTGGAATAATCTCTGCTATCACACATGCTGAGAACCACGTTTGTTTCCCTTGCATAACATCACAGTGTCACAGTTCAGCAGCACAAAAAATTGAAAGGGGGCATGAAAATAGGAGCACTAGTCAGGAAAGCAAACGTTATGAAAAAACAGACTTCAACTACATGGAATTTAAAAAAAAACACTCAGACACTTCCATGAAAGTGTATGTAACTGCAGTATCTTTATTATAACAAAACTAAGAAAATGTCATCACAATGAGTGAAATTCATGAAAATTAATATAAGTAAAAAATAAAATTACCAGTTAGTTTTCCCTAAAAAACATCTGTGAACTTCAGTGTTTACTTTAATAAACAGCAGTTCTGCTAATAGAATTATGGAACTGTGTGGTTATCTGAGGACTGTCCGATGCTTGATAAAAGATACAGTGAAATCAATACTGCATTATCTGAACTCTTTAGTAGACCAATTTCAGGACAAACTAAAACAAGCCTAGGAAACATTAAACATAATGGCCCACATTTTCTAAGGAGATGCACGGTGCATCCCAGAAACTGTGAAGAACCGTGATATTTGGAAGAGAGAGATGCGTCATGCATTTCTGAAGGCATGATCATGCAGATATGATGTATGCAGCACAAAAAAGGGGGTGGGTACATGAATATACTGTGCATCCTCATATTCAGCAAAAATGTGCAGCACATCTGCTGTGCATCTCAAAAATGCTCCTCGCAAAGTTAGGCATGTCAGGGGGTGGCCTAGATTGGCCGGCCAGTATCAGGCAGGCTGAAGAACTGCAGACAGGTGACCCTGAGACAGCCATTGGAAGTGCACTAGGAAGTGCTCCAGGCACCCATACACAGCAGACATTCCAAAATGGACATAACCAAAGCCACTGGTGCCAGCACACCATGGGCACCACCAAGACAGCCATCCCCCACACCACTCCCAGGATGTGGACACTCAGCTGCCACATACCAGTGCTGTCAGGTGCCCCTCAGGCATGCCAGTGGAGCAGATGGCCACACTGCAGCACATGTACCATGGGCCATGGCCTGCACCCATGTGACCTGCAGGGCACCACCCAGTGGTGGCATGCACCCAGGGTGATGTCAGAGGCAATGGTGCCCAGGTAGCCTGGTGGTATTAGTGGCAGCATTGCATGGACCAGGAACTGACCTGTGGCACACACCCACAGTGGTTCAATATAGGTTAGACCCATCTTGGGTACCTGGCCACCTTCTGCACACTGTCATTCCTTGCAGTTATCACCATGTTCCTGTCATATGGGAGATATGGGGGCACTACAGGTGACTGTATGCTGCATATGGAGCTGGTGTATTACATGCATGTGGTATACCGATCAGACTGTGTCACCCTGTGCCCTCCCCTATTGCTTGTCCAGGTGGGCCCCCTGTACCTCGGTCCAACCCTGTACATGGCTATGGGTAACAGCACTGTACCCAGGCCAATGCAGTCCATCCACCCACACACCAACATTCCATCACACCTGCCTGCTAGGCTGCAGTACCTCCTGTTCACCTTTGTGGAGTGGTGGGGCATCCCTGCAGAGCTGCAACTGTGCATGCCTTGAGTATGCAAATGGCCTGAATACATTCCAGTAATGAGCTGCACATGTGTGAAATGGGCTTGGAATGTGCAGTGAGGTCATTTGCATATTCCAGCCAAATATTGCAATTTTGCACACCATGCAAGTGGCTTTGCATTGCGCATTTCCCTATGCTCTGCACAGGTCCCAGGTCACCTGCCACA
This sequence comes from Neoceratodus forsteri, assembly GCA_016271365.2. Taxonomy (NCBI): domain Eukaryota; kingdom Metazoa; phylum Chordata; order Ceratodontiformes; family Ceratodontidae; genus Neoceratodus; species Neoceratodus forsteri. The sequence continues at coordinate 1,533,155,983 of CM057450.1, forward strand.
CCGTGCATGTTCAGGATATTCAGCCAGACATGTGTGATCACATCTTATGGTGCAAGTTTTGAATATACCATTATTTTGTGCTGGCGCATCTCAGTTGTGCAGTGCAGACACTTGCATGATGCAGCCTGGGACTTTTGAATATGAGGCCCAATTAATGTAAATATAATAGCCTTTAGCCTTTTTATTTGAGTAGTTACTTACTCTTTAAGAGAAAATGTATGCTGGCTTGGGAAAACATACTTTTCTGTTTTGCTTTGTAAACTGAATACATCAAGAAAATCAGGAGTGGACATTCAGAACAGGTAGCAACCATAGCTAGCCCCTTGTTGCAAGTGAATCCTTTCATAGTGGCTTTTCATCTACTGCAATTTCAAAGGTGATCAGAAATGGTCTTTACACTTTAGATGGCTTACTACTTTCCTTTTAGTGTAAACCACAAAAGAGCATGGTTCTACTGTGACATTAATCCATGGTTGGGCTGGTTGACACACGAGGTGCGTCCAACCTGCCAACCATGGATTAATACCAGTAGTAGAACCATACTGTGGAGTGGTTTAATGCACTTGTAACATGGCAATTATTATATGACTAATATTCACTATTTAAATGAGAACACACAGACAGATTTAGGTTTGGAATGCTTTATACTGAACTGTTAAACATGGTGTACACACAGTACAAAACAACTGGACCACACCTATTGGAAATATCGTGGCTGCTATTTAACTTTTGCAAAAATAGCTTTCGTTACAGGTTTTACACTTCATAACATCAAAACATATTTTAAAACTTTTCAAAAACTTGCAGTTAACTTTCTACACTAGGTTCCTTGATTTTCATGGGTGTGTATTACAAGATATGGGTTGCTCTGCATGATGGGACCATGCTAGGGTAGATCTTCATGTTTTGTTCCTGCAGTTCCCTTGGCAGACCAACAGATGGCTGTGAAACAATGCTAGCAGCACAGCACTGTTTTACAGCCTAGGATTTTTAGATCAGTTTCCAAATGTACTGAATTGAGCCAATTTGAAAAAAACGTTCCTAGACCAAGTACTATTTTTGTGAGTATTAACTTCACTTTTTTTCACTAAATTATCTAGCTCAGCAGGAGATAGAACAACATGACATATACTGCTCTCACCTTTCAAATACTTGTTTTGACTAGTATTGTTACTCTCTTTCTTTGATTTCCTTTTGTTTTTCTCACTTTCTTTATTTTTCTTTTCACCCATAGAAGCAGCCTCTTTCCTTGATCTTGTTGTGCTTATCTCACTGTCATTGTTATTTTTGCTTTCTGTTACAGAATGTGCAAGGCTCATCTTTACAATAAATAGTGTGTATTTACCAAGGCAGTGATGCCCACTTCTCCACATGCACAAAAGTTGGCATTACAATTATGTATTGCTCTCCTTCTGTGCTTCACTTGTGAATGGTGATCCACTGGGTGGGTGGGAAAATCAGGGAATTCTGTTGTTTTACGATGTCTGTGAAATGATGCTAGCAGCACAGCACTGTTTGACAGCCATCTGTTGGGTTGCCTTGGAAACTGCACTTGAGCAAAGAATTGCTGGAGCAAGCATGGATTATTCAAGAACTGTGCTATGTATTTTATTGTGGTTCATACTGGTATTACACAAGCAACCATGGTTCTACTGTGGCATTAATCCATGGTTGCTTTGTGATCACCTGATGCTGTTTAACCAATCTTAGACAGTTATTTTAGTCTTATATTTATGCCAGGTTACAATGTCTGATATGTTTTGCCTTTTTATTGTTAAAATTAATCAAATTCTTGTTGCCTTTTCAACCACCTTACATTCCTCTCTCCTCAGCAGCTATTGTTCTTTTCATGCTACCTGAATATTTTAGGACATCAGTTTAATGGACCATTGGGCTCCTTATGTTGTACTGTTTTGGCAACATTTGGAGATCATTGCTAGGCTGGGTAAGACTGGAATGATTGGTAATGGAATGGTAGGTTCTGAAGTAGTTTGGAAGGCTGTTGCAACACAGACTGTAGCTTAGAAGTATGCACTCTCTGTCCATGCTATAGGTACTACCTTTATTTTGGGGAGCCATGAAAACATAGGAACCCTTCTTGAGAAGGGTGCCACCCATTAAAGGGCCTCAGGGATGCAGTCCATTTAGATCAAAGGTACCTTAAGGAAGATGGCCCAATCCTATAAGGACCATGAGAAGCCACTGGAGGAGGAAAGGAAGATGATAGTAGCAGTAAACTAAGTGTCCAAGGGATTCTTGGCATGCACATATCAGAACCACTCAATTGGGATGTAGTAAGCATTGCCTGCTGCCCCATTATACTGCAGGCACAGCTCTTCAATCCAATAGAATATTGTGTTCCTTACATGGGAATGCTTAGACAACATATGGGTGGGGGGGAAGAGTGATAGGTTGGGAAGGATTCAAATGACTGGTAATTATGTACTGAGGTAGATTAGAACACAAGAAGTATGAAGAATGGTTGTGCAACATAGGCTGTAGCTTTGATGTATGCTTTCTGTCCCTGCTACAGAGATTATTATAACCTTCTGGAGTGTCATGATGACACAGGAATCATCTTGAGAAGGGATCCACCCCAAGAAGTACCATGGGGCAAGGTTCCCTTAGACCAAAGCTTCCTCTGAAGAAAAGGCCCAATCCCTTAAGGAATGAGAGGAGCCACCAGAGGAGGAGGGGAGGATGGAGGTAGCAACAAAAGGACACAGGCATACGCAGTTTAGGTTCCACTGATTGGAGGATATACTATGCATTGACTGCTGCCCCATCATAGAAACATAGAATTTGTTGGCAGAAAAGGATTGTTTGGCCCACCCAGTGTACCCAGATGTCCCCTGCCTAATCTTTCTCCTCTTTCTTCTCTACAGACCCTAACCAGTCTCTGTCTACCTTCCTCCTCCCTACCTATTTACTAATATTGCTCTATGTCTGTTCTATGCAAGCTTGAATCCCCCACTGTTTTCACTTCCACCACATCCACTGACAGTTTGTTCCAGGCATCTACCATCCTTATTACATCCCTCTTAAACTCCCCTCCTCCAGCTTTCTCAAATGTCCCCTGGTCTTGGTGCTGTTTTTCTTAGAAAGAGACTCCCCTCCTGTAGCCAGTTCACCCCTGTGAGGTATTGTAGGTCTCTGTCATGTCCTTTCTTGCTCTCCTCTCTTCCAGGGTGTACTTGTTTTCCCTCATAGGGATTTTGGTGCAATCCCTGCACCATTTTGGTTGCCCTCTTCTGGATTGCCTCTGCCTTGTCTACATCTTGTCTGAGATGTGACCTGCAGAACTGGTCAGCATACTGTAGGTAGGGTCTCACCTGTGAGCAATACAGTGGCACCACCACTGCCCCCTCCTGCTAGAGATACCCCTCCCTGTGCACTACAGCATCCCACTATCCTGACCCCCTACATCAAACTGCAGGCAGAACCCTTTAATTAAGTGTACCATGGGTTCCTTATATAGGAATGCTTTGGCAACATAGGGAAACTATTGATATGCTGGATAAAATTTGAATGATTAGTGGGAAGCAGAATGATTGGTAATAAAATGGTGAGTACTGAGGTCATTAGGAAGGCAGATAGTATGTAGCATGCTTGTGCAACATTGATTGTAGACTTTGGTGTACACTTTCTCTGTCCTTTTGTGGTGGCATGAAGACACAGGAACCCTTTCAAGGAAGATTCCTCCCCTAGAGGTGATAAAGAGATGAGGGCCCCTTAGAACAAAGGTACCTTACGAAAACATTTCTAAAATCACAAATAAAAACAATGAACACACAATGTACATCCCATAAGGAGAAAAGAGATGCAGCCTGGAGAAGGGGATGCCATTATCAAAGAATTAGGACCATCATCCCGCTCCAACTCTCAGCAGAATAATTTATTAATACATTTTATGCTATGACCTTTGGCATGTAGAAGATGGAAAAAACCCTGTTAATGCAGACTCTGGGGAATCAAGACCCATGACACCATCTCTTCAGACTAAGGAAACTTATGTATGGAAAAGGACGTCAGACATGTTTTAGTTAAAATGATGACAAGACTCTTCTTCTGTAAAGCAACTTCACTCTCCCAAAGGTGCAGCAGGGCTAGCTGTACAACTGAAACAATCCATACATGGAAGGATTCCACCCCTGGGGAACTGCTACATGCCAAAGCCATCAAGTGAATGATGGGATTACTGAAGGCGTACTGAAGAGAAGGAAGACTTACTGACGGCTACTGCAGGCTTGGCTTCCCAAATACATTCCTTGGAGTGCAAGATTCATGGTAAATACTGGAACCAAGTTATTGATTGGCAAAGTACTTTAGGGCAACACTGAAGATGAGCCCTTATAGGGACATGGCCTGAGATGAATGACCCCTCAAGAGACTTGGGAGAAGGCACTTGAGGGCGCAGAAGCAGTCTGGTAGTTGATGGGGAAACAGAGTTGGAAGGTTTGTAGGAGCTGGAGAGTTTTCACAGGAACTGAAGATATGATAGATGCTGAAAGTATGGTAGGTTAGAAAGGAGGGTGAAGCCCAGATAAGTAGTGTGATAAAGAAGGCAAAGCCCAGTAAGCAGTATGATAAGGAGGACAATGCACTGGTATGGGTAGCATGGTTTGAATGTTGAGCCCAAGAAGAGAGCCCGGACACCTGCCTGGACAGGCTGGTTGACATAATAGCAATGGCAAAGCAACAGGCTAAGGGCTCAATCTAGCAGAAGGGCCAAAAACATCAGAGGACAGTAGAAGCAAGAAGCAGCAGAATAAGGGAGACGTCTGGGTAGAAAAGAAGCAGAGGAGAGGGAGGGGGTGGAGACAGCAGGCCAGAGATCCAGAAACAGAAAAGGCAGGCACAGACCCAGGAACCCAATAAGAGGAGCAGGTTAGCAGAAGACGGCCAGCACACAAGGGAGCTGTGCATGCCAACCTCTCCCTAAGGTGCAACTTCTGCCACAAACCTGAAATACTGACACCCCCTGATGAAGCCTGCTTAGGTGCTACATAGAGGTGATTGCCATAGTGTAAGTGACTATGCCACTTCAAAATTCAACCAGCAGTGTGTGTGCTTCCTTTATTTTAACAGTACAGCAGAAGAGGGTCACAGGGAAGCAGACCTCATGGAGCAGAGTTGACTGAGAAGCCCCTCTAAGGGACAGTATGAAGGAACTAAGACTGGCATGTGAGCTGAAACCAGGCTGCACAGGAGGGAGGCCAGGGGAGTAAAGAGAACACCAGGGTCAGAGTGGGGGAGACCCAGGAACAGGAAAAAAGAGAATTCTACTCACAGTAGATGGAACAACTCAACAATAGCAGCACATGGGGAAAGGAGATGTCAGCAGCACCAGTGTGGGCACTGACAGGTAGACAGGGTGGGGAGGAGGACTGGCAGCCACACATCTGCTGTGAAAGAACAAGTGTCTAAACGACACTGTGGCATGCATTGTTTAGGTACCACTTGATGAGGATGTGGCCTAATTCCCTTTTTAATAGAACATATTGCCCTTTATTAATACACTTCTAGGCCATTCAGATGAATAGCATGGATTAGTGTAACTGATGTCATATAATGCTTTTAAAATATGAACAGGGCAGTATCTACTGAGGAGAGGGAAACACAATGCAGATTTGAGGGCATTAAAAAACTAAATCTAAAAATTGGTCAAATCATAACAAAATATATGGCTGACATGGAAAGAAAATTGGGAAGGCATGTAATTATATCAATGCACCTCTAAATACCTGCCTTAGACAGACAGTTTGATTAGTTTACAGAAACTGTGTATCTGTTGTGTGGTATCAGTGACAGCCTTTTGTGTTTTTTTTGGGGGGGGAATGAAAGATGGAAGCAGCAAGGTTTATTTAGGAGGCACCTGTCAATGTTGGCCTTCCATTGGTTGGGTTTTATTGCGGCAGGTAATCTTGTGGCATTTTGAAGTCATACTGGATAAAGTCTGCACAAAACTCATACATCCTGTGCATATTTCAGCAAGGAAAATGTATATTTGTTTTTAATTTTACATTTTAAGTATCCACTATAGCTAAGCAGAGATGCATCATCTTATTTTCAGAGGTTATTTTCTTCTACCCATTTCCACAGGCTGGGTGGAATGGAGCACTTAGAGATTAAATGGCTTGCCCAACATCACAACAGTGAGGATTTGGCTTTGACCTAGTGGAGTTTGAACCTGTGACCTCCTGGTCTGCAGGCTGGTTTTATAACCAATGGGAGCAGCAAAAAGAACTGCTCCAGCCACATCTGACTTGTAACCAGAGCTAGAGCACTAACAGCAAAAACCTGAAAAACCCGGTACTAAGTTACTGCACAAAGAAAAACACCCAAACTGCAAATATGAGTATTAAGGTTTTGTTTAGGGATTTTTTTGTACAAGTTTTTATCCCTTTGTGTGGTCGGGACAGGATAGGCTTTCTTCTGTGCTGCACCGCTGCCCCCACCGCAATCCTGCACCTCCCCAGGATTTACCTTGAGGACTAGACTACCCCCATGGATTCTCCCCTCATGGGGAGGTCAGGAGGAGGAGAGCCAGCCCCTCCACCACCAAAGCACACAAATACAGCTTTCCAGCAGTCCCCTGGGTCCTGGTGATGCAGCAGGTGGAGGATCGGTGAACATGAAACATACACACCTGTCCTGCCACCATTTTTCTTTGTTTTTTGCTCCTTTCCCCTTGCTGGAGCATGCTCATCTATGTACACATGTGGAGGCATGCGCACACTGCAGAGTCCCATAGCACCTTCCTGCTTCTGCTGCTTCTGTCAAGCACTACCTCCAGTACTCTAGTGCAGTCATTCAGTGGAGCATGCAATCATCCCCGGAAGCAACCCATGCTCATTTCTGAACACGGGTCGCTGGCATGCAGTGAGGTGTGGCATCCAGCATTTTGACCCTCAGCACCGCTGGACCAGCTATAAAGAGTATTTTTATTAGCACATACCACAGAGATCTGAGCCCCAGTAGTCCACCAGTGTTTCACACTGCTCTTTCAGCACTTTCTCAAGGTGTATACACCACATGGTGATTAAAGTCTATATAACAGAAAACATCAGAAATGCTAGTGCAGTTTTCAGATGTATAGCCTTGTAGATTATAGACAAGTAGTGAGTGAAAGTAAATGTGCAAATAATATGTGTTAGTAACCAAAGTGCCAAAGTAAATACCACTGTACAATATACAGTGGACCACAATCATAACACATATATGCCACACATAATTAAAAACCATCAACTATAATTGCAATCTTCCAGGGCTAGAATTCAGGTATATACAAAGTACAGATGTGTCTGATATCATCAGGTAGATCCTGGTCCATACTAAAGAAAAAGCAGACTATAGTGTATAATTCATTATACATACCCATAAGATAATATTTTTTTTTTGTTTGTTTTTTTGCTGGTTGTTAAATTTATATGATATTTTGGGATGTCCAAAAAATAAAATATCTACTCCTCTATATAGAAGGACCTCCCTCTCTTTTTCCAGGACCCTGAAAAACAGGACATGTATACCCACTGCTACATAGGTAATTTATATAAAGATTAAACATTGTTTCGGGGAACATACGAGGGTTATTGAAAAAACTGGAAGAGGAGAATACCCTGGCAAAACATATTAAGATTAGCCAGGGAGAACATAATTTCAAATTCCATGATACTGAAAGACCAAGATTGGGCCCTCAGAGTGGGGACATTGATAATGTCCTAATATGCAGGGAAGCATTCTGGATTCTTTAACTCAATGCTATGGAAACCTTTGACAGATTTGAAACTGCCACATTCTTAAGGTAAATATATCTTTGGGTGGCATTAAAAGACCCCTGATTGGGAATTGGCATGTATAATGTGTTATATCCCAATTTGTTTTTACTTTACTACAGTACGCTCAATCTAGTGTTTAATCTTTTTATATGAATTACCTATTTAATAGTGTGTGTGTATATATATATATATATATATATATATATATATATATATATATATATAATGAAGCAAAAACTCAGTTTAATGCATTAGTTAGGGTTGTTCCAGCGACAAAAGTGAGAAATTCGCTGTTGGGTTGAAAAACCCTTGGACCCCACCCACCCCCAACCGGCATTGGGGTGCGCATTGAGATCGATCAGCCTAACTCTCACCCCATGACATGTGTAAAGCAGCAGAAGTATAGGAGAATGGGGTGAGAGTTGGGACACAATCCAATGCGCTATCCATTGAAAGGTGGCGAAATCGAGGTATCAGCAACAACCGGTCTCACTAATGAAGGTAACTGTGCGTTAAATAGTTTTGCCTCTAATCCTTTCTTTTGAATGATGAGAAATAGTGAATGTAATGCAGCGAGGCGGGGCCCCGGCTCCCGCCTGCATAATGCGTTGGCCGAGGCCTTGGGACCCGTGTTGTGGCATAGTAACAGGGACAGCAACACAAACAGAAATGCTAACAGTGGCGCACATGGTAACACAAGCACGAATGAGAACAGAAAGGTAACGCATGGTGGCGTGAGCGGAATGGTCTGCCACGTGATGTGTTGTCACATAGTAACATGGTGCCTGCAAACAGAAATGTCAATGGGCATGGTGATGTAAGTGAAACAGTAAGATAAACAGTACTGTAGACAGAAATGGCAAAAAATAACAGAAAGCATAGCGCAAATGAAAGCGCAAAGGATACGCACATGGTGGCGCAGGCGTTAATGGTAAGTGAAGCGAGTGCGGATCCGCCAAGCAGAAAGGGCAACAGTAACAGTAATGTAAGCGCACAGGCTGGTTTTCCCAAAACCTGCATTGAGAAAGACAGTGAGTACAAATAATGTATGCAAAATAATGAGTATCGGCGCGAAAATGAGATCTTGGAATACTAAATACATTATATCTCAGGAACCGTCTGACGTGAAAAAAAATTTAAAAGTCATATTATTTAAAACTGTCTGGCTAATTTGAATCTTAGCCTTCAGGGGCTAAAGTTTTCTGATCGAAAGTCCGTATCTCACACCGTTTCGAGATACGGGCCCTGAAAGGCGCGGCGAACGCCGTAATGTTATCCTATGGGAAAAAAAAGTTCGGAGCGCCATAACTTTGCCTCCCTGTAATGTTTTTTCACCAAACTACTGAAAGGCACATCTGTGGGCTGTTGGCTGTCTTCCCTCCAAATTTCAGGAAAAAAGACCAAACCGTTATTTTGCAGCAGGGCTCCAAATGATTTCTGTTAAGTGTCGGCGCTGTAATGTTATCCTATGGAAAAACAGTCAATTTTGGAGTGCTGTAACTTTGCCGCCATGTGATATTTTCACCAAGCTACTGAAGAGCACATCTGTGTACTGTTGGCTGTCTTCCCTCAAATTTCAGGAAAAAGACCAAACCGTTATTTTGCAGCAGAGTGCCAAAGTTCCTGTAATGCTTGTAGCCGTAATGTTATCCTATGGGAAAACTGTCAACTTTGGAGTGCCATAACTTTGCCCGTGTAATATTTTTCAATACAACACTGAAAGGCACATCTGTGAGATGTCGGCTGCGTTCCTTCAAATTTCAGCCCAAAACTCCGAGCGGTTATTTTGCAGTGCAATGCCAAAGAATTACTGTCATTTTCCCACAGACTGAAAATTGCTGCTATGATTGCAGCTTTCACAAAAATTTCTGTTACTTTTCGTGAAGCATGAAAGTAATTTCTTGAGTACTTTTTCCAGAAATTTGAAAAACATATTTCTGGGGTGTTTTACACAAAATAAAGACATGGCAAGCATCCTCAGGGCCCAACTAGGTGAATACAAAAAATTAGATTGCTATAGGGTCCAAATTTAAATGCCAACCATTTTCTGATCACCAACTGAAAACAAAATGGCCGATTGCGAAAGTAACAGGCCCATTTGTGAAAGTAAAAATGCATTTGAAAGTGTTGAACTTTTAACTTTTCCCATTGACTTATAATGGAAACTGTTTTTGAATAACTTTTGAACCGTTTAATATTTTTCATGAAATCTTTGAAAGGCACATCAGGGACCCTGGCTGCACGTTCCCTGAAGATTTTGGGCCAGTCCACGCAAACCGATACGACCTGTAAGGCGCGACCACAGAATTCAGAAAAGCGTAAACACGCACAGATCATGCTTAATAACTCCGCAACCGTATATCTGATCAGTACGAAACTTGGCAGATCCCAAGGCCTATGGGTCTTGATCATACATTCCAAATTTCAGGCAAATCCATCAAACAGTTGCAAAGTTATTAAGGTGCAAAATGTTGGGTTTAACATGGAAATGGCTCCTCAACCCTAACTATGGTAGCACTACCGTGCTACCATAATATACATACACACACTCACACACACATATACACATATATCTTAGTGGTATATATGTTCAGTGAATTATTCACTATATTTTGCTTTCTCTGTAGGACACACCAGGATATACCTATGATATCAGACTCAGCTGTACTTTGTATAGATCTGGATTCTATTCCTGGAATATTGTAATTTAAGTTGTTGTTTTTAACTGTTTTTAATCACATGTACCACATAGGTGTTATGATTGTGGTCTGTTGTAAATTGCCATAGTGATATTTATAAGCACTTTGCACCTTGGTTACTAAAACAGTACTTGCACATTTACTATCTTGCACTACTTTCTGTAATATACAAGGTTGAAACTCTGAAAACTATTTCTCTGTGTGGCATGTACACCATTGGGAGAGCTCTGAAGGAGCAGCATGAACCGTTGGTGGACTACCGAGGCTCAAGTTTCTGTGGTATGGGCTAATAAAAATATTCATTATACTCATATATGCAGTTTGTGTGTTTTCCTTTGTGCATTAATTTGGTGCCAGGTTTTCCTACATTTTGTTGTTTTGGCTTTTATAATTACTTGACTACTTTCTTTATAATGAATGAAGAGACAGACAAATGCATGCACATTACCACCTGTATGTTAGGATTAAGTTGGTATTTGTGTCAAAAATGGGGAGTTGAGAGCTTATGTCTTGGCAATCTTAGCTTCAAGGATGACAAAATCTTGTGTGAAGCTTCCCAGTCCTAGGGTCTAAAGTTTTGAAAGTTTGGCAGTTCAAAAGTCATTAATTAGTGAAATTGCTCAAGTCTCTCCTCTTTGTCACTTTTTTGCTCACAGCTAATGAAAACATTACACTGATATAAATTATAAAACTTACAGGTTTGTTACAGTCCATTTCAAGAATAGGCCTTTGACGGTTTTAAAAATGAAATTTTATTTTCAAGTTATTTATGTTGTAAAGTCAGCACATGCAAAGTTAACACATAAATAAAATGTCAAAACAAAATAGCAGAAAAAATGTGAAGCATTTATCTGAGTTAAATTTAATCATAAACAAAAGTTTTAAAGATAAAAATTATTTTATACATATGTGTGTATATATATATATATATATATATATAGATATAAAACAAAGATCTTCAGCGCACAATCACTGAGGCAATGGTTACCCCAAAGGGCACTGGCTGGGAAGCCAAGTTTCAAAGAAATATATACATTAAAGGTTGACGGTGTATGGTTCTACAAAAGGCAGTCTAACAAGATGTCTGAGCTGACTTTACAAAAAAGAAAAACTTAATTATGCTTAGTATTTTTATGCTTAATATTTTAATCCAAAGAAAAATCATGATTTACTTGAGAAGTTACCACAGTGAGCATTAATGAACACAACATGTGCCCATAACCTTTAGTGCATTTGCTTGGTTACACATGACCAAATGGGGAAAAAGCATTACAAAAAATGTTCTAAATTTAACATGAACAAAAAAAAAAAATTGGCACAAACATTTTTTTAAGTCCAACATCATTAAAAAAATTGCATTCATTGTTTTACTACAATTAAAGTTATACACAGACAAAATAGTAAGAAAGTTATATATAACTACCCCTGCTATTTTACTCAGCACCCCTTATTTTATCACTGGCATTCATTTATTTTTATTTATTGAATTTTGTTGACCTGGTAAGCCCACTGGGCCAAGAAGTCCCTTTTTCAAGGGTGACTAGGGGGAAGGGGGATGCAGATGGTAAGCAACTGAAATTGAACCAGATTAAGCTTTTGGTGGTATTTTTAGTGAATGGGAGAAATTTGGCCAGGACACCAGGGAAATTCCCCTACTCCATTGCTGTCAGTAGGGGGAAACCTATGGCCAGTGCAATGGCCAGGCCAGACCTGTAGTCAGAGATGATGGAGGTGCAAGCTCTACAGGAGTCTGAAATCCCTCAGACAGTTCACAGTATGGAATTCGAGCATTTAGTTGAGACTCTGTTAAACTCAGATGAAGAAGGTAATACTCCAACAGAATTTTTTTCCACGGAGGATCTTACAATTAATTCAAAAAATGAGAAGAAGGCCACAAACCCTAAGGATACTGCTGAAAACACTGCACAGACTTTATGTTTATTTTTACAAAAAGAGGCACTGAGGCATGCTCAGGAAAAAGCCAAGTTACAAGCAAAACTTGAGGAGGTGAAAAGTCTGGCTTTAAGTGTAATTTCAGAGGAGATGCCTGTCAGGGAACCCTCTGATGCAGCAAGATCAAAGGCCCAGCTGGGGCAGGGTGAGTCAGTCACTGTTGTCAATGTTTCTTCTACTATCTCTGAAAAAGTGAAAGGGGAGAATCAGCTGGCTGGCAGTTTAAACGTAGTAAATTCAAATGTCTGCCTACAGCCGAGCCCCTTAGTTAAAAATGTTGAACAATCTGGGATCAGTGAGACTGTCCCGATGCCAATTACATGGAATGACATTAAAACCACTGACACTACCCTTAAACCAGGGCATTCAACACTGTTAAAAACCTTGGGTTTCATGGCCCTACCTGATGTCCAAGCGGCGGTCAAATTTCAAGCAAACAACTTGGATTCACAAACTACAGCGATGCATTTTTCTTTTACAAATTTAACTAAATTTGGCCAAAAAGAAATACAAAAAGATAAAAGGCTTGCACAAATCTTAGCAAACAGACATTTAAATATGGGACCTTTAAAAGCTGTATCAGCACCATCTCATAAAACAGCTGAGTTGCAAGACGCAACATGGACTCCGGGTGAAGCATTGTCCCGGTCTGGTTGGAAACAAAACCCTGCAGGGATTTGGGTACTGGATCCAGAGTGGGATGATAACTTATCATCAAGGCCACTGTTTTACCGTGATTCCATGATTCTGGCCGGAATCACGGAAATCTGATTGGCTGCCGGAAATTTAAATGTCCCGCGGTATCCCACGGTAGAGTTACGGAACTCACGCTGCTTGTGTGAGCATTCGGGAACTGGGAGCCCATAAAAGGTCGCCTTTGGCCAGTCAACCACCCCATTTGATCCAGGAGCATAGGAGAGGGACGTATGCCCAGAGAGGAGAGTCGAGACCACGTGGACGCAAAGAGCCAAGCAGCACGCCAGGCAGCCAAGAACGCCATTTCGGAAGCCGGCTTTTAATTCGACTGAAGAATTGCACTGCAAGCCTGCCTTGTCTGCCACCACTCCCGAAACATATCAGGTACCACTTTTACTTTGGGGTTTAATGAGTCAGGTAAAGAGATTCAAAATTAAAGGGATGCAAGGCACTGCTACTTTTATATTTTATATGTGTGTGTGTGTGGGGGTGTCTTCCAAGATGCTCTGAGTCATCCAAGATGCATATTTATTGAAGTGTGTGTTGTAGGGCAACAAACTGTGTAGAGTCCCCGATGTGCCATGTGTTAGGGGGTACGATGTGCAACACACTGCTAATGTTTTTTGTGTGTGTGTGTGGGGGAGGGTCGTCCAAGATGCTCACAGATTGAGATCATATTTTTTAGGGCAATTGTGTGTGGGTCCAGGATGTGCGTGTGTTGGGGGGTCGATGTGCAAGACACTGCTAATGTTTTTGTGTGTGTGTGTGTGGGGTGTCGTCCAAGATGCTGAGGTCATCCAAGATGCATATTTATTTAAATTGTGTGTTGTAGGGCAACAAACTGTGTAGGGTCAAGGTGTGTGTGTGTGTTTGGGAGGGGTCCGAGGTGCTCATCTTCTTTTCCTTTGCCTTGTATCCTTGGGGCAGGTAAAGAGTGTTGGGAAGGATGCAAGACACTGCTAATGTTTTTTGTGTGTGTGTGGGGGGGTGGTCCAAGATGCTCGCAGATCGTCCAAGATGCTCGCAGATCAAAAATTGTGTGTTGTAGGGCAACAAACTGAGTGGGGTCCAAGGTGTGTGTGTTTGGGGGGGGGTCCGAGGTGCTCGTCTGCTTTTTCCTTTGCCTTGTATCCTTGGGGCAGGTAAAGAGTGTTGGGAAGGATGCAAGACACTGCTAATGTTTTTGTGTGTGTGGGGGTCGTCCAAGATGCTCGTAGATCGTCCAAGATGCTCTGAATCAAAATTGTGTGTTGTAGGGCAACAAACTGTGTGGGGTCCAAGTGTGTGTGTTTGGGGGGTCCGAGGTGCTCGTCTGCTTTTTCCTTTGCCTTGTATCCTTGGGGCAGGTAAAGAGTGTTGGGAAGGGATGCAAGACACTGCTAATGTGTTTTGTGTGTGTGTGTGGGGGGTCATTCAAGATGCTCGCAGATCAAAAATTGCAGTACTCGACCTGGGAGTCATCCCTCTGCCAACCACCCGGCCCAAGACCAACCTTGCACCCCATGTAGCCGTGGTTATACCCCTGGGCAGCGAACGAGGTGGGGGCCCGTACACTTCTTGTTTCATTGGGCAAGGTGGTCTGAGAGAGTAGCATATCGAGGGCACGCTCCCAGCGATGGAAGACTGTTTTTTTTCCCCTCTGGTTTCCTACCCTCATGTGGTGTGCCTCTTGATGTCAAGGTGCTGTGTGCCAACATCCACCCACATCATGGCAGCCCTTGTTGCACCTCAAGCCTCTGCTTGGGATCAGGCAAGTTGGGCATTGGTCCCCCTTCCCTGGAAAGGCGAGCTGTCATGGGATGCTCAAGCCATTCTCCTGGCCAGCCCTCCAGAACCTGGGTCGCTGGCATATAAGCAGAAATCAACCTGCGCCGACTGGATGGTGAATGCAACTATTCACTGTTTTACTTTGCTTTTATTGCATATTGCATGCTTTGCTTTTTACTGCAGATAGTGTAAGGTAATATTAAATAGTATTTTTTGAACTGATGTTTTGGTCGTGCAGTAGGTCATGCAGTAGGTCCCACAGAGTGCTTTGCAGGGGCCCTTAAAGTTCTAGGCACAGCCCTGTGTACAGTAGATGCTGGAGTTACTGCAGGTAAAATACTGCACCATTTTGCTGATGTGATGAGGGGATCAATTATCTACAGTAAATGCTGCATTTAAAAGGAGGTTGGTGGCAGGGTCAAAATGGGAGGTACTCACAGAACACAGACCCAACCCTGTGCTGCATCTCACTGCTGGTTTTGCAGGACAATGGGAGCCATGGGCTTCTGCTGCCATCGTATCTGGAGGATGGGAGTCGTACAATGCTGCTGCTGTCGTACCTGGAGGATGCGATTCGTAGATTGCTGCTGCCTTCACACCTGGAGGATGGGAGTCGTGGAATGCTGCTGCCATTGTACCTGAAGGATGGGAGTTGTAGATTGCTGCTGCCATTGTACCTGGAGGATGAGAGTTGTAGACTGTTGCTGCCATCTCACCTAGTGAATGGTGGTCGCTGGATACTACTGCCATCCCAGGAGAATGGGGAGATGTGGCTGCTGCTGCCATCGTATCTGGAGGATGGGAGTAGTAGGCTGCTGCTGCCATCGTACCTGGAGGATGGGAGTTGTACAATGCTGCTGCTGTTGTACCTGGAGGATGCGATTCATAGATTGCTGCTGCCTTCACACCTGGAGGATGGGAGTCGTGGGATGCTGCTGCCATTGTACCTGAAGGATGGGAGTTGTAGATTGCTGCTGCCATTGTACCTGGAGGATGAGAGTTGTAGACTGTTGCTGCCATCTCACCTAGTGAATGGTGGTCGCTGGATGCTACTGCCATCCCAGGAGAATGGGAGACGTGGGCTGCTGCTGCCATTGTATCTGGAGGATGGGAGTCGTAGGCTGCTGCTGCCATCGTACCTGGAGGATGGGAGTCGTACAATGCTGCTGCTGTCGTACCTGGAGGATGCGATTAGTAGATTGCTGCTGCCTTCACACCTGGAGGATGGGAGTCGTGGAATGCTGCTGCCATTGTACCTGGAAGATGGGGACTTTATGCGGTGGCTACTGCCATCCAAATAGCCAGAGGATAAAAGTCATGGATTGCCTATCCATGGGATCAGTCTGCCATTTGTTGAATTCTTATCAAGCAGATTAGTGGAACACACTACTAATTATTTTTTTTTGGTTGTGATTTCAGTATTCATACTTTCTGCCTGCATGATGTTTGCTGCACCACTGAATAAGAGGGCCAATCTTTGCTACACATCGGCTAAGGAGCAAGCCCAGCAGTTTAAATCTGAAGGCCTCTATGAGGATGGAGGAAAACTTTTCTGTCCTTACTGCAACCATGTCCTGGACCATACCAGAAAAGATACAGTCAAAGATCATCTGCTCAGCAAGAAACATGCTAGGAATAAAGAACGAGCTGCTAGTGAAGGAAGACCAGCAAGGCAGGTGACCCTGACCAGCAGTTTCAAACTGCAACAGAATCATCCATAGTAAGAAATGAGATGGTCATGGACACAGTTAAGGCATGGGGGCTGCAAATATTCCGTTGGAGAAGCTGGATCATCCACAACTGAGGAATGGATGTGCAAGTATGTGAAGGGAGTGGAGCAGTGCCAAAAGCAGACACCCTGAGGCAACTCCTATTTACCCAAGGTAAGAGAGCAAATTGATGAAGACCTTAAAGCAGCTGTGACTGGGAAATCCTTGTCTGTGGTATGTGACGAGAGCACGGATGCACAGTCACGGTGCATTCTTAATGTCGTCTTTGTGTTGGAAGGGGCAAGACATATCTTGGAAACAACACAGAACTAGACTCTGTCAACCATTCACAGTGGCTCAAGCTGTCTTGAAGACTCTCCAGAGTTGTGACATTGACTTTCTGAATGTAGTTTCATTTGTCAGCGACAGCGCTCGTTATATGATAAAATGTTTCAGTGGCGCTTAGCGGGTTCTTAGGGACCACGTCGTGCATGTGTGTTGCTGGGCACATGTCTTGTCCTTGTTGGGGATACATGGCTGCACCATTTCAAAAAGTTAATGAACTAGTTTCATTGATAAAATATGCTTTTACAGCAATCAAGCATAAGCGAGAATTAGTCACATTTTGCAGGATCTGGAAGCTCAGGAGAAATGATTGCATTACCACCAGTTCCTGTTTTAACTAGATGGAACACATGGTTTGCAGCAGTGGCATACCACTCTACACACCTGCAATACCTGAGGGACTTTTTCAGGGAAGATCGGTGATGCCACCTCAATAAACAATCTACGGGCATTACTGGATGACTGTACGATGAGCTACAAGCACAACTGGCATTTATTACAGATAATTCAGGTGACATTATTGCTGCGATAGAACTTTTGCAGTCAAGGAGAAACCTCTTACGGCGTCCCGTATGACATGTTAATGTCAATTAAAGCCGCTTTGAGGCTGGCACAACAAAAATGATGGCTTTGGGGAGAAGGCAGGCTGTACCTCTCTAAACTGAGGAATAAAGTAAGGATGAGAACATCAAATTGTTCAAAAATGCTTTCAAGGTCAGTTTGGAGAAACTGACAAAACACCTACAGTCAAATCCATCTGTACAGTTTCTAATGGCCTGTCGAATTCTAAACCACTCAACCTACCCAAACTCAATAAGGACTTCCAACTGTACTTGCCCTGTATCCCAATGTTCACGTTACACAATAAGAATACCCTGTTAAAGGACTGGGAGATCGTGCGTCAGGATGTGGGGAACTACCAGAGATTGAATCATTTGATCTTCACCAGTACTGGATCTCTGTGTCCTCACAGGTACCAACTCTGGCAAGAGCAGCCCTTCAGGCCATTTGGGTCCCTGTTTCTAGTGCAGATGTGGGCGGTCATTTTCTGCACATGGACAAATCCTGACTGACCAAGCGGAGAAGCTGACTGTGGACAATTTAAAATTATTTTCAATGCTGCTATTCAATAAGTAGACTCTCCCCCCCTCTTGTAAAACTGCAGTTCTGATGCACTATTGCAGAAAATAGTGTTCCCCTGTGCAATAAAGTTGTAGACATGCAGTTCTAGTGCAATATTGCAGAAAACAAAGTGGTGCTCCACTGTGCAATGATGAAGGCGTGCAGATCTGGTACAGTATTGTAGGGAAAAATGGTGCTCCACTGTGCAATAAAGTGTAGACATGATATATATATATATATATATATATATATATATATGTGTGTGTGTGTGTACATATATATATATATATATATATATATCTCATGTCTACACTTTATTCACAGTGATGCTCAATCTTTACTACACCAACTGTATATATATATAAAATCTCCACATTATATGTAGCTACTATGGGTTAGATTCTGCTGTCCTTCATAGTATGCTTTAGTTCATGTAGTCTGGGTAGTGTATTCATCTGGGTAGTGTATTTATCCACCCATGTTCAGTAGTCAGTACTTGAATTGTGTTTTGTACATATTTATCTTTATAAATCTTTTAAAAATAAAACACATTAATTGCATTTTAGCTTTGAGAAGTTTTATTATACATGTCACAGAACACATTGTCAGCATTAAAAAAGACTAGATTTTGGTGTCTTTGGTATCGCATGACTGCAGAATTTGTTAATCCATGTGAGAAAAATGTTACTGTTATATGAGACCATTTATTTTCACCGGCTGTATTGATCTGAGAGGAATATATTTTTTTTTTGTGGGACACCTACCACCAAGTATCCGCCCTAGTCATCGGCCCCGTCTTCCCCCATTTGCCGACGTGATCCCCGGTCACCCCTGACTTTCCTCCAGAGGTGGGGCAGCAGAGCTGGCGCCCACACCACCACGGATCCTTTAACTAGTTGGGGATCTGGCGACATAGGTCAGGAAGCCGGGAGGGCTTCATAGAGTGGAGGTTCCCCACTTTTCTTATATTATGGCCCACTGGAGGCGGACATGCAGTGACATCCGCGCACTTATGTGCAGACATCTACGCTCTCCTCCCTGTCAGATGCACTGCTACAGACACCCAGCCTCCGCTGGGTGTCACTGTAGTGCCGCATGTGCCCACACCACCCAAAGGAAGGAGAGCTGTCTGAGAACACTCAATCCTTCCTTCCCCTGCCAGCCCCTGTGGCCCGAGTCTGCTTCTGAACCCGGGTCACGGCAGTAGCGGTGTGGCGTCCAGCGCCTCAACCCTCAAGCGCCACCAGGCCGACAAGAAGGAATATTTTAATAATTATGCCAGTTTGGCCAATGGAGTTCCACAGTCAACTTTATCCTTGAAAGTGTGTAGATGCACAACTTGGGTAGCTAATATAACATGCAATATGGGATTAAATGTTTTTGTTTTCTGCTGATGTGACTTAAATCTGCATAAAAACATGATAAAACACTGGCAGACAAATTTATTACTTAAAATGAGTGAATAATATAAAGTTTTGGATTACCGGAAAAAATCCCGGAAATTGGATTCCCAAACACCGGTAAAATCCCGGAATCCAGGATGGTCAAAACGGAATTTGCTTTTTCCAAACACCGAAAAACAGTGGCCTTGCTTATCATTTACTCCCTCTTCATCTACTTGGATTCCAAGACAAGGTCTAGATCAAACAGTAACTACACCCAAAGGCCAAGAGGCACC
Source organism: Neoceratodus forsteri (assembly GCA_016271365.2). Classification (NCBI taxonomy): domain Eukaryota; kingdom Metazoa; phylum Chordata; order Ceratodontiformes; family Ceratodontidae; genus Neoceratodus; species Neoceratodus forsteri. The sequence continues at coordinate 1,533,175,730 of CM057450.1, forward strand.
AGATTTAAAATCGACAGATGTTATAAATGCTACCATTGAAGTACTTTCTCCAACAGCAGGAGCTGAACCCATGAAACCGGTTTAAAAAATTTTTTACATCAATGTGGAACCCGAGACTGATCAAAATTTGGATAAATCGGCAAACAAACAACCTCTGCTGTCAGAACTATTTGCAAATATAAAAAAAGAAGCAGCTCCTATGAGGAATGCGGTGAGAATACGGTACAAAGGTGGCATGGAGTACAGACCGGACAGACATTTTGTGGGCAAAACCCTGTTAAGGACTCTTTAAGGTTTTCTCCCTGAGAGGTGTTTGCTTTCATAAACATCTCAGGGGAGGACAATTTTGACATAAGTTTTCACTCTGCCCATTTTTTAGATCTTTTTTGGGAAAGGTATGCCCAGGTGAAATACTCCTTCATTTGGTCTCCCTTTGAGGTTATTCTACTGTCTAAGCCATTGGTAAAATTCATTACGGTAATGTTTCTTAATGATGGAATGAATGTAGCAGATATTACATATTGGTTGTCCCAGCACTGTGAAATTTTATGTGACCCTGAGGCCATTTTGGATACAGAACTTTTTTGGACCGGGGGTTGGAGGTATAAGGTAAAATTACAAAATACAGATTCAGGCATTATCTATATTCCAAACTCATTTATGCTAGGTAGAGACAGGGTGGGGTGCTTTTGCACTGGGCAGCCCCAAGCCCAAGCCTATTATAAATGTGGTTCCTGTACTCATATTTCAAGCACATGTGATAAACCTAGATGTGGGAATTGTTGGGAGGTGGGACACATTTTCTTTCAATGTGCATCACACAAAATGTGACCTGTGCAAGGATGTGGGCCATGCCTTTAAGGACTGCCCCTGGGCAGCAAGAAATGCAGCCTGTAACATCAGTCCAGATCTCCTAATCCAACAAGCACAAAATATAGCTGAGGTACCTGAACAACCACAACAAAAAGAATTGGAAAAAGGGCCTTTTCCTGATAGAAATGTGGGCCAGGTGGAAATTCAGGTTTTACCTACCCAGATTATCATCCCTACCCCTCCTCCCCCTTCCCCCTCCTACCCCTCAAATGCTGGAGCAGCAGGTTTTCCAGCAGGAGTGTTTTACTCTGGTGTGCTATAGTGAACCAGCACAGGAAAGTGTTCCTTTAGCTTCATCCCCACCTCAGAGGCATAGGTCCTCTAGGAATCAAAGGTCACTTAGTATTCCCCATCCGTCTACTACCCCTTCAGAAACTGTTCCATCCAATAACCCTTTTGCAGTACTGGCACCAGAATGGGGGGATTCAGATATGGACCAGAAGGAAGGGGACAGTAACCCTAGAGACCAAGACATGGAGATACAAAAACCGGGGTTTGCAGGGTATAAAGGAAAAAAGAAAAAAAGAAGGAAAAAAAGTTGATCACCAAGAAGGTTTAAAAACTTCCTCATATGGCAAAACTAAAAATTGGCTCACTAAATGTACACAGTCTTTTAAACTCAGGTAAAAGACAGATGGTGTTTAATTATTTGCATAGCACAATTTGGAAATCTGTTTTTTACAAGAAACCTGCACCTTTTCTACACATAATATTAAAAACTTTCAGGAGAATGGTTTTGGGGACCATCTTTTTGGTCTTTCAGACAGGATACTGCTGATAGGGTGGGGATTGTATTTAATTCATTTTCTTTTCATTTCATGAAATTGGTGGATATCCTTCCAGGAAGAGCTTTGTTATTGGGTGGGACATGGAAGAATAAACATTATAGGTTGATTAATATTTATAGTCCACAGACAAAAGGAAGGAGAGTGGCATTGTTTACAGCAGTTAAACCTTATTTAATGACCACTCACAATATCATTTTCTGTGGTGATTTTAATTGCAAAATTCCATCTAATATAAAAACTAAAAAGTCAACGGCTAAAATATATTGTGATTCTAATGCCCTTATTGATTTAATATCTTCAGTAAACTTGATAGATTGTAACAAATTCAGGGAACGGGGTCCCAACTTTACTTTTAGAAAGGGGAATTTTAAATCTACCATACACTATGTACTGGTATCTAATACTCTGTCTAGTGTTCAAATGGAAAATTGTCCAGTGGAATTTTCAGACCATGTACTATTAATAGTAAATATTTATGAAATTCCTGAAAGTACATCCTTTTCTACCAGATGGAAATTGAATATAAAAGCTTTGGATGATCTAAGGGTCCAAAAAGGTATAAGAGCTCTCATTAATGTAAGATGTTCTATCTGTTTTTTATACACGGATATTGGCCAATGGTGGCTGGACTCCAAACAAGACTTCCAAAACTGGTTAAAAAAATATGGGAAACATAAGGCGAATGATAATTTTTTGAAATATCTTTCCTTGTGTCAACAATTATATAAATTGTACACTTGGGCTAATACTTCAAAATGTAATTATTCTGAACAAATCAACAAAATTAAAAAGGAAATGTTATTCTATCAGTATGATAGAGCTAAAACCTTGAAAGTATTATTTCAGAATGGGATAAAAAATCCTCAGCGGGTGATCCCTTTCAGACTTGTAAAGCCATGAGGGAAAATACAGAAATTACAGCTCTTTTTGATTCTCAGGGGGTGTTGCGAAGTTCAGTAAAAGACCTGTATTTTATCATAAAAAATTATTGGGTAACATTATCATCAGACAGTAATCCCACAGTTCAGGATATTGTGGCTTACTTTAAATTATATTCAGGTTCCCCCTAGACCTTCTGATTTCTTACACAATATTACGAGTATTGATCCCCGGAAATAAAAATAGCAATTCGGAAAATGACATCAGGAAAATCTCCAGGACTGGATGGGTTGCCCATAGAATTTTATAAAAAATTTGAGAAAGCATTATCTGAATGTTTAGAGGTGGTTTTTGGTTATTTTTTAACAATGAACAGAACCCCCCCCCCTACTTTTTTAGATGGCCTTCTAATGTACATTTATAAATCAGGTGATAGGCAGAATATTTCTAATTGGAGACCTATTACTTTACTAAATTCTGATTACAAAATCTTTACATACATTTTAAATAATAGGTCAAAACTTTTTGCTTATCAGGTAATATTCCCAGTTCAATATTGTAGTTTACCCTCTCAGAAAATACAATCAGCCCTAATGGTGGTGAGGGACGTTATTGAACATCTTTCTCTTTCAGGTCAATTTGGTACTTTAATAACACTAGATCAAGAAAAAGCATTTAATAGGGTTTCACATGCTTATTTGTTTTTGGTTTTAAAGTACTACGGGATTCCAGAGTATTTAATTTGACTTTTTTAAATTAATTTATAAATCAACAACAGTGTATCCAATTATACAAAATCAAATTGTTTATAACTTTAGGACCCAGCTCAGGGTGCATCAGGGGTGTCCACTGAGCCCTCTTCTTTATGTCTTCTCTTTGGATCCATTTGTAAGATTTATAACAGATAAACCCAAATGGAAAGGTATTCAAGGAACAGGCATACAACCAGCTATAAATGCCCAAGCATTCGCTGATGATCTCTGCCATTTTTTTCCTGAACTTTCACAATTTCAGAAATTTTTAAGAATCATGTCAGATTTTTCTAAAGTGTCCAACTCTAAAATGAACATAGCAAAAAGTCAAGGTCTCTACATCGGGGTAGGATACCCAGAGGCTCAGACTGTACAGAGTCTACTCGTATCCCCCGAACCTTTGAAACTTTTGGGTATTACTTTTGGACCCCAGAATATGGTCTTGTCTAATTGGGAAACATCTTTACAAAAAATGGAAACAAAAGTATCCAACTGGAAATCATGGAGTATGTCGAAAATAAAACGTGTACAGATAATAAAAAAAATTCCTGGTTCCACTGTTACTTTATGTTGGAATGTTGTATCTCCCACCAAAACAGTTAGAGGTAAGATTAAATGGCACTTTCTTTCAGATGCTCTGGGGAAATCGATTAAATCCCATTAGGAGGTGCTTTACTTGTCTCCCAATAACAAAGTGGGGGCTGGGAATGTTAGACCCCATTGTTTTTTTATACTCCTTTTTTATCACAGACGGTTAAATGTGGTTTAGGATCATCACTGTCACTGCAAAGGGCATGGTGTAGGTTAAGTTTGGATAGATATTTTAGGGCATGGGGGATGGTGGCCCCAAGATTAGGGTCTTTCTTGAATGTTCCCAATTTTTTCAGATCGGCTGTTTCTAAATTATATATATGGAATCTCACAAAAATGGAGATTCAGGTTCAATCTGGGAAACAATTGTATTAAACTGTTTTAGATAAAATATACTCAAAAGAGACGAGTTTTAAATTTTGTACTCCGGAGTGTAATAACTATATTTTGGCTTAACTAGTTAACCCTAGAATCCCGCCTCAGATGTGGGAACACTTGTGGCTATCAGTTTATGGAAGAACACAGGTAAGGGGGAACGCCAAGCATAAAGCCTTAGAGGAGAGGAATTGTCCATATCCGGATTGTATAAATGTGGAAGAAACCATGGAGCATTATTTATTTTCTTGTTCTTACTCAAAACAATTATGGGGCTATTTAGCCAAAGTATGGAATATACCTTGGCTTGATAATATGTCTTATGAAATATGTGTTATAAGCAATTATACCTTATTGGGCTCCAGCTTTCATTCAGATGCTCTTGCTATATTTTTATGCTGCTTAAACTTTTATTTATGGCAGGCTAGATGTAGTTGGGTACTACATCAGAATAGAATGTCCTACGAGACAGTTAGGATTTTCGTCAGTGATGCTATGTGGCAAGTTTATGTTAAAGATACCACACATTCAACGGTTTGGCAAGTTCAACGTTGGTGGAAAGGTTTTTCATTTTTTATAAAATATAAATAAGGTGTTTAGATTAAATATGTTAAATTAATTTCAGTTTGGGATATTTTACCACTATGTACTGATGGAGAATTAGGATGAGTGCTAACACAACAGGTAAAAGGTAAAAGGGATATTATGGAAGGTTTTTCTAGTTATTTAAGGAATCTGTTATTTTAATTGAAAATCTTTTATTTTCCTTTCATGAAGTATGGATTGTAATTTTTTTTGTATTATTATGTTTAGAAGTTGCCCTTGTTTTTTCAAAGTTGTTTAAATGGATTTACTTATAATGTTTCTTTTCAAATAAAAACTACCCTACTCTTGCTGGTAGGGTACACTGGTGTGTCATGGATGACGGAGTGAGTTCTGCTCAGTTGGCTGGTAACCCTACAGGAGAGCAGGTCTCCCTCCATGTAGGTCCAGCTATGGAGATAAGGCCTGAGGAAATGGCAACTGAAATGGAAGGTGTAGTTCAGGAACATGCAGCCCGAGTGGCGACTGGATATACTGATTTTTGTGCTACAGGCCTGCAGCAGGAGGTGGCTTTTCTCCATGCATTGAGTGTTGAGCAACAACAGCATTTGCCGCTGGTTCTTTTGACCCCTTGACATGGAGGAAGCCCCAGAGGAGGAACTACAGATGGAGCTTCAGGTATGATGGACCTGAGTGATGTGGATGTGATAGTGAGCCCTGGCAGAGCTGAGAAGCCTAGCTCTGATGTGGCCGAGAACAAGGCTCTGAATCAGGTACTGGCACTGTCCTGTCAGGCAGAGGAATCGGTGCTACCTGCGAAGATTCCTGGTATTGATGTAGACACTTATGTAATAACAGAGACCACAGTGAGTATTGTTTGTGATTAAGTTGTTGGCAATGATGGATTACTGCTCAGTGTGTTATCTGTATCTGTGCCAACAGTACAATGTGAGGGAGAAGGCCCAAAAGTGCTACCAGCAAAAATGGACAGTAGCAGCCTGGGAGATGGAAGTACTGTCATTTCTTCTATACTGCAGGAGGATGGTTGGACTGTAGATATGTCACTTGAGGGGGCAGGATGGAAAAAATCTAAGGTTGGAGCGTGGGTCCCTGACCCCATGAACACCTTAGTTACAAAATCATCAGAAGTGGCATGTATTCCAGTCTCTCGACAGGGAGATCTCTGTCTACTTGCTCAGGATAATACTGAGTCTCTGACATCAGAAACTGTACCTGGGATTTCTTTTATAAAACTCCCTCAGTGTATAGGTCCCATAGTGCCACACCCTAAACATATCAGGGGTTCATGCAGTGAGCAAATGGATAATGAACAACCTGTCCCACAAAGAGGGGGGGTTCAGCAGTCACTGCTCTGGAAGCAGTTTCAGAACCAGGAGTCCTTTTTTTCTGGGAATATCCCAGCACAGAGATGGAACGCTGTCCGTATACAGTATATGGGAGGGCTGTCCCTTCCTCCTGATACACTGTATATTGGAAAAACCCTGATAAAAGATTCTTTGAGATTTTTCTCCAATTAAATCTATGCATTGATACATGTAACAGGTGACACAGTGTATGATGTTAGTTTTAAATCTCCTGCAGGCCTTGATCATTTCTGTGCCTCAAATGAAAAGATAAAACACTCAGCAGTATGGCTTCCATTTTGGGTTCTCCCAATTACTAAACCTGCCATTAAGCAGGTCACAGTGCTTTCCAGAATGAAGGGGTTGCTGTCCATGATGTGACATATTGGTTGAAACAATGATGTGTGGTGTTTTGGGACCCTGCCCCTATTTTGGATGGGGAACACATATGGACTGGGGGCTGGAAATATAAAGTCTGTTTGAATTCAGGGTCCCAGGGCCCAAAACATTTACCGAGTGCTTTTTTTCTGGGATGAGAGGGGTCACTGTTTTTAACCGGGACAGCCAAAGACATGCTTTAGGTGTGGATCCCATCTCCACCTCAGCAATGTCTATGACAGAAACAAATGTGCTTCTTGTCAGTCCTTTGGACATACTGATCAGGATTGCACTGATGTTCAAAAGTGTAACTTATGTGATGTCCTGGGCCATGTCTTTAGACAGTGTGAATGGGTCACGCATAATCAGTCTGATCACCCAAATCAGGAAGATATTGGTGATAAAGCACAGAGCCTCAGCATTTCAACACAGAGAACTGTTAAAGAATGGAATCAGAGGGCTGTGCTGCAAGAACCACTAGTACAGGATCCATCACCTGTTTCTTCAGGACCTGACATGATGCCTATAACAGTTCACCCCCTTCCCCCCCTCCTGCTTCCTGTATCTGAGGGATCAAGCCCAGTATAGAAGCAGGTTCATGTGGAAGATAATATAGCAGTAGTAAAGCTTCTGATGGACTCTATGGGGGTGCAGTGGTCAGAAGTAGATTTAACACGAGGGGCCCAGGAGGAGGAGGAGGATACTAGAGACATGCCCCCACCTGAGATGACTGTTGTGACTGTGAAATAACATTCTTTGGAATCCCTGAAATCTAAAGCTAAAGTTCAAAAGATGGAGAAAGCTATATCACCCATCCCGCTAGTAAATCCTTATGATGTGCTTCAACCTCAAGAGCAGGACATTGATGAGGATTCAGAAGCTTCCTCAATGATTTCCTCAAAAAAAGGGTTGCCCTCTGATTCTGAGGAGGAAGAAGCTGTGTCTGCTGACCATACACTAAGGACACATAGAAAACAGAGCAGTTCACAGCCACAACATAGCCAGCATCTGCGTAAACAGGCTGTGACTTGATTTATTGACTGTATCAGTATTTTGTATTTTCTATGGCTGCACGTGTTATGCGTGTTAGGCATAGAGGCCAAGCACAAGGAGCCACCAAAGCAGAGATATACGTTGCATTATCTAAGGCAAGTTCTAGAGACTAGCTATTGTTTTAGATCATTAAAATGGCCACCACTACATCTGTAACCGATGGGAGAATGGGTATCATGTGTAATGGATGCAAAATGTTTGAGTTTGAGGTTATGCATATGAACACTGTGTTTTATTGCTGTACAAAGTGTATTAAGATCCAGGATTTAGAAGCTAAAATTGAGCTGTTTGATTACAGACTTAGGATTCTGGAAAAAAGTCAACAGGAAACTTCCAAAAGACTACAGCTTCCCAACATGACAGTTCAATATCAGCAGTCACCCATTCTACAAACATCTAGTGATATGATATCTAGGAAAAGGCCTAGACAAAAGGGTAAGATTATAGATTCCGAGGGGGAATGGTATACTGTACAATCTAATAAAGCCCCTAAGAGAGGTAGGAAAGCAAATTACTTTCAAATACCTCTTTATAATAAATTTGACCCTTTATTGATTAACCTAGAGGATGACATTCTGGGAAACAGTACTCTTTCAACAAATAACCAGGCAGTTGCAACATCCTCTGTGACCACATCTACAGAATAACAATACAATCACTACTGAAACTCAGTTGAATAACAGGAATGAGTTAGAGGACCAGCCTAATCTACTCAGTTATTTGGGAGAAATTAACAAACAGCAGGTACAATCTCCAAATGTCAGTAATATTAAAAACAAAGATAGCACTCAGCAGATATTTGTCTTAGAGACTCTATGATCTCTAATTTAGACAGGAAAATATGTGAACCAAATAAAGTTACTCGAACATTATCTTTGTTTGGGGGGGCAAAAATACAGGACCTCACTACAATGAGTAAACAGATTTTAAAAAACAGTGAGGAGAACCCCTTGGTAATCGTTCATGTTGGTGTTAACAATATTTGGAATCAGAGCACTCAACAAATCAAAGAGGCTTACGTTGGTTTGTTTAACATATTAGCTGACATTTGTGCTAACACTGTTTTGTCTGAGATTTTACCTGTGCTAAATCTATTATATTATCGATAAAATTAAACATTTAAATGATTGGCTACGTGGTTGGTGCCTAAAACAAAACATAAAATGTATCACACGTTGGGAACAATTTGATTACCAATTGAAGTATTATGCAAAAGATGGTCTACATTTAAATAAAAAGGGTTCAAAAGTCTTAGGAAACAGTTTTATTAACCAAATTGATGCCTTTTTAAACTAGATAAGGGGGGAGGTCAGACTTACTCCTGAATTACCCTTGGAATATAGTAAAATTCATGATAAAATAAGTCTCAAACCAAAATTGGTATCTCCTAAACACTCATATCATTTAAATATAAAAAGGTCTAAAATCAATATTTTATTGATAAATGCTAGGAGCTTTGTGAATAAAATTGATGAACTCCAAATTATTATATTTTCTGAAAATATTGATATCTGTGGTGTAACAGAGACTTGGTTCTCTGACAAACAATGGGGACAAGTAATACAAGGGTATACACTTTTTAGTAAAAATTGAAGCACCTCCAGAGGAGGAGGTGTGGCACTGTATATCAAGCAAGGAATTGATTGTGTAGAAGTAAAAACAGATACCGCCTTACCCCCAGGAATCGAAAGCCTTTGGGTTGAATTAAACCTGGTTTTGTGTCCTTTTACACTAGGGCTTTGTTATAGACCGCCATCTTTAGATTTGAATAAAAATTATTTATTTTGTAACTATTTACAAATGATAAACCAACTAGAAAATATTGTTTTGATGGGAGATTTTAATTATCCAGGCATTAATTGGTCTACTTTAGAGGGGATAAACTCACAAGAAACTATATTCTTACATCTAGGCCTTGGTCAAATGGTACAAGAACCAACCAGACACAATAACATCCTAGATCTGATTTTAACTAACATTGGAGGTTTAATGGAAACACCTCACATCCTGACGCCACTAGGAGGCAGCGATCATAATATGGTCCAATTCACTATGAAATATTATAAAAAAGATCATAGAGGAATTACTAAAATGAGAAATTATTATGAAGCAAATTATGATGCAATTAAAGCATATTTACAGAACTGGGATTGGCAAGAAGAGTTAAGCATGTCAACAGTAACAGAGATATGGGCCAAAATTAAAAACAAAATTGATTACTGTATCTTTAACTGGGTGCCAGAAAGAATTAAATATAAGAACAAAAAAAGATTGCCACCATGGTTTACAATAGCAATTAGTAGATTAGTCAAGGCTAAAAAAAAAGCCTTTAACAAATATAAAAAAAAGATCAAACAAAAATTGGAATAAATTTCAACAAAAAGCAAAAAAAAAAAATGCCATTAGAAAGGCGAAAAAAGTAATTGAAATTAACTTAGCAACTACTAAAAATGATAATAAAACAATTATTTAATTATATTAATTCACTAAAATCTACTGAAAGTAAAGTAGACCCCTTAAAATTAAATGGAGAAATAACTGATGATGAGCAATTAATGGCAAATAACTTCAACCAATACTTTGCAAGTATTTAAAAAAAAAAGGCTTCTATACCAACACGAAATTCTGACTCTATGGATCCTTTAATCAGTTTTACTATAGCAGAGACTTATTCATCCATTAATTCATTTATAACTTCCACCTGTGCTGGGCCTGATTGTATTCCATCTGCTTTGCTAAAAAGGGTTTCATATGAATTAGCTGGACCCTTGACATTACTTTATAATGAGTCTATGGCAAAAGGGGTTGTCCTTAATGAATGGAAGGAAGCCCTAATGATTCCCATTCACAAAGGTGGGTCAAGGCAGGAGGTCAAACACTACAGACCTACTAGTTTGACATCATGTTTGTGCAAAATTATGGAAAAACTTATTTCCTACAAAATTAACAAACATATTTTGAATAGGGGGCAATTTGATATTACACAACATGGTTTTCAACTAGGACAATCTTGCCATATAAATCTGATCAACTTCTTTGAACCAATCAGTGAAGCACTGGATCAAGGTTTCTCTGTAGATGTCATTTTTCTAGACTTTGAAAAAGCCTTTGATTCAGTGTCACATAGAATCCTAATAGATTGTTTATCCAAAATGGAATTAAATAAGCATATAATAACCTGGATAACCGAGTGGCTATGCAATAGAAGACAGCAGGTTGCTCTTAGAGGATATAAATCTCCCTGGACTAAAATTACTAGTGGAGTGCCACAGGGTTCAGTTCTTGGCCCGATCTTATTCAACATTTTGACTGCTAGTATGAATACCATGGATGGAATATAGCTAAGTAAATATGCTGATGATGCTAAAATGGGAGAACTTGTTAATGACACATTATCTGCTCAAAAATTACAGGCTAACTTGAACCTAGTCTCTAATTGGGCTAACGAGTATGAATTAATGTTTAATTATTCCAAATGTAACGTTATGCATTTTGTGAAAAATAATTGTTTCAATTATGTCATTAATGGTAATATACTGAATGAAGTAAGTTCAGAAAGGGATTTAGGTATCTTTATCACTAATGATCTAAAATTCTCAGAACACACTAATTGTACAGTAAAAAATTGTAATCATCTGATTAATTGTATTTTGAAAAATATAAAAAGTAGAGAGTCAGAGGTATTAATTCCCTTGTATCGCAGCATAGTGAGAGTGAACTTTGACTATTGTTCATCCTTTTGTTCTCCAACATTAATGCAAGATAAACAATCTAGAGAAAAGGTACAAAGAAGATTTTTACTAAACATATTATGAATATGAGCTCTCTTCTGTATAAAGATAGATTAAAAAAACTAAATCTCGACTCACTTGAGTATCGTTCTTTGCTAGGAGATCTATGTTTAATATTCAAGGCTACTCAAGATATTATGCTATATGAGTTACTGTGTTTGGATTGGCACCATTCTGTGTGTAAAACCAGATCTCATGACCTGAAATTAAGGGCTATTATAAATAAGACCATGAAAATAAATAACTTTTTTACTCAGAGAATAATCTCTACCTGGAATTCCCTTCCTTTTGAGGTCATCCATAGTACCAATTTAACTCAGTTTAAACATAATCTAGACTTTTATATGGATGAATCAAAATATGATTACCACCTATGGTAGGTGGTGAGATTATAATGGGCTAGTCCCTCGATTTCATAACTCTCCTATGAACCTATGAACCTATGCTAAGATACTATGTCTCAACCTTGTCTTTATAATATTGCCACAATTAATGTGAACAGTATTCATAATGGGCATAGATGTATTGTTGCTTTTTCTGTCCTAAGGGATTATCATGTGGACATTGCCTGTTTACAAGATAAACAGTTATATACAATGAATGATGTGGAATGTGCCAAAAAACTGTGGTGCTGGGGCCCAGCCTTCTTTTCCCTAACTCAAGAATGCTGTGGTGGGTTGGTGTTGTGTTTCGAGGATGGGATTATTTGATCACAAGGGTGGTGGACATTGACCCTGGGAAGGCACTGCTCCTAGATTTCACTCACGGTCATAGGCTATGGAGATTGATTTCACTGTATGCACCCTAATCTAAAAAGGGAAGGGTAGATCTGTTTATCGTGGTAAAACCTTTCCTCTTTACTTCTCATCTTCTTATCTGGGCAGGTGATTTTAACTGCTGTTTACCGGGGGCCGGAATGGGGCTATCATAAAAAAAAACGTAGTGTGATTCTAATGCCTTAATGACTATTCTGACACAGACGGGGCTTGTTGATGCTTATAGATGGGTGCATGTCACAGGGGGGTATACTTTTTATAAAGCACAGACAGTTGGCCACAAGAATTGATTTTGTTTTTGCTGCTGCTTCTTTGCTGTGTGTTCAGGTGGCCATGGTTCCTTTGGCGACTTCTGATCATTTGATGGTGTAGGTTAGTCTATCCCTAGGGGACAGTGTCAGCCAAAGGTGAGGCCTATGGAAGATGAATAGCACAGTCTTACAGGAGCTATGATGTGTGGCTGGTATCCAGGACCTGATACGGGCTTAGATGTCTGTTATTGAATTGGAGCATAATGTGAGCCACTGGTGGGTTTAAACTAAAAATGATTAAATATTTTCTGAAGACTTGGGCATTCCAGTCTCATTCCAAAAAATACCTCCATTTTTTGACCTTGTGGGGGCAATACATGTGGGTGGTGTCATTGGTAAATGATGGGTATGGAGAATATGCTAGTCAAGTAGTTCTTCTAAAGCAGCAAATGGAAAAACTACAGTATGAACAAGCCTCTTCTCTGTTGTATGAACATCGTATCAGGACCCCTGGAAAAATGTCCATTGGATATTTTTGAGTCCTGTAGAATGACAGTACAACAAGGGGTAATGGCCTCGCTCTGCACGCCAGGAGGGGTTGTGATTCAGGCTCAGGATAACATTCTTAATGAGGTTCATCACCACATGGAATGTTTATATGCTGCTTCAGATGTGACACAAGAAATGATAGCTGACTTATTCCGGCCCTGTGCTCAGCCTAATTGTGGGCTAGTCTGCTTTCTGCCATGATGAAACCTGTTACTGAACAGGAAATTAGGACTGCTATTGGTACCTTAAATATAAATTCAACTCCGGTGCCTGATGGTCTGACTTCCAAATTTTATAAACGTTTATTTCAGATTTGGTAGGTGTGTAATGTGTGGTGTATAATACAAGTCTGGATGGACAAGAGGTGGCCCCACAGTTTGGTCATTTGGTTCAATTGTTTGTCTTTAAAAAAGGGGACAGATGTCTTTTACAAAACTGGCATCCTTTGAGTCTTATGAATTCAGATCTGAACATTTTAATGAAAATTTTGGCAAGTCGTCTTGGGACGGTGGCTGCCTTTCTTATTGACCCTTGTCAGATGTGTACGGTACAAGGACAAAAAATAACAGATAATATGCTACTGTTGAGAGAAGTGATTTCTCAAGGACAAAGGGATGTCCTGAGTGGATATTTGCTGAGCCTGGATCCGGAACAGGCTTATGACAAAGTTTCACATCTGTATCTTGAAATGGTACTGAATCGTTATGGCATACCCAGTCTTTTTACTGACTGGATTATGAAATTGTAGTCTATAGCCTCCTCCAGTCCTTTGATTAATGGACATGTGGGTAGACCTGTGCAAATTGCTTGAGGAGTTTGACAATGCTGCCCCATGAGCCCTATTCTGTATATTTTTAGTCTGTATCCCTTGCTTTGTTTAATTAATCTGCAACCTGAGATCAAGAGTATCCACCTTCCTGGGATACCTGCCCTTACTAAAATATTAGCATATGCAGGTGACATCTGTCTCCTGGTTGCAGATAAGGATTCATCTGAGTGTGGTTTGGGGATGATACAGCATTTCTCACAACTTACTGGGTCTACTTTGAATATTAAGAAAAGTTGTGGATATATTTTGAGCCCTAGTACTGCTCCCTTGAGTGAAATTCAGCATATCTGCATGTCCAAGGAATGTATCAGTATATTGGGTATCAAATTTGGGTCTGGTGATATGGCTCAGGATAATTGGGAAACAATATTGGATAGTAGTGCTGAGAAAGTCAAACTTTGGAAAAATTGGCAACAAACAAAAAAAAAACATGTATCGATTATTAAAACTTTTTTTTTTACCCCAGTTAATATATGTTGGTGCAGAATTTCCACCTCCGAGTTCAATGAATGTCACCATTTTGAGCCAGACCTTCCAATTAATATGGAGAAGTTGTCTGAACCCAATTAAGAGGGAGGTCCCTTATAGGAACATTAGAGAGGGAGGGTTACAGTTGTTAAATCCAATTAATTATCTTCTTAGCCTGTTTTTGTTTAACTCAAAATCAGCTTTTATCTTATTGGGTGAGGCAGAATGGAAATGAATGGTGGCTCTCTGGGTTGCTCCGATGTTACAAATGTGGACACAGGACCCTCTGGTTACACAGAAAAGAGAGTTGTGGCCTTTGTTTGTTGTACATAGTTTGGAGAAGATACGTTGCTGGAAGCTGACGAAGGCACATCTTTCGGTGCCCAACAGGAAGATGTTGTAGTTAACAATTCAAGAGGGGTCTTATCAGATTCCAGTGGCATATCCTTCTCTGACGTGAAGTGTCCATCCTTTAGTGGAAGCATATTTGGTTGATAAGAGGACTCCACCAAGAAAGTGTGATGTGCCTGTGGATAAGCACACATGGCCGTCTTGAGGTTAAAGGTAATGCAAAGCACAAAAGTCTTGAGAACAGATACTGTCCTAGGGAGCAGTGTCAGCATTTGATAGAAACACAGGAGCATTTCTTCATACTCTGTCCATATGCTAAGGAACTATGGTTGGAAATGGATCATAAATGGGGGTGTGTGGGTTGGGCAAAGGTTATGTATGTAAATATCCTTACAGGATCTATACAGCTGTCACTGAATATTGATGTAGGAACAATCCGCCTATTATTTACATGTATTAAGTTTTTGATGCGGCAAGTTCATTGCAAATTTGTTCTACAGCAGAAGTATATTTCTCCTCATATTGTGGTATGTATGATTGAAAAGGAAATTGTTCTCCATGCAAACTTTGATAAGGAAAAGATGTCTTGGGAATAATGGAAAAAATGATGGAAGGGGGGTCCCACTGCAGGCAATGCTATCAGAATCTGCAAATAATAAGCATGGGTGTTAAGGTGTACAAAATGTGATAGACTGTGGAGTGGGTATTGTTTTTTTTTTTACTCTACACACGGGTGTGATGCCTATGATTTCTAGAAGAAGGATACAGTTTTCTGGTGTCCCTCCACCCCCCCCCCCAGTTTCTGTAATAATGGTGTATCAATTTATTGTTGAATTTTTTGTCCCACTATAACAATTTTTTTTGTCTTCTAGGTATTGATCAGGACTAGGAGGGAGTACTCCCTTATGTTGTTTTTGACTCATGTGTATTGTATGACTTGGAATATGTGAAATAGTTTTTTTCTGGTTTAATTTTGTAATTATATATTGTATGCAGTGTTGTGTATTATTTAATGTTCCAGTTTTGTACTTATTATTATTTGTATTAAAACTTCCCCTACTCTTTTTCGATAAGTGCCATGGGATCTTTAGCATCCACCTGAACTACCACCAATACAGGTAGATTGAACCTCGGTTTAATGTCTCATCTGAAAGATGGCACCTCAGAAGTGCAGCAGCCCCCTTATGCTGCACTACATTGTCAGTATTGGGATATTAGCCCAAGTGCCAGATGTGGGAACTGAACCCACAGCCCTCTGATCTCCCGGCCTCAGAGTCAAGTGTACTACCTACTGAGCCACTGACATTGTGATATACTGGACACACACTCAAAATTTAGAAATGGTACCACCCCTAGCTTTGGGAATGTGTACCAGGATTAATCTCTAAAGATCAAGGGGTGGGGGTGTACAAAAACCTACATAACCATTCATATTTACAAACCAGGTCCTGGGAATATATTTTTTGCTAGGCATATGCTAGACCTATCTTCTGGAAGAGTACTCAGTAAATCCACACAAGAAGCAATAATGAAATTGTCCAGACCATAGTTGGGGTTCTAGAGTGGGACTTTATTTAAAATATGTTCTTTAAAGCAATGGTGGACCCCCAAGGTTTACACATCTTGGCACTTAAACTTGCAGAACACAAAAAATCAAACTGTATCTGACAGAAACTCTTTGTATTCCCACCACAGTAGGATATAGGACACTTCAATTGTAACTTCCAGACCCTATGTATTGCCACTGCAGTAGGACATAGGACACTTGCATTCAGTGACATCTTGACCACAACTGAAAACAGTTTGCTAACCATTAGCACCATTCTTCCATAACAGTGAAGAAACTAAAACCCACTACAGGGGGGTAAAATTCCTCTTCAGACATTTGGCTATTTGTCTAAAGTAACCAGGCACCCTTACTGAACCTGTTAGTCCTGAACTGGTTGCTCCAGATTGGGTTCTGCTTACCCTTTGCTCCCAAATTCACACTCAGCCATTCTTTCAGAGTTATACGTTTAACATTTGAAACACCTTTTGAAATGCTATTGAATGAAACTTGGCATTCAGCATTCAAAAACAACACCTCGGTAGTATAAAGGTAAAAGTCCCAAATAGTGTGATATAGTCATGCTCCTGGACATCACACACCTCGGCCAACTTTAATACAAACACAGATTTGCACGTCTGTACTTACAGGAAACAATGTTGTGCCTTCCTTTTAGGCATGGAATGCAACAGAACAGGTACTTGCTTCTTCTAGCAAAAGTCAGAATTCACTCACTGTTAGGCATTCCAGGCAGCTTCAAAATATCCTGGACCAAACTGGGGATTGCCCCTTGTATCCACCCACTAGCAGTCCTTTTCACCCTCCAGGGATGAAAATCAAGAAATTCTGCTGCAGAAAAGGTCTCCACTTTACTTGGCAAGCTGGAGAATTGCCAGAGCTAAGGTGAGAATTCAGGGCTTTCAGCTCAGAACCCAGTGACAGAGCAGCTCTCACTCCCCCACTCAAATTACAACTACTCCCATCTCAACATTGTATCTCCCACCTCAACAGCTGGCACAAGGGTTATGCTGCTGCTGCGAGAGTTCCAAATGAGCTCATCACTTCAATCTCAGCTGAAGCCAGGTAAACAAAAGAGTGAGCAGGTGAAAGCCCATTTAATCAGTTAATCACCAGCTGCCTCTTCCTACCTAGCAGTGTTACTGAGGGGATTCTTGTAACCACAAGGGACTGGGTGGTTACACTCACTGCATACCAGACAAATGACTGTCCACAGTCATATCTCCATCTGGCAATAGGTCATTCTACCCTCCATGTTACCTATGAGGAAGTTGTGCAAGTCCTCCCCTACCATGTTCTAGGCACAGGCAGGCAACACTAAAGGAACAGAGGCCGGCTGATGAAACTTCAGCCCCTATCCTATGATCTGTCTATGGATTCTCAGTGGCCTCAAGAAAAACTGCTTGAAGCATGCCCAGACAGACCTGAACTGAAAGCCTGTACTCGAATTAAGACCTCCAGCCTATCCATCCCCCTAGTCTTCCAGGGGTATTATATCTGACTTATGCTACCTACCAGGTGCCCAACACTTCCCAGGGCACCTGTGGACAACAAAAAGGAAAACATACACTACACTGCATTACATTTCCCAACAATTGCACCTGTGAGGAAAAACATGTTAACACCCTGTTCACCATAATCATTTCTCAAAACACTATGAAAAGAGGAACTCAAATGAGTTCCGAACTATGATTACTATGAATTGTAGGACATAAGGGGGCTAAAGCCCATCTTGAATGTCCCTCACAAGAGTGGGCCATAAAACCAATAATTGTTTAGTATATTGTAGATTGTCTAAAGCTTTCTTAAAGTTGTCAGTGTGTGTAATGTCGACCACATGTTGTGGTAGTCTATTCCATGCCTTTGTTGATCTAATAGTGTAAAAGTTATCTCTTCTGGAGGTATTGGCTTTTGGAATTTCCAATTTCTTATTATGTGACCTAAGGTTGCATCTGGCAGTGCTATATTTTAAATCACAGCTATCCACTGAATCTTGAGACTGCAATAATTTCAAGAGAAACAGTGAATCACCCCATTGTCTTCTAGCCTCCAGTGAGTGTAATCCCATTCTTGACAGTCTTTCCAGATATGATATATTTTTTAGACTTGGTATTGTTTTTGTAAATGTTCTTTGAACTCTTTCTACTAATTTGATGTCTTTACTATAAAATGGTGACCACACCTAGGACCCATAGTCTAGTATTGGTCGTACATAGCTTTTGTAGATAGATATGAGAAAATCCTCTTCTTTTCTTCTTCAGGAACACCTGCAAGAGAAGAAAAACACAAAACACATACTGCATTCCACACAGTGCCTAAAACTTCACCCAACACTAAAGAACCCCCCAAAATATTATTTTTATAAAAGTATAAAAGTAGAAAATGGAAAGAAAACATTTATACAACACATTTTTGGGATGGAATTCCTTACAATGTCCAGATCTAGGGACCAGTGTCACTGGTGCTCGTAGGCATTGTCCATTAAAGAGTCTGTCCTAGGCTAAGGCCTGCTGAAGAACAGTTCTTGGACAGGACAGGGCCTGTATAGCATTGCAATCCATGGGAGAGTCTTTGATGAAAAAATTGAAGTTCTTTGGATAGTCTTCAAATATAGGATGTGTTGTGCAAAGTCAGTGTAAATAAAATTTATTTGTCTTACCAGTTCCTTGAAGAATGAAAAGTTTCATCTTACTCTGTGAGCTGAGGACCTTCTCCCTTCAGACCAGAAGGAATCTTTGGATACTGCTTGGCTGATGTCCTGAAAGGCCAGACAAAGGAACAGGAAAACTGCTGGGATGATGCTTCTGGAAAAACAAATGAGGAAACAGGAAAACTGCTGGGATGATGTCCTGGAAGGCCAGATGATAGAAAAGGAATGCTGCTGGGTTGACAAATCTGGATACACCTGAAGAAATCCTGGAATACCAGAAAAGCTGCATCTTCCTCCATAGATACTGCTGCTTTGGATGACAGACATTTGGCCTGCCACTGCTCACTTCCTTAAGGCATGCTGGGCATATTCTCAGGGAGTGGCATCATTAAGGGTAGTACCACTCAGGGTGTGGGGTGAGGACTATGACCCTGTCTTGGCATATCAGGTTAATGTTGTGGAATGTCTCTTGCCTAGCTCCCTCCACAATTTGCATAATGTCAATGAGCAGAGTCCTGCCCAGTCTCCAAGATTTAAAGCAATCATTGCTGATTTTGTCCCTTACACATGCTGGTGCCTCTGGGTGCATATTCTTCCTTGCTTCCTCCATAAGCCAGAATTGTCTCTTTTATTAGATCTCCTCCAAGGCTCGGTGATGAAAGGTTGGATAGGACTTACCATATATGGTGTCAGCCCTCCTATGGATCAGTCTCTCCTCTTTACTACTCTTTACTAGTCTGCAGCCAGCTGCCCATCTTGGGGGTGGCCAGTCCTGGTTGATCTAGTATTTTAAACTCAAAGAATGAAAAAACTTGTCCTCCACTACTTCATGAAACAAGTTGCTTGAGCTTCCTTCAACTGCTAGTGGCTCCTCTAAGGCAAGAGCTTGGGGTGACTCATGGTGGCCCTCACTGTGAAAATACTCTGCTTCATCCTCCTCATCACTTATGATCAGTGCCCAAGAGTGAGCAAACATCCTCACTCCTGAGACATTCCATTCCTCACTGGGCACAGAGGTGGACACCTCCCAATTCAATGTCTCTTGTACTTCATCCTTCCCCACCAGGCTAGGACTTGGACCCTGTCTCCATGGGTCAACTGATCCCTCTCTTACAGTGTCCATTTGGGACACAGGCATGGAAACCTCTCTCTGTTCCTGCACTTGCAGTGGATCAACAAAAATGTTACTTGCTCTTTCTGTAACACACTCAGTAGAACTTTCCCCAACAGGTACAGCCTGGTGCTGCGTGCTGCTACTACTACTGCTGGCAAGGTCCTATGCCAGGGTCCATGTGGGAGCCAACTGAATTCTTGTTGCCTTCTCTGAAGCTGTACCCCTGCTCATTCCAAATTTTGCAAGGCAGTCTGAGCAATGTGGTATTAGAAAGACATCCCTTCCAGCCTTTAGACACAAAATGCATAGTCTCACTGGATTGCTAGAAATTGCTACATCCGGAGGTAACCTTTCACCATAGTAGGATCTATCTCTTTCAGCATTGCCACCTTCTCTGCGATCATAGTACAGGCATGATCGGGGTGCTCCTGAAGCCATATCTGAAAGCAAACACATAAACCTTTTGTTACACAATTCACTTGCTGGCTTCAAGGAATATTTCACAAAATGTCTCCCTGCTGCTGTGTTTACATTGTGACCCCGCCCTGTTGTGGAGTCTGTAACTTTTATCATTAATCACACTCTGTTCAACTTGCTCAAACACTGAGTTTCTGACCTTTCTGACTACTGAAATTACTTTAAACTGCAAACTATTGTCGTTGATGGCACATCTAAACACATTCATACTGATTTAGCATTGATAACTTGACTTTCGATCAGCACAGTTCAGGAAAATTCTATTTACATAGTCTCAATTGCTCAAAGTCACTTGCAAGCCCCCACAGTTTTTCTTTGCTCAGGTTTGCTTGTTTGCTGCATCCAACTCCTACAACTCACAGTCCTGCTGCTTAGAAATTTACTGTTGCTGTACCCATGTCTTATTGCTCACAGTCTATTGCTCAAAACATTTACTGTTTGCTGCACCTGTCTTTACTACTCACAGTCCTTCATTGCACATAAATCACACAGTTTGCACACAGGTTTAGATGGCTTTGCATTCACACACAGTTTGTTTGCATAGCTTACTTGTTTACTCACTGTATTCAGTAGCTGGATCCCTCTGATGGAAAATCTCGGCCTGCTGCTGATTCAAGGAAGACCTCTGGGGTGAAACAGGCTGGCCGTCCTGCCAATCATAGCCATGATCACCTTGATCACTCTCCAATCAGTCAGAATATGGATGGAGCCCAAAATTAGACTTTAAAAGTCTGTTTGCTAAAGTTTAGAATGCTCACAGGCTCTTAGACGGCTGATCCTGGTCTAACCAGCTCGCACACTACTCTCTCTCCTCTGCAAACACTCTGCAGCACACAGATGCTGGCCAGGGGGCAGGACTGGATGCAGTCACACCAATCACTCAACACCATGCAAATGAGCCGCTCTCTCTCTCTCTTTCTCCACACTTGCTCATCCTTCATGGCGATCGTCGAGCAGGAGCAAATTTAAACTGAAAACTGTAACTGTTTTTCTTGGCTGCAATTTTCAGCAGCAGGAGTGCTGTTTTGATCATTTTTACCTTAGTTTCTGGACATTTTCTTTAGTGACTCCCCCAATTTGCACACTAAGCACATGGAACTTTCAGGGCACATATCTGAGTCTGTTCCTTAAAGTCCACGATACTTTTGGCATTTGAAAATTGCATTTTAAAAGCTCTTTATACACTTTTTGATGGGGAGACCAGGACACACATTTCAATGCTTTACTGTCAATCAACTAGTTGAAAACACACAAGCCGCACTCTGTTTCTTTACTTGAACTGGAGGTACACAAGCAGCACTTTTAAATTGCATTTTCCTGGGCACAAATCACTTTTCCACTGCTTCCTTTCTGTTTGGGTTACACTGCTACCAGACAGAAAGATGATAAACATACCCTCAGCAAACAATTTTATTCTATCCCCAAATTAAACATCACTAGATGAGCCCCCAGTTTTTTTTTTAAACTTCTTTATTGTCATTTTAATATCCATTAAACAAACATACATAGATACTGGGGTACCCGCCGAGCCCACACCCCAAAACTGAGTGAAGTCACTATGTACAGTAATAACTACATACATACACAGCTGCAGTAAGTATCCCCCACAGGCAACATCCACACTGTACTAGCTTATACTATAGAAGACATCTTATGTCTAGAGAGCTAACTTTTACACTTGAGCATCAGTTTCAAGAGATGTCCCCTCATATAGTTAAAACAGTTTTCTTCAGGTAACAACACATTGGGGTAAAACCCTGCAGCTTTGTCCCTAGGGAAAAGAGAGAGTCCCCCCACCCACGATCATTTGGCAGATCCTCTGACTCCCATTGAATAATCTCAACAATAATCAATAGAACTATACATAACCTCCCACAGTGGAAAGTAACTAAAATATAACCCACTGTTATATCATCTACTCCCTATCCATAAGTTTTAAAGTATGCACAATCAGACAGACAGACCCGTGTTTGAGCACCTTTAGATTGTATTGAGTAAACCGCCTCCAGGATCCTCCACCTCTTATCATAAGTTCCCTTTCATCCATCCCGAAGCATTTGTCTCCTGAGTCTATCAAGCATCTTCAACAAATCTCCCACCCACTGGTCATATGTATAGATAAGGTCATTTTTCCAATGCCTCAGGACAAAATCTTTAACTAGAGTGGACATCAAAGATATATGATGCTTAGTAAGTACACCTGGAATTTGAGTCATATCTCCCAGAACACAGATCTCCAGCAAAATAAAGTCCGTATAATTTACCACGGGGTCTATATTTTGTTTAATTTGATCCCAGAGGGGGTGAACTTTAGGACAATCCCACATTACATGTAATATATCCCCTGGGTTCATACCACATCTAAAACATAGGTCTGTCTGTTTAAGGCCCTGAGCACATAGTTTAGCAGGGGTATAGTATATGTTAGAGAATACAAAAAACTGCATGATCCTGTACTTAGGTATAGGAATATACCCACTGTTCTTCCAAATTTCCTTCCAATCAGGCCCCAGAGGGAAATTCTTTTTTTCTCAGTATGAAACCTTCACAGAAACATCCCCGCCTAGAAAATCTAATAGGACCTTATATATATTAGAGAGGGGTTTTCATAAATGGCTAATTTCCTTAAAGCTATCCCAGGTAAACGGGGTGCCCTGAGCACCACTATTCTCTCTCAACATTTTTTGCACCATTTTAGTAACCTGTATCTTCTTAAAGAAATTCATATTCTTGCACTGAGCTGGGAAGACCACCTTGTCTTCTACTAAAAGATCTGCCCAATTTAAATTAGACAATTGAGGAGCCCACTGCTTTCTAATTATTCAACCCCCAATAGTCATATTGGGATTACCCAATATAGGCTGCTCCCTGAAGCCCTTTTGAACTTTTTACTGACTTGGAGATAAGAGAGCCCACGAGGCCAACATTGACTTCCCATCTGGCAGTCTTTCTGGATTGGAGAAGAGCACTGCTTCTGGGGAAATACCCATGTCTTTAAGAATTTGTCTCTCAACATGCAGCCAAGTTGGTATATATCCCTCTACCTCCGACGTTCTATACCACTGACCCATTATACCTAGTTATCCAGCGACATAATATAAATGGAGGACTGGAATTTTGAGACCCCCCATACTATGAGGAAGCCGTAAGATATTATGGTTTCTCCTAGGGGGTTTAGAGTTCCATAGAAAGTCAGAAATTAGTTTTTGCACTTTAATGAACCAGCTCTTTGGGACATTATACGGGGACAAATGTATTGGATACAAGAGTCTAGGCAATAGATTCATTTTAATCAAACCAGGTCTAGCAGTCATGTTCAAGGGGAGTTTATTCCATCTAGTCATATCTGTTCTGACTACTGATAGGACCTTGCCTATGTTTGCTTCCACTCCTTCCTCCACATTAGCAGTGATTCAAATGCCAAGATATTTAATCCTTTTTGGGGACCAATTCAGTTGTAAAGGTTCAAAATCCACTTCATAGGTATATAAGGTGAGAGGGAGAACCTGCATCTTACTCAAATTCAACTTATAATTCAAGACCACAGAAAATCTCTTTACTATTTCCAGTGCCCTATTAAAGCTCTTTGCTGGTTCCTGCAGGTGCAATAGTATGTCATCTGCAAAAACAGAGATTTTCATTTCCCTCCCCCCGACAACAATCCCCTGTACCGCTGAGTCCATCTGGATCACTCTTAATAGGGGTTCCAGATATATGTTGAACAAAACTGGCAATAGGGGACATCCTTGTCTGGTCCCATTATCAAAGCAGAACTCCTTTGACAGATAGCCATTGCATAGAACCCTAGCCATAGGAGCAGCATAAAGATTTTTAATGCCTCTAAGAAGGCCCTCCAGGAAACCCATCCTCCTCATGTTTGCAAATAGAAAAGTATGAGAGACCCTGTCAAAGGCCTTCTCGGTGTCTAATGAGATTAGCGCCATGGGTAACCTAGAACTAGAGGCTTTGTTAAGTATATGATGGAGCTTCCAAAGGGCATCATGTGCCCCTCTACCTGGCATAAACCCAACTTGCTCTTGACTGATTAGCATGGGGCAATTTTTAAAATTCTATTGGCCAATATCTTCGTCAGCAATTTAAGATCCTGGTTCATCAAAGCAATTGGTCTATAGCTCCCAAGGAGTTCTTTGGGCTTATCTGGTTTTGGGATAAGTGTAATGTAGGCCTGATATAGCGGTGGATGTGGGACCCCTTCCTGCATAATATTTGAAAATATTGTTTTCAATAGGGGCAATATAGTTGAAAGTGGGATTTATAAAATTTTGCTGATAGACCATCTGGTCCCAGCATTTTGCCATTTGGCAATGAATTGATCACCTCTATTATTTCAGACTCCAATATAGGGGCCGCCAATCCTCGGGCTTGCTCTTGATCCAATCTAGGTAACGCTTTACTCGCCAAGAACTCCAAAATATCCGCCTCTTTAGCGGGCATGCCCCCCTGATAAATCTCTGCGAAATAGGCTGCAAAGGCATCAGCCATTTTCTGAGGCTCTGTTATTATTTCCCCCTTGAAATTTATCAACGGAATTGTTCAAACAGCCTCCCATTTTTTAATTCTATTTGTAAGAAGCCGACTAGGTACATCCCCCTGCATTAGATATTTAGCTTGAATCTTTTCAAGCCAAAAATCTATCTTGCCATAAAGGATGCTTGCCATTTCGTCTCTTAATTCCTTAAGCTCAGTGTCCACCCCCTTGGGAGAGCCCTCTAGGGGAGCCAGTGAGTTGATAGCACCCAATATAAACTCTTCCCTTGCTTTTCTCATACTATTTCTTCTGGCTGTATACCTCTGGGCTATAACAGCATATAAGACTTTACAGGTGGGCCACGCTAGTCTCTTATCCAGAAGTGTTGGGATTTGGGTCTGGCTAATTTCCAACAATGCTTCCTCTAACCGGGCTAACATACTATCATCTATTAATAAGGATTCATCTAACCTCCATCTATAGGGCTTCATTGGAATAGATTCCATCACCCAAGTCAACTGGACTGGGGAATGGCCGGATAAAATTCTAGTATGGGTGATCAGCTCCATAGACCCTGTAGAGCCTCCTTATTAACCAAAAAAAAATCTATTTGTGAATGGGTTTTGTGTGCCCCTGAGTAAAAGGTCATACTGTGGACCCCTTTATTATAAGCCTGGAGTGGGTCAACCAACGCTGTTAACTCAAGGAGTCTAGCCATTGCTACCTGAGCTGTAGAAGGTGGCTTTTTAGCTGAGGGTTTACTGTCCATCAAATTATTAAGACACAGGTTCCAGTCATCTGCTATAATTAAAGAATGAGATGAAAAGGAAGCTATGTCCACCTCCAACGAAGCAAAAAAATCAGGGTTAGATGGAGTAGGACCATCTATAGAGGCAATCGATAATAGTTTACCCATGATAGTACCCGTAACATATATCCCTCTAGTGTCTTCTCTAGCTTTAATTTGCGAAACTGTAAATGAGCAGTCTCTTGCAATCAAAATCGCTACCCCCCCCCGAGGCTTTTGCTTTTCCCTCTCCTAAAACTTGACCTACCCACAGCCTCTTTAAAAGCCCTAGCTCATCTTTTAAGAGGTGGGTTTCCTGCAATGCTGCTATTTGAGCCCCCAACTGATGAATATGTTTCAAATCACCATTCTTTTCTTTCTCCCTCTGAGGCCTTTAACATTCCAGGAAATAATTTTAATACTTATCATATTATCTTTCCATACCCCTTCCTCTCACTCCAACAAGTTCTGCCCTTGTACATATATATATATATATATATATATATATATACACACCATGGACTCTCTCTCTTCCCCAATCCCACTGATCCCTCCCCCTCAACATAATCCCCGATCCTTCGATTGTGCTCCTACCACCAGTGGATACGAAAATGAGCCATCCCTGAGAGCGCCCCCAGGTCCCCCAAATCCTTATAGAAACACCTGAATCTTTCTAACTCCCCTATGTTACTACTCACCCCCCCATTGTGCCCCATTAATATTCTCTCATAACCTTAAATATAGTATATCAAGCTATGCAGGAAGTAGTAACTATAGTAATAATAACTATGATATATAATATGGCCCCCACATAACCAAAAACAAATATAATTACACACTGCAAGACATCGATTTCCTGTCTTTCTGGGGCCCCAACTTAGGATCCAGTCCTCTTAAGTCCAGGGTTAAATCAGTGTACAGCTTCATAGGCCCACACTTAAGCCTAGATCACATAACAATTTGTATTTGACCACCTATAATGAGTTTTATGTCGTCCCTCTGCATATTTCAAAAAAAAAAAACAACAAAAAAACGGCAGTCCCATTAAAGAAAATGCTCTTTGAATAATCTTTAGGGCATTTCTGCCTTACTATCTTGCTTCAAATAAATGTGTCCGCACCATTAGCAAGTTTCAGATCTGCCTGATGTCTTCTCCCATGACTCACAGTCAGATCACAGGCCTGAACAAATCTGGGAGCTCAACTCGCAGTCCCTCTGCTGCATCCTTCACAGTTAAGTATCTCCGATCTCCGGACTGCAATTTCACCACCAAGGTAGCAGGGTGCTGGATTCTAAACTTCACTCCAGCCAGGTAAAGCTTTTTCTTTATGTCCACATACTCCTTCTGCTTCTTCTGAATCGCAGGTGTTTGATCTTGGAATACCCACAAGGATGATCCATTCCACTGCAGGTTTTTGAGTGCTCTGGCTTTGCTTAAAACATGAGCTTCCTCCTTGTAGTTTAAGAACCGCATGATAATGTCCCTTAGCTGAGCCTCCGGTGGAGGTATTTCTCTAAGTGAGCAATGGGCTCTCTCGATATTATATGAGTCTCCATATGGTGTTGGGCCCAGCAGATTCAGTAATAGATCCTGGGTAAAAGCTATGCAGTCAGATCCTTCTGATCTCTCCGGAAGACCCGCCAGGATCAAATTATTCCTCTGGCTATGAGATTCCTGGTCCTCGACTCGATCCTCAGGCTTTCTAACTTGCTTTCGTAAGGCCACCAACTCCTGCTTGTGTGTTAGAGTTTTCCGTTCCTGAGAAGCCATTCGCGCCTCTACATCCCCTATTCTCTGTGCCAAAGCATTTAATGTCGGTTTGGCTGTTGAAAAATCAGCCACTAACCCCCGAAGTAAGGCTTTGATTTCAGATATGTCCTCAGGGGATGCCTGACCTCCTCCTTCCATATTTGATATAGGCTCTTGATCTTCTGGCACTGGTGAGGGGGGTTTCAGACGCTTCGTCGACGGCACTCGCACATCCAAGATCTCAGGGGTTTCATACTCCATCGCAGGTGTCACCTTCAGCCCTACGAGTCACCACAATATTCAGAATAAAGTCCTGCAATCTACACAGAAGGATTTCGCAAAGAGTGCTGCTGTCTTTAGAGGCTTGGCCATGTTATTTCCACCACCACACTGGGGTCAAAAATAAATTTATTGTCTAATAGATTCGGCAGGGCCTGGGAGCTGCACTCAGGATGTCCTTCCTCGATCAGCTCATCACGTGATCCCCATGCCCCCAGTTTTTTAACCCCCTCCCCCACTATTTTACTCAGTACCCCTTATTTTATCACTGCCACCCATACTGGGCACACACTCAAAATTTAGAAATGGTACCCCCCTTAGCTTTGAGAATGAGTACCAGGCTCACTTTCTAGAGATCAAGGGGTGGGGGTGTACAAGAACATACATAACCTTTGATATTTACAAGCCAGGTCCTGGGGAGAGATTTTTTGCTAGGCATATGCTAGAACTATCTTCTGGAAAGGTACCCAGTAAATCAATACAGGAAGCAATAATGTAATTATCCAGACCATAGTTGGTGTTCTAGACTTGGACTTTATTCAAAAGATGTTTTTTAAAGCAAGGGTGGACCCCAAAGTTTACATATCTTGGTACTTGGACTTACAGAACACACAAAAAATCAAACTGTATCTGACAGAAACTCTTTGAATTCCCACCACAGTTGGACAAAGGGCACTTCCACTGTAACTTCCAGACTCTTTGTATTCTCACCACAGTAGGACATAGGACATTTGCATTCAGTGGCATCTTGGCCACAACTGAAAATGCACTTTGCTAACCATTAACTCAATTCTTCCATAACAGTAAAGAAACTGAAACCCACTACAGGGGGTTAGATTCCTCTTCAGACATTTGACCATTTGTCTAAAATAGTCAAGCACCCTTGCTGAACTTGGTAGAACTGAACTGGTTACTCCAGATGGGGTTCTGCCACACTTTGCTCCCAAATTCACACTCAGCCATTCTTTAGAGTTACACCTTTACCATTTGAAACACCTCTTGAAATGCTATTGAATGAAGCTTGGCATTCAACATTCAAAAACAACACCTCAGTAGTGTAATGGTAAAAGTCCTGAATAGTATGATATAGTCATACTGTACCTCTGGACATCACACACCTCAGTCAACTTTACTTCAAACACAGATCTGCATGTCTGTACTTACAGGAAAAAAAAAATGTGCCTTCCCTTTAGGCATGGAACACAACAGAGCAGGTACTTGCTTCTTCTAGCAAAAGTCAGAATTCACTCACTGTTAAAGATTTCAGGCAGCTTCAGAACATCCTGGACCAAACTGGGGCTTGCCCCTTGTTTCCACCCACTAGCAGTCCTTTTCACCCCTCCAGGGATGAACATCAGGAAATCCTGCTGTAGAAAATGTTTCCACCACTTTACCTGGCAAGTTGGAGAATTAACAGAACTAGGGTGATAATTCAGGGCTCTCAACTTACAGCCCACTGACAGAGCAGCTCTCACTCCCACACTCAATTTACAACTACTCCTATCTCAACAGTCTATCTCCCCACCTCAATAGCTGGCACAAGGGTTATGCTGCTGCTAGAGTTCCAAATGAGCTCATCATGTCAATCTCAGCTGAAGCCAAGTAAGTAGAAGAGTGAGCAGGTGAAAAACCATTTAACTAGTTAATCACCAGCTGCTTCTCCCTGCCTATCAATGTTACTGAGGGGATTCTAGTAACCCCAAGGGACTGGGTGGTTACATATATCTCATTTCCTGAGTTGCACAAAGAAAGGTGGGACTCATTTCTCAATTAGTGCAGGGCCTAAAGGGCCTTGCATGAAGCAACTTATGACTCTACTTTTTTGGAAAGTAAGCAAATTCACTGCAAAAATATAAACATGTTAATGCATCATTAAGGTTTCACAGCAACAAAAGGAGGAAAATGTGTTGTTAGTTTTTTTCTGTTTTGCAGTTAATCTTTTTCTCCCTGCTGTGGCACAGCCTCCATTCAGCTGACTTGCTCATCCACTGCCACCAGAACCCCCGGGACTACCTCATCCAGTGTCCTCCACAGCTTGGCCCCTGTGGTGGGATGCGATGGGAGGTGCCACAACATCGGCAACATGGATCGAGTGAGGGCCACCCCTTTGGCCCTATGTCCTCCATGGCTTGCCCCCCCTCCATGGTGGGGTTCAAACAGTGGGCACCACTCACCAAGTCAGATCCAGTGAAGGAGAGGGGTCATAAGGTTCAACGCAGAGCCCAGGAGAGGCTGGCATAGTCCCTGCTGTGCATGGCCATTTTCCACTTTTTCCAGGAAGGGAGGGACATATGTGCAATGCCAAAAAGGAACACCACACACACTACTGGGTGTGAGGTGTCACCGATTGTCATCTCTCCAGCCCCAAAATTCCACTGGATAGTCCCCAGCCTCTGCAAGGGGCAAATAAGTGCTGAGACCCAACAACACTCCTTCCCACAGGAGGAGAGCAGTCCTCCAGATGCTCAATCCACCTCTCCCTGGCTGACCCCCATGATCTAAGTCTGCTCCTGAACCTGGGTCATCAATGTGGGAAAAGGTAAGGTGTCATTGCTTTGAGCCCTAGCACCCCCAATCCCCTAACCTTGTGACCCAAGCCCAAGCTACAGGTCTGAGGCCCTTTATGAAGAACATTATGAGTATGATCTCTTGTGGGCCCTCTGGGAAGAAAGTAATGAGTGATGTTGTGTTATGCAAAGGGACCTGCATGATAAAAGTTATGACTGATCTCATGCTTAGTGCACAGCCCCATGCAAAGAAAGTTATGAGTGATATCCTTCACTGTGCAAGTGCACAAAGAAAGTTATGAGTGATCCCCTGCTTTGTGCAGGACCCTGCACAATGAAAGTTATGACTGATCCTGCAGGCCCTATGTGAAGCAGTAGACTTGTGGGACACAGCTGCTGACCTGTAGCTTGAAGTCACAGACCTGGGCATAATGGCACTGTACATGTAGCTTGGTCTTGGGTTAAAAGGATGAGGACTGGGGGAGGGGGCATCAGAGTTAAAAAACAAAACACTGTTCTCTCCTTGTTTGGATTTGGTACCCTAATGATGCATTATTGTAATTTCCTTAAATAAATATATAAATGATAACACATGACAGGAAGTGCAGCTATAAGGAAGGAATGCACGTGTGCATGGTTGTTAGGCACGTGGCATACATGAGTGCCCCAACAACCCAAGAAAAGCATTATTTCCCTCTGACTACACACACTGGAGTGTGTTACCCCACTTATAAAATGGGCTTTTATTTCTAAAAAGAAATACATTTCAGGTGAAGAGTGTGGTTGTCAGAAAATAATCAATGTTCATGTGACATGTTTTGCCAGTACTGCATTGTCATATGATTGTTCAAACCCCAGTAAACACCACACAATTTTTAAACTTAAATGTTTTACTTTCTCTAGTTTTTACACTTTGTGCTTCAACCCAAACTGATGCATTAATATAGTGTTTTTTTGCAGATTTTTTCCTTTCTTCCCGAAGAAGATATAACAACTGACATCTTCGAATGTCACTCTGATTACACCCTATGACAAACACTGCACATTTTTTAAATCACATAAATCATCACACTGATCTGTAGATCTGTGATCCCAGATCTGTAGCAGACTTTGCAAGTGGCCCACAGCTGCATCGTGACACACACGCTGACAGGACTCATAGCAGACTTCATGATCACGCTGCTGAATCATCCCTCACTGTGAATCAGACCTGTAGCAGACTTCACAAGAAGCCCAAAGCAGCTGCATCATTACAGATCAGACAAATATGAAATCCCTACCCTTACCCACTAGCACACATGCCACCTTCCTCCCCACTTCAAAGTAAAAAGCTACTTCTATTTTCCTAGTCCACTTAGCACCAGTACCCACTCTCCTACCCAGGCACCAGCTTTTTAGTTGAAATCCAGTATTAGATAACCACAGCAATTCTCCCTCCAGTTCAGATGGCTGCCATCTGCTAAGAAAAAAAAAACTCCATAAAACCTGTGTCCCCCAAGATGGTACTTTTTTCAATATTTTTCTTTTGCTCACAATTAGCCATTTTTAACCATAGCCACTTTTGGCCTAAACGTTAATAATGCTTAAGCTGTGAACACCCCATCATGACCACATAAGTGACACCTTGTGAATCTGACCTGAAAAGTGTTTTTAGTGATTGACCGTCAAAACACATTTCTGGTTGGGTTTATGAATTGCCTCTTACATGCTCATGAGGGGTTGTGGCTATTAGGGCATCCTGAAAATTTGGGCCCAAAAGGACCATGTTGTGAGGAAAAGGGGAAAAAATCCACAGTGAAAACCTACAGTCCCAATGTATGCACAATTACAGCATTTTGGGTCTCAGGTTTTTATAGAGATTTTTCTTTAGTACACTGTGCATGACCAAGGCTGAGGGACGGTTGAACCAGTTACCCAAATTTGTATTTCAATTAATAGTTGGGGACTAGGGAAGTATGGGTATGGGTATGGGTACTATGTTGTTTGGGGGGATGATACTATGTTTTACTTGGAATGGGGAGGAGGGTGGCATGGGTGCTAGTGGGTGAATAAGGGATTTAGTGTTTGCTAGACATGGTAATTAGGCACCCAGTGTCATAAACACAATAGTGGGGGTGGAGGGTTCTGTTGTGAGCCATTGGGGTTGGGTGTCCTATGGTCACAGTTACTGCCATAAAAACTGTCTTCATGCAAACTGCATAATGATCTTTCATTGCCATATAGCTTGCACAAAAACTCCACAAAATGTGGCTTTGCAAGTCAAGAAAACAGGTGTTGCACTAAGGAAAGGAGGACCCGTGTTTTTGACTTGCATCAGCCTTAGTTATTTATTTACTTTTTGTTAACCAAGTAAGTGCACTAAATATGAAATGCCTATTTTCAGGCATGATGCAGGACAGTACATCAAAACACAGTATGTAACAATACAGTGAGATAGAACAAAATATTACATATGATATAGTTTAGTACATAGTAGCACTGTAGTACAAAAAAGTGAATAATGTGAGGAAATTCTTTTTCACGGAGACAGTGGTGGATGCATGGAACCACCTTCCTGGAGAGGTTGTGGGGTCTTAAACAGTGGGGGAATTCAAACATGCATGGGACAGACATAAGGCAATTATAGTTGGGGGTCACAGGAAGTAGGCTATTGGTTAACTAGAATCTGCAGCTTATCCAATAGGTGGGGAAACAGACAGACTGGGTGGGCCAAGTGGTCCTTATCTGCCATCAAACTCTATGTTTCTATGTTTCTATGAATACTAATATAGCACCACAGAACAAATGCAAGGAGCAAACAATACAGAGTAACACATCATACACTACCTACACAATGTACAAAAAGGACTACAGTTAATCAATTAAGCACAGTTGCAGACATTAGAGGCAATCTGATATATTTGCAGTTCACATCAGATAAACAGGGGCTCAATTTTCAAAGCCTGACACAAGGTTTGCATCAAGCCCTGTGTCACAGCCACTGTTTGGTGCAACTGCGCCAAACTTCTTTACCACAACTGCACCCATTTTTTTAATTCTCGGGTGCAGTTGTGACACTTTCCTCAGTTTACAGCAGCTTGCGCCAAAGATTTGGAGCAACCCCCATAAAAAGGGTCCCACAAATGGTGCATGTTAGACCAGGGAAGAGTTGGTCTAACTTGCAGCATTTGGGGCTTAGGATTGACAATCCCAATCACCGGCTGGGAGAATGCTTCAAGACCTGTGCACCAAACAATCGGTGCACCAGGGGCCTGCAGCATTCCTGGTGCATTGAAAATCATGTACCATATGTGAAAGGGAGTGATGAAGATCCTTTGGGATGGAGTTCCAATATTTTGGGGCAAAGGAGGAGAAGACCTGTTCACACCCACATTAGAAGTACACTTGGAGACACATAGCAAGAACCTGTTGGCTATGTAAGAGGGTAGGCCTGATGAGGGTAATGCAGCAAATCAGTCAGGAAAGCAGAGGTAGAGGACCTAAGAAACTTATAAATACAACTGTTGAGGTCAAAAGAATGTCTGCCTGGGGGAGACAACCTGCTCAGTCCTGACTATAGTAAGCAGTGATGGGTAAAGTAAGTAGTTTAAGAATTCAGAGTCTGTTTTTTTTGTTACAAAAAACAAGACATCCAGAAACAGATGCATTATAAGGAGCAGAAGTTCATGTTTAACATAGGACAGCATTCTCAGCCCTAATAACAGGGGTGCTACAGTGTCCATATAATAATTTAATTTCATTGACTAATGACTTTCCCTTTCTCAAAGAAAAGTGACCGTAGATGCTGTAAAGCAGCCATATTTATTAAAGGAGTATCACTAAGCTTGGGGTTCCATGCGGCAGTAGGTAACAAAACCCCACCTCCTCTAAGCACTTTTTATAGAGCATGCTCCAATGACATTTAGACTCTCACTTCCTTTGCCACTGTCCTGCTCCAGGAGCGCCCCCCAACCCACACACACACAGACACTGCTTGTTTCTCTGGTTTTATGCTGTGTTGGTTTATCTTTGCATTTTGGGAATTTTCTGCCATGTATCTACTACTTTGAGAAGTCTTCTTTGGTTGATATTGTTTTCCTTTATTTATATTATTTATTGGTTTCCAGGTAAAACCCTTTGGGGAAAAAATGCCTGCTATAACGGGCTACCTGCATACAAGCAACCAAAGATCAATAACCTCTTATACATTTCCTAGCTGTGGCTGCAGCAATATCCCCTTCCCTTTGTCTGTCACACTCTCCTTTCAGTCTGTGAATCAAATGTTTTACTTACTTACTCTACTGCATTTTGCCCTTTCTCTTATTTGTTTATTTAAGTATGTATGTATGTATATATGCATGTTAATTATGTATGTATGGACCTGGCAAGTACACTGGTTCAAGGGACCTTTTCAGGAATGACCACATTTACAAGAGTAACAAAGGACATATAAAAACAAAGCAAAAAAAACAAAAACAAACTTTGATACAATTTCAATGAAGTGGCATAAAAACACATGAATTGGGCTGGCTTCCTATGCTATTTGACCTTATGTGGATTTTGTTTCTTTACTTCCATATCTCTCATTTGATTCTGTTTTGATTAGTCCCACACCATAGTTTCATCAGTCCTATACTATAAGTTCGTTCTGTTCCCAGTCAGAAAACACAATATGGTTTGAACTCACAGACATTGGGGATGGACTGTTTTAAGCATAGGCTGTTAGTGATTCAAGTTTGCAGATAAATCCTGGAGTGTATTCCTTACCTTGCTGTTTTCCTCCATATTAATTTTAGCTCCACCTCCCATTCTTCCTGGACATGGTTTGCTAGGGTCCAGTTGTAGGGATTATCTGTAGTCAGATTCACCATTATGTTAAGTTGAAATCATTGCCTGAGTGCTAGCCCTAATGCCTCCTGTAGCCCAAGATATGTAGCTGCACTGCCAATACAGGAGGCATTGTCTAACTCATTTATTGCTTGATCCTTGACTTTTCTAGCCAGCTTACCTATGGTTCTGCCTGGTCCCCACCCACCCCCTTCCTTCACTGGGGCTCAGCTGCTTGTTCATTAGGGACTGAACTGTCATGGAGGTGGTGGTTCCATTAATCCTACTGCCTGAGCTCTGTGGCACCAATCACATGTTAGGCCTCCCTATGTGCCAGAGGTCTGATAATCCAGTCATACAGCAGCTGTTACCTCTCCTCAAAGAATCTGAATTCCTGCACCAGCTTGTGGCTGGTCCATTGCACTCTAAGGGTGGGGGCTCTTCACCAAGCTGGGGGCCCATAGTCATGCTAACTGAGCTCTGTGACATCCTTGAGGTTGGTTATTGCAATAAAGGGATTGAGCAAGAGTTTTATCAGTTTTCTACTTGAATTTTTAATGCAGCCCTTGGCCACTGCTTCATTTCTAAATTCCAAGCATTTTCATAATTTTGTTTTGTCATTCTAGCTTCACAAAATTGTCACACTGGATTCGAGGTACTGAAATTATACATAGAAGCCAGAAGAGAAGATGTTCTTAGGCCATACTACCCCAGAGGTTTTTTCCTCCCCTCAGTGTTGAAGATCATAAAATAAATTCCACTGTGAGTTAGGGCCTCAGTGGTATTCATTTATTTACTGAAATGTTTCGACAGGACAGGCACACTGAACAATCAAGTTGCTCATCTCCCAGTGCATCCTGGGGTAACTCCAACAAGTATGTCTCTCTTGAGAGTTGTGTTCTTCTCTTCTTATGAGAAAGTGCAATATGATTTTGTATGTGCTTTTTATGCCTTTGGCTTTGTCTTTCTGGGGACCATTACCATACTCACTATGGTACCTTTAGGCAAAGGGGACCTTGCCCTTGCAGCACCTCTTGGGGTGGAACCCTCCTCAAAATGGGTTCCTTTGCAACATCACTGAGCTCAATGGTACAACATGTAGGTAGCCCCCTCACTGCAAAAGTTATAGTGCATAAGCATTCAATATATATTTATAACCACTCCTACACATCCATAAGTTACTCACTGTGCCAGTGAAATCACTGGCTATGCTCAGGATCAGGGAAGCAGCAGGCAACATACCCTGCCCTCTCTAATCACTATTTAAAGGAGCACTCCAATCAAAATTCACAAAAAAAATATATTGTGCTGAGTGTTTTGATTTGTGTATTTAGTTCTAATGTGCTCTTTCCTTTGGTTACTGTTAGAAGTTTTTTTCTAAATCTGTGTACTTATTTTAATGCCCATTGAGATCACAATCTCTGTATACTTTATTGCCTTTTAGAAAATGGATTTAAAATGTCCTGGCCTGTGATTGGCTAAGCCATAGAGCACATTTATGTGCCATCAGAGATCAGGAAAAAAAAAGAAGATCCATGCCAACCTGCTTTACTACCATGAAAATCAGCACCCCAAACAGAATTTTAAAAGTGAAAGTCAGCCATTTGTTTCTGCTTTATCGACAGGTGTCCCCCCCCACACACACCCCAAAAAATAAAACTTCTGAATTCAACTGCCACACAATATGCCACTTTTATATCATCCCTCTGTACCAAAAAAGCAACATTTTTTTCTTTTCAAATTAATAGTGCCAGCACAGTCACATGCTCAGCACTACTCTGATACGGGTTCCCCTAACTTCCTCCCCAGCTCGACCTAGCACCACACTTACTCCACAAAATCATGAAAAATAAAATCTGCCTCATTTTTGGAAAAAGAAATGAAAATCACCTTCATGTACAAATCTGTCAGCCACCATGCCAATCGCACTGCTGTCCAGCTCAGAAGTTGGTTCCCAACCATTGTCTCCCCACCCCATTGTGCTACACTACAACTCTTTCCTAGCCATGGTTTCCCTATAGAAGCAACATAAAGTAAACACTGAAGTAGTGATAAAATTGACTGGAGCACCAGTGAGCATGGTGGGGTGATGTTGATCAAGCAAGGAAGGGGGTTGGGGTTAAAGACAAATATCCCAGTCTAAGAAGTAGAACACCTCAGAGACAATGCAGTGCCCTCTGCTGGCAAGTATACCAGTACAGAGACTACTTTACCAGAAATCACTTTCAATTAATTTGACTTATTTCCTTACGTATTGTTTAACTATTGCATAAAAATGTCACATGTAGCCCATTTTCTAAGCATAATACACCATTTATAATGGATACATTGATGTTAAGTGGCTGTGTCCATTGCAATAAGTGTCTGAATTAACCGAGTCTATTTTTTCATGACTGCTAAATAGTGTTCAGTAAGGACTGTACAGGGGTGATTTGTGGGTGGTGGAGGTGATGTTGGTGGGTAAAGGGATTTATGCATGCTATACGCTGTTGACATTTCTACTATTAGTACTTTTTTCTAATTTTTTTTTTTAAGTCATGAATTTTAGTTTGCTTTGATTACATAGTGCAATTATACTGGATGACCTAAAGGTGAAAAGGCAGTCAAGAGGGCTACTGGGATGCTGGGGTGCATAGGGAGGGGTATCACCAGCAGAAAGAGGGAGGTGGTGTTGCCTCTGTATACATCGCTGGTAAGACCCCACCTATCTCCAGAAGGACAAAGACAGACTGGATCCAGTCCAGAGGAAGGAAACTGAAATGATGTAAGGTCTGCATTAAAAGTCCTACACAGAGAATGTGCATAACTGAATCATAGTGGAATGGAAGGGGGGTAGGGAGAAACAGCTGTAGATCAGGTACAGTCTGTGATAATAGTGCAGGTGGGGAGGAAGTAGCAGACTGGATGGGCCAAGCTGTCCTTATCTGCTGTCAGATTCTATGCTTCTATGTTTCCAATATTCCTTTCACATGATCTCACTTTTATTTATCTTGTCTCAGTTTGGCAGTATGTTTTTGCACTGTTCCATAGTACATCTCAATGTCAGGAGAACATTTCTGACACTGACAGCTGTTAAGCCAGGTTGCTGTATATCTTGTGAGTCAACCAACGCATCCGCCTCCACATTGTCATCCCCAACTTCCATAGCTGATATTGCTTCCATGACCTCAGCGATGTCATTGGTCACAGGTCCCTCCTTCTCTGATTCATTCAGGCAGCAGATAGCATTTAACTTCTCTCTGTAAGCTCTATAGGAGTGGGATGATAGCTTAGTTTGTATCCTCTGCTGCAACAGCTGCTTTATTTCTGTGAACAAAGCCATCTTTCCTGAAACAGTTTCTGATTTTTTAAGGTGTAACACTATCCCATGCAGATTTAAGTAGATGCAAAGCATCTAATAGATTGATCTGCTTAACACATATTGCCAGAGTAAGGTCGTCAGTGGCAACAAGAGCTTCCAGGACTCAAGTATGCATGGAGTGAATATAGTGTCAATTAAAAGACATTATGACACACTGGTCCAGAGGCTGGATGATGCAGGTCATATTTGGGGGGAGGAGGCAGATCAGACATATGTTTCTGAGAAGAGATCCTGGGCCAGATATTCAAAACTTTGCCCCGGGGCTAAATTAGCACTGCCCGGCGGGCAAACTGTGCCCAGAGCAAAAACATAGCTATATTCAAAAGGAATAGCCCGGTGCAAAACCAGCTGAATATAGCAAGTGAAGGAAGCCGGGCAAACAGGCCCAGGAGTGCAGGGCAAACATTGCCCAGGATTAAGACAGCACTAAATATAGCAGAAGACAGCACTGAATATAGCAATCAGACAGAGGGCAGTGCAAACACCCACAAAAACAAAAGTGTCACAGAGGTGTAAGCAGCTGTCCAGGAACACAAGAAAGCAGAAGAGCCCAGCCAGACACAACTACAGTACCAGTGAAAGGAATGGAATAACCTACAACCACAAGTGAAATCAGAACATCACAGAACACTGTCAAATCCAAGTCCACCCCAAAAGACACAGGACACAGGAATGTCAACTTCAAAAGTATAATGTAAACTGTGAAAATACAAAGTGCAAAGCAACATGAACATATATACAGAAAAAAAAATCAAAACATTGCAGAACACTGTTCTGTACAAATGGGGTGCAAAAACCTAATGGAAGGGAAAGGGCAGGCGTAACAAAGGGATTGAAAACAATGGGAAAACAACAGTAATAGTGCAAACAGTCAAATGGTAAATAAAGCAACAGAACAATGAGGTAAGAATGTGGTTGTGAGAGGGATGTGGAAATGCAAAGCAATGATGGGAACAGGATGGCAGGAACAGGGCTAGGGACACTGGGCCAGGGACAGGAAGCAGGATAAGGTACACAGAATGCAGGGGTTAGAGTGCGGGCAGGTGCGGCAGGCGTTCCTCTAAGACAGCTGCAACCGTCTCATCTCAGATATGAGTACAGCCTGCTGTTCAATTAGGAGTCGCTGTAGCGCACTATCCTCCATAAAGCTCCTCCGTTCCCTCACCCTCCTCTGGACGGCTGGCCCACAGTGATGACCTACATGGACCTACAGGAGAAAGGGAACCACATCAGGGCATGATAATGACACAAAGCGCCATGTACCACCACACGGTGGACAGCATGCCCAACAACCATGCCCATGTGCTAGTATGTAACAAACCACAACACACACTAACATGTGCCTGCAGGACAAGGCAGTGCGTAACAGGCAGCATGCAACACCCCAGTGTACATCGATATGCATGGAAGTATGCTGAAACCCAACAACGTGGAGGCCAGCCAGCACAGTGGCATGCAGACTGTAACAGTGCAAACAGACAGCCACCTCCAGAGATGTGAGCGACAAGTGGACACTGACTGATATGCACATGGGATGACACATGGTGGGACATGCTGCTTACGGTCACACAGCTATGATACAAAATACAGATGACACCAACTGGAGAAATTGCCACAGCCCCAACCACGTGTGTAACCACACATGCCTGTCATGTACACCCCAACAGTGGCCCACCCCACTGCTGCCCTCCACAAGAACTGTTGACACCCAGCCAAACTGCCACCCACAATGCCATAATACAGCAGCTGTACAAATGATGACAGAAACCCTGAACAGGTGGGTGGGTGACTGACATAAGTGTGCAACAGTGGCAAGTGACACAGATAAAGACTTGACAATGACCACAGAGAACAATGACACTGGCATCTGAACAGTAGGGACTGCAGGACAGGTAACCAAGCAGTACACAACCAGGGGAAGTGCCAATGCCCAGACACACCACTTGCTGCAACAGAAGGGTGAGGGGCCCACAGTGGTGTACAGAATGGCACAGTGCCGTGACACCACCCATGCAAGAAGACACACACATGTGAAACACAGACACTGGGCCTGGTCCACCAGTGGCACTGCAGCGGTGGACCAAAGGCATGCACAGGACAGTGTCACTCTGGTGGTCAAGGCATGGCGAGGCACACACACACCTGTGGGAGCAGCATCTGCCATAGGGGCTGACAACCAGCACACCATGCTACCACAGAACAACTCCTGCAGCACACCTGCATAACATGTGCACAAACAGTGTGCACTACAGGGACAGAGGGACAACACTCTCTTAGGGACAATGGCCCCACATCAGGCATAAGCCCACAGGCAGGGGTGTAGCCAGACATTCACATGTTCTACATACAATCCCAAACAGCTGCACCCCTCATAAATGCTGTACTCAGCAACCCCAAATGGTAAACCCCTTCCAAAAGGTATGATGTCTGTCAGATAATTCCCACTCTCTAATGAGGTTGCACATTCCCAGGTGCGCCCCTCAGTTGAGTAAGTGGTTACCTTCTGAACTCTGAAAACTTTTGCATGTAGTATCGTGTTCCCTTATTAAATAGGGGTATCTGGGACACTGTTGATAAATGTGAGATGCAAACACAGAACTAGTGTATCAGAATGAAGTGGAATATTGATATAAGTGTGTCAACCTGGGCCCTCCTCTATTGATGTTCCAGGTGGGCCCTTGCATCATCTGTCCAGGTGGGCCCTCTGCACCCCAGTCCGACCCTCTGTCCACACAACAGCATTTCAAACAGGGCCACACCCCAGTGGCCTACAGTGACCCAAAACGTCTGGTGTACCTAGGAACAGTTGACAGACATGCAGTACATCAAAGTGTACACTAATGTGTACAGTGCGTATGCCTACATACACACTTGCTCAACTGCCTGCCCTGTAAAGCCAGACTCATAGTGGAAATGCATAACATTGCACAGTACTCACGCACAACACCACTTTCACCGTTCGTGCTCTCTGCTGCACGCTGTGCCAGAGGCACCCTGCTGCCCTGTCGGATGATGGCCCCTGTCTGGCTTGTGGCACATCTCTCCTGCCTGTGGTTTGTTGTCGGCTCTGCAGTGAGAAGAGGTACAGCATCGTCAGTACAATATCAGCCACCACGATGCGCTAAAGACCACCCTGTACCCCAGTGGTGCATCACAACACCGCGCAGTGGCAGGCAGTGCAGTGCACCACCAAAGCCATGCCAAGCATGACGGGGTCCGTGCATGTGTCTACCCCTGTCCACACAGTACACACATGGCTTCATGGACTCCCAGGCAACATGTGTAGCTCAACAACACATAAGCACATAAGCACACCACGAACACACTGCCCCACCACTCATGCCAGCAGTCGTGCTACAGTCATCACCTGGAACAGGCACAGTCCCTCACAAACCATGGCCCTGCAGCATTCAAGCGGTGCTCGCTGCTTTCGCCTGAGGTCCAGCATACCGATGCGGCACTTTTCACCATCCGTGGGATACCTGTGATGGCACTTGAGTTCGCGGGCAATGGAAGCCCAGACCTGCGTCAGGGGCAGAGTCACCCTCCGCACAGGTCCAAATAGGCAGCGATGGTGCACCTCTCTGTTAACTGCATGAGGTTGGCAGTCTCAACCTCATCCACCGCCTATCACGGCCACCACTGCCCTTTGCCTGGTCTCCGAGACATATTTGTGCTGTGGAAGGGGGAAAATTAACTGAACAACAGTGCAACAACTGTGCATACACCCTGACACACACTACAACTGAAGTGCAGTGCGGCTGGCGTATGCCGTGGCGCCGCGCTAACAGGAAGTGTTGCAATGCGCGTCGTGACCCTACCATCACCCTGGTCCGATATTGCGCGCATGCGTGTAGCGCCG
Source organism: Neoceratodus forsteri (assembly GCA_016271365.2). Taxonomy (NCBI): domain Eukaryota; kingdom Metazoa; phylum Chordata; order Ceratodontiformes; family Ceratodontidae; genus Neoceratodus; species Neoceratodus forsteri. The sequence goes on from CM057450.1 coordinate 1,533,217,987, forward strand.
CGCTGAAGCTGGTTAGCGCAGCGCTAAAGCTGGTTAGTGCAGCGCTAGACCGTGCTATGACAAGGGTAACATGAGCATGCATGCTGCACATAGTGCGGTGCTGTTCCTCAAATAGCGCTGCTGTGCTAGCTATTCAGAGCCATATTCAACGGCTGTATGCAAATGAGGGTACTTGTGTATGCATGGGGCAAAACGTGTGATTAGCATATCATTATGCACTCATTTGCATGACTAACAGGCAGGATTGCCTGGCCGGGCTATAAAAGGGCAAGCAGTGCACCACCAGTGTTGTATTGTGGAACTGGGCGGAATACAGCAGTGAACAACATGGAAGAGACATGCAACAGGGGATGGGCAGCAACAGCCAGGTATGTATTAAGGGTGTGGATAGGCATATTCATTGTACACAGTTGTGTCCAGTTTGGTCGACCACCTGTACAAACCACTTATCAATGTAATCTGTGGTATTCGGGTTAGTGTTGGCCACTGTGGACTGTGTCATGCATGTATGATCTCTTTAGAGTGTAGGAATCATCTGACCACTTGTTTGGAAGGGTACAATTTTGATGGGATGTGTACATTATGTAATGGAGGGGCGGTTGGAGACTGTGTACACTCCTGGTATGTATGACCACCATGGGACAACATCGTCCACTGCATTCGCTCATACCCCCTGCAGTTCAATGTGTCATGTGCCAATGTTTGCACATTTGTGTCTACCGCCAGGTGCACTGGTGCTGTACCGTGACAGTGCACCATCTTGTCTTCCTGCATGTGTGGAGTGATGGCCTCTGCCCCACCGGGTGTACACAATGTACCAGCAATGTGCGCTCCCATGCACAAACAGTCATGGGGTTCATGGCACATGTGCACACCACTCAGACACAGGACAGACAGTGGCAATGTGGGCATGTGCAGCGTGCAGGCACATGCAGCCATCTGATATGTCCATGTGGCCTGTATCACTGAGGGGTGATATCATGCTGTCCACTGTGTGATGCAGTGCAGCACCCGGCCAGCCACTGACACCTGTCCACTCTTTACTATCCCATAGGTGTGCAGGCTCAACGGGCGCATCCATGCACCTAAATTCTCACAAGATGAGCTAAACACCCTGGCACATGAGGTAAAGGTGAGAGAACATGTGTTGTGCACACACAGGGCCACCGATGCTGCTGTGCGGCAGGCTTGGGAGGAGGTGACTGCAGCAGTGAATGTGGTTGGTGGTCGTGGGAGATCAACTGAGGCTGTCCGGAAGCGTTGGAATGACCTCTTGTGGCGTGCAAAGGAGGAGGTGGCACAGCACCACAGAGACAGGACCAGAACTGGTGGTGGTCCACAGGAACACCAGCAACGTGTGCAGGAGCCACACATGGCGGTGGTGGCATCAACATTGCAGATGGTGGCAGTGGCACGTGTGCCAGGTGGTGGTTGTGAGACATCCCTTGCACTTCCAAGGCCAGGTCTGTATTCACATGTGCAACCCCTGTATGTGGTGCATGCAAGGGTGCATGGTCCTGCTTTTTGGTGTCCTGCACAGGCTGCACTGTATCCTGCAGAAATGATGGCTGGCATGGTCAAGGTCACTGTGGGGTGGGTGGGTGCATGTTGTCACAGGCTTGTGTGAGGTGGGTACCTGTCCTGAGGGCTACATGGTGTGGTGGTGGTGGTAGTGGTGGTGGTTTGCCACAGTGTCCATGGATGGATGACTGACCCTGTCCCTATTCTCTCCTCAGCACTCTCGGACAGGCCTGCACCACCACAGCATGATCCACAGATGTCTAGCCAGGTTCCCGAGGTTGTGGAGGAGTTTGAGGACGATCGGCCAACAACATCTGGACTTTGTGTATCTCAGGGCCGTATGGGCCCAATGCATGTTGGGCATACCCAGGGACAGGACATGCAACTGCCTTGGGAGGAGGGGCACACCTCACCAGGGGTGTTAGGAGACAGTGGGCACCTGGATGTTGCCCCAACTGAGAGTGATGGGGTGGAGGAGTACTGCTGGTCACTGTCACCAGTGCAGATGACAGTGATGTCTCTACATATTCACATCAACTGGACATTCCTGTGCCAGGGAATGTAGGGGTGGGGCTTGCTGAAGGCCATGGAACAGGTCAGGGTGCTTCTGTAGGTGTCGGCAGTGTGGCTGAACACATGGTGGTGGGTGGTGTGGGTGGTGTTGCAGGACAGCAAGGCGTGCATTGTCTGACAACTGCTGAGGTTCCAGTCCATATGGTACCACAGCCCAGTGCCACTCGTATGCAGCAGCCAGCTGTAGCAGTTGGTGCAGTGCCACAGGCACCACTGCCAGCTGCTGCTGTGGGTCCTGTGCCCTGGTCCCATGAAGGCCATGGTGCCCAGCCACTCCTGCAGGCTGCTGTCACATCACAGCAGGAGGCCGTCTGGACCTGCATGCCATGCGGCGTGAGCTGCGACGCAGGCTGGGTCAGATCACGGGAGGCAATAAGAGTGGGCTTTGCTCGTGCTGAGCAGCAGGCAGAGGACAGGTTTGGCCGCCTGGTGGGTGCCATAGACCGTGGCTTCTCTGGGTTGACTGCTGCAGTGGTGGCAATTGGTGGTGTCATGCAGGGTGTGCCTATTGGTCAGCAACATGGGTTTGTTGGCTCTGATGCACATGGCAGAGGGGCACACAGACAGGCACACCGTGGGCGCAGGGCTGCCACTGTTACCAGTTCTGAGCCATCACAAACTCCACCTGCAACCCAGCGCGCCTATGGGTCGTCCATACCCCTATCTGCCTCCACAACCCCCGGGGCACAGGAGGCCAAGCGTGCCTGCCTCACCTTCCACTTCAGCTGTGTCCTCTACAGAGCACCCCAGGGTCCCTAACCCATAGTGCGGAGCCACGCCGCATGCGTGGGTTCGTCACGGTGATGCCCACAGGCTGTCTGGCATACTCTAGGTGCTTCCCGTCATGCATGGGCAGATGTGCACGCATGCACACACACACACACACACACACACACTCCCACCAACACAGTTGCCCCACCCTCACAGCACACATTGCACCTCCCCACCATGATTACACATTTGTGTGTATCCGACCACATATGTGCTGCACAATCATGGAGTCACACCACATGCACACACTATTTGTATTACACTGGGTTTGTTTGCTGTTGTGATTCTGGTTTTCACTGTAATGTTAGTCTGTGCGCATTAAAATTGTTGCTCACTTTTACTCTTCAGGTTGTTGTGCAGTCTGTACTTGCCCTCTGGTCTGTTGCAGTATCCTGATGATGTTGTCCCGGTGCTGTATGGCCCTGCATGCCATGCGAGGGTCCCTCCTCTCCAGTTGCTCCACTATCCCCCTGACCACTGGCTCTGGCTCACTGTCAGACTGTCCCTCAGGTTCAGGTGCCTGTATCCCACGGTTCATTGCCATGTTGTGCAGCATACAACAGGCTAGGAAGATCGACATACCTTCTGAGGTGTATATTGTAGGGCACCACCTGATGTGTCAAGGCATCTAAATCGCATCTTCAGGATGCCAAACACCTCTCTATAATGTTTCTTGTTCTGGCATGTGCCTCGTTGTAGAGCTCCTCAGCCACTGTGGCGGTCCGGAGTACTGGTGTGAGCAGCCAGGGCACTGGGGATAGGCACTGTCTCTGTCAAAACATATAACTTGTTAGTGCTGTACTGCGGTCTGTCAGCTGCTGTCCTGCACCTGTCTGTGGCCCTCCCACATCCTCCCTGGCCTGCAATGCCTGCCCCCATCCATGCTGTTGTGTGTTTTCCTTGTGTGCTACAACTCACCGACTAGTTGTCCACTGGGTATTCTGCCCTCCTCAAGGCCTGACACAGCTGAGACTGGTGCCAGATGAGGCGTCATGGGCACTGCCGAGGTACTGTGCATAAACATTGGTGATCGCCCGCGCATCGCACACCACCCTGGCAGTTGATGGAGTGGTACCCTTCCTCTTCACATACACATCACTGCCATCTCCAGGTGGTGCGGATGGGGACATGGGTGCAGTCAATGGCACCCAGTACAGATGGTAGGTGCGCAACTCGATGGAACTGCTGCATTGTTTCTCTGCACTCTGCTGCTGTGCTGGGGAATACTATGAATTCCGAAGCATGTGGCAGGAGAGCCTCTAGGAACTGGGTCAGGAGGCGTGAGGTGGCAGACTGTGTTACCCCAATGGTGTCCCCCGTTGGTCGTTGGAACGTCCCTGTGGCAAGGAAGCACATCGCTGCTGTCACCTTCTCCTCCACTGTCATGGCATGACTGCGTCTGGTGTTTGACTGCAGCTGCTCATGCAGGAGTTCACAGAGCTGCCTCAACATTCCCCTGTTCATCCGGTACCGGCCAACGATGTGGTCATCAGGCAGGGTCTCAAAGGAGACCCTGGGCCGGTACAGCCTGTTTGCAGCATACCGTCTCCTGAGCCTGCGTTGTGGCCCATGTTGTGCCTGCTCCCTTTCCTCCACCTCCTCCTCCTCCTCCTCCACTACAGCTGCCATCAATGGCAGGATCACTGCTACCGGGACTGCACACATTCCTACTTCCTGTGCTGCTCCCTCCTCCTCTGTGTTTTTCCCTGTGTTTAGACCGGCCTTTTATAGGCGGTAACTAGCGCCGCGCTAAGGGCTGCGCTATGTATCCTAGCGCGGCACTGAACCTTTGAATATCCCCTTGCGCGTCTCTCTGCGCACCCCGCCCATCCTTTTGCCCCTTGCATACATTACTGGTTAGCCCAGCGCTACTGCAGTTTGGCAGCGCTATTTGGCCTTTTGAATATAGCAAACCCGCGCTAATCCCGCGCTAAACCTGTGCAACTGGTTTTTGCCTGGGGCAAAGTTTTGAATATCTGGCCCCCAGTGAGCACTACCTCCTCCCTCCATGCATTGGTGAACCAACACAGCAAGACATCTTCCACATTGCTGTCCTTTCACTTCTCTCTTCATCTCATGGTCCGGGATTTGGCTGCCATGCCACTGAGTTAAGATATCCTCCCAGGACCATATCAGATCCACAAATGTTGACTTAGCAAGACCAAAATAGAGTGCCATGTCATGGGCACCCAGTCAATTTCATATAGCAGTTCAGCTTTTGTTGCTAGTGAAAGCACATGTGCCAGGTGTTCGATGCCTTCTTTCTTGCCATCATACAGATTTTTCCTGAACAGCTGTCAATGTCAGTCAGTCTTTTTGAAAACAGCACCACACTTACTACTGGCTCATAAGTGAATTACATCTGATGTCATGTGTTCAAGTAACGTCACATGTTGGTGTGCATGGGGGACTCATTAAGTACAAGCAGCATAAGTGGTCTAGACAGTACACATGTTCTAAACAGCTCTATTTTTAAGGGAACATAAAGTCAATGAATTCAGACACTTTGGATTGAGAAATAGCACTTGACATGCAGTTCAAATTTCATGCAGTGACATCTCATCTGTCTAGTACTGCTGGAGCTGTGGGTACACTGTAATTAATATTTTTAACACTGTGTGAATAGCAAGTGGCTTTTGGCAAACATGGACTGTCCACAATAACCAATTATCAGGCTAATCAGTGTTCATTCTAAGTGGTGACTACTGCAATACCCACCAGGGTGGGTGGTATGGACTATTAGACCCTCTGCATGAGGTATCGGACCTCATTACATTCTTTGGTGGTCCTATGTAGCACAATGCCACCCATTCTGACAGATATTATTGATTGTTTTTTTACCTACCATGCCATCTGTCCCATGTGATAGTGATGCATCCAAGACAACTGATTCAGTGAGTGATTGCTTACTGTTCACTCTGCAGCAGCACTGTACCTGTTATTCTGGGCTCAAATAAATAACTTGTTCTAACCCGTTTGTTGTTTTCAAGGTGTATTATCAGGTTTAGCCAGCAGAAGTGAATGCTTTTTTGAAGCATTTCTTTTCCTCAAACCACACACACAGAAAACCACACAAATTCCCCCAGGCTATCAATGCTGTAATTAGTGAATACTTTAGTTTTTGTCTTAAAGAATAGCCTGCTCTATTATACCTCAGGTGTTCACCAAACTGTGAATGTAGCCTTTATTAGTGCTCACTGGGTATGGAGAGGCACTTATTTAATTATTTATTTTTTGATTACCGGGTAAGTGCTCTAGACAAAAAAGTTGCCTGTTTTCAGTTACGACCCAGGATAGTTACAGACACAGGCAAAAGCACATCACATCACAATGGTTACTATTACATAATACAGACTTGGGTCAAACACATTGCAGTATAGATAGGCATGGTGATATCTACTGTACAAAAGAAATTAGACATTGCACTAGGCTATCCATAGATACAGGGGAATACACAATACAGTTTTAAGGAGCTAGACCATGCGGTATAAGTAAACTATTACAGACAGACTCACAATGGGCTACCTCACAGCCTGTCCTTGCCTGCTATTTAAAAGTAGGCGACAGTGATAAGTGCCTAAATATGAGCTGAAGGGACATGCAAAGGAAGCCTAAGTAGGTGTGCTCCCCAGGGGTTGAGTCACAACTGCACCTGTCAGAGGCCAGGAGGCAGACACAGAGCTCATTTTTAAAGATCAGATGTGTAGTGGAGTGCCTCACAGTTGAAGGCAGGGAGTTCCACAGCTTTGGGGCAGACACCGCAAATGCCTGCTCACCCATCTTAGTGGTGCATTTAGGTGTATTAACGAGCACCTTTTTGGTAAATCTCAGTAGGTAATTCTGATGGGCTGGTTTCATCAAGCATGGAAGGGACATTGGTGTTCCAGTTTGGATGATACTGTCAATTGTGCATCCTGTTGTACAGACTCAGTAAGAGGTGGGAAAGAGCATGCCAGGACTGGAGTAAAGTACGCAACAATGGGTGCACCTAGGTACTGATAGTGTGAAGTGACAGATACTATTATAACAGGTGTCCCACTTCTGCAATAGTCCCTTGTTTGTGTCTTTCTAGGAAGTGATTCCATAAGTTAGGCTGGGTTGCAGTAACTCCTGCGCGATGGCTAATTTTGCATTAGAGTCTAAGGATGCTCTGACTTTGTAGGCCAGTCCCAACTTGATATTGACCACCTTACAAGTGTTAGTGATATGGAGGCTGAAATCCAATGAAGGGTTGAGGGTTATACCCAGGTATCTGAAAGAGTCCACCAAATCCAGGAGTGAGCCATCTGAGCCATGTATGGCCAGTGTTCCAGAGCTGGCTTTGACTCTTGGTGCTGATCCAAACAGCATTGCCACTGCTTTTCTGGTATTCAGAAGAAGTTTACTTTGAACTAGCTACTCACGTAGACAGGCAAAGTCTGACTCAAGTGTGGTATTAATGGAGGCAATGTCCTTGGCACTGGTGTATAACACCATATCATCTGCATATAAGATGGTAGAGGTAGTGCTTGACATTTGAGGCAGCCTATTTACAAACAGTGAGAAAAGTAGTGGTTCGAGAATTGAGCCTTGTGGTACACCAATGCTGGTAGGAGAGAAATCAGATTTGCAATTGTCAATCTGAACAAATTGTGTCTGCCCAGATAGGTAACTGCTGAACCATGTTGAGGAACCTGGGGAGAAGCCAAGTGTGGCAAGCGTATCTAGTAGCAATGAGTGATTCACCAGGTCGAACGCTTTAGTTAAATCCATGAAAATCACTCCACTGTATAGCCCTTCATCCATCGAAAGCTTGATGTCATTAGTAAGTTTGCTAAGTGCCATGGCTGTACTATGCCTCTTCCTGAAGCCATGTTGGGCTGGGGTGAGAAGGTTGTTTTGTTTAATGTAGTCCATGTCCTGCTCATCTATTAGTTTTTCAAGAATTTTGTTTAGTACTGATAATATTGCAATTGGGTGATAATTGTTCATGTCTTTTGTGTCCCCTTATTTATGGATGGGGACAACTTGCACTATCTTCCAGAGAGATGGTACTACCCACTTACTGATGGAAATGTTGTAGATCCTGGCAACTGGTGTCACTCTGACAGAGGTCACTAGTTTAAGGAATCTTGGTAGTAGGCCTTCTGAGCCCACTGATCCATGCTCAGGTAGTTTCCTCAAAAGTCTCAGAGCCTCAAGCGTGGTGACCTGCTTAAAATTAAGTGAAGAGGAGGCCTGGGCTGGGGACACAGTTGGAGAGACAGAGGGTTGACTGGTCAGTCTCTCATAGTCTGAGAGGTCGGAGAAGTGAATGCTAGGGCATTTGCAATGGTATAGGTGTTATTGCAGTTGGCACCATTAACTGTCATATCAGTGATCACCGAGCATCCACCTTGTCCCAAGAAAGTCTTAATATGGTTCCAGAAACCATGCGTGTCATTGTCTGATTTCTGTAGTAGCTTAAGAGAGCAAGCCCTTTTTGCTGCCCAAATTTTTCTCTTGCATGTGTTCCTTTGCCTACGATATTCATCCCAGTCAGCTTGTCTACCACTTTTCTTTGCAGCAACCCAGGTCTTGTCCCTACTCCTCATGCTGGTCAGGATCTCACTATTCACCCATCTTGTTGCTGTAGCTTGGACCCTCCTTCTTTTCATAAGAAGGTACTTATTTTGAGATTCCTGTAGGGTGGTTATAAGGTAGGATAGAGCAATATTGACATCATCTGCCTGGTAAATTGGGGACCAGTCGGTGTGGCAGAGATACGCATGTAGCTTGCAGATGCTAATTTGGGAAAAGTCCTGAAAGTGTATTTCTTTTGGGGGAGACTTTGGGATGTGTGCCCTCCATATGCAATAAACTAGAGTATGGTCACTGATAGCACTGGGTAGAGTGCCCAAGCCTTGAATATGGTCAGCTCTGTCTGTGGCAATCCAGTCCAGGAGGGAGTTGTGGCCTCCCCGTTGTGATGGCCTCAGACATTTTATTAGCTGAGTCAGAAGTAACTTGCTGAGCATAGCATCATACAATCCCGAGTGTTTTCTAGTCCAGGCCAGGTTGAAATCCCCCATGAGGAGGAGTTCTCCTTTTACCTTATGTGATGCCAGGTGATCTATGAGGTTAGATAAGCCAGTGATGCCACTTTTGGGTGGATTGTAGACACATATCAGATTGAATTTTGTGGTGTTAACCAGAGTCCAAACTGCATGAAGGGCCTCTAAATAACCAGTTATGTCCATAGGCTGGGTAGTTATTGCTAAGCGATCCTTGGCATATAGGGTGATCTCCCCCCCCCCGGAGGAGTAGCAATCCCTATGGAGAAGTTTATAGCCATTTATTGCACATATGGTGTCTGGAATATTTGGCTTCAACACATCTCCATTAGCCCAAATATGCCAGTAGAATATTGTGTCACCCATGCTTCCAGTTCCACAAAATTAGCCGTAAGACTCCTGATGGTCATATGTGCCATCTTCATCCCCATGATCATGTTCCACTGAGGAGTGATGGACAGGTTCATACCCAGATTAGGTCCAGGGTTACTTTCAACATCGCCCGACCTTGCAAGTCTAAGTAAGTGTAGTCATAATTCAAGCACTTCATACTTTAGCCAGTACCTGTGTCCCTTAGTTCCATGGAAAGATTGGAAGCATAGGTAGTACAGTCTGCCCCACGTATATCGCCCACGGCTAATTCGGGCAATTGGTTTTAGTGGGCAATTTCTTGTTTTCCAAATGCCTGCTCCATTGAAAGCCATTATAGAAATTAGTGATATAACAAACACGGGGTGCCATCTATTTTGACCATTTTGTGTTAGCAATCACACCTTTGCAAAGGTGTTGTACGATGTTAAGTACCCTTATTATCAGCTGTAAATTGCTCATCCTACATCCATTTAAGCACACCTTACTTCATCAGAATGTGTTAAAAAAATAACTTTGCTGGATGCTGTCAGACTATTGAAGCAGTCATGGGATGCTGTGACTGCACAAACAATTCAGCGTTGTTTTCGGAAAGCTGGATTCACTCACCCTATTGCCCATAATGACTCAGAGGAGGGTCCTTCAACTGCAATGACTGCAACAACTGCAGAACTAGACCTCATTTCAGAGATCGAGGACAGTGTATCAACTCCCGATGGAATGACACCAGATGAGTTCCATGAACTATGTATCCTTGGTGATGGGGAGGAGGAACCACTGAGCAATGACATCAGCGAGGTTGTGGGCAGTATGCACACTGAGGATATAGAAGCGGTGGACGGTGATGATGAGGATGATGAGGTGCCGGGGGCGATGGTAACAGCTGATGATGTTGCTAAAGCACTGCTTACTTTGAGAAGAGCCATGGAGCAGAATGCTGATGTAGAGCCAGATTGGTGTGCACTCTCTACAGCCGACAGGGTGTGGGCTCCGTACTGCAAGAAAACAACACGTCAGAGTGAAATATCTGATTTCTTCAAGTAAGCTAAATAAACTGAAATGGAGCTGTAATCGCTAACTGTTGTACAGTCTTCTCACTTCGGTGTATGGTGTGGTAGCATTGCTTTTTTGTGTCTGTTGTGGGCACTGCAATAAAACCGTTTATCGCAAACAAGTTCTTTTTTTTTTTGCATACAGCGACCAAGGCATATAACAGGCACTTTGAAAATGCACATTCATGCCCATTATAAATGGATTGCACTGTACCATAGTCTTGCAGTCTGTAAAAGCTTCCAAAACCAAAGTCCAAGGGTGATTCACTCAGATCTGAGTAAGAGGTAGGAGTATTTGAAGGATGTCCCATCATAGAGCCTATCCTCCCATCTAGGTTCCTCCAGTGAAATGTTTGCCACAAGGACTAGTGCCAATAGCAGGCCCACCCCTGCAGAAAAGCCCCTTAAAGTACAGACACTCATTTTCTGTAATAAACATAAGAGACAGCCCCTTCAATTCTTGATATAAAATCCCCTCGTATGTCAGACAATGAACTGACACACACCCCCTAATGTGCATCAGGCTATAGCCTGGCACTTGATTTAAAACAGTTAATCATCCTGCACTAAATTAATGGTATCTGACACATCTTTGTTACATGGGACAGGAGGCATTGTAGGAAATAGAAAGGCAATAAAACATCCAGACATGGAGATCCCAAGGGCCATAAAACAATTAGGCAAATTTAGAAAAAAAACTCCTAACACAAACAAAGGAACAAGGCACTAGCATTTCACAGACAAATCAAACCACTCTGTACAGCATACTTTTCTGTATATTTTGACTGTAGTTTCCCTTTAACTAAGTAGCACTTGGAGGGGGCAGGGTATATTGTCAACTGCTCCGCAAAAGCCTAAGCATAACCAATTAATTTTCTGCCTTCAGACAAAGCATCAGGGAAGAGAGGGACCCTTAGTTTAAGAAAAGGGGGCCCCCATCGTACCTGCTGTTCGAGTGAAGCAAGGTGATCCAAGAAGGGGAAAGAGAGGCAACCAAATGGGTTGCTAGCTGCATCCCCAGCCTCTGGACCAGCCAATCCTGGACACTGCCCAGACTTAGGAACTACTGTTTTTTTTTTCTATTTTTGTCCTCCATTTTTGCTGCCAGCTGCCAGAACCTCCTTCCACCTACCCAAGGTCTTATACTTGCTGCAGGAGTCCTTTGGTGGTCCTATCCACCACCAGCCTTTGCTCGACAACTTTCCCCAGATACTGTGACCATAACCCATGGCTCATACCTGCAGATGGGACCCCCTGGTTCCCCAAAGCCAGGAGGAGATTCTTCTCTCAATGGTCAGGGGACCAGCAAGGTGTGTTAGGAATCAATGAGACCTTGCTGTGGCATGGGGGGCAGGGTAGCTTCATCTACCCAGTGCTGCTGGAGGTATTTTATCCCCTGTTAAGCCTTCCCCTTATCCCACCCCAGGACATGGTCCTAAGAAGTGACCCAGCATCTGCCTATTAGGGATGTCAGAAGGATTGGTAAGCCCCTCCCAACCTTTGGAACTCCCCTGCTGGCCCCACTCTGGGCAGGCAACACCTCTGCAGTACTTCCCATGTGAGTGGGTGTGTGCTGATGTGAGGTTACCCTAGATGGATGACTTATTCCTTCCCGCATGACAACCCCTTCCCTTGGGTCACCAGGTGGCTGCCATGTAACAGAAGGAGACACCTCCCTCCATGAGGTAGGAGGCATCCAAAGGATGCCTGACCCTGCTTCGCAAGTCAGCACAAGACATCCCACTCAGGAACTAGTCTGCCAGGGATTTAAACCCTGTAGCAGTTAAGAGTGGCCATAGCCTTTTTGTCCCCAATTTTTGCTGCCAGCTGCCAGGACCTCCTTCCACCTACCCAAGCCCTTATACTTGTTGCAGGAGTCCTTCAGTGATCCTATCTACCACCAGCATTTTCTCAACAATCCTTGGATACCCTGACCATAACCCACAGCTTATACCCCCAGGTGGGACCCCCTGGTTCCCCCAAGCCAGGAGGAGATACTTCTCTCAATGGTCGAGGCCTGTGAGGAGGAGCCGGTGAGGTGTGGTAGAAATCAAAGAGACCCTGCTGTGGCATTGAGGGTGGGGTGGCATCATCTACCCAGTGCTGCTGGGGGTATTTTATCCCCTGCTAAGCCCTCCCCTTATCCCACCACAGGGTGTGGTCCTAAGAAGTGACTCAGCATCTGCCTATTGGGGCCATCAGAAGGATTGGTAAGCCACTCCCTACCTTTGGAACTCCCCTGCTGGCCCCACTCTTGGCTGGCAACACCTCTGTGGTACTTGCCATGTGAGTGGGTACATGCGGACATGAGGTTATCCAGAGGGTTTACTTATTCCTTCCCCATAACATACCCCTTCCCCCTGGGTCACCAGGTGGCAGTCATGCAACAGAAGGAGTTCCCCTCCCTCCATGAGGTAGGAGGCATCCAAAGGATGCCTGACCCTGCCTCGCAAGTCAGCATAAGACATCCCACTCAGGAACTAGTCTGCCATGGAATTTAAACTCTGCAGCAGTTAAGAATGGCCACAACCTTCAGAAAGAGCATTAGGGCAGTGAGGGTCCCTTAGTTTAATAAAAGGGAGCCCTCCCTCCTGCATCATACCTGCTGTTTGAGGAGAGCAAGGCACTCAAAGTAAGGAATAGAGAGTAAACAATTGGAATGCTAGTGGTGACCCCTACCTCTGGACCAGCCAATCTCAGATGCCTGCCCAGACTCAGGAACTAGTTTGCCAGGCATTTAAACCCCTTGGCTGTTAGAGTTGCCACAGCCTTGAGCAAGAGAATCAGGACAGTGAGGGTCCCATAGTTTAAGAAAAGTGAGTCCCCCCGCATCATACCTGCTGTTCGAGCAGAGCAAGGTGCCCCAATAAGGGGATAGAGAGGCAACTGATCAGGATGCTAGCTGCACCCCATACCTCTGGACCAGCCAATCCCAGACACCTTCCCAGACCACTGGCCCACTTCATGTTGCTTTAAAAGGAAGAATCCACCAAGTGTCCCTCTGCATGAAGGACAAATGCAAAAAGGACATCACAGTGGAGTCTGCCCACTAGAGTCAGCCCAATGAGGCAGCCAGCAGCCAGACATTCTGAACCTCAGCAGTGAGTGAGTAGAGTAGGGAAGCAGTGGAATAGGTGTTTAGCTTCAGCAGGCATCCAAGGAGGAAGCAAGGAAGCAGAAGGCCTACCTGACAATGGAGGTAAGAGTCCTGTTCACTCCCATAGTAGCACAGACACTACAAGAGAGGTATGGAAAGACAGGGGTAGACTAAAATTGGGAATAGGTGAACTGCCTTATCTTGGGTAGGGGTAGAAAAGGGTTAATTATGAAAAAATTGGGGTGGGTTGAGGGGAGACACTAACTAGAAACCTATCCAAGTCAGAATGCATGGCTAGGGGAGGTATAAGTGAGGTGCTTCAGTAGGTAAAGCAGAAGGGGATAAAGGAAGGAACACTAATATTACAGGGTACAACTATCTGAGCAGAGAAATAGGCTAAACCCTAGCAGGGGAAAAGGGACCAAGTGTTTTCAGGGGATTCAGAGTAGAAATTATGCTTGCAGTAGTGCAGTGCAGTGGCTGTGATGTGGCAACCTTCAGGATGACCTTCTCGAGACCGTAGTGATACCCCAACTGCATACACCTCGCTGGGCTGAGGGAGGAGGTTGCTAGACTCCAAGATAAGTTGACTAGGATTCAGGGGGCCTGACCCCCAGGACCACCCTGTCTGCCACCATTGCCTCAGAGGATGCCAAGGAGAAGGAGTGGCTGGACTATGGTGGGCTCTGGACAGGTGAGTTAGAGGCACATTCTCCATCCATTTCCACTACACAGTTCCCATGCCACTCTGGTGAGGGTGGGGCTTGTCCCATGAAGGCACCTGTGGTAGTGACCAGGGAGGATGTGGGGGTCCTCCATAGTAGAGACCCCAAGAAGGGTGGTAGAGGACCCCAGAAAAAGAGGAAGAAGCTCCTGGTGGGGGACTCAATTGTGAGAGGGACAGAACTGGGAACAGGAAGGGATTGAGAGCTGGATGTCATTGTCCACCTGGGAACTAATGACCCGACCAAGGACAAGGCCAGAATAGTGCAGGAGGAATTCAGAGAGTTGAGATGGGGTCTTAGACAGGTAGCATGCTCAGTGACTTGTTTTGAGGTGCTGCATGTCTATAATAGGGGACGGGATAGGATAGTCCATATCTGGAGCTTCAATTCATAGTTGAAGGAGTGGTGCAGAGAGGAGGAGGAGGATGAGGAGGTTGGCTACATTGGGGACTGGAGTTCCACCTGGAGGGATAAGGGCCTATACAAAGAGGATGGCCTTCATCCATCCGGGAAGTGAACTGCAGTCCTCAGTGAATGGTTTAAATGTTACTTTGGTAAACATTTAAACTAGCTGAGGTGGGTGGCAGATGGAAGCATACAGGAATTAACTGCCCCCTCCCCCAAAGGCTGACATAGTCCATAGGGAGAACACTAAGAACAATAAATCCCCTAGAGTACCTATTAATAAGAAAAACAAAATGGAAGGAATGAAGAGAGATGGGAAGCAAAGCAGAGGAAGTACAGAAAAAGGGCAAGAGGGAAAAAGGGGACCAACAACAGGGTAGTAGAACAATCTGGAAGGTCATATGTACAAATGCTCGATGTTTGGGAAATAAAATTCCACACCTAGAGGGCATTATGGCAGAGGCATACCTAGATATTGTTGCCATTACCATGCCATGGTTCACTGAGAACCATGACTGGAATATAACAATACCAGGCTATACTTTGTTCAGGAAGGAAAGGGTGAGAAGGAAAGGAGGCAGAGTGGTGCTTTATGTGAGGGAAAGCATTAAAGTGAAAGAGATACAGGGAATACAGGGAGGGGTGGAGGTACTGTGGGTCTCCCTAGAGATGGGGAACGGAGCTGTTATTCATACTGGTGTGATCTATAGACCTCCAGCATGACGGTTGGATAAGGTTCTGGTTGAAGCCATCCAAAAGATGGCAAATAAGAGGGCAGTGCTTCTGGTGGGGGTCTTCAATCTGCCAGATGTAGATTGGAGCCTCTCAGCTGCAGCTTCAGCTAGGAGCAGGGACATTCTGGACTCCCTGAAGGGAGCATATCTCAGGCAACTAGTAAGGGGGCCCACTTGTAATGGGGCAGTACTGGACCTTGTACTCACTAACAGGGACAGTGCTGCAGACATCACAGTGGGAGGCCACCTGGGGACCAGTGATCATCATACAGTGTTGTTCAATTTAATAACTGTGGCAGAATGGAACCACACAAGGGCAAGAGTCCTGCACTTCAGGAAGGCCGATTTTGAAAAGATGAGTGAATTCCTCAGGGATGCCCTGGCAGGGGGAAGGACTTGGGTGTGTGGAGAGACAGTGGGCAAAGCTAAATGGGGGTATAATGAAAGCAACAAACCTCTGGGTCAGGCAAGTGAGCAGAAATAAGAGGAAAAAGACGACCAGTATGGCTCTCAAAAGTGGTGGCTGGGAAGGTGAGGGCAAAAAAGTTAGCATTTAGGTGGTATAAGAAGACACAGAGGGAGGAGGATAGGGAGGTGCATCAGGAGAAACAAAAGGAGGCAGGGAAAGCAGTAAGGAGCGCAATGCATAAATTGAAGAGAGAATAGCCCAAGTAGTAACTAAAGGGGACAAGGCATTTTTCAGGTATGTGATTAAAAAATGGAAGGCATAGGGAGGGATTGATTGTAAGGCTAAGAAGGGAAGGGGGGATTGGGTGGAGGGGACTAGGAAAATGCAGACATCCTGAACAAATACTTCTGTTCTGTGTTCACAGAGGAATGGGAAGGCGAGGGAAGAAACTGGAGCATCGAGGAAGGGAGATGGACACTAGTCCATTTTTAGAGGACAGTCATGAAGGAACTCACAAATCTGAACATGGACAAGGCAATGGGGCCAGACCGAGTGCATCCAAGGATACTGTAAGTGCTCAGGGAGGTACTGGCTGCATCTCTGACAGCCCTGTTTAACCACTCACTGGAGATGGAAGTGGTTCCAGAAGACTGGAGGAGGGCAGATGTAGTCCCATTTCACAAAAGTGGTAGCAGGGAGGGGGCTGGCAACTACGGGGCAGTCAGCCTGACTTCAGTGGTGGGAAAATTAATGGAATCACTACCGAATGAAAGGATTGTGGAACATCTTGAAACCAGTGGCTCACAAGATCTGTGCAGCATGGATTCACAAGGGGAAGTTATGTCAAACACATCTGATAGATTTCTTTGACTGGGTGACCAGGGAATTTGATCAGGTGGAATGGCAGATGTGACCTAACTACAGTAGATTTCAGTAAGATATTCAACACCATTCCACATAGGAGACTGATAAGCAAGCTGAGCAGCTTGGCAGTGGCACCAAAGGTGGATAAACTGGTTAGGGGATATGTGATAGAGGGTCTTGCTAAACAGAGTTCACACTGAGAAAGGAAGGGTGACCAGTGGGGTGCCACATGATCAGTACTGGGACTCTCCTCTTTGATGCCTTTGTTAGTGACATTGCAGAGGTCCTGGAGGGGAAGGTCTGCCTTTTTGCAGATGACACTAAAATCTGCAATAGGATAGACACTCAAAAGGGGTGGAAAAAATAAGTAGTGATCTGAGGAAGTTAGAGGAGTGCTCATTGGTATGGCTGCTTGATTTCAATATGAAAAACTGCAAAATCATGCACTTAGGGCACAGAAACCTAGGGGTAGAGTACATATTGGGGACAGTGGTACTGACAACCACCAAACAGGAAAGAGACCTGGGAATGATCAAATCTGATTACCTAAATGTGGCCAGGCAGTGTGGCAAGGCAGTTAAGACAGCTAGTGGGATACTGGAATGCATAGGGAGAGGTATCATCAGCAGAAAGAGGGAGGTGGCGCTACCTCTGTATAGGTCACTGGTGAGATTTCACCTAGCGTGTGGTGTCCAGTTCTGGAGACCTCACTTCAGAAGGATATAGAGTGGGTGTGGTCCAGAGGAGGGCAAATAAAATGGTGCAGGGTCTGCATAAAAAGCCCTATGAGAAGAAACTGAAGGACCTCAATATGTACACCCTGGAGGAAATGAGGGAGGGGGGTATGATAGAGACTTTCAAATACCTCACAAGTATAAATAGGGTACGAGAGGGAAGTATGTTTCTGAAAAAAGATGCTCAGGAACAAGGGGTCATGCTATAAAGTTGGGGGGTAGACTTGGGAGGTGTGCAGAAGTAGTTCTTCACAAAGAGAGTAATGGATGCCTGGAACAGCCTCCCAGCTGAGGTGGTGGGGCAAAAACTGTATCAAGGTTCAAGAATGCATGGGATAGGCATACGGGAACCTTAGTGATAAGGCAAGGGGGTAGAGCTGAATATCAAGTAAGGGTCTGTGATAATACAGTAGGGAGGGGAAATGGGCAGACTAGGTGGGCCAAGAGGTCCTTATCTGCTGTCAAATTCTTTGTTTCTACTGGCACAGTGGATAAGTTATGTATATTTAGGAGTGGTTATGAATATCGATTAAATGTTTATGTACTATAACTTGGGCAATTCATCTCACTTTTGTAGGAGGGCACCATCACCATTCTGAGGTACCCTTTTGCTGTAACAACCTTCAGAGTTGCATTATCTTGATCCGCTACCCATCCCTACTCCTCCAGTTGTGCCTTCTCTCTCCCTATGGAATCATTAGCATACTCCTTAAGATAACTTTGGTCCAAGGGAACCTTTTTCCTGAGCACCTCTATGGGTGGAACTCTCCTCAAGATGTGCTCTTTTGCCAAATGAGTGTGCTCAGTGGTACCTCAAAAGGGTGACAGACCCTTCACAGCACAGAGGGAAGAATTGCCAAAGTTACAGTACATACCTCTCCTACACATTTGTAAGCTGCCTGCTGCACCAGAGAACACTTATTTGTGTTCTGAAAAGCAATTTAATTAGACAAATCACCTGATTTGGCCAGCTGTAAGTATTTTAAAATGTTTGATGTCTTCATAATTAAATTTTGTATATGTGGTGTTTCAAACCTGTCCACTGTGGCTGGAAGAAAGGGTAACATCTCAGATTATAATCCCATTGTAAGGGCCATCTATGATTGATATGTACTCACAAAGCTTCTCTGCTGCCCCTTGCCTCTGTGTCTGGTCAGCTCCATTCCCATGCTGCCCCAAAAAACAATCTTGCCAGGCTGGACCCTGTTTCCCTCTGTCCTTATTATCAATGCTTTTTCTATGTTGATCTCTCTCTCTTCTCTACCTTGTGGCCTAGTGGCTGATGCATGTGTTCTCCTTCCAGGCAAAATATTAGCTTACTAACATTCCTCTCTTCCTTTCTTCTCTTTACTCTGCCTTCTCCATCCTCCTACTCCATCTGCTCATCTAACATTCTCTCCTTCCACATCCCTTACTACAAATATACAGCAAAATGAAAAACTACAAAGCCACACCAGGGGTTGGGTACTGCTAACATAACCATGGCAATACAGTAAACATAAAATCTGAATCACTCACCTCAAAATGAGCAGTGCCATTTTGAGGAAGTGAGTCTGCAGCTTTTGTTTACCAAAATCTACAACAGACCTGTTTTCTTTCTCCATCTACCTTCTCACACTATGGAAGAACTTCTCTCTGCCTATCTCTGACTTTTACACTCTCTCCACTTACTCAACACACACCAGCTGGTACAGTTCTCAAATGCATGCACCTGCAGCGAGCTATTTCCATGCATTACACTAAAGTCTGCTCTACCACCCTTCATTACTTCTCTTGAGAAACATTTGCTTATCATGCTATTTACTACCCTCAATGTTATTTTTACATTTTGCACTTTTACTGTTAGAAAATTCACCTCACCTGTCCACTTTTTGTTTGGCTGCATATTTCCACTAGCGTTTGTCTTGTTTATCACTGTGCTAATGTATTTTTACATATTTTTATTGTTCTATGACATAGTATTTATTTATTAGCTTTTGGTTACCGGGTAAGTACATTAGGCAATAGACCTGCCTATTTTCAGGCACGACCCTGGAAAGTACAAAATACAACAGTACAAACAGTACAAAGGTAACAAGAGAAACAACTCGTGAACCATTTACGTCAGTTATCCATGCAGGGATAGACCGAGATTATGAATGATAGCACAAATCATCTGCCCAGGGATGCAGAAAAAAATGACAATATACAAGTCATATAGTACACATAACTTTGCAGAACTGCTATTGACAAGGTAGGCAAAATGCAAAACAGTACTCGCAGTTCACAATTTATTTTCGATATTTGCATACCTTAAAATATTTACAAATCTGCATTTGAATATTGGTATTTTTCTTTTCTTGTATATACTCTTGTTGATGCTGTACGTTTTTTTTTAAATAATATTTTTATTGAAGTTTTACAAATCAACATGTATACAAGAATACATTTAAGACAACATACATATAAGACAACCACATTAATGTTAAAAAAAGGGGGGAGAGGAGAAGAAAAAAAAGGGGGGGAAACCTAGTGGAAAGATTACAATATAACTGTAACCCATGAGCTAGAACTGAGAACTTCTGAGAAGGAAGGGTATTGGCTGCTATCAGATATACTTTATTTTAGGATGGTGGCCCAGCATAAGGGGGTGCTGTACAAAATGTAGTTTATAGTATAATATATAAAAGATAGAATTTCTAGTTCAGTGTTTCTGCAAGAGGGGGTTGGTATTATCTAATTTGAGGAAAATTAACTAACAGAAAGTAAAAGAAGGGGGCCAAGGTTCAGAAGTTTTCACTTCATGAATTCCAGAGTTTCATAGTTCAGGGAGAGGCCCTCACTCCAACCATAATATACCATAAAGGTCAAGAACATAAGGCCATAATTTCCAGCACAGTTTTATTCTCTTTCTCTGCCTGATGATGGAAAAAAGGAAGCCATCTTCCACAAAATTTTTGCTTTTGCAGTCTCAGGTGTGCAGTGAGTTTTTCCATTTCTTGTATATGTTTACAAGTAGAATACCATAAGTCTAGGATTAGGGGAACTTTATTCAACCAATGTTTTGTGATAGCTTTCTGAGCCACTGCTAATAATGTCAAAAATAAATATAAATGACCCTTAGTTGCGATCTGAGGAGTGGGGAGGCCCAATAGCCAATACTGAGGATCCTGTGGGATTTGTTCCTGGAATATTTTATCCATGACTTGGATAATCTGTTGCCAAAATGCCCGTATTTTTTGGCATCCCCAGAAAATATGGGCATGAGTACCCTGCTCCCCGCATCCTCTCCAACAATGGTCCGAGGCGGTGGCACCATAATGTGTGGTAATGACTGGGGTACTAAAGTATCTCACATTTACTTTCCATCTAAACTCCCACCATAAGGGTGAGGCCGAAGTAGTATGAACCCTTTCCCAGATACGCTGTCAGTCATTTTCCCCCAAATGACAGTCCAACTCTTCAGCCCACCTAGCCTCCAGGTTTCCCATAAGAGTAGGGTCCCGAGTAGAAAGCAAAGTGACCAACTTTGAAATTAATGTCTTCCTGTCCCCACCAGTGAATATTTGGACAAAGAATTCTGTTAAGGGATGTATGTCCTTTAATTCTGCAACAGTCAGATTTTTATCAAATATAAAATGACGGATCTGCAGAAATCTGAAATGGTCCTGTGGGGGCAGACCGAACTCTCTTGCTAATTGTTGAAAATTTTTAAAACCTTGTGGATCACATAACTGACCTGTGCAATAAAGACCCACCCTCTCCCACCTAGAGAAGCCCAGGTCCATAAAGTTTGGAAGAAAGTCCACACGTGCTCTAATAGGGGTCCAAACAGACAATCTTAAATGCAGACCTAAATTTTTGGTGATCCAGGCCCACACTTGCTTTAAGACTATCGACCAAGGGTTAGTTAACCAGAATTTTGAAAAGGCTTCTTGATCTACAAAAATTATATCTGCCAAATGGGCTTTTGGAACCGTTGGCCTATCCAGTGCTGTCCATAAGGGCTGATTTTCACCTGGCCACAGTTGGGCTAATACCTGGAGCTGTATCTAATAAAATGTGGAAGTTCCATGCCCCCTTTCCCTTTAATCTTTGTAATGTCTGCCATCTAACCCTAGGTAGCTTGTTATTCCAAATTTAGATGTTGCTGATTTCAGAATCCTCCAGAACTGAAGTGGGGGTTTTAATGGTAACACTGACAGTAAGAATAACAGGTGTGGTAATACATTCATTCGTATTGTTTCTATACAACCCGAAAGAGACAGTGGTAACTCTGTCCATCTATTATAATCTGTTTGTATATTTTGGAGTAATTTAAAATAATTAGAGTTATATAAATTGTTTATGTTATTTGGTATCCAAACCCCCAGGTAGCAGAGGCCCTCAGTCGCCCATTTGAAATGACTTACCTGTGGGAGTGTGTCTGACCCAGACCTAGGAATAGGAAGCATCTCAGTTTTGGTTTCATTTACCTTAAACCCAGAGATAGAACCAAACTCCTGAATCAGAGTCAGAAGATAGGAGGCTGAGTGCTCTGGGTCTTCCAAATATAATAATGTATCATCCGCATACAGGGAGATCCGGACCTCCCTTCCTTCTAGCCAAATCCCCCTGTACTGCTCAGATTGCCTTATTTTAGCTGTGAAGGGTTCCATACTCAATGCAAACAATAATGGGGAAAGTGGGCACCCCTGCCTCGTGCCCCGCTGTATTTCAAATCTGTCCAACAATATCCCATCTACTCTGACCCGTGCCCCTGGGTTACTATACAGATTAGCAATCCAATCCCGGAACTTGGCACTAAACCCAAAGCCAGCCAGGGTTTTATTTAAAAAATACCCAGTCCAGGTGATCGAATGCTTTCTCAGCATCCAATGCAATCACTGCCCTGTGATTCCAAGAGGGGGAGAGTGGGACCCGCAGCCAAAACATTCAGTAACAACTGTATGTTATCTTCTATATGTCGGCTGGGGACAAACCCCGTCTGGTCTCCAAATACTTGATCCAGGATCAGCCTTTTTAATCTTTCTTCTATCAATTTTGCAAACATTTTCGCATCAACATTTAATAAAGATATTGGCCTGTAACTAGCACAATCTATAGGGTCCTTCCCTGGCTTTGGGAGGACTGAAATAGTGGCTTCCTTCCAAGTCTCTGGAATTGCCCCTTTTTCATGTGCTTCGTTACATACTTTCAGAAGTATAGGGGTTAATTCTTTCTGAAATATTTTATAAAATGCCTCTATGAACCCGTCAGGACCAGGATTTCTCCGAGCTCAGGGATTTAATCACTGATTCTAATTCTTGTTCTGTGAATGGTTTTTCAAGGTCAGCCACCTGTGTTTTAGACAATGTGGGAAGTTGCACTGTGGATAAGAAAGTATCTAAGTTCTGTTCATGATCTGGTTGTCTTTCTCTAGTACACAACTGGGAGTAGAAATCAACAAAAGCTCCAGCTATCTCCGTGGGTTGGCCCAAAATCTCCCCAGGGTTTTTTAAACTTTTAATTCTTGGGATAAGCCTGTCCATCTCTTGCTTTTTGAGCCTCAAGGCTAAAAACTTCCCTGCCACATCTCCCCCTTCATAATATTTTTGTTTAGTGAATCTTAGGGAGTTAACAGTACAGTATAGCATTAATTTATTATATTCTTCCTGTGCATCTTGTAATTTACAGTATATAAGAGAATCACATGTGAGCTTGTGCTCTGTCTCCAAGGAACTAATTGCATCAAGAGCTTTTGCTATTTTGGCCTTGTGCATCTTATTTCTGTATGCTGCGTGGCTGATAAATTTGTCTTTTAAGACTGTCTTAAGCCCATCCCAAATGAATTTCAACCTAGTATCAGGTTTAAGATTCACTTCTAAGTACCAAGTAATTTCATCTCTGAGTGCAATGACCAGGACCTTGTCTTCTAATAACCCAGCATCTACTCTCCACTGTCTCTTTCTAGTTGGTGGGTCCCAATCCACCCCTACCTGGACCAGTGCATGATCCAAAAATGAGACCGGTAAAATTCAAACTTGCCCAAAAGGGTGAGTCTTTGACCACAAAGTGTAAATCCTATCCAAACTAGAATAGGAGTTGGTGGCAGGAGAATAAAAAGTGAAATATTTTGCTGTGGGGTTTAGCCATCTCCACAAGTCCACCACCCCTGCCTCAGTGGTCAAAGTGCAGAGAAGCCTGGGGCATCCCCCTGTCCCCCTTCGCCCCGCTGGGGCTCTGTCCAAACTGGGGTCATCTACACAGTTCTAGTCTCCTGCAAGTACGAGATGTTCTGGGGGAGACCTGCCAACGTTAGGAACAACCTCTAAAGAATTCCCCAGATGGTGGGGTTGGGGCATAAATAGACCCTATGTGGATAGGGGAGCCCTTCAATTCTCCCGAAACCAACACCCATCTGCCAGAACCCTCCCTCATATCTGTTCTGGGGGTAAATGAGAGCCTCCTTCTAACCAGGATTACCGTCCCAGCCTTAGCCACTTCAGGGTGAGAGTCAGCAAATACTTGACCCACCCATGACCTTTTTAATTTGTCATGTTCTTTATCAGACAACTTAGTTTCCTGCAAACAGGCTAGATCACATTTTAAATCCTTCAACTCTTTTAAAATCCTGGCCCTCTTTAAAACATTAATCCCTTTGACGTTGATTGTACAAATGTTAAGTGACCCCATCACTAAACCAAAAAATAATTTTCTGCAACTTTCCTCCACTCCCCTCTCCCACATTAATGCTCATTCCACAAAGAAAACATAAAAAACCATAAGCATCTACACGGATTAAGACCAAATAAAACATACACATCGAAAAAAACATATAACAAATATAGTCTCAACTGGAGACTTAAGACAGTCAACAATAACACAGAGAGTGGTCCTAAGGGACCTGGGCATTACAGAAAAAGTTTGCCCTAAGGGACAAACTCAAGTGCCCAACAATAGCCACCTGCTGTTGAAAGTGGTTCAGAAGACAATAGTCTTCAAAAGTAACAGAAGAGTACAGCACACAATGTGCCAGGGTTCTTCCCGCTGACCACCGTCAGCTGAAACACACCCTCCCTTCTAATGGGGCATTCAATGCACAATCCCAGACCCAGCAATGAGCCCCAGATCTGAGGACTCCAGAAATTAAACCATCCCCAACTATACAAAATGATACCTTCATATTAACTGCAATGGGTGCATATAAAAAATAAGGAACTAAAACTTATTTTATCTCAGATTTTATAGGAATTAAAATCTGGCCTCTTCTTTAATCAGGATTAATTGATTATGCCTTGCAATCAGATTAGAAATGCCACATGGTAAAATATGTCCTACCTTTCCTTCACCCCCTTCCCATATGACCATTACTTAGATTCTTCTGCAAGATAGAACACTTTAGAACATTTTTATCTGCCTGGGATAAACTAACAAGCAATGCCATTAACACCTTTATCTGGCAAAACTCTAATAATAAAGACCAGGCTTCATTACAAGTGTCTAAATGTCTCAATCCTGACCTGCATGCTCTGCTCGTACTATTGAGAAGATAGTGGTCATAGGGAACAAATATTAAGGCACACCACAAGGGGGAAGTACTCTGGATCAGTATCCCACCCAAGAGCATGCACCAGAGTTCTTTAGTTCTGGCCTCTATCAGGATCAACCATGGCTGTGAACTGAAAAGACATGGATGTAGATGGAGGTGTCCCAAAGAAAAGCAGAACACTGAAGCATCCAACAAAGTGAAACCCTGAATTACCCTCACAGAGGTTGGTGACGAGGAAGGTTCCACCTTGCTACATCTGTGTGTAATGGTAAGAGGGAGTCTTGTCACCTTGTCTGGGGTCGCCGGCCCCCCAGTGCCATGCCCCACAACAAGTTTTCAATCTTTTGCTCTGCATGTTTCCTGGTCATATCAGGAAGCACAATCCCCAACCGCTCCAGCATTGGACTGGCTTGTAACAAATTTTTGTGGATCTGACCCCATCTCCCTCCTGTACCCACAACCGAGCGGTATAATGCAAGTAGGCTTTGAAACCCTTCTCTTGCAGCTGCTTAACCACTTGCAGAACTTTATTCCACTTAGCCATCATTCCCAGAGGAAAGTCCTGGTCAAAATATACTCTTTGCCCAGCGAGATTTAAGTCCTTTTTGCCCATGGTCAGCCAGAGGATTTTCTCCTTTGTTGGGAACTTTAGGAACTTAACTACTATGGATCTGTGAGGGGCCCCTTGTTTGGGCTTAGGAGCTATTGCCCGATAAGCCCCTTTTATAGTGAACTCAAAGCTTTCAGGTAGGGAGAGCTCTTGCTGCAGCCAGGACTATAGATAGGCTACCATATCGTTCTGTTCACTACCCTCGGGAACTCCGAAGATTCGGACATTGTTCTGTCTGGCTCTTTCTGCCCTCTGTGTAAGCTCCCATTCTCTCCAGTGAAGAAAGGCTAGGGAATGACCAAAAGCCATGTGTTCATTTTGGAGAGTGTCAAGGTGGGTTTCTACTGCTGTTGTACGATTTTCCAGCTTCTTGAAGTCAGTTTGTAGGCAGGATATTTTTGAATCTATTCGATGCAGAATGCTTAACATCCATTTGCCGTCAGCTTTAGTAAAACTAGATGTCACCTCTGAGTCTGAGTCATCCTCTTCAGAGGCCGTTAGCATGGAAGATCATGATGGAGAAGGACTAGCATGCCATTTTTCTCTCTGCATTGAGTTCAGCTTAGGGGTTGAGGGAAAATCTTTTTTTTTTGTCCTCCCCATTGTTATTGAGCACATCAATCACCAGCGTAGTGCAGGTTTAATCTGTATTCACTCAGATGGTTGTTGATTGTATATACTAATGATCCGAGGCTCAGGAGCTGAGTAGCTAGCTGCCATTAGGCTCCTTGCATCATGGGAAGTCCTCTCTGTACATTATTTTCACTGTTTTATTCTGTCTTGTGAACCTCCCCTGGGTTGCACCTGGAAACAACTGTGGCTCATTATGCCTTTTGCGGTCAGATTTTTAAATACAGAATGTACTAACACAACTACTACTACACAATACAAGCAGAACATCAAACACAGCACAGAACAGCAGTAACACAATCAAGTAAACATTGTTCATTTTCAAACAAAATGTGATGCTTGTTGCAACAGACTCTGAAATGGCATTGATAACTCCCATGAGGATATGAAAAACTAAAAAAATAACAAAACATGTTTAAGTCAAATAAATTTGTACACCACCACCAGCAATCAGTATGGTGGGTAATCTTGCAGGGATTTGAAGTGCTCTCTTAACAGCAAACAACCAATTGACCAATGTCATCAAAAATATCTTTATGCATTGCCTGTGAGGATAAAAACATCAAATATTAGCCATATTCTCAGGGTGCTTAGACCTACAGTGAGAATATCATGTTTATCCTCACTGTAGGTCATTATCCACACAGTAGGTCCAGCACAGTCACAAAGAACACTTAACCACAACTGCTCATAGAAGATTTGTTTGGTGGGAGCTGGCAGCCTGCGTAGCTCTGTTTCATGATCACTGGCTGCAGCTTACGTGTGTTGGCTCCAAATCTCAAAATATATCAGTCTCCCTGAAGCCTCACATCTAGAAGGTGCTCTTCCTTTTCAATATAAAAAAACAAATAAACATTTTAAACATAAACAGGCAGCAAAATACACCCAAATTTACTTGTAAAGTGCCAACATTGTTCCCCAAACACATTTTTGTATCTAAAGGCTGGACAAACACAGTGCTCACCAGTGCAGGTGGGGTGCTGACTGTGGGCTTGGCTAGACCAAATATAGCAATCAAATACAGGAGACCAGATGCACACCAGAGGTACTGTGATGGATCAAAGAGACAAATAAGAACCAGAGTACTCTTTGCATAATTTATTGTGTAGAACATACAACAGTACAGATCCAATGCATACAAGTGAAACACAGCTGGGAACCATAACCCACATTCCTCAGTACTTCACTCATTAGAGCTTCATCAGGAGGCAACCAACTAGTGTATGACATTAGCAGTGTGAATTAATCGATATAAAATAGATCCATGTCCCATATGAAAAAACATGAAAACTTATTTACATACAAATACATAAGTATTGATGAGCAAACTATAACAGTCAGCTGTGATGAGTTCAAAAAGATAACCAAAGGAATTAAAGTAAATTAATTAAAGCAAAGCAGGAGTTGGGAGCTAGTTTGCAAGAAACACTGGTACAGGAAGATCCTGTTCTCACCACACCTCCAAGCTGGAAAAGAAGAAAAAGAAAAACAGATGTGAAAAGACAGATTGCATACTTTGCATCATTTCTTTAACCTCAAAAGTTTAGAGTACAGATGCTATAGTCAAAAACATAAAGGGCGTAAGAAGGTTATGTGTGTAGGAGAGGAGTAGGGGCAGAGGGGAATCTAAATATTAATACTATACATATATACTGAAGACATACTTTCCACTCCCTTCTACAATAATTGAATCCCTGCCAACAAGCTAGCAAATCCCAGAAGCAATATTTGCCTACACTCCCTTCAGAACCACCTACTTTTTTTCCACTTACTCTCTCACTCCCTACTGTGAATACTAGACCGTGCCCACTATCCCCTATTTGTTCTACCTTTCTCTATCCCATGCTATCTGAGGATAAAGTTTACTTTTTTCTGACTGTCACCAATCCCCTGATGCACTATTTAAATTACAAGGCTATCTCTCCTGATTGCACTTTGTACCTAATCATACGCTATCACTCTTAGTTGCACTTTTCACTTCCACCTCTTTAAGAGCTAGCTACCTACTTCCCTTCAGCATGGGCTCCCACTGCTATTTCCCCACCTTGATGACAGCCTATAGAGCTACTGGGTGGGCAGGGGGTCAGAAGGAGGGCCAAACATCCTGCTGTGGTCTGTCTGTGTGGTGTGGAGATGGTCTCTGCTGCTGCTAGCTAGAAAAAATATTAAGAAAAATAGCTGTGCTCCCAAGTCCTGTGGTGTTCTGTGTCTTCGAAGCTGTTCACTGCTAGTGCTGGCTAGAGAAGAAATCAGACAACAATGTCAAACACTCTTCCTGAGACCCATAGCCCGTCCCTAATACTGACAAGAAATAAATCCTCTTCCAGATGTGGCATCAACTAGGCCTTATCATATTTTCCAATTTTTAGATTCCTGGGGTGTGTTGCCTTTTGCTCACTTACAATCACTTTATCCATTTACAAACTGGAAACATTTCTGCTTTCTACAGGTATGTACCATTCTCTTGCATAAGGGTCCACAGAGAGATTGGCCTCTGGACCCACTGCCCCTTTTGTTAAAAATCATCCTAGATTCTATAAAAGGCACACAGTGGCAGCATTTGATTGGGCACTTATATAAAGGGTTGCAAGAATATTTGAGTGACACCACACAATCCATACTCGAAGCTTGGAATAATGAATTACACACAGCTATATCCTATGACATTTGGCTAAAACAAATCTCCCCCTCTATGAAGGTCCCCTCCACCTCATACTGGCATGAATTCACCTGGAAATTCTGTGATAGATTTTTTTAATACACCATCTCAGCTAAATACCTCCCAGCTCAGTTTGGATATTGTTGGAAACACTGCAGAGAAACTTTGGCTAATCATATACACATCTACTGATCCTGCCCTTTGGATGTCTCTTTTTGGCAGAGGAGTGATTGGTGAGGCTGGTGTGGAGGGAGGCTGTATTAACCCCAGAATTGGTCCTTTTATCAGTTCCTCCCCCGCAGGGTCACTGGTTATCTTCGAGATCTAGGATACATACTTATTTGCTAGTGGCCAAGAAAGCAATTACATGCTTGTGGTGGCAACAAGCCCCCCCAACACTTGCCAATTGGCATATGATTCTTAATGATATGTATTACTTTGAATGGCTCATGGCCTGGTATACTGGTTTTGAATCACTGCATGAATTAAAGTGGAGAGTGTCACAAACACACTCAGTAGGTCAGGCCCTCTGCACCAGGCCCGCAGTGCTAACCTCAGAGCACAATAATGTGAACAGGTAACAGACAGGGTAACTCTCCTGTCTGCTTTTAGGTCCGAATCACCTTTAGTCTCAAGTTCTGGGGGGATTCAAACTGTGAACTTTATGCTAGTGTACCCAAATGTAAAGGCTCAGATATGTACCCTCTTCGGGGATTGCAGTAAAATCTTTCACCAGGGGTACCAAGCCAAGGTTCCAAAATAAACCCTTAAACCTTAACCCCTTAAAACTCTATAAAATACCTTAGGTATATTCTTACCTTTTCCCAATTTAGTAACACCATCAAGCTTTTGAATATTTTTTGTCAGTCTTAACCCTCTATACATCACATGCAAAAAACAACTGGCAGACCCAGGCAGGTTTTCAAAATAAAGGGTACTTTACTAAAAGATGATGAAACATGAGCAATTTAAACACAGAACAATATATCAAAGAGCATACAATCACTTAAAAGAACAAGGGCAAAGTACAAAACAAAAACTCCTACTACAATACATTTAGACTTTTTCTATCTAATGTATTACCTCTATAAGTGCCTTGAAAGTTAAAGAACCGTATCTCTCTCTAGAGTCCCAAAATGATATATCTCAACAGTTCAGGCACAGTATAGTTTAAACTGTGTCTCTCTACACCCCTTCTGTGAGTCATCTAGCTCTTCCTTTTAGAATATAAAAAAATACAAACAATAGGACCTATCAGGAGATACATTAAATAAGGCGACATCAGCAAAAACTCATTTCCCAAATTATGAGTCTTTTGATCCATCCAGTTCCTTTTAAGTTTACAACCCTGCAATTCTCTCACCTAGGTGGAAGATATCTGACAGGAATCAGCTTAATGATGTCCTGTTTCTGAAGTCATAAAATGCATATTTTAGTTTCCCAGCTTCAGAGCAGCAACAGGTCATAAAAAATGCCGTAAAATGCAATTTCCCAAGGAAGTTAATTACATTACAGAGATCTCCTGTCAGTGTAATATATGTAGCTTCACTGAAACCTGGGGTGGAGGGGTGGCACCCATGGAGCACAGGGTGTCTTATGTGAGGCAATCACATACTATATTTTTATATTACAAATAGCATACAATAATCATAACCAGCTGGGCATGTCACAGTGGGCATGGGTGTTTTACATTTCAGTGGAAGATGATTCCTTTGTCCCTTAAGGGGGTAAGGGGTTGGGAGCTGGTTTAGTCTGATGAAGACTTATTGTTTTGTAATCAGTGTGAGCAGTCTGGACCTTAGAACCTCATTATTACATTTGAGTTATACAAGATAAATTAACTAAACCTTAATCTTGGGTCTAATCTATAATATGATGTCTTAATTGTTTGCATGTGTTTTATCATGCCAAGAATACTATATAGTGTTTAATCACTACAGCTGGAATATTCCCATGGACTTTGTTTATACAATATATTGTGCTACTAATTTTCTTTAATGCTCTCTGAGATCATAAATAATTAAAAAAAAAGAAAGAAAGAAATCCTCCCGAAACCTGCAACAAAAAACAAAAAACAAAAAAAAAAAAAACAAAGGCTGTAGTCTTTGGTGCCAGGAGAGGGTAAGGCAAGAATCAATTATTCCTGTCCTCTGACCTGTCTGCGGCTACCTCTGTTGGGTTCTGCAGGACCTCTGTACTTAACAGCACTGCCCCTATTGTTCAAATTTGGCATCTTTTTTCTTTTTTTTTTCCTTCTTTTATAGACAGTCTATCTGTGGTCAAAATATTTAAATGACCAAACTTATGAGCAAGCGTATCAAAATTTAAATGGATGTGCATAACTTTGCCATTTTTATATATTCTAACTCTAAACTTTCAACATACCATTCTTATGACCCCATCTCATGAACAAGGGTGGTGGAAAATTTCAAATCTTGCCTGAGAGGTGATTTCACCAAGTGACCACAAAAATCACCTTTTGGGCTGCATTTTCATAATTCCACCACCATTGTTCATGAAGAGGGTTCTCAAAAAGGCCATGTTGAAGATTTGTGTAAAAATATCCAAAGATGGCAAAGTTATGCAGCAAAGTTGAAAACATCATTAAAATACATTGAACTACACTTACCTTACTTTCTCATATAGCAGTCAGCAGTTCCAGCAGCTAGATGTTTGTTCCATTGGAGAGTGGATCTTAACCATGGGGCCTGTTCAGGTGAGTGAGGGTGTCTAAGAGATGTGGTGGTGCTCAGTCGGAGGTTGGGATCAGATCGGTGAGGAACTGTTTTCTTTTTTCCAATTAAAAATAAAACATTGAGGGACTGTTTTATTTATTCCAGAGAGGAGGGTGATTAGAGAGTGGGTAGTGCCACTAGACACCAGGGATAAATGTAATAATTACAGGGACAGTGATTGGAGGGTGGAGGGTGCCATTAGACACCAGGGACAAATTTAATAATGATATGGATGGTGATCGGAGGGTGAGCGGTGCCTATCATTAGACAACAGGGATAGAATATTTATGGGGACAGTAATCAGAGGGTGGGGGTGCCATTAGATACCAGGGCTAAATTTAATAATGATGGCGATAGTGATCAGAGGGTTGGGGTTGCCACTAGACACCAGGGATGAATTACCTATTTAGGAAGAAGGTGATTGGAGGGTGGGGGCGCACCTAGATACAAGGGAAAAATAAAATAATTTACAGGGACAGCGATTGGAAGGTGGGGGGCACTAGACAGCAGGAATAAATGTAATAATAACAGGGACAGTGATCAGAGTGTGTGGTGTAGTGGGTTGCCACTAGACACCAGGGATAAATTTAATAATGAAAGGGATGGCGATCAGAGGGTGGGCTGGTGCCACTAGACACCAGGGATAAATTAATTATTTATGGGGATGGTGATCGGAGGGTGGTGGGTGTCACTAGACACCGGGGAAAAAAAATTATTACAGGGATGGTGATTGTAGTGTGGGTAGCACCACTAGACATCAGGGAAAAATAAGCAAAATTATAGAGAAAACGATAAGTGGGTGGGGGTGCCACTAGACACCAGGAATAAATTACATAATATTGAGAAAATGATGGAGATGTCACAAAAGCCTTTTTCTGTTTGCAGAAATCCTTATCCAAATCAAATGAAAAAGGGAAATAAAAAACTTTTCCTGCAAATGAAAAAAAGATTAGCAAAACAACTAAGTCCAAACTCTTTCCTTATGACTGAATCCTATTTTTGTTTGAATGAAAAAGATCATAACGAAAAAGCAGAAGGAAAAACTATGTTCAAAATCTTTTTCCATATGAAGGGATACTTTTTTGTTTGAAAGAAAAAAGTCATATGGAAAAACTTGAGGAAAAAAAAAAAGCCCACAATTTTTTTCCATATGAAGGAATCCTTTTTCATCTGAATGAAAAAGCTCAATTGGGTCATGAAAAAGGATTTAAAAAGAAAAGAAAAAACACTTCAAGGTCAGTTTTCCAACAGTTTATTTATTTATTGAATTTTGTTGACTGGGTAAGCCCATTGGCTCTCATGGAATCCTGTTTTCAGGGGCAACCTGGGTTTGATTTGCAAAGAATGCAACACAATTTGATAACCAGTGTAACAATAGTAGTATGTAAAAGGGTTTATTGTTCGTCGAAAAAAACAAGAAAAAACATTAAGATCATTACAATCACAAAGTTATAGAAAGGCTAAAAAAGTTTTATTCATTTATACAAAATATCATCATTGAGTTACAAAAATAAAAACAATGAATTTATAAATTTCATATAATAGTACATTATGTGGTAGTAGCATACACTGGATGTTCTGCTTCTTTTTGCCTATAATAACAGCCAAGATGAATTTGGCTATCATTTCTAATTCAATTTCAGTTTTAGGGTGCGAAAGAATGAAAACTGGATTGCAATTAAGCTCTACATAGTTCATGAGAAATTATTTCATTATCATATCCCTGGCATATTGTAATGAGGGCGTTGAAAAATGACATGCTCAAATTTTCTCGAAATTCCCTATGACATGGGCATTGTTCTGTAAATAGCATGTTGTCATTCCTTTTTTTGTTAAAATAACTGAATAGAGATGTAATGATACAACATCTTGCCCATGTTATAGGTTTTCTGAAATATGGTTTAGAAAGGATTAATAAATATTATTCCATGCCATGCAATGATTTTTTGGCACTAAGCCATGGGGCCTGTTTTTGGGATTTTACCATTTCCATGTTCTTCTTTTGTGCCAACCAGAAAAGCTTTTTTTTAAAATGTTCTTAAACTGTGAAGAGATAGTTATATCTCTGTTATAATCTTTCCATAAATGGAGAATATTTGTTTTTTTCAAAAATATTCAAAATTTTTTTTTAACCAATTTGAAGAAATACCTTTGGAGAGCCAGCTGATTTTTTCCTATAAACATTCTTTAGCAATAGGATTAGCAGAGTTATTTATTAAGCGTAACCAGTAAGTGATAGTTCTAAGCTCTATTATATAAAAACTGTTTGGTGAAATATAGAGTGAAACATGTTTATGGCACTATGTTACAGTTGTCAAGAATAAAAGTACAGAGAAAACAGATAACTAAATAAGAAAAATGTCTAAAATTGTAACAAAAAAAGATCAATCTGTGTGTTATGCAACACTGACAATGCGATAGTTTTGAATTACTGACACACTAAGGACTTCAACGACTGATAATAGGGACAACCGGATCAGGGTATTGAGTGGGGGTATCAATGGTAACAGTTGCAAGTGCTTTGCTCTAATAGGTGTTTCTTTAGACCCTCCTTAAAGCTGCTAAGGGTGGAGACTTCCTGTAGTAATTGGGAAGGGTGTTGCACATGGTCAGGACTGAATTTGCAAAGGATCTACCACATGCTTTACTCCAGATTTCAGGGACCCAGAGGAGAGAGTTGCCGGAGGATTTGAGGGGTCTCTATCCCTAAAGCTTGGTGGGGTTTTATTGCTTAGCAACTTGAAAGCAAGGCATAAGGAGGAATAATTCAGTTGCCCTTTGAGGGAGGGCAAGTTTAGATAGTCAAGCACTTTGTAGTGATGTTCCTTGTGGAAAGCCCCAGCTGTGAAATGCCCTATACAGTGGTACAGAGTTTCACATCTGTCTATTTCAGAGGACCTTAGGGAGTGGAGGACTGGGAAGCCATAGAGCAGTGTGGGTAGTAGGATAGTGTTGGCTATACATGTGCATAACTCTCTAGTGAGATAGGGGCTTAGATGACACAGAAGACCTATTCTTTGATGTAGCAATTTTGTGAGGTGCTCGATATGCACATGCAATGTGAGGTCCTGATCTAAGATGATGCCAAGGTATTTACTGGAGTCTACAACCTCAATTTTGGAGCCATCTGACAGGATAAGCATGAGTAAGTACTGCCTTTGAGAGCCAAGACTTTTGGGTCCAAATAGCATGGCCTTAGTCTTTCGCTATTAATGACCATTTTGTTTTGTAAAAACCAAGCCTCGAATAGACGCAGGTCTTTGGTAAGCAGACTGTTAACTGCAGAATCCACCTAAGGGAGTCCCGATGAGTCAAGATATATGTGTCTTGGTCTCTCTGCATGATGTCATTTTTGTGGGTTTTAATTTTTTTTTTAAACACAAAAATGGAAAAGAAGATGGCAACAAAAATGAAAAAGTGTTTTTCCATCAAGAAAAAGGATTGCCCCAAAAGTAAAAGGATCCTTTTTTGTACAGACCAAGTTCTTTTTTCATTCCAAACATGTATGCAAAAACTTTGCTAAGCATGCTCAGAAACCAAAATTTTAAAATGTAATAACTCTGGAACAGATTAATATGTGTTCACCAAACAAGTGAAAGGCACATCTAAGGGCCAAGCCCTTTCTACCCTGAAAATTTCAGACCAAACATTCCAAACCATTTGGGCACATGGCAATGACAAAAAAAACAACACTTTTTTATATGTTTGCAATATCTGCATCTCAGAATCAGCACATGCAACCAGAATGGAACTTGCCACATCAAGAGATCTACTCAATGAGACCAAGCATGCAAAATGTCATACAAATCCATTGAACAGTTGAGAAGATATTAAAGTGCAAAATTTGAGGTTTAACGTAGAACTCCCTGCTCAACCCTAAATATAGTGGCCTACCATGACACTATAACATACAGGATTGTGTACGACTAATCATACATAAGGCAGTTGTATGATCGAGAGGATTCCATGGTAATCAGAGACCTCGAGATTGCAGTTCAAGAGGTCTGTTACCATGGAAACCTTGAGATAATTTGACTGCCTTGTTTGTGTATAATTACTCATACATAATCTTTTATAGTGTATGGGAATCATACTTTCACTACTCTGTTCCATCTAAGGTAAAAAAAAAACTTACTAGGGTACAGTTTCTTAAGCACCATTCACTTTCTGGCCACCTCTCACCACTTCAGCCCACTTCATTGCACATGAGTGATGTTCGATTTTGTTGTGCTACACTATTGACATACTCAGTGCAGCAGAACAACTCTGTTCCAAGCATGGATTTCCATACCGAACAGCATTCTACCATACACTATATATATTTTTTTTCTTTGCAAAAAAAACTCAGTTAATTCAACATTTTAGGTTCTAACTAAAGCAACAAAAGTAGGGAAATGTGGCTTCCAACCCTAAACCCACACCCCCACCCCTACAACAAATCAGGGTTGCTGTCTTCCTTGGGGTTGTCAACCCTAAAGCTTACCCCATTAGGTGTGTATGCTTCAGGACTATATAGAATGGGGTGAGTTTCAGAGTTGACAACCCCAAGAAAGATGGTACTCCGGATTTGTTGTAGGGTGGGGAGTGTGGTTTTAGGGTTAGAAACCCTAAAGCTACATTTCCCTACTTTTGTCGCTTTAGCCCGAACCCTAAATGTTGCACTAACTGATGTTTTTTTTTGCAAAACATGTCCTTACTTTTTGAGACAGCATAAATGTATCCTCATTTGCATTTGCCTGTGGGAGTGCCGGGCCTTCCCATCCATCCATACTTGTTCAGATAGCGTAATCATATCTTTATTTGCCTCTTGGAGTGCAGGGTCCTTGGGGCCCTGTGGTCCCATCCCTCCATAGATGTGTGTATGTATGATGATGTGGAAACGCAAGGCCCAGGGGACCTAGTGCTTCCATTTGTAGGAGAACAGCAAGCAAACTGTCGGCATAGCCTTCTAATTTCTAATCTCATGAACCCGGCACAAAAAAATTTTTTAAAGCCACATCAAAATGTCATTCCGTGCCACAGCAACATCATTTCATGCCAGAGGAGCAAAAAGACATTTTTGTGAAGCGTTTAAAAGTGACAGCTGTCATGTTCATGAGGTGGTGTAAAGAAATGGCTATGTTGAAAAACTGGGTGAAAATAATTAAAATGATGAAAGTTACACGTAAGCGTAGCATAAATTCAACGGATATGTATAATGTTGTCATTTTAACATATTTTGACCCAAAATGTTCAACATACCCTTCTTATGAGCCCACCTCATGAACAAGTGCATTACACATTTTCAAATCCTGGCCAAAAGGTGATTTTGCCAAGCAACAAGCGAAATCGCTTTTGGGCGCATTTGCTATAACTCACAGCCATTGTAGAATTGCTTGAAAGAGGGACAGTCAACGTCTCAGTGGGCCCACCCAGTTACCAACATTTAAATAAATAAATTGTACATGAGATGGGTTCTCAAAAAGGTTGTGTTGTAAATGTGGTGTAAAAATATGCAAAAATGGCAATGTTATGCAGCAGCGGTCACGATCCAGCCATAGCATGTCTACGGTGCAAGGAGTCTGATCCACCTACCCTGCAAAGAGATAGGTAAGATGCCACTTGCACCCTCGGGTAGTGGTCACGATCCAGCCAGAGCACCTCTACGGTGCAAGCAGCCTGATCCACCTACCCTCCAAAGAGATAGATATGGTTCCACTTGCCCCCTCGGGCAGCGGTCACGATCTAGCCACAGCACCTCTATGGTGCAAGGAGCCTGATCCACCTACCCCGCAAAGAGAAAGATAAGGTGCCACTTTCCCCCTCGGGCAGTGGTCACGATCCAGCCATAGCACCTCTATGGTGCAAGGAGCCTGATCCACCTACCCCCCAAAGAGATAGATAAGGTATGATGCTTGAAAAATTGCCACGATTTCTCTGGGCTGTGTGAATGCTGAACCGGATCATCACTTGCAATTTGCTGTTTTCAATTTCAGTGCCTTCTCAGGGTAGCGCTATTGGCTCCACGCCTGTGTAGAGCTCCCTGATTGGCTGGTCTCACTCACCTGAGACAGGAGCACCCGAGATGTGTGGCTTAATGTAAGCCTGCACCCCTGTACTCAGCTTTTAATTTATAAATTTTAATTTAGCCTGTTCTGCTCGGCCTGTGAAAAGTAACTCACCATTCCCCCCGCTGCAGTTTCTCTCCAACTGTATGTGCACTGATTCAGTGCTAGCTCTGCAAACTTCCCCTTGATTTTTTGTCCCACCCCCTTCCCCTCCCAGGCCTCTTTTAAATGCACACAGTCTCTGCCCACTCCTATCTGATGTTTCAATGTATTGGTTACTTACTGTCAACAACAGAAATTCCTCCCATCCCCTTTTTGCAACTAAGTCATCTAGCAGATTTATCTCATTCTGTCTTGCTGAGGCATACCATTTTGGTACTTTAGGTTTGCTTATTGCTGACTAGCATATCCTGTCTTGCTAAGGCACTGTTTTACTTCAAAATTGTACTACAAATTACTGAACTGTGACTGATTTGCCACAAATCTGTGTTTATTGTCTAAAAATGTTCCCAGCAACCAAGTGTTACAGCCCCTTCATGACTTTGTAGCCCTCTCCAGACTGCAAAGTGCAAAGCAAATCACGAGGCTTTTCAGTTGCTAATTGAGCTGTTTTCACTCAGACTGCTAGCCTTTGTGTTGCCCCACTATTAATTCGAGCTCCTCTCTCCTTTCTGTTGCCGAGAACCTTCTAGGGATCCCAGCTTAGATGCCCTCCACATGGACCGTGGACACTGGGCGGTTGGCACTTCCGAAGCCATCGCCTGAGACCTCCTCATCGGAATCCACCACTTGAGAGGTACGGCAAAGCTGCCATTGTTCACCCACCCGCTCATCCCCCCTCCTGTGTGCTACTATATAGACCCGTTAGCACTGCCCACTCCCATCCCTGATGAATCTCCTGCCTTCTCTTTCTTACTAAAACAATTTGTTACTGCCAGGATTCCGCCAGGGGAATCCTACAACCAGCAGCTGGCGAGCTACCCTTGTTATCAAAATTCCCTCATTTACCCAACAACTGCAATTATGGCAGCCTCGTGACAATTCCTCCTCCTGACTGCACTGTGTATCATACCCCTTACTGACTTATTATCCAAAAAATTTGAGACTGTGGGTACACCACATCCTCACCCTGAAGACTACTTGCCCAATCTGACTCTACACATCACATGTTATGCCAAGGCTCCTTGCCAACTGATACAGGTGGACTACCTTCCTCAAAGAGCAACTATTGCAGGTTTGTCTACACCTCCTTCCTTATCTCTAATTAATTTGAGTTACTCCCACTGGCATTACACAGCCAGAGAATTCACCTCAGCATCCTTAGGCTTTGCATAAATTAAAAACAAAGCTTGCCACCCTGGTTCCTCCTCCATGCCAAGCCGTAAAAAGCCTCGAGCTCATTGTCTTTCACTTGAATCCCTGAAAAAATTGCTACTCCTCCTCTTACTCTGCTCTGGCAATGTCGAGCTTAATCCAGGACCCATAAATAAACTTACCTCCCCTTCTGAGTCACTATCACTTAAAGGTATTAGTTTTATGCACATTAACGTGTGCAGCCTGCTGAAACAATTCACCCTTATCCAGGCTTGGACAGCCCTTACAATGCCAGATGTGCTTGTTATCTCAGAATCCTGGCTTCGGGCACTCTATGCCAAATAGCGTGATTAATATACCTAACTACCAGATCTTTAGATATGGTAGGCAATCCAGAGGAGGTTGGGTCACCATCTACATCAAAGATTTGTGGCATCAACACTTAATTCTAACTCACTGGTAGTGAGATTTGAGTGCCTGGACATAACAATTGACCTATCCCCATCGTTAGCACTCTGAGTCATAGGATGCTATAGACCACCATCTGCCGATACTCAGCTCTTGTCCTATCTTACAACTATCTTGGACACTATCCCCTCTGGAAACAATTATCCTCAGGGATCTAAACTATGGTTGGCAGTCGGAAGCCGGTCACCCACTTAAATCTTTCTGTGACTCCCTTGGTTTCACCCTACTCAATGAAGAGCCCATCCATATCAACAAAAAGAATACAGCCAAAAGTACCCTTCTGGATGTCCTGCTTGTGAATAAACCCCATTCCTTCTCCCACATTGGAACCTTTGACATGGATATTAGTGACCATTGCCTAATAG
The DNA here is from genome assembly GCA_016271365.2 of Neoceratodus forsteri. NCBI lineage: Eukaryota > Metazoa > Chordata > Ceratodontiformes > Ceratodontidae > Neoceratodus > Neoceratodus forsteri. Next base: position 1,533,257,611 of record CM057450.1, read on the forward strand.
CTGGAGTTTGGGCAGCCAATAAAGTGCCAACTATGGCCAAATCCTCCACCAAAAGGTCAACCAGGTCATTTGACCCAAAGGCATACCTACTTGACCTAAAAAAATCCACCTTGTGGCACCGTTTTTACCTTGCTAAAACAGTGGAAAGTGCATATTCTATACTACATGAAATCATTACCTAAGCCATGAATCTACATGCGCCTCTGTCAAAAATACACATAAAGGCCAGGAAATGCCATTGGTTCACTCAAGATCTCAAGGCTGCACTACTGTCCAGAGATAAACTCTGGAAAACTGCCCGCAAATCCCAAAAAGAGGAAGATTGGCGCCTCTTTAGAACAGCCAGAAATCACTACACTAAACTGATTAGGGGAAGCTAAAGCCTGCTATTACCAAACAGAACTAGATACTGCAGCCAATAGTCCCTCCAAATTCTGGGCCACAATCAAAGAACTGGTGGGCGCCACATCACAAAATATGCCCCTTACAAAAATTACCTCTGACAATACAGTAATCAATGACAAAAAAGAGATACTGCAGGCATTCAACACGCACTTCGACACAGCAGACTTAGCCTTCGATAACTTACCTGCATAGAGCCTGCACACCCAACTTGGCATGACCCCACCAAATGTTGGGTCTGTTAGTCAACATTTTTCATTCTCATCAGTTTCCCCTCAAGGAAGTGGAAGACTTGATTCTCCACCTGGATACAAAGAAAAGTGCCAGCGCAGATGCACTTGAACCATACTTCCTAAAGATAGCATACCATGTACTGGCAGTTCCTAATACTCATTTATTCAACCTGTCCCTAACACAAGGTACCCTCACTCAAATATGGAAGATCACACACGTTATCCCACTATTTAAATCTGGAGACTCTTACGACCTTAATAATTATAGGTCAATTTCTCTCCTACCCACACTCTCAAAGCTACTGGAAAAAATAGTAAATGGCCAACTAAGATCCTTCATCAACAGAGAAAAATTACTAAACTCCTTCCAATCTGGATTCAGAGCCAACCACAGTACAGTCTCAGCATTAGCTAAAGTAACCAAAAACTGGCAACTGGAGTTGGAGCATAAAAAGTCAGTATGTGCTGTGTTTCTTGACCTCAGTAAAGCATTCGACACAGTCGACCACGACCTGCTCCTTGACTCACTAAAAACACTAGGATTGGATGCTACTTCCCTAAACTGGGTCTCTGAATATCTGACAGACAGATACCAGCAGGTGAACGCGGATGGCGAACTATCTGCCCTAAAACTCTTACAAAGAGGTGTCCCTCAGGGATCCATATTAGGTCCCCTCCTCTTTGCAGTGTATATCAACAACATTGATGAGGGAATCAAGGATGCAACTATTCACTTATTTGTGGATGACATGGTGCTGTACCTGAGTTGTCCCACACCAAAAGAAGCTTGTACTGAGCTACAAAAAGATTTCAACCTCCTGCAACTCCAACTAATCAATAAAAAAACTGCTATTAAAACTAAAGCAATGTTATTTTCCCCCGCAAACTACACAAGTGCTACTGACTCCCTCCCCCCAATAACCACAATGCTGGGAGAGTGCTTAGAGTACGTTCCAAAATTCAGATATCTTGGGGTCTGGATTGACTGTAAACTCTCCTTCACTGACCACCTGGAAAAATTGCTGAAAAAATTAAGGCAAAGACTTGGCCTTTTTTACAGGATAAGAAGACTTCTTACAGCAGATGCAAAGAAATGACTAGTCCAAGCCATGTTCCTGTCCTTAACTGACTATGCAGACTTCATATACAGTAGCTGTGCGGCTTCCTATCTTGGAAAATTGGATATGCTGTACCACAGAGCTATATGCTTCATCACTGACCTCCCCTTCTCTACCCATCATTGCGCACTATATGCCGACACGGGCTGGACCTCACTTCACTATAGGTGCAACTTTAATGCAGCACTCTGGACACTTAGAGCCCTCAGTGGCAAACTCCTTCAATACATCGTCGACTGTCTGTCTCCGATTGTGCCCAGGAATTATTCTCTTAGAAACTGCTCACAACTCCTGCTAAATATACCCAGGGCACTCACACGAGTTGGGAGAGCCACCTTTGGATTCACACTCCCATCAATATGGAATAAAATGCAAAAAAATACTTAAGCTGAAAACCCCAGTAAGTACCCTTTTGTTCAAAAGGCTTTACTGTGATGGCATTACGGAAATTTACAACTGCTTTACTAGACACTAACTAACCTCCCTCAAATGCTGGCCCACAAATGGTGTCTCCCCAGCTGAAATGTGTGCCTCTGCCTCTAGCATGCCCACCAACAGATCCACAGGATTTATTGCCAAACTCCCATATCTTATTCTTTGACACTGTGAACAGCTGCAGCCTGATTCTAGCACATGCTACCGCACTTGGGGATAATTATCGTCTTTCACCCAAAAAAAATATTTGGTCTCTCATCTATCCAACACCTCCCTCTGCCCCAACCTCCAGGACCCTCCCGGTTATGCCCCTGCTACTATATTCCTCCTCTTGCACTTAGTACAATGGCAGATTTTCTCCTCCATATGTTGCCGTGTTTTGGGGCAAAAATCGCTTTGTCGCCTTTCATACGGTCCTCCGCCCTCCCAATCCCTCACTCTGCTCTAACAATTTGGTCCTCTTCACTTACGCTTCTATTCCCCACCTCTCTCTACATTATGTGCTTGATATCTTCTATCTGGTATGCCTACCCTCTCTCTAACATTTCCCACTACAAAATGCACCACTATAAAATGCACAGTTTTTTGGGCTTAGATCCAGCACAAGTTCATTATCCACAAATCCTTGTAGTTCTATATTCAATGTATATTACCTGTAAATGTGCATTTTTACTATAATAGCAGCTAATTTTACTGTTTGTACTATTTGTAACTTGTCTTTCTGTATTATTACTGTAGGACCGCAGGTCCACCTTGTAAATGAGCTTGCTCAATGGTGCCTGCCTGGATAAATAAAGATATTGATTGATTGATTGAAATACATTGAACTGCACTTACCTTACTTTGTCATATAGCAGTCAATGGTTCTAGCAGCAAGATGTGCCTTCAGTGGGAGTCTCACTCTTCATGCTGGGACCTGTTCAGGTGAGTGAAGGTGTGTGGTGGGCTCTGGGGGGTGTGGGATGATGGATGCCCAGTGGGAGGTCGGGAGGTCAGAATGGGGGGCAGGATTCATGAGGGACCATTTTCATTTTACAGGATAAAAAGAAAAGACATAGAGGGACTGTTTTCTGCACTTCAGTGTGTGATGAACATCGGAGGGTGGGGTTGTACAATAGACATCAGGGAGAATAGCACTATCAAGAGAGATGGCAATCAGAGGGTGAGGGATGCCACTAGACATGAAGGAAATAATTATCAATTACAGGGACTGCAATCAGAGGGCCGGGGTGCCATTAGACACCAGGGAAATTATTAATTACAGGAATGGCAATCAGATGATGGAGGTGCCACTATCCACCAGGGAAATAATGATTAATTATTGAGATAGCAATGGGGGGCACATCACTAGACACCAGGGAAAAATTACAGGTACGGGGATCGAAGGGTGCCACTAGACACCAGGGAAAATTCACATAATAAGAGGGACAGCTTGGAAACCCCTTTTTTCATTTGCAGAAATCCTTTTCTATACCAAAAAAAAAGAAATGAAAAAGGATTCCTTCAAATGGAGAAAGAATTGACAAAAAAACTAAGTAAGAAATCATTTTCCAAGGGAAGGGATCCTTTTTCATTTGAATGAAAATATCAAATGAAAAAGGATCCCTTCAAACAAAAAAAAAATCTCAAAAAAGACAGCCTGAAATCCTTTTCCTTAAGTCCTTTTTCATTTGATTGAAAAAGGCCACATGGCAAAAGGGAAAGCGAGTCATGAAAAAGGATTTAAAAAAAAAAATCTTCTGGGTAAGTTCCAAGCAGTTAATTGCAGAATCCACCTAACGGAGTCCCAATCAGCAAGAAACATGTTTTGGTCTCTCTGCAGGTTGGCATTTTTGTGGGTTTTGGAATTTTATTTTATTTTTTTAAGAAAAATGGAAAACAAGATGGCAGCAAATGAAAAGTATTTTTTTTTCATAAAAAAAGATTGGCCACAAGTGAAAAAGGCTCCATTTTCATTCAGACCAAATCTTTTTTTCTTTCCAGGAAGCTATCCAAAAGATTTTAATGAGCATGTTCAGAAACTGAAATTGTAATATTAAATAACTTTGGAACGGATTAATATTTTGTTACCAAACAAACAAAATGCACATCTGTGGGCCAGGCCCTTTCTACCATGAAAAATTCAAGCCAAAATTCCAAGCCCTTTGGGCACAAGGCAATGACAGAAAACAGCAATTTTCTATGTTTTTTTGCTATCTGCATCTCAGAATTTGCACATCTGACTGAAAAAAAAAACTTGCCATGTCAAGAGACCTGCCTAACAAGACCACGCATGCAAAACTGTGGAACAGTTGTGAAGATATTACATGTTCAAAATTTGAGGTTGAACTTAGCAACCCCTGCCCAACCCTAAATATAGGGGCGCAGTAGCACCCCTATAGTTAGGGTTGAATCAGCTGTTCATTGTTAAACCCCAATTTGTGCACCTCAATAACCTTTGTGTAAGTTGATGAAATAGGCCAAAATTTGGCATGCACAGTCAAGCTGTTTGAGTCTCAAAATGTGAAAAGTTTTGTGATGGCATCTTGTACAGTTTTTAAAATATGGAGTGCTAAATAACAGAAAAGTACCACTTTTTTCCTTACTGACATGGAGTTTTATTGATCTCATCTACAGCCCAGATGGCATGAATTTTTTTTTCATGAACTTTTCAGGGCTGATGGAGTCTGTGCCAAAGGTGTGCCTTTGGATGGTTTGGTGAAAAGGTATCACAGCATTTATTAATTACAACGGTTTTTGGGATAACGTTGAGGCTGACCAATAAAAACAAGAAAAAAAAAGTGTGATTGATAAAAAAAAAAATTGCAGGTGTTAAAAGATCATGATTTACTGTTCGTGTTCAGAAAAAATACGGATCGTGAAAGGTAAAAAAAAAAAGCATCACTAGTGGTTATTTGTATGATTTACTTGCCGGGGGGAGAAAAAAAAAAACTCAACATAGTCTCCATTTTCTTTTTACTGTTTACCTTTCCAACACTAAAAATACAATCTAATTATGTATTTAAAGAAACAAACACCTGAACCTAGCTAGACGGGACCCGTTCAGCTAGATGCTGCTGTTTGATTCTAAAAAACTTTGCCAGAAATACGTTATCTGGGCACCCAAAATCCAGGGTGCCCAGCTTAGCGAGAGGAGCCATTGACCTGCATTCTCTGTATGAGAACAGTGGGACTTTCTTGACTTCTGCAGCTGTAGCTGGAAATCATGCTGTGGGCTGCAGTGTGAGCTATGAGCCATTGTTTCCCTGTGGTCTAGTGGCAACCTTCCCCCCTATTTGCAGCCTTTATGATATTGTTTCCTTTCCCTGGTGTCTAGTGGCACCCCACCCAACCCCCACCGTAATAAAGAAAACAGTATCTTGATGTCTGTTTCATGTTTGCTTACATGCATATGCAAGAAACATAGTGCCACCATACTACTGTTTGTAGGTGTGCCACCCCTCTTCCAATGCCAGGATCATTTTTGCAGGTGTGACTACACCACACCAATGAATGGGTGAGCTATGACAGCCATTAAGATGCAGTGGCATGCAGATGAAAGAGAACCACTGCTACAATCAGCAGTGGTAATTTGTAGGCAATTTGCATACTGCAGTCAAGATCATTGGGGACAGACAAGAGCCGAGCAGCTTGCAGGCCCTGACTCTTGATCCATCGGAGATAGTCAGAGAGGCTAAAGCAGCCTGAGCTACTGCCTTTTTTCATAAGGAGTCTGGGACCCTGGCTGCTGGCACCTGCAGCCTGGCTGCGGCTGTCCCCTGCCCCGGTTGGTTTGGCTGAGTCCAATTGTCTGACTAGTTCTCCTGCGATAGCCTGGGTTGGGACCCAGGTAATGCTTGTCTGGCTATAGCTGGAGCGAGAAGTGCATGACTGAGTCCTGCACAGCAGCCTGAGAAAGTACCATGGCTGGGGTCCTGGTCTGGAGTCTGGACTGTCTGCATGTGTTATTGGCCATGGTCAGAGTGCAGCCTGGTGGAGATCGAGAAGCAGCCATCTGGGATGGCCCGGGTAAGCAAGCAAATGGCAACATGACTGCAAGCAGCAGGCCAATGCGAAGGAAGCACCAGCCATAAATGAGTCACCACACCAACCAACTCAGCCCTCCTGCCTGAACCCCAGCCATTAGAAGAACTTTAACCACACTCATGGTCACCAACTATGATGACCTGCCCAGACCTGGTGATGACCCATACTGAGTCACCGACCAGAAGGTTCTGGACAGGAGAATCATCCTCTTAAGTGCAACTGTTTCTGAACTGAAGCAAGCAAGCAGGTAAGTGTTACCCGTCCTAACATAGTGCCATGGGGAACTACATAATTTGCAAGACCTGACCTCAGCCAAGCCAAAAAAAAAAAATAGTGCTATCTATACTGTATTGTGCATTTGCTGCAAAGTGGGTTCAGACAGTTCAGCTGCACAGAACAACCAGTTACAGCACACAGTTCAAAAAGTTAGCCATTCAGGACTTGACTTGAGTACCTGCAGCCGCAGAGGGATGTCAGGCTTGAGGACCTGCTGCAGGCTGCAGTGGGAGGTTGAAAAAATGAAAGCTTTTCAGGGCGGGCGGGCTAGGAAGCTTCTCTTTGGAGCTCAACCATGGTGGCAGGATGTTTTAAAAACAAAAAAGGTCAGCTATTGTTCCACCCAACTCCATAACGTTAATACTGTTTTTAAGCTTCTATGTAGGATTTCGATCTGAGAACTCACTATCATGATATGTATTGCAAACCAGATTGACTGCCCATCACCAACTGTAAGAAGCTTCACCTTGCTCGTTGGTCTTTAAACATCATTGTAAAATCCTCCTTATTGCCTGATTAATTCCTACTGTAATTGTTTTGGTATTTATACTGAAATATATTACTGTGTTTTAAATATGTATGTGCATCCTCCTTTCACAACACATGACAGAATACAAAACTAAACTACTATATGGTGGTGTGGTAACTCATATTTATGCTGTATTAAGCAGCACTAAGGAAGGTAGGGAGGCAGATTTAGTTAAATGTAGGTAGTGATCTGCATTACATTGTTGAGTCAGTGTAAGTTATATTGGTGACTTGATAGAAAATGTAGAGTTGGAGGCTGAGACAAGCAGTGCTTTGAAATGAAAAGGTATATAATTTAGAGTGTATTTGAAGGATATAACAATACTATTGCCCCTGCTCAGTCTTTGAAACATTGCTGTGATATTATTTGGCAGGAATTAAGAGATGCTGGGTGCCCTACAGAACTGAGAAGCAGTGTAGCATATTGAGTGTGCTAACAGATGTGGCACTGTGCAGTCTTCATAGGAAAAGAAGGCAGCATAGGCAGTGTTGTGATCTGTCTGTGAACATATATATGAAACTAGAGGAGGGTAATCAAGATAAAAGTGAACTGAAAAATTCCTGAATCAGATTAAGTACTGAGTGCTTTGTGTGACACTGAAGGGGTGAGGAGGTGTGTGTGTGTGTGTGTGTGTGTGTGTGTCAGTGGGGGTGTTGTGTGTGTGTGTGGGGGGGGCCCATAGCTACTGTTGTGCTTAGGGCCTTGACAATGTAAATCTGGCCCTACCAGGTTATCATGAAACTGAGACACTCATCCCTCTAGGGACTGGCCGGATTCTGTTTATTCAGCCGAGAGCCGGCTGCCCACCAGTGGCTGGGAAAGAGAGCTCACATACACCCCATTTCTGACAATAACACAGCGGCTTCCCCGGGTTGGTCTTGAATCCTGGCTCTGTGTCCACCCGACAGTTGATGTATCCCAGAGGAGGGGGTAAGATTTCCTCTTGGTCTATCACCATGTCCTCAAGGAGAAGGAGGGGAGCAGAACGGATTACATCCATGGCAAGATGCCACCTGCCCACTCTCCCCCCAGACAGGTGACCATGTCTAACCTCCCCTACCTGGCCTGGCTCCAGTTACCTTGGCTCCTGGGGCAAATATCAGTCCACTCCATGCTTGGCCCGGGAGGCTGCTCTTCACAGATGGATATTGGCTCATTCCACTTCACAGGTGGCTCAGCTCAGACAGTACAGATCATGCTCCTTCACTTGGCATCTCTCTGCGAACCCATTCGAATACACAGTTTATGTCACACCTTGCGACGGCACACTGCTTCCAGCCATGGCCAATGATGTCACATAGCAGCCAGGCCCATGTCATAATTGCTCCTCACACTCCTCACTTACTACTCTGGGCCATGCCAGCCATGCCTCCACCATCCCCATGGTAACCAGGCTATGAGTGGGCTGGGTGAGGAACCTGCCCTCCCGGACTATAATACAGTATCTGGTAGGGTGGGGTAATAGCCTGATGACCCTACTGTTATTGGTGCTATCTAGTAGCTACATGCCAGACACTTGGGGGAAGGCAGGAATAGGAATGTATGGTGCGGACCTGCTGCATCTGTTTTATCTCATGAAGACTGCCTGTGTCTGTTACACCTGGAAGTAGACTGTTCCATAGGTGGGGCAGTCTGTGGGGATAAAAACAAAACACCAGTCTTCTTTTTGCAGCAGCAGTGGAATACTTGGTTTCCCAAGCTGGGCCCATAAAATGTCCGCATCACAGAAATAAAATGTAACTAATCCTCTGAATTTTACGTTTTATGTATAAATCCCTCTGTATAATTGGAGTATTATGTATAAATTCATCTGTATAATTGGTGCAGTGGCTCAGCAGGTAGCACACTCACCTCTGGGGCCAGAAGATCAGAAGGCTGTGGGTTCCAGCCCCACACCAGGCACTTGGCTTAATATCCCAATACTGACACTGCAATGCAGCATGAGGGGGGGTGCTGCACTCCTGAGGTGCCGTCTTTCAGATGAGATGTTAAACCGAGGTCCCATCCTCCTGTTCTGGTGGTAGCTCAGGTGGATGTTAAAAATCCCATGGCACTGCTCAAAAAGAGCAAAAAGCTTGGGGCGCTAGGGTTTCTAACTGTAACATTCCACCCAGTACAGACTGACAGACGTCAGGGGTGTACCTTTGGATTTCCAGCTGTAACGTTCACGCCATTCCACCCCCACTCCCACTCCCACCCTAAAGCAAGGAACAGGCATAAAGGTGTGCCTTGGACTCTTCAGCCCCAGAGTTCACCCCATTCTCCTATACTGCACCCACTTCAGCTTATGTTCTTATTATAAAATGGGGTGACTGTAAAGCCGAACACCCCAAGGCACACCTCAACACTTGGTGTCTGCAGGATAGGGTGAGGTGCAATGCTGTGAATGTTGTGGGTGACGACCCAAAGGCACACCCCAAGGCCTGTCCATCTCTACAGGATGGAGGTGGCATTTGCGTGAGTTCAATACTTCACTGCCGTTCCTGTTCTACATCTGTCTAACTCCTGCACATTCAATGCTAATATCAGCAAGCAGACATTGTTTTGTTTTTACACCTGTAAGAAAGAAAACAGTCCCTCTCCAATTCAAACACCACCACCCTGACCTCCTACTGAACACCCACCACCCCACACCCCCACGCACACCCCATCACACCCTCACTCCCCTGAACAGGTCTCAGGGTGAAGATCCACTGTCCCATCAAAGACATGTCTTGCTGCTGGAACTGCCGACTGCAATATGAGAAACTAAGGTAAGTGCAGTTCAATGTAACTTTGCCATTTTTGTATATTTTGATCCCAGATTTTCAGTATGGCCATTTTGGGACCCCACCTCAGGAACGTCATCAGTGGAATTATGAAAATCCGGCCTGAAAGGCAATTTCATGGTCGCTTGGTGAAATCAGCTTTCAGGCAGGATTTGAAAATTTACTCTGACCTTGTTCATGAGGTGGGGTCATAAGAAGGCTATGTTGACAATTTGGGGATCAAAATATGTAAAAATGGCAACGTTACATGAAAACATTGAAATATTACTACACTCGCTCATAACTTTTGCAGTTTTAAATATTTTGACCCAAAATTTTCAACATGGCCACTTCTTTACACCACCTCATGAATATAACAGTTGTCACATTTCAAATCATAGCCAACATGTGTTTTTGCACCTGTGACACAGAATGATGTTGCATTGGCATGGAATGACATTTCGGTAGAGATTTGAAAATTCTCAGCACAGCATTCATGAGGTGAGATAATAATAAGGCTATGCTGACAGTCTGGTTACTGTTTTGCAGAAATGCAAGTGCAGGGCCTGCTCCCACAGACAAGTGAGAATTCAATTTTACTAGCTAAAAAAGTAAGGAAATAAGGATACAATTATAGTATCTCAAAAAGAAAGGAAATTATTTGCAAAAAAACTGTGTTAATGCACCAGTTTGGATAACTTAACACCAGAAAAGTAGTGAAATGTGGAATTAGGGTTTCCCACCCTAATGCCCCCCCTTCCGCCACAGCAGCAAAAGGGAAAAAAAATAGGATTTTGGGTCTCCAGAGTCTTGGGGAATCAGTGGTGGGATCTTCCTTGGGGGTTGCCAACCCTAATGCTTACCCTCCCCAGTGGGCCATGTGAAGAAAGGAGATCATGTGATCTTGTTTTGCTCATGGAATGGGGTGGGCATTAGGGTTGACAGCCCCAAGGAAGACGCCACCACTGATTCGCCAAGACTGGAGACCCAACACCCTTTTTTTTTTCTTTGCTACTGCTGGGGACATTAGGTGGAAACCTAATGCCACATTTCCTACTTTGTGGTGTTAAGTTACCTAACTGGTGCATTAATGCAGTTTTTTTGCAAAGAATATATGAACTGAAATGGGATTTTGAATCTGTATTTTTGTTCGTTTCTTTGTTTTTTTAATATCTGAGACAGTTAAAAATACACTGATAAGGAATGGTGTGCTAACTTACAAATACTGCAGATTTAAAGTGTTTTCTAAGCTTTATTTTGGAGACTCGAAAGATAAATTACATATGTAAAATACTTAGAGCAGCCAATACCTCCAGTAAACAATGGAAAAGATGACATTTAGACCAGCTGAGTTGTATGTTATATTTAGTCTGCATTTCTCCTCTCCATTGTTTACTGCTGTAGTATGTTACATGGAAAAAGAATATTTGATCCAGGAGAATCTATCTCTCCCTTTGTTGGTTATTCCTTACCTAAGGTCATAGTCCTCTGCTTGTGATATCTCAATTATTTCCTTGACAACCGACTGTGCTGTCACAGTGGAGAATTATGACTTCAAGTAGGGAATAAACTGCAGGGATTATGATTCTCTTTTTATGCAGCTCTCCTCAGCAATAAATAAGGAGTAGGAGGTGAAAACTGCAGAAGTTTATGAAACAGAAGCTAAACTGTACCTAAATATGTTTTCTTAACCTTTTTTGTACTGAGGCCTCAGCAGCTCTTTAAAACATTATGCATAATTTTTCACAGAAGTCCCTCATCAAGGCATACTGAGATGAAAAAAAAATCCAACATCCTGGTGGCTGCCTCTGGAATAGCAGCTCCAGTATGCTTTCACTAGTGTCACACAAAGAGGAGGAGCCAACATAGTCCTATTAGAATAGTAACACTACTGCTGCTACTCTCTTTGTGATCCCTCTCTACCAGGCAGTTGATTGTTTGGTCCCTCTGTGGCAGCAGTATTGAATGTTGGTAAGAATAACCCAACTGCCATCATTAGGACCACTGTCAGCCATTACAGACTCTTCTCTCATACCTGCAACTCACTTATTTTCTGGTGACCAGCATCGGGGAAGAGTGCAGTTCTTGCTAGGAGCTCAGCAGCTGCTTCAGCAGTCACTGATGCATATTAAAAAAATGTTCTAAAACTGTTAAAACTGCCTGGGATCTAATCATTGACGCAAAAAACTAACATACAAGTGTGAAAAAAATTTACTTTCTGTATCTTCCGTTTTTATTTCTGAAGATATATGAATTAATCGGGGATGACTTCCCCTAGGCATTATCTGTTCAAGTTGTTTATGTCTGCTATGACTGAAGTCGCATAGCCTTCTGCTTTTGCCTTTAAAACCAATTTCCATGTACATCATGCTAATATCACAAGTATTCGATTATGACTTGTAGTCTGAAAGCAGCAGGAACAGATGAAGTAGAGGGGGCAAAGAGACGGTTTTCATGTAACTGTTCTTAATAATAAAGAATGGCATATTCTAAAGTTCAAATTTTGGGGTAATGTTATCAGATTTCAGACCTGCTAATGCCAAAAGTAATTGGTTGTAGGAAAGTGGAAAATCACTTTAAGGGGCCACTCTTTTTAAATAGTTCTTCTTGTTGACCTTCCTATCACTTTTTTCTCACCCCCAACCCACGACCACCACATTCCTAAAACCGGTAAAGTAAAATATGCAATTTGGAAATCCAAGTAATGGACATTTCTTTTGAACCTTCTCTTTAGGGCCCTATTCTCAAACACAACACGTTTCTGCTGTGGTATGCCTACGGTAAGAACATTTTCAGAATATAGCCGCTGGGTGAGTGTTCGGGGGTTGTAAAGGGCACATGGGCACACTTGGCTCCTACCGGACTGTTTTTTATAAAGCATGAGCCTCATCTCCTTAAATACAACTAGATTAGGGACACCTAGAGGTTAAAAGAAAAAATGGATGTCACCTCTCTTATTTCGATGCCTTTTTAGGAATTAACGTGCTGTCAGGGTCTATTGAGTAATGGCTTTGCATACATATATGTATGTATGTATATATATATATATATATATATATATATATATATATATATATATAGATAGATATATACACACAATTTTATATATATATTATCATTATTGTAAAAAGGAATATAACCCACGTAACCACTATGAGAGGGTGACCAATACCATACCGAAATTGCGGATATTAGCGGATCGGCGCCCTTTTAAGGAGAATCTCTGAAATCATTGAGAAGGTTTCCTCACGTCACAATACTGCAGTTGTTATGGTTGAAATGTCATAAGAAAATAAATTATCCAGCATTCAAATGGATTACATACTTCTACAACTATATGCTGTTATCGCCCGCAAAGTCTATCAAAGGGGGGGTGCAGGATTTTCCAGCAGGCTTTAGAACCACAACAGGCAAGAGGAACTGGCATGTACAAAAATATGGAATTCTCTCGTTTAGCATTAAAATTAATTCCGATACAATTTCCACAAACATTTAAATGGGGGATTAGTTCCCCATCACGCCTTATCGCATTCAGTCAATGGCTCTGTTAAGAACATTTTACACTTTGCAAAGTTCAACTCCCGCGCCTTGCCCGCCGTTTCCTAGAAACTCCGATTTTTAAAACGACAGAGGACTTCTTGCATTCAGGCTGCAGTTTATCTTCGCTCGCTCCTATATCAAGAAACCATCGAATGCCTCGCAGCCCCCACCCCTTCCCCATATCAGTAACTGAAATCTAGTTGGCAGGGAGATGGTTGTTTTGTAAACAAGGCGGACAGCAGAGCAACATCGCGCGCCGCCAACACACTCCCGCTCCCTCCATCGTCTCGCGGCATCTTTCTCTGCCTTCAGCTGCCCGCCAGAGAGGACCGCGCACGCAGTCTTATCTTCCTTGTTCCTAAGAAGCCGGACGGCCCGAAATGTGGCGCAAGCTCCGTCTTTATGGGGTGGGTTATCTGTAGTGGAGCTGGACGTCCGCCTTGTGATCCTGCCCGATTGCTGCCGGGATTCTCGTTACTCCTTCAGGTTTAAGGCTTGAGTTGAGGGGAGCTGCAAATCTGCAGGCCAACTGCCGTTGTCGAGCGCCACCTTTTGGCTAACAGTGACACAGCAGTGTGTTTTAAGCTAGACCTGAATGTCTGATGTGAATTTCGTGACGTGTTGTTACGCCACGCGTGCGCATGTATGCTTGCCCGCGCCGCTTTGTCGGCTGGCAACGAGATAATCGGTGCTACTCGATTTTAAGCACTGGATGCACACAAATTAGCCGCGGAATCGGCCCCTGGCAAACAAATACACAGTAAGATGCAGAATAATGAAACACACAAGCGTGGATATTTTTAAAGTTACTGCCATCACAGTGGAGTATTGAACCATTCAAAGTGTAACTTTTGCAATGCAGATGACATCACAATGTGTACTGCAGTACTGAAGCCAGCTGTTAATCAAAGAAAACAGCAAAATCCTCAAAAACTTCCGATCATACCTCTCTCAACTGTCCCCGATTTTCACGGATGTCCCTGAATTTGCCTCAGAATTTTTTTCTGTCCCTCCTAAATTTAGCATTTCTGTCACTGAAGAGTAGGCATTTGACTCACAAAATAATGTCAGCCATTGGTGTTACAGTCTAGTGCCATCAAGAAATTGCTATTACTATTAAGAAGCATGCTATACACAGTTTCTGGCACTACTATTACTATTTTTTTTTTCAGATGTGTCCCTGATTTTGGTCATTTGTCCTTGATCAGTTTAAGCCTTGTCCCTGATTTGTGATGAGGGAGGTTGAGAGGTATGCTTCAGATCTGAAAGCTGTAACATGTAAATTACTGTTTTATATATGGAATATACAAAAGCATGACTCAGAACAGGCAATGCTTTATCATTTGTGAGTGGGTAGGACTTTAATAACTCACTCATGGCTCTGCCACAGGTGAATTATGGTTCTGCCCCTCACACTTGAAGAGGAGACTGATAATTTGACTGAAGCGTATGCTGTATACGTTTCCACTGTCACACAGCCATGAGTGATGTCACTCATTTGCTACCCTACCTTCTGCATCGGGGTGTCCATCCACTATGCACTGTAATATTTAAAAACAAACAAACAACAATAAAAACACATTCTTATTCAAGTGTGACCAGCCATTCATAGTAAACATCATGAGTAAGAGCTATTTTAATTTTCAAAGCATTGTTTCCACAGTTTGATAAGATTTAGCCAATTGTACTTTTGTCATATTTTAAGAGCTACTGCCATACATTTAGGCGACTGATGACCATGGTACCCATTTCGGGAGATGGAAGGAAGGGGGTAGTAAAAGTCGGTATGAGGAGCAATTTAAATTCCACACAGTTCCACGGTTACCATTTCACTGTGAATTTTTGTTAGACAAGAAGTCTTAGGGTCTCTGATGAAAAAATATCTGTCTTTGGCGCTAAGCAATTACACTTGCAGATGTCTGTTAAAGGCAGAGGGAAACGATGTTAGTGTTTTATGGGGTATTTCTCAGTTGTGGCAAGCTATTTGCATTTAAGAATCCTGTTGATTTTAAGCAGAATCTGGAGGAAATAAAGATTGTTTTGTTGTTACAAACATAAACACGTTTGCGGAAAGATATCTCCTTTGTTTATGTTCGTACTGAGTTGCTGTTTCCGTGCTGAGTCGGTTTGATAGCTTGCAAAATTATTCCGTGGAACTTTCTCTGACCAGCTGGAGCGACCTCATATAGTATACTGGATTATTAATGGGTGCACTTAGATTTTATTATTATTGTTTACAATTTTTTTGCCATGAATGATACACTAAGCTGAAGCTTGTTTCCAGATGAGTCCTGGCAGCACAGGGAAGCAAAGTGACTTGCTCATGGTCACATAGTATGCTTATGGTAGCTGTGGGGTTCAGACCTCCGCTCTCTATAATTGTAGCCCAGTGCTCTTAACCACTACACTAACACTGCCTGAATTATAGGAAATCAAATAACAGTGCAGTAAAATGAGCTGCTGACCCACTGAGTAAACTTTTGAAAAATAAAAAATAGTATGTGGGCACAAAGATTGTATTTCATGTCTTATGCAACTTTCTCTTCCCTTAGTTTATTACTAAGGACATTTTCACAACATGTTCAGTATCTCTTGAGAGTTCACCTGCTCACACAACTTACCCCCCAGCTGAAGTCATAATCATAGGCTGTGATGTTACAGTATGTTACCATGGAAATGACAAAGTATTATGACATCAGGTGAGCATTAAACAATATTAGAGAAGGAACTCGCAAGCAACAGCGATCCTGACTCATGTTATATGATCTTAGCAATAATGAATGGGGAAAAGAAATCCTGAACTAATTTAAGCAAAAGCGAGTTCAAATATTATGTTTACAAAGTTCTTGTACTGGAGCTATCTACTCCCGAATGAAGATATTTGTTAATCCCCGTTTGTGTGTGTGTGTGTGTGTGTGTGTGTGTGTGTGTGTGTTTCTGTTTATTTTTCTTTTAAGACAATTTCTAGAAACCTTTGTAAGGATTAGAGATTTATCGCCTTGTATATCCCATCAAAAAAATACAGTAAATGTGTATACTGCCATGTTTTCTTTCTACAGCGGAAGTCCCCGTGTCATGTTAATTTCAAGGATGTCCAGGAACAGTAACTATATATTTTTTTTAGCCTAACAAGACTTGCTGCAGGTAACATTGGGTAAAGGAAAAATACCCCTTTATTCTTAAAGGCGAGATGTGGACTGTATTAAGCTCTCATTAAGCTAAACAGTGAAGTACGCTGTGATATGATACACACATTCAGAAACTGTGTCAGCATGCCCGCCTTTTCAAGTATAAAATGAGGTGTCACTAACTGGTATACTTAAAATATCGTGTGTACTCTCGGCTCAATGTTAGGAGATGCGATTCCTGTTCAAATATAGAACTGTTTTGTATTTCTATGTCTGTTTTCAACGTTTAAGTCCAGAGGGTTTTCTTCGGCCAAGAGCTGTAAAATATTAGGTTCTCCTTAAATACAACCTATGCCAATGAACTTGCTGTTTATTTCGAGACTGTAATCTTTATGGAGTCTACATGCAAGACACCTTAAAAATATCACCAAATATCTGCTGTGCCTTGGTCAGCTTTACATGTCATACTTGTATAAAGTTTTGTGGAAGGTTCCCTGCAAATCTTCTTTTTGATAACCTTTGTTTCTTACAGAACATAAAACAGTTAAGCTTCTTTAAAAGTACAAAAAAAGTTTAACAAATATTATCTCTGAATTTACACTTTACACTACATGGTTTTAAAACAAAGTGACTTTTATGTATCAGTATTTTAATATCCGTTAGTTTTTAATACTTCAGTAATAATAGCAAACTTCCATTAGTGTATTACTCCAGCAAAAAAATATTAACACAGTGATAAAAAAGAAAGAAACACTAAAATTCAACTATTAGTAATGTAACTACACTAAATAGTTATGAGTCCTAGAATTGATATGATGGGAAGCCTGTAAAATGAAGGATGAAAAGCAGCAACACTCTTCAATTAATGACTGGTGGCACCTCTACTAACATATTACGTGTCTTAATGTGATCCATGATGTGTTAACTGTTGTTTTCTATGTCTCTGAAGCATGTCTGTAATTATTTCAGCACCAAGTACCGAATTTATTTTATATTCACTACTGTATACAACTTTAAATGTTAAAAGTGCATTAACGGGGATTCATATGACAAAAAAGCAAACTCTGAGAGCATGTGGGATTTATGCTGTGTTCCTTCCAAAGTTGTTTAATGCAATAGACCATTAAACCTTCCAGATAAAACGGAGAGACTCAGGTAAATAGTCTCTTGTCTTTAGGAACTAACACAGCTAAATGTCTGTATGGCAGCTGCTGCTAAAGTCAGGACCAACTCTTTGGGAAAAAAGGAAAAGGAAAGGACTGTTTAGTTTTTCTTTGGTGCCATTTTGGATGTCATCTGTTTCCTTGGTGATTGTGTTCAGTCCCCAAAGCCCCTGGGCTCCTGGATTGTTAGAGCAAACCAGGCTATTTCTGCACCATCATTTATCACTGTCACCACATAATGATTCCCCTTGCAGCTCCTTATTGATGTTTGTAATTGCATTATCTCATAAGGGGGGATGATCAATGAAAGCGAGCCGTGCATTCTGGGGTCAGGAGATGCCAATGCGCTGTTTGTCCCCTTTAGTACAACAAGTGCTCATTATCTTCAGAACTGCATTCAAAAAATGATTTGATCTCCTACCGACCATAGTAGACTCCGAAACACTTCTAGCCTGGTTTGGGTAACCTTTTTGCATGACTGCGAAAATGAAGTACCTGTCTTGCATATGAACTGCATCAGTATTAAGAAATGGCGCTCAAGCTGCGTTTACACGTATATACAAAGGGTACCATTGATACCGATGCGAACATAATTTATAGGTGACAAGCAGCATATGTGCTTCGTGCAGTGTTAAAACAAGCAAAAGACGAATAAAGAAATAAACCCGCACACAGTTTATTAATGCATCTTCAAGATAAAAGAGTGTCACCCTATTCTACAAGATAACAGGCTAAAAAGTAGAAGCTAGTGTCTCCATTAAGTGTGCCCACCTTCACGGGTACAATGCATAAGGAATGGGAAGCAGAATGACTTGTGTGTGTGAGAGAAAGAGAGCGGTGGGGGGGGGGAGGGAGTGTGTGTGTGTTGTTAGTGGTGGTGGGGTGTTTCTGATTTCGAATAACGGACAGCTTTACTGAACAATGAAATAAAGGAGCTTTTGTCGATGCAGCCAAGTATTGTGTGAACTAATAAAGACAGAGAAGGAGCGCGAGCCCAAAGAAAGTCGTCAGGTTGCAAGGAAATAAAACTAAACATTCGACAGAAAAGTACAGAGGGTGTATCTTTAAACCATGGTGTTATTGGACTGTCACGGGTACGTGCAAATGCTCCAAACAGGACCTTGGGGGAGCCAGAAAAAGGAGCGATGCGGAGTTATCTTGTCACCTTTAATAACTAGCACAACTGGGTATCCAAACAGGATATGCTTTTTGCTTTCATCAGCTTCGTTAGTATGAAGCCCTACAAGATTTTGTTTGAACGACTATACAGCACGGACCCCCTTCCCACAATAATTGCAGAGAAGAGGCTTTACAACTGTATAACGTTGTAACAGCATTTTAGCCAGAACTTTTCTTATTGAAAATAGCCCCTATGTTGAGCACCAACATTTGCATGTTTCCTTCACATACAAAATTAAGCCCACGTATTACACGTTACAGCAACTTTCAGATTGTTTTCTTTTTCCCCACACTGGTTCCAAATGATTGGAATTTAACTAAACGTTATATATTATTACCTTTCATCCAGTCAACAGCAAAATACATTTAAGGTTGTAGTCATTTACTAACTAGTTGCATATATTGCACGTTTAGTTGCATATATTGCACGTATGCACTAAATATAAACACTTCATCTTGGTCTTGATGCAAAGTTCATGTTCAAGTCATGTGTGTATTACACAGTTGTGCTCTACCATAGCCTTTGACGACGTGTTTAAGCTTCGACTGGTCTGTCTCACCTTGCATTATCTTTGCTGTCTTTCATGAAGTTAAGAAGCCAAACTGGAACATTGGAAACCTCCTGTCATAGTTCAGTTGTACACCATTCTGAACAGGGTTCCAACATTTATATAAAGAATACGACAATAACTATTGCACTGTAGTGCAAACTTACTTTAACCCACACATTCTCAGGACCCAATAGCAAATGAAGTGACTGACTGATGCATTTTTTTTCATTGGTTCTGGTTAAATACATACTAAATATGTAAAAAAAAAGTCTCAGCACTCAATTTTTAACTTCAGAAATATCGATATTATAAAATTAATCAATGTATCCTTACCAGGTAATAACTTTTATTGACACTTTTTACCTGATATGAAATGTCCAAAACTCCAATTCCGCTCCTACTGCTAATGATTATTATCGCACTCATTAATGTCCTTTGTCACATAAGTAAAACGCCTCTGCATAAACAAATACAAACATGCGTTATTTTCCATAACTTGATTTATTTTTCGTGTTAAAGTGTTGTTGGATTTATCTCTGGTGCCTTTATACAAATTTCAGTGTTTTTGACTTACCTTTTAGAAAGAGTTGTGTTTTGCTTTTTACTGTCATAATCACTCACCTAGAATAGTTGTTTTAGACGTCAGCCACTGTCAAAAACAGGGCTCTGAATAACGAAAGTTGGAAGCTGGGAATGTTACAGACAATGTATTTGTTCAAAACCATTTCGCTTTAAACATTGAAACTACGTTAAATAACGATATTTCAATCATTTCAATCATGATTTTTTTTTGTGTTATTGAAATCAGTTGTTGTTGCCGAGTTGCCGAAATACATGAAGTCATTTATACCGCCAGTAAATTCCCGTTTTTAACCAACACACAGGAATAATTGGCACATGTTGCATGCAACCCGCAAAAGCATGATTTCCGAGTAAATATAACCATATATGAGATACATGCACGAGTGTGTGTGTTTATATACTTACCGGTATACATATCATATACTGTGAATAACTGCTCTCTTCTCCTAGAAACACTGTTGAAAAGCGAGAAAAAAATCAGTAAAATAGCCCCCAGCCAGAGTAATTTAAAACTTTGGCAAAGGGTGAAAAGTTCACAAGTGTTTCTGTGTTTATTCCCTACATAGTTGCCACACATATTGCCTAAACATGCCAGCTTGCGATCCTTGATAAGATAACCATTTTGCTCTTAACAAGGAGAACACAAGGATCAGGGTCCGATGCATTTCTGTTTGTTTATTTACTATTTCTTTAATTACTGAAAGAGCCGTGCTCAGTGCCGTCTTCTTGCAGCTGGCAAAGCTCAAACTGTTGGATGTGTGAAGGCTGCTGCTGCTGCTGTCTGTTTGTGGGGTCCATAACTGGCCATTGGAATCCATCCTTTCCATACCCAGGACAGGGAGCTCTGCCTCTTCAACAGCCTCTCGTGCAAATATATTCAGATCGGCAAATCCAGCTGCTACAGGGAGAGCAACGGCAACATAACTTGAACTCCCCAGCTCCTCAAGCAGGCACGGACAAGTAGCATTGGCTATTAGAAGAATCTTCAAGTATGGGTGTACAGAAGGTGGGTAAAGTTTATGTCAAAGTACCATTCAGGGGATTGTACTGAGTTGTTAAATCCAAAGCAGCACATTTCTGAAATACAACATTAAACTGTTGCATCGCGCGCGCGTTGGAATCAACTGAAAACTACTATCAGACACACAAGCCAGAAGTCACTGTTATTTCTGAAGCATACAGACCCAAGTAAAAATCAACGTTGTAGTAATGGAACATCACAACAACCTTTTATGCTGTAAAATACTCCCAACGCTGGTTAAATAAACAAGGTCGACTATGAACAAACACATTTCAAATGCCATTGGGCAATG
Organism: Neoceratodus forsteri; assembly: GCA_016271365.2. NCBI lineage: Eukaryota > Metazoa > Chordata > Ceratodontiformes > Ceratodontidae > Neoceratodus > Neoceratodus forsteri. The sequence continues at coordinate 1,533,278,833 of CM057450.1, forward strand.
CATTTTCTTGAATGCCATGAAAGTTCTGCTACTATGACATTCATATGGAGCATACTATGGGTTGGGTAAGGGGTTCCCCTTTGTGATGAGGATTTATGTTGTTTAGGTGCAAACTGAACTACACACGCACAATAATAACGCATCTCGGAAATGGATGTGCCATGCAGCATTCCTAAATGTGTTAGTGAAGTGAGCAAGAAGAGGCAAAGTGCAGTCTAGACAGGAAAAGTTATTGTGTGGACCTAACTATAAAAACGGCCTTTACCCAGGCACCTTGGGGATTTATATGAATTTGTGTTGTCAAGTGGGAAGGACAGACTGGAAGAGATTTAAAGGAACCGAATGAGAAATTTATAAATTCCCCAACAACTCGGGTGCATGATATTCAAAAGATACATGCTGCAACAGAGTTCATGAGGTAGTATTAACAAAGACAAACAACTGGAAATGCAACAGGGAGACTTTTAAAGACGACTTGAAATTTGAAATGAATGTTATTTTCTTTTTACTGGTACTGTATCAGCTACAAGCAATATAAATTTTATTTAAGTTACAAAAACAAACACACAAACACAAAAAATCCTCGGTACTGGGACGGCATCAATCAGCTTTTTTCATTGCTGCTCCTTTCCCAATCTTCCGGCCCACAATACTTGTTGAGGTAACTTCGTCTTTCTTCCCTTCCTTCCTTCCTTCCTTCCTTCCTTCCTTCCTTCCTTCTTCTGTACCTGGAGAGACGTACTAAGCTGGAAACAGCTAATTTCTAGAAAGGGGGACTGGGGGGTAGGGGAGGGAAACAATCCAGGATGTGTAAGTGAAAATAACAAACTGTAGCTGCAGTGGTAACAAAATAAAATACAATCCAATAAAAAATCAATATAAAAATAAAAGTAAATTACAGTTGTAGTCAGAATAAACACAATATACAAACATAATCAGTGCAACACAAATCGGTGTAACAGTGCAAATTAAGGTACAAGTGCAATATAGTTCTGGGAGCAACCTAGAAAGGGATTAAATTACTGCCACCCTGACTGCCAAGGTGCTAGAGTGAACAATTTCAATGCAGTAGGAGCAAAAACAATTCCAGATGGGACAACTGTGATGGAGCAGTTTAGCCTAGGGAAGGAAGGAAATATTGGGGGGGGGGGGGCAAGGATGCATCAGCTGCCTAAATCTCTAAAGAGATATGCTGCAGGAGAAATCCATTAGGTAGGATTAACAAAACAAACAACAATAAAAAATGTAATGGGAATAATGTTAAAGACAGTTGGACATTCATAATAAAGGTTGTTTTATTTTTGCAACAAGCTTTTCTTTAAAATATATACATTTATACTGACATGACATATTTGTATGTACTGGGGTGTTCAGTGTGTCTGTTTTAGCAGTAGAACAATTGAGCCGAGACTAAAATGATGTCATGCTGTTTCCCACAGAATGTCGTGGCTCTGAAAACTCGGAGAAAAGACAGCAGTGAGGAAAACATATATACCCCCCAACACACACACACACACACACACACACACACACACACACACACACACAAGCAATGATGAAATTAAGTACTCTGACACAATTTGCCTTATTTCAACATTATTTTTTAAATAAACAATATCTTATAATCCATACATCTCGACTATTTCCATTTAATATTTAGGGAATAAGTTATTGCTCCCAGCTGGTTAACTGTAATTTTTTTCTGTTCAACAGAAACGATAACAAATAATATAAAATGCCTGCTGCTCAGAAATTAGGCTACCGGTTCTGGACCACAAGCTATCTGGACGCCGAACAAATGATCAGTGAAACAATTTTTGCCGTGAGCTCCGGGGTAAGGGATATTACGATGCTGTTTAAAAGATGATAGGTTACATAGTTTTATAGAATCTGGACCCTCTACTACAATTGGTATACGTTTTGGGGATGGGGTCGTAATGATATAAAGGCAGCTGATGTGGCAAATTCAGTTTACTATCACTGGAAAACAGGAGAGCATTCAGTCGGTTGGATCAATCAAAGCTATGTTATGAGTAAACATACTAGGATATCTTACTGGGCTTCTGACTTAATTTAATCAAAGGCAGTAATATAATTCAACCTCAAGTGATGGATGCATGTACCAAGAGCAAACAAGTGGAATGGCATTTGGATATTTGCCCCTGTGGGTCATAAAGCATTGTATTAGTTAAACCACGCATTTTGTAAAAATGAACAGGGGTATTTACAGTATATAATACAAGATTGTAACATGTATATCGGAACTACAGCACACTCACTCGACTTCTTTGGAAACATTCCCCACAAATGTGTCGGCAGTGTACTTCAACCCCAAGTGAGGAAAGTATGTACCAAGAGCAAACAATAGGTGGAATGACATTTGGGTATTTGCCCCATGGGTCATCATACATAATGCATTTGTGCAAAATGATCAAGTGTAATTTATATAATGCACAACTGTAACGTGCATACTGAAACTACAACCCCCCCACTAGACTTCTTTGAAAACTCTACCCATAAAGGTGTAGAGTGTGACAATTTTTATTTGAATGAATGAATAAATACAGTGTATCGGAAAACAAAATATTACATACTGAATTTTTATTATAAAGTAGAAATAATAATACAGAAATGCAGTGTAATCTGCAGTATGAGTGTTTTTTTTTCATATCAGATTGCTACTCAGTTCAGACACCTCAGCTAATGTGGTTTTCATGAGCAGCTGGATATTTTTAAAATGTACATGGTGAAGTAATAGCAGGTACAGGCAGCAAGGGGACATGTCGTAACTGCTTTTTGTGAAGATATGCATAGACACAATTTTGACAACCAGTGGAAAAGCAGGCTGTCTATGTGGAAGTGTGTGTGGAATTCGTATGCCATTGGACGAAACTGCTCTGAAGCATTACTTTTAATTATTGCCTCCACAATGCTCTGGGTTGCAGTAACATAAAATGGATTTTTGACCTAGTGAAGCAATTATAGTAGTTTCCCCTTTGATGCATTGCCATTTCTGTCAACACCTGGGTCCATAAGACATGTGATGTACCTGCCTCTCTCGGTCCCCCTATTCCTCCTTCCTTGCAGACACACATTCTCCTGCAGCCAGCTAAGGGAATTAAGGATAACCTTGGCAGCTGACTGCCAAGGTCAGAGCAGACTAGCCTGCCTCAGGTGTCAGTATAGGCTCGGCCTGCTCAGCTCCTCTCCACCTGATGAGATCTGATCCAATAATAGTCACTGTGTTAGCCTTTAATGAGGCACCCTGTGAGAGCTTATCGGCCCCCACCTGCTCTCTGCGGTAATACCAACAGTTCCAGGGAATGCCAAAATGCAGTCAGCATCATCTTCTCCGCTTCTGTCTCTTGGTCGGTGATATAGTGTTTCAGTTATACAATAACCACTTATATTCAAGGTCTGCTTTGATCCATGTATTCCGAGGAAGAGCACCTGACAGTGAACAGCGATGCAAAAGAGAATATAAAGTGAAAACACGAAAAAGAATGGGACCACACAGTTGTGTGGCCTGTATGAGGGATGAGATTATAAAGTTGAAAAGTGAGAACAATCCCGTTCTACCTCTTACAATGTCACTGTCACTCAGGTGCACTATTTCGTTTGGTAAGGCAGTATATCTGTTTTCATGATTTCAATAAACACATAAATTATATTGACAGGTTCTTTTCTATAATGGGTTATTCAATAGTACAATAAATAATACATGTTATGGGTTTTAATTTAACATATAGAAGACTGACAGTATGGGGGCATATCAGGTCGTCTTCATCTTAATGAGAAGTCAAAGCTGACTGAAGTTCACGATCATGTCATTTGAAGTGCCAAAAGAAGAAACGGTGCCCATCAAGAAAAGAAGTATGGCATGTATTCTGCACCGAGCTTGCTATGTTACCTGTCGTACTTCAAAAAAGATAGTCATTTCCAGAGTTTTAAAATAAATACACGAGAGCTCTAACCTATACACTTTTCATTCTGTTAATATTGAATTTTCTGTGTAATGAAGTTCAGTGTCCGGAAAATAACTAGTCAGGTAAGTATCAAAGGCATAATATCCACTGTGAATATGAATATAACAATAATTATATACCTATTATATCATTCAAGAAAGCCAACTGAACAGGTTATTTTCCAAGCGGTTAAGTATCCTGTATGTCAGGGAAACCTTTTATTTTCTTTATATTAGTAAAAGCTAAAACTGATATCTCCTAGCAATGAAAAATATTGATTCGTTTGGTCTCTTGTCTTCATTCCTTTGATTGTTCCATAAGAAAGAATTCTGAGAGCAGTGAGGAGACCTACTAGTTCTAATTGGAACTTCCTTAGCATACTGTACCATAACCAAGGTTGCTACTTTATTGTTCCATTTCAGCACTATTCTGTTTATGGGCATTTGCACCCTTTTCAATACATTTTGTAAGGCAAACAGGTCCACAAGAGAACACATTATTTTTAAGTAGAGAAGCAGTACTGGTGCCTGTCAGTTTATGCCCTTTAGTGAATCAACCACTTCCCTAGAACCACATGTTCTGATCCAGTGACAGAATGATCTGATTCAGAGTGACCATCTGGAACTTGTGCTTCTGCACAAACTGGTTCAGGTCCTGCAGATCCAGTATGAGGTGCCAGTCCACCTGTCTGTTTTGGGACCAGGAAGTATCTGGACATGTAACCCTGACTAGCCAGGGTGCCCATAACACAGGCTATTGCATCTTTTGCAAGGAGCTGAGTAATGTCCTCCCAATGTGTAGACAGCATGTCCTGCAACACCCTAGACTTCTGAGAAGTATGGAAGTGATAAGCTTATATAATACATGGATAGGATTTTTTCCCATAGACATACTGTAGGTAACAAGTTATTTCCATGTATAAGATTTCCATGCATACACAACTGTGATAAAAAACTACAAGTAACCATCCAAATGTATTATATAAAATAAAAGATGAGAAAGTCTGCTATGCTGGGAAATTAACCCATGGGGGCATCCAGATCATGAAAGCATTCACCCTTTGGTTCTTGTCATTATTATGTAGTTAGCCCTCCCCCCCAGGGCTTATTTCCTTCTACACCACAGTTCCCTGTCATTAATGCCACACTGGATTCTGTGGCATGGTCCCAGTTGGACATGACAAAGAAATCTAAGAAACAGTCAGTCTTTCCGAACTTGATGTATCACAATTATACTATATTGTATTGTATCGTAATGTTGTGTATATTTTATACCAAGTTTTCCTAGCATGACCTCCTTGTAAATGAACATCCTCAATGGAGTTTTCCTGCAAATCAACTCAAACTCGAACCATTGTTTGTCCTTTCAGCCACAGCGTCTTTGGCAGCAGCCTCTGCTGGGGCAGTACCAGGCTAGGAGCACCAAGTCCAGGGTCCAGGGGCCGAAGAAAGAGTGGGGCAGGGTAGTGGTGCTCCTTCGGCTGCAGTTGCTAGTTCATCTACCACAGCTGCCTAATAATGGTTCCAGGGTGTCATACCTCCACCCATCCTGTCCCTGTCTACACTCCAATTGGAGGTCAGCTACCTCACTTCTTGTCACATTGGTCTGCTATCACAATGGATAAGTGGGTGTTGGGCATAGTGGGAAGAGGGTTGCCTCTGGACTTTGAGGCTCTCTCACCTTATAAAATGGCAGGGTAAAATCATGCAATCTGGTTGGCTCTTATTTATGTGTAAAATATGGTTTACACATGGGTAAAAAAAAGGTCAGCTCAGCAGTGAAGAGTCTGCAACACAGATCAATGTGCATTTGGAACACAGGCATTTCAGTTAGCCCTCTACTACCAGAGCTGATCTTTCACCACAGACAAGGCTGCTACCTTTATACTGTAAAAAAGACTTCAGCTGGGCCCTAAAAATAAAACTACCTTAAATAAAAAATAAACGAAATGAATTAAATGCTCTTTCCCTGATTATCACACTCTCCTTACATACGTAAAAAAATTAGAAACAATAAGTATTGTTTATAGTTTTCACTACAATTGTTTCTTTGCTGGCAGTCAAAAATCTCCATTCTATCTTTAACTTCTTATCAGGGAACTCTCATCTTCTTGCCCTGACAGTGAGATAACTGAGTCTCTGGCTGCAACAAAGGCCTTTGTTGTTTATGTGTATAGTGTGTTGGGAGAGAAACATTCTGCCAGTGAAACTGAGCAGAAATATAATATATTCCATGGTAAACATTCCATGATAAACATTCCATATCTAGAATGTGTGGAACAGCAGAGAAAAAAAAACAGGAAGAAGAAAGTAGGCAACAATACAATTACGTCATCAATGACATTACTTGCAGTGGGCTGAAGGATTATTTATCACAAATCCACAAAGTGAATCTATTTTTCTACATATAAACATGCTTTTCCCAATAGTCAAAAAAAAAAAGGAGACAATTTTATAAGTGCAATGTGGCACTCAGTGGTGTGTGTAACCCATATTTTACAGCACGGCCAGCATCTGAAGTCACTTGGACGTTGGCCTCGAGCCTTACTACACTCCTGGCTGTGCTGTAAAATATGGTTTACACACACCCTTTTGTGCCTTATTGCTTACATACATTTAAAAAATGGGGTTAAAACTTATCAAATTCAACAACTTCATTGGTGAAAACACAACACCTGACATTTGATTATTTACCTTGAAACTGCACAGTTCATAAGTAATCTACCTAGCAATGAGCTCTCTAAATGCTAATAAAACCTTTTTCATTTAATATAGTTTTTGCCGCTTTCTAAACACAACACCTGTAACTATGCATATGTTTCTTCAAAAAAAAAATACATTTCCCATGTTCATTCAAAGGTCTTTGGTACCAAATTCACCTTCTCTACCTAGCCGCAATCCAACTAAAGGAAAATAAAACTTTTGTACATAGAAAAATCCATTTTGTAAGTACAATAACCCACTTCAGGTTATGGGATTCTTGAGAATTAATTCACTTCCCAGATACATTGAAAGTCATGTAGCCAGTGATCTCCTGTCTTCCAGTTCATGCAGGGTGTGCATTAATTCTCTAGAAAGGCATGCCCTGTAGTGGGTTATTGCTTGCATATGCATCTGTGTGTGTGTGTGTGTGTGTGTGTGTGTGTGTGTAGCAATTTAAATGTAAGACAGCCATATTTATGTTGCGGAAGTGCATGAACAGGGAACATTTGAATAATTCTGTTTTTGGAATGCAGAAATACCTGCCTTGAACAAATTCACACACCTGTTTCTATCTTTTGAGGGGGAACTGCAACAGTATTTTAATTTTAGATATTTTCTGGCACTTTACCAGAATTTAACCTGAGTTTTGTACTGTGTAAGCATATATATTAATTAGTCAGTAAAAAAAGTTTTACTGAACATCATCTAAAACCTATCAGTCAGTCCTGTACAGTATATGCCGAGACTCAGTTCATTTGTTTATTTCCCTAAGAAGTTCAGGAAATGAACACTTATTACAAAAAAACTGTTTCAACAATGAGATTAATACTGTATTCATTTCATATGCATCATTTATTTCCTTTTGGTATAATGTTTAAGCAGCAGTGGGTGTTATGGTAAAAATGTCAACCTATATGTTTTATTCTGTTTTAGAGTACTCAGTTTCTCCTGTCTTGTAGGTATGCCACGTTTCTCCCCATTTTGTGTCTGGTTTAGCATTTTTTATTTGAAGCAATTAAAGTAAGTGATCTTTTTACTATGGCTATCCTGTGTTTTCATCATTCACAACTACTGTTGAACACCTTTGTTTGACATCATTTTTACTGTGACTTTGCTGAACTAGCCTACATCAAACACAGCTCCCTAACATTATTTGACAATCAGTGTTCAAAAATAGCTGGAATGAAAACATTGGGATAGCCACTTTTAAAGGTGTATTCCTTACAGTTAAATTTAAAACACATGCCAAAAAAGATAAAAATATGGGATAATGTGTTTTAAAAGGAATAAAAATATAAAGATTCAAAGCGTTCACCTTAATATACTCTGCTGCTTCAAGTGATGAAGAAATGCATTTGGACATATCCCTTGTCTACTCCTGCAACTCACCTGACCCCTGTCACAAACCCACTCAACAGGTCAGCCCTCTACTCCCAATGTGCCAACCTCTGAGTGTAGTCTTGTGAACAGTTAACAGAAACAGGGTAACCCTCCTGTCTGTTTTGTGGGTTCGGATCAACCTTTGGTCTCAGTTCTGGAGGGATTCAAACTGTGAACCTCTTGCTAGCATACCCAATGCACAGGCTCAGATAAATCTGTCTTCTGGGAACCAGATATCTTTGCCTACAGGCACCTAACCAGGTGTACAGAAATGAACCCTTAAAAACTTTAATAAAGACCTCAGATTAAAACGCTTACCTTTTTCCAGTTTGGTATCACCATTCAAGCTTATGTACAGTGTCTGCTTTAACCATATATACTTCACTAGTAAAGGAAATAAATTTCAAAGACAGACCAAGTACGCTCTAAAAATAGAGTTTTACTAAAATAGATAAAAAATATGTAAAACATAAAATACAAAACTATTATATCACAAGAACCATATAATTTTTTAAAAGAACAAGGTTTTAACAGTGCAATTCCTGCTACAGTACTTAGATTTTGTCTCTCTCTCTAAATACCTGCTTAAAGTGCTCAAAGATGTTTCTTTGTCAGAGTGTAGATAAAAGGTGTCTCTGAAGGAAAACAGAATATTGTGTAAAAAAAAACAGTATCTGCCAACCCCTTTGTGTGAGGTCACCTAGCTCCTCCTTTGTCAGAATATATAAAAACATATATACAGTATCTATACAAAAACAGGATGTCTTTTCAAAGTATTAAATTCTGTAATCCTCAGCACAACTCATTTTCTTCTAAATGAGTTTCTTTGATCTTAGGAGCAGTTTTCCATTTTCCAGGACATCAAAGCATCTTTTATGACTTCATACTAAAATGTCATAACCTGCTCTTCTTTCTCTAACCATTATAAAAGTTTATGATCTATCTTGGCAGTTGGCATACGGTCGATTCGTTGTGGTACAATTAGTCACAGTCAAACTGTAGTGCTGATCTTGTCGAAATGTAATCTTGTCACTGGTACAACAGGTAGCCGTCACAATGCAGCCACAGCAACCAGATATCCACAACATTTTGTCTGCCGATGTACGGCGACAATATTAACAAGTGGGTGGGTAGCAAAAGAGGATTGGCTATAATTTACTCTGAAGCTAGTATAAAATAGAGATCCAGGCAAAAGGTCAATGGGGCAGTTAGATTAAATATCATCCCCATGTGTGTCTACAATTAAACATCAAACATAGCAGCTGTGGTAAATGCACCTCCATTGCACTTAGCATAAGGGAGGCATCAAACAAATCAGGATCTCTCAGCTGAAACTGGACAGGTACGCTGGTGTACTTGCAAACAGTGGGCACTTTTGAAGACTGGTGCACGTCCACATCAACTGGGTGACCAACGGAGGGTTCAGGAGCAACATGAACTGAAAAGCAGAATCTCAACAAACAAACAAGCACACATGAAATTAAAAAAAAAGAAAGAAAAGCAACTCATCGCTTAGCTGGCACAGTTGAGTGGGTCATCGTGTTTCCCTCCGCTGCAGCAGACTCCTCTGCAACCCATCTCTCAGCCTCAAGTTAATTAGTGAAGAATCTGGTGGGTTTGACCCTCAACTTAACTGGGTATAGAAAAGTAAAGGACTTTTTAGAAGAGCCAATTTAGCTGAAAAGCGATTTTCCTGATTGAATAAACAGGTAATGCTACGACTATTTGTCCAGTTACATTTTTTTATGGCGACTTCTTCACCTATCTATGAGCTATGTCGATGACCAAGTGTACGGCTTTTATTTGTCCCTGCGATGAAATGTCGGTGCTATTTCGACCACGACATTTTGTCCGGAGGCCAAATTGACCGTACACGTTGGCAGTTAGGTATCTTCTAGCCTGTAATTAGTTTCTGGCCTTCCAGGTAACATCTTGTATCTAAAACCTGTGTGTGTGTTTGCGTGTGTGATCTCACATGCTGTTTCAGCATTTCTCATGAGAGACAGTCCACAACCCATTTTTATAGTACAAAAAATGATACAGTGATCAGAACCAGCTGTCCAAGTGTCACAACCCCTACCCCACATATTAAGGCCTAGTTTCCCACATGTATACTATTGTCCTTCTAACAGGCAATGTAAATACTCACTTCTATTCAGTAGACACCATCCCTTATTTGAACAGCAGAAATAGATATATTTAGACTTACCTGAAAGCAAGCTTCAAACACATTTATCTTTTCTTTCTGCTAAAAACTTAAATACACACATGATTAAGGACAGAAAAAGACAGTAAGTCCAACAAGTCTACTTTATGTTTTTGCATTGTTTCCCTTGCTACCTGTCTTCTTTTTGTTCCTCTTCAGGAAAGCCCCAGACCGGGTGACCCACCTTCACCAGCAGCTGCAGCTGAGAAGCCAGCTGTGTCACTCCATTTGCTTTGCCCATGCTCCAGCCTTCCTGCCTGGAAAGCCCCTGATTGGGTGACCCACCTTCACCAGCAGCCATGGCTGAGAAGCCAGCTGGGCCACTCCACCTGCTCTGACCATGCACCAGCCTTCCTGCCCAGAAAGCCCCCAACCAGGTGACTCACCTTTGCCAGTGGCTATGACTGAGAAGCCAGCCTAGTCACTCCAACTGCTCTGCCCATGTTCCAGCCTTCCTGCCCGGAAAGCCTCTGACCGGGTGACCTGCCTTCATCAGTGGCTGAGAAGCCAGTCAGGCTGCTCCACCTGCTCTGCCCACACTCCAGCCTTCCTGCCCAAAAAGTCTCTGCCCTTGCAACCCACCTTCACCAGCAGCCATGGCTAAGAAGCCAGCCGGGCTGCTCCACCTGCTCTGCCTGTGCTCCAACCTTCCTGCCCAGAAAGCCCCTGGCTGGGTGACCCACCTTTACCAGAGACCATGGCTGAGAAGCCAGCCTGGCCGCTCCACCTGCTCTGCCTGTGCTCCAGCCTTCCTGCCTGGAATGCCCCTGGCTGGGCTACCCACCTTCACCAGTGGCCACAGCTGAGAAGCCAGCCGGGCTGCTCCACCTGCTCTGCCCATGCTGCAGCCTTCCTGCCGGGAAACCCCTGACTGGGTGGCACGCCTTCACCAGTGGCCATAGCTGAGAAACCAGCTGGGCCACTCCACCTGCTCTGCCCACACTCCAGCCTTTCTGCCCAGTAAGCCTGCAGATTAACCCCGGGAACTCTCTGTGGGACTCCGATTGGTCACCTGGTGCTGTGCTTCCTCACAATTGGTGGGCTGCCTGATGACTTTGCCCTTGATTGACTGCTCCATTCCTTGCACTCTAGGGCCCTCTTTGACCACAACTAGACTGTATTTTGGATTCCTAGTCAATTTTAAACCTGATTTTTGCTTGGGGAAAATTGCTTAATGTACTCTGCTGGGTTGGGGAATTGAACTATATCTAATTGTGATTGGACATTATTGTTGGGGAGTGCACTGCTTAGATTGGAGATTTGAACTGTAAGTTGTGTTAATCTCTCCTCTGCTTCTTTTGCTCATTCTCTGCCCTCTGATTTCCAACACTCCCCTGCCCTTAGCTTTTAACTACTGCTTTTGGCACTGACGTGCACCCCCACTGCCAGCTATGAATTTTCCTTGGCTTCTGCCTACAGCTTTCTGCTCTATTCTGTCCCCCCCACAAGTTTCTATGGCTCTGCCTACCCCTGCATCCTTCCCCCAAGCTATCATTCTCTACAGCCCTGCTCTTCCCACAGGTGCCAGAATGTCAGTGTTCAAACTATAGCTGTCTGGTCACCCATCCCCTCCTTTCTCACCTAGCCTGCTCTTTTGTTCCTTATCCACACCCCCTGATTTAGCTCTCTGCTTGCCCTCTGGCCCTATATCTAACAATCTGCTTTTCTTTTTCTCCCTCTGTTGAGGAAAGCTCCTGACCTGGTGACCTGCCTTCCCCAGCGGCCATAGCTGAGAAGCCAGCCAGGCTGCTCCACCTGCTCTGCTCGCACTCCAGCCTTCCTGCCTGATAAGCCTGCAGACTAGCCTTGGGAACTCTCTGTGGGGCTCTGATTGGCTGCCTGGTGCTGTGCTCCCTCACAATTGGTGGGCTGCCTGATGGTTTTGCTCTTGATTGGCTGCTCCATTCCTTGCACTCTAGGGCACTCTTTGACTATGACTAGACCATATTTCAGATCCCTAGTCAATTTTAAACCTGATTTTTTTCCCATCCACCCTTCCCCATCCTTAGTTAAATACACCTTAGCTCCTCCCTTCTCCCCACAACTGCACCCATGGCTGCTTAACAACCCTCCTGCATTGGCTGCCAATATCTCCTTCCCCAGCCTTATAGCTTCTGTAAGTTGCCTCTGTTTTTTACCTCAGTACCTGCTGCTCGCTAGGTTTCTTGAGTGCCAATCTCATCCTATAGTGACTGTCAATTGATCCTTAGGTATTTTATCCTATTTGATTTCCACTGGAGTTTCTTTTCTCCCTCACAGTGTTCTGCTGTGGCTACCTAATTATTTCCCTTTAGCTACTCACACCCCCCTTTTTCTCACCTTAATTTATGCTCTCAAGGCTAACCTTGGTTGGTCAGTAACCCTAGCCTGTCTCATTCTTCTTTGCTGTGCTGACCAGTTTATTGCATACTCCTTGTGACTGCCTTCTCAGGCTAGCACACCTCCCCTTCCATGTCACATCTGTTCTGAACCCCCCAGCATAATTTTATGGGTCTCTTACCTTACTAAACCTGCTGCTGCCCTCCTTGGGTTCTGACTCTGCAAGCGCTTGCATGTTTCAACCATCTTTTTTATTTTTGGAATGAAACCATCCTATGCCTCATTATGGGTCAGTATTTCTGCTCTCCCCCCCTCCTCCTGTCCCTAGCTGGGAATCTTGAGCTCAATCCTGGACTCCTCTGTCCTGTCCCACCCCCCACCTCTGCTCTTATCTCAGTTACTAATACTCAGCCCCTTCCCAAAGGTATGAAAATAACTCACACAGATATCCATAGCCTCTGCCCTATGGTGGCTGAATTAGAAGCCTGGGTTTCCCAGTTGAACCCTGACATCTTTTGCATCTCTGAATCCTGGCTAAAGCCTGTCATCAAACAACATGAAGTGACACTACCTTGTTTTAATTGCTTCAGGAAGGATAGGGTGAGCAAAAGGGCTGCTGGTGTCCTTATGTACTCTCGGGCTGACCTTGATGTCATAGTTCTCCTGAGCCTGACTCTTGATCCCCAATTGCAGAAACTTTATTCCTTGCCTTGACACTTGTTAAAGTCAAGAAATTAATTGTTGGGTGCGTTTACCTGCCACCAAACAAGGCTTCTGCTGCCCTTCCTTCCTTCCTTAACTCCCTTGCCAACCTCCCTCATCATGATCTTGTTCTCTGAGGAGATCTCAACATTGATTGGCTTAGCCCTGTTGCTGACAAAGTGCGTTCCACTCTTGCTGATGCTAATCTAGAACAATTTATTCAGGACCCCATGTGTATCACTAACAAAACTTATAATCACACCCTACTTGACTGGGTGATAACTAACTACCCCATTAAGATCAAGGCTGTCAGAGTTCTCTCTGACTGCATAGGTGACCACTCACCTATGCTCTGTGTCTGGAGGAACAACTGCCCTTACCCCCCTCCCAAGATCTCCCTTGTTAGAGACATGACCAAGTTTTATGCCAGTAGTTTCTGTTCCTCGATCAATAATACTGACTGGAGCCTGATTAAGTCCCTCCCTGATAACAATCAAGCTTTGGATTTTTTTATCACCACCTTCTCTCAAATCATTGATAACCATTGTCCATTAAAAAAATGCAGGTCCAAGGGTGCCAGTGCTCCTTGGCTTAGCAAGGACATTAGAATGCTTATGACCTCTGGAGATCAGGCTTGGTGGATGTACAAGTTAAGTTGGTTGCCCTCTGATTGGCAGGTCTATAGACAACTCCATAATAATTGTAAACATGTCCTCCACAAAGCCAAGTGACACCATTAAAAATCCTTGCAAACTGAACACCCCTGCCACCCTAAAGAATTTTGGAGACAGTTCAATTCTCTAATCAGAGGGAAAGTTGCTGAACTCCCATACTCCCTCAATGTCCCAGGCTTCAACCTACTGGATCCCTCATCTGTTGCTAATTAATTTAATAAATTTTTTACAAACCTCCACAAATACACCTCTCTTCCAGAACTCCCCTGTTCCCCCCTTGGCCCCTTCAGCACCCTCCCCTGCTGACTGTGGAACTCAGTTTACATTTCACTTGAAGCTGGCTTTTCTCAAAGAGGTCCAGAGGCTCCACAGTAATCTGAAAGTTGAGAGGTCTCCTGGATGTGATACCCTGGAGCCCAAGTTTCTTTAACTGGGTGCTTCTGCCCTTGCCTGCCCTGTCCATGTCTTATTCAACCAGTCCTTCCTTTCAGGTGCAGTTCCTGACAAGTGGAAGGTCACCATTGTTGTACTGGTACAGAAAGGGGGGCCTAACTCTGTGGCCGGAAATTTCAAGCCCATATCCATTCTGTGCCCCCTGGCTAAAATTCAAGAAAGCATAGTCTACAACCATCTTTAGAATTATCTTGAACACTACAACTTGTTATCCCCCTTCCAACACAGGTTCAGAAAGAATCACAGCACCTTCTCTGCATTGATAAAAGTAACTTCTGATATTTTCCAGGCCATGGACTGAGGGGCTACCACTGGTGCAATATTCTTCAACCTTACAAAAGCATTCGACCTAGTGAATCATGGTCTCCTCCTCCAGCAGCTGCATTCTCTTGGCCTTGACTCCAGTGCCCTCCTTTGGGTCCAAAGTTATCTTTCCTGCCGGTCCCAAAGGGTCAAGTGGGCTGGCTCTCTCTCCAGTCTTCGACCCATCACACATGGTGTTCCCCAGGGCTCCATTTTAGGCCCTATATTATTCTCCTTATTCATTAATGACCTACCTAGCAACTGTGGAGGAGTCTAGGTGCATCTTTTTGTGGATGATGCTATCATCGACCTCTTCTCTCCTCTCCAGATGCTGACTGGATAAACAGAGAACTCACCTCTGACTTCTCATCTCTTGAAGGTTGGTTCAAACAGAATCAACTTGTCCTTAATACGGAAAAAAAATTAAAGTATGTTGTTCTCCCACTCAGCCGCATCCTCGTGACTGATCTTCCCTCTCTGCATAACTTCTCTGAATGGTGATATCCTTGAACCCACTTCCACATTCAAATATCTGGGCATCATCTTTAATACCTCTCTCTCCCTTCGTGCTGATGTCTCAGCCATAACTGAGTCACTCAACCAAAAACTAGGCCTCCTTTATTGCATTCCCCCCTTCCTTACCTCAGCCTCTTGCCATAAGATTGCCTCTTCATCCCTCCTCCCACTGCTAACTAATAGTGCTCCCTTATGAACATACGAACATATGAAATTTACCAGCAGATAAAGGCCTAGAGGTCTATCAAGTTTGCTCGAATGTGCAGCTAGCACCCTTATTCTGCAGCTGCCCTTCCCTTCCACCTTTCCCCTCCATTGACTCTCCCCCTTGTCCTGTCCCATCCCCTTTTGAAACAGTCCACTGTTCTACTGGATACCACTTTTGCAGGTAATGCATTCCACCCAGCTACCACCCTCTCTGTAAAAAAGTTTCTCCTAATCTCCCTCCTGAATCTTCCTCCCTCCAGTCTCATATCATGGCCCCTGGTGTCCCTCCTCTCCCTTACTTTGAACAGCCCCTCTGTACCTGCCTTGTTTATTCCCTTCATGTACTTAAAGATTTCAATCATGTCCCCCCGTTCCTCCTCTCCTCCCACGAGTACATGTTCAACTCCTTCAGCCTCCTTTCATATGATAAGTCCCCCAGTCCCTTGATCATCGCTGTCACCCTGTGCTGCACCCCCTCCAGTAACTTAATGTCCCTCTTCAGATATGGGTGCCAGTATTGCATGCAGTACTCTAGGTGCGGTCTAACTTATGACCCATACAGTGGCAGAATCACCTCCTCCTCCCGAGGATATTCCCTTACAATGCAACTCAGCACTTTGTTGGCCCTTGCAGCCGCCTTCCTAGTGTTGTGCTGAGTTGTTCATTGATCTCTGTAATGAGAACCCAGATCCTTCTCCTCTGCCTGGGCTAGCTGCACTCCCCAGCTGGTAGCTCCTCCTTGGGTTCTTTATCCTAAAATGCAGCACCTTGCACTTTTTGGCATTAAACAGCAGTTGCCAGGTGTCTGACCAGGTTTCAAGCTTTGCCAGATCATCCTGCAACCTCTGCCACCCCCCTAGGTTATCCACCACCTCTCCTACCTTGGTATCATCAGCAAACAGACTGTTCTTGCTCTTGATATCCAATGATATGTCTGCAATGAATATCCCAAACAATACTGGTCCCAACACTGAGCCCTGTGGAACACTGCTCGTCACTACACTTGGGTGTGAGAGCTTCCCACCTACCACCACCCTCTGTTGCCTTCCCTGAAGCCAGTTCCCTACCTATCTCACCAGCTTTGCACCCACCCCTGTGCCTTCTAACTTATATCCCAGTCTTCCATGTGACACTGAGTTGAATGCCTTACTGAAGTCCAGATACAGGACATCTACTGCATGGCCCCTGTCCAGTTGCCAGGTCACCCAGTCATAGAACTCCACCAGGTTGGTTTGGCAGGATCTGACACATATGCAGCCATGCTGTCTGCTGTGCTGTAGTCCTTTGCCCTCTAGGAGGGCCACTAGCCTCTCCTTCAGGATAGTCTCCATCAGCTTACCTACAAGGGATGTGAGGCTCACTGGTCTGCAGTTCCTTGGTTCATCCTTGGGGCCACTCTTGTGGAGAGGCACCACATGAGCCATCCTCTGGTCCTGAGGTACATACTCCAAGTATAGTGCAGCATTAAATAGGTCTGCCAAAGGTCCTGCAAGGACCTCTGCCAATTCCTTCAGTACCCTGGGGTGGATGCCATCTGTGCCTGGCACCTTGTCCACCCTCAGTGCCTTCAAACCCTCCCGAACTCTGCCTTCCATGATTTCTCCATTTGTCACCCCCTCACCCCTGTTTCTGCCATTCCTCCCCCTTTGGGTGTCACCCCCCCTTCTCCTTAGTAAATACCAAGCAGAAGTAATCATTTAGTGCTTCTGCCTTATCGCACCCTGCTTCCACCTAACCCCCCCTTCTTCCTAATCCTTACTATGTGGTCCTTACAGCTCCTTTTCTCCCTGATGTACCTAAAGAAGTCCTTCTCCCCCTTCTTAATGCCTTGTGCCAGCCTGAGCTCCATAGATGCCTAGGTTTCCCTTACCGCCCTTGTCACCTCCTTCAATTCTGTCAAGTACTAATCCCTGTCCTCCCCCCTCCTTACTGCTGTCCACTAATGCTGCTGCCCTGTCTCGCCTAACTCAGGCCTATCACAGGGTGGGTAGGCTCGCCTTGGGGACCAATGCACACCATCACCACTGTGATGTCCTCACTTCCTTGAACTGGGTGCCCTATGAATCTAAGTTGAGGTATATTATCCTCTGTTTCATCCATAAACTTGTGCAGAAATTTACCCTTCCTTGCCTTACTGAGATCTTCCCTCTAAGACTTGCCCCTCACACTCTACAGTCTGCCTCCCTTCCCCTTCTCATTAAGCCCACTGCATGATTAACCACTGTCCGTAAGTCCTTCTCATATGCAGCAGTGTCTGACTGGAACTCCCTTCCTCCCCCCACCTTATCATGCTCCTCTGTTCCTAAGTTTCATTCCATCCTACTTTCCTCCCTCTCTGCCTCCAGGGGCTGCACCTGCTTTCGCTGATGACCGCTTTTCTCTTTTCCTGTCTCATATCCTTTCCCGTTCTCACTTTCTGCCCCTCCCCTTGCCTCCCTCCCTCCCTTGGTTCTCCTCCCATCATCCCCCAAAACCAAGTCAATATTCTGTCTTTGGAGTTCACTGCTTCTACCCTACCTGAAGTCAGCTTGCTATTTGATTCTGCCTAGTGTTAATTATTGTGGTTTAGCTGGATGTTTTTTCTTTCCCTGTTTTGCTGCCTGCCTACAACCTGTAACTGACTGGCAACATGTTATCTCCAGTGTGTAAATATTTCTTCTTAATGTTATTTTTTTCTCTTAAGTTTATATTTTTGAATGTAATGTTAACATAGAAACATAGACTTTGATGGCAGATAAGGACCGATTGGCACACCTAGTCTGCCCATTTCCCCTACCTACTGGATAAGCTGCAGGTCCTAGTTAACCAACAGCCTATTTCTTCCTACCCCTCCCCACAAGAATTGCCTTATGTCTGTCCCATGCATTCTTGAATTCCCCCACTGTTTTTGACCCCACAACCTCCTCAGGAAGGCCATTCCATGCATCCACCACCCTCTCTATGAAAAAATACTTCCTCACATTGCCCCTGAGCCATCCCCCCCTCTCTCTTCAAATTTTGTCCACTTGTTCTTGCACATCTCTTTTTCTGAAAGATGCTACCCTCTTGGACTTTGTTGATTCCCTTGAGGCACTTAAAAGTATCTATCATGTCCCCCCTCTCCCTCCTTTCCTCAAGAATATACATATTAAGCTCCTTTGGTCTCTCTCCTATGGCTTCTGTTGCAGACCCTGCACCATTTTGGTTGCCCTGTTCTGGACTGCCTCCATCCTGTCTATGTCCTTGCAGAGATGGAGTCTCCAGAACTGCATGCAGTACTCCAAATGGGGTCTCAACAACCGTCTGTACAGAGGATAACAACTTTATGTTTTCTACTGGTGATGCTCTCCCTATGCATCCCAGTATTTCTTCTGCCATGCTTACTGCCTTCTCACATTGCTTGCTAACCTTTAGGTCATCTGATATGCTTATCCCCAGGTCCCTTTCCATTTTTGTTGTTGTTACTACCTCCCTGTCCATTATGTTCTCTTCCCCTGGGTTTTTGTTTCCCAGGTGTATTACTATGCACTTCTTTGCATTGAATCTAAGCTGCCATACTTCTGACCACTCCTCCAACCTTGCCAATTCCCTTCTCATCCTTTCCACCCCCCTTGTGTATCAACCCTGTTGCAGATCTTTGTGTCATATGCAAAGAGGTATATTTTTCCTTCCAGAGTCCTCTGCAATGTCACTTATAAAGACATTAAAAAGGACCAGACCCAGTATTGAACCCTGCGGTACTCCACTAGTCACCCCCTTTCTTTGGCGTGGACTCTGTTTACTATTATCTTCTGTGTTCTGTTGTCAAGCCAATGTTTTACCCAGGCTACCACCCTGGGACCCACTCCCAGACTGGCTAATTTGTTTATTAATCTTTTGTGTGGGACTGTGTCAAATGCCTTGCTAAAGTCTATGTAGGCCAAGTCCACAGCCTCTCCCTGGTCTACTACTTTGGTCACCCAGTCAAAGAAATCAATTAGATTCATCTGACATGACCTTCCACTGTAAATCCATGCTGCCTTGGGTCCTAATTGTCCCTAACACTGAGGTCAAACTGACAGGTCTGTGGTTTCCTGCCTCTATCTTGCTCCCACTTTTTTTAAGGGGACTCACACCCACCCTCCTCCAGTCCTCAGGTACCACACCATCCTCCCATGATTTGTTAAAAAAGGTAGTTAGTGGTGTCACTAGTTCTCCCCTTAGTTCTTTTAGAATTCTGGGGTGAATCCCATCATGCCCTATTGCCTTGTCCCCCTTCAGTTTTAGGAGTTCTTTCAGAACCTTTTCCTCTGTAAAAGGACTGGTATTGACCCACCTAACCCTCTTTGTCTATCACTGTAACTGCATTTCTTTGCTGATTTTGCACTGTACTGAATTATCTTTTGCTGCACTCCCTGGTCAACCCTGAAAAAGGGACTGTAATTGTGTGAGTGGACTTACCCGGTTACCAATACCACCATTGATAACATTACTGGGTAGTTAGTTCCCACATCCACCTCCCATTCCATGAAAAAATACTTTCTGAATTACCTTCCTGATTAGGATTTCATCCCCTGGTGGCTTTGCAATTCCTTACAGTAAATAACTATGTGTTGTCCACCCTATTAAATACTTGCATGTCTTTGTATGCTTGTATTGTTTCCTCATTTTCTTCCTGTCCCTCAGAGATTACATTTTGGACTATCCAGTCTTTCAGTGCAGGTCTAACCCTGCTAATCTTGAATCATTTTTGTATCTTTCCACTACATAGCATGTAACCTTTTCCTGTTCTTCTTCAGATGGGGTTCCCAAACTGCAACCATGTATGATCTAACCAGTGATATATAGTTTGGCAATGTCAGCTATTTGCTGCATGCAGTGAAACCCCACCTGATGCATTCCAGCATCCGGTTAACTATCTCATCTGTTGTGCTTTGTATTGCTTTGGGAAGAGGCTTTCAAACTGTTATTTATCACCCGAGGTCCCTTTTTTGTATCACCCATAGGTCCCCTTCATCCTTTGAGCATTTCACCTTGGTCTCATTGATGCAATATGCTTTTTGCAGATTTTTGTTCCCAGTGTTCATTGTTTTCCAGTTTTGGCTTTGAACGTCAATTGCCAAACGTGAGACCACTGCACCTGCTTTTCTACATCCCTTTTCATGCTGTTAATTTCAACATCACAATGCACTATCCAGAAGTTTTGTAATGTCTGTGAAGAGACTCACTTTACCCATCAATCCTACCTTAGTGTCACTTATATACAAGTTAAATAGTCTCTGTCTCAGAACAGACCTCTGTAATACTCCATTCGTGAACCACTGACATCAGAGAATTTGTGATTGAGGACCACTTTCTTAGTCTTGTCTGTCAACCAGATCCCAAGCCACCAGGTTAGACTTGTCCCTAGTTCTAAATCCCTTACTTTCTAATCTGTTTTACCCAACCAATTGTACTCCCTCTAAGGGAATTGTATTAATCTTTGGAAGTAAGTTGTGGGTTTAAACACCCACAGATGCTGTTGACTTGTTCTTGGATCTCTTCATCATATCTCTCAAAGGACTTTACTGAGAAAATATTTTTCTTTATTTTTTGTGGATTGCATCTGCAAATATTACTTGTGTAAATGCTACATTAGCTCATGACACGTGCATATTCAATAATGCATTTTATAAATGAGAGTGCAAAAATGAAAATGTTAAAATGCATTATCTTATGATATTTGAGTTACTAATAATGCATTCTATAAATGAAAATGCAAACATAAAAAAGGTTAAAAAACAAATCCTAGATATATTTAGGAATTTTGACAGCTGTGACAACCTTGTACTGTTGTTTAATAAAATAAATCGTCAATACTCTTTTTCCATGTTAAAAAACATTCCCTATCTTCTGTATAAACCCACTAAGTGGCTTTGAATCAAAGGCCTTGCTGAAGAATAAATACAAAATGTCAACTTACCACCTGGTCTCTACCTACTACCATCTGTGTCACCAAGTTGAAACCTCAGTTAAGTTCATTTGACAAAAACTACCCCCCCCCATCAACCCATGGTGATTCCTGTCCATGTGGTTGTTTTGTGCTGGAATTCTACTATTAGTTCCTTTATTTTTGAAAGCAACAGTTTGTCCACTAGTGACATCAGGCTCACAGGCAAGTATTAACTCTGGTTTTCCCTATCCCCACTCCTGTGCAGGAGCTCAGTGTTCAGTAGCCTCCAGTCCAACAGCACATAAATAGGTGTACAAAGGGCCTGCCAGGGTATATCTTGTATGTTTCAGTACTGTTTGGTGTAGTTCATCTGGCCCTAAGGATGTGTTCAAATTCAGGTTCTGTAGACCCCGTAGAACTCTTCCCTTATTTATGTACCCTATCTCTAATCCATGGCTATGATTACCATTAAATCATGTTCCTGCTGTCAGGAATTAAACCTGAAGCTCCACTGTAAACACAGAACTGGAGAAGTCACTTAATTTGTTTGATTTTCCTCCAACTTTCTCAGTACTTGTTATATCTTTCCTTATTTTTTATTTGCTTTCCCTTGTCTTATGTGTCTCTCTTATGTATCTAAAGAATGTTTACCATCACATTTGATACCTTCTGTTATCTTTCGTTCTTTGTTCAGTTTCACCCTCCTCATGAGGGCCTTGATATTCTTTATCTTATTCTTATCTGTTTATAAACCCTTCTGGTAACACTATACACACCCATGTACAGCCGTACCACTTTCCTTTTGTCCTGAATTGTCTTCCTTTTGTGCTTGTGTAGCCAAAAATACTTATTTTTTCATGGTACAATTAATAACATTTTTATTTAGCTTCAGGTGCCTCTCATTATTGCTCCTTTAATTGACACCACTTATTTTCTTGTCCCTCTATTTTATGTAGTCCTTCGGACAATCTTTGATTTTTTAATTTTGTCAAAGTTAGCTACTTAGTCTCGAACCAAAGCACTGGACTTCAGTTGCTGAGGTTCTAGCAAAATGCTGTTTTTTTTTTCTGGTCACTCTACCCGATTGGGCCCCCAATCAAGGTATCCCTGATAATGTCCTTGTTTGACACCACCCAGTCCAACATTTCTTCTTCCCCCTGTTGCCTCTTTCACCTACTGTGTAGGAAAGCAGTCCTGTGTTACATCTGTAAATATGAGGCTTTTTGGCTTACTGCTGTTGGAATGTTCAAGTCTATGTCTAGGAGACTGAAGTATTCCGTGAGTAAAGTTCTACCCTGACTAGCTATCTCCTTCATTTTCTCTTCCAACTCTTCATCTTTGTTAGTCCCCTGGTTTGGTGGTCAGTAGATCACTATTATGCTGCATTCACTCAAACCTGTTATCTGTTATCTGTTATTTGTAGCCATAATTACTCAGTTCACAGCACTCCAGTGACAGATATGTCCATTGAGACTATTATGTCCTTCTTTCCATACAATATCACCCCTCCCTTGGTGCCCTCCATGTCCATCCTAAATATAGTCAGGGGCATATTGGTCCCTGATGTTATTATGATTTGCCCACATTTCAGATATTGCCATTATATCAATATCCTTTGCACTCATTATTGCTTACTGTTTATCTATTTTATTATTTAAGATTCTTGTATTTGCATACAATACTTTGAATTTGCTCTTGCTTCCACCTCTTGTCCTCTTAACCCTGTTGAATTTTAATTTCCTTCTGCCACAATATCTCTTACATACTGCTCCATGTTCTTATGTTCTTTGTGTACTAGGGGGAAGCCAACTTGGCTCCCTTTGTGTGTTATTCTGTTCCAGCTGTTACACTGCCCTCACTCTTGCCTCAACAAGCTAGTCACACTACAGTACATGGCATGGTAAAAAAGCTTACAGACTTCTGTTGGTATCTCATGACTGGCGACCATGATTGGGCACCTACTGAAAGGGTGACTCAATTGCAGTGCCTGTCATTAGAGTGACTGGGGAAGGTGGGAGACTGGATGGGGGGTGGGTGCAAAATAGTGACATCCTGTCACTACATGCCTATGTGCATGGGGGAAAAGTGAGCACGTCGATCATGGGGTGGGAGGAGATGGAGGGGTTGTAGGGGGTGACACTGCAGTGAGCTACTGAGCTGTAGCCATGGCATGGTGGGTGGGTTAAGGGATGTAGCAGGAATGGTACTGGGTTTAGGTAGAGGCGCAGGTACCTTTTGTTACACCTGTCCTGAAACTTTATTTCTGCCACATTTGCAGCCCCCTGACATGCACCCACCTGGAGTTGAGAATCCTTAAGTAGGGGGGTGCAGAGGGTGAAGCACCCCACAGGGGGTGTGGGGGGCACAGCCCCCACATAAAATGTAAAATCCCAACTCCCCGGCACCATTTTGCTGTGTGCCGGGAGTACATAAACAAAATATTTTTTCAGCAATGTGCCGTTGCCCTAACGATGATCGCCTATTGGCGATCACTTTTTATCACATAGATCCCTCCTGTCAGTGTCCACTGTGGTTCACAGCTATAACCAGAGGAACAATGTGTTCGTGCCCCATGCTCCAGTAAGCAATAGAGGATGACTTGTATTTCCCCCTTATTTAAGTAGTGACATAATTAATGTGATGAAAAATAGCTATGCTGCAAACCTGATGATAATGGAACAGTTAGTAGTTATTTACAGTAAACGGGAAACCTTTAGGGAAGACAATCAAGACATGGCTATTAATGGTGGCAGAATGGATGATATAATAAGAACTTTGAGTATCATGACACCAGTGAGAGAGACTTCCTCTATTATGGCTTCCTTTGGATCTGCTAGTAATTATCCAAGAAGACCTGAGTTTAACTCCCTAATCTTTAGTGGGACACTATCAGCTTTTGTGGGCATTTTTCACAAATTCCAAACTGGTGCCTGTTGCCATTTACAATAGCAGTACTGGCATGTCTGGTGCATGATTTCAGTACAATTGATAAAAAAAAATTGTTTTCAATTAAAATGCTCTCTCTTTTCCATCTAACCTCACTCCTGCAGCCAGCTGCTGCTGCACGTCCTTGAGTACCAAAGGCGCCAGCAATCCAGCATACTTTGCACATGATCTGACAATGAATTTTCTAAGCTTTATGTATATATATATATATATATATAATTTCACTGTGAAAAAAAAACTTTGTTAATGCACTAGATAGGGTAAAATTGACAAAAGTAGGGAAATGTGGCATTAGGGTTTCCAACCCTAACACTCCAGCCCCACACCGCAGGTGTTTCACCTGTCTTGCCTCTTCAAAAATCAGGCATGTGCTGTGTCTTGGGGCTGTCAGCACTAATGTCCTAATGCCTGTGTGCTAGTTAGACAACATCAATTTGTGTAGTGGTAAATGGATACTTATCCACAAATTGATTACTCTGACAAACAAGCAGACCTTCAGCAATGGGGGCTATCTCTCACATTCGATTACACTCAGTTTGTAATTATTTTTAACTCCTGTGGGTAAGTGTATTTAAGCATGGTTTGCTTTACTGGTGGCCGTGCCCCTCAAGGAACAAGTCTGGTGTGCCTTGAAGTGCTAGGGCTAGACAGGAGTGGTTCTCAATTCATACTGTGTTGCATCTACTCTGCTTTTGTTGTTTTGGTGATTCACTGATTAAAAAGGAAAAGTCCACCAACATGCTGGAGTGCTGGAGTTTTTGCATATGTTTGTATTCCTGACTTCCAACCACCCATCCTAGCTGAGTGTGCAGCTTGTTCTGCTTGAAAAAACTTCTTTCCCCTTGCCTTGTTTCTAAGATCCCCTTGTGTCTATCCCATGCATGCCTGAATCCTATTGCTGTTTTAGCACACATCACCTCTGCTGGGAGGCTGTTTCAGGTGTCTACCACCCTCTCAATGAAGAAGTATTTCCTCATATCTTCTCTGAGCTCCCCCATTCAGCTTCATAGCATGACCCCATGTCCAGGAGCATATTTTTCTATGGAAAATGCTATCTTCCTGAATCTTATTAATACCTGCTAGGTATTTGAATGTTTCAATCATTTCCCCCCTTTCCTTCCTTTCTTCTAGAAAGTACATTTTTAATTCCATGAGTATTTCCTCATAGGGCTTTTGATGCATGCCCTGCACCATTTTGGTAGCCCTGTTTGTACTGCCTTCACCCTATCTATGTCCTCCCAGAGGTGGGGCTTCCAGAACTGGGCACGTTACTTAAGGTGGGGTCTTACCAGTGATCTATACAGGGGTAATAGTACCACCCTCTTTCTGCTGGTGATGCCACCCTATGCACAGGAGCATCCTGCTAGCTTTCTTCACTGCCTTAACATGCTGTTTGACTACCTTCAGGTCATCAGAAATGATTAACCCTAGGTCCTTTATCTGTTTTGTGGTTGCTAGTACCTCTCCGCTCAAGTGGTACATTACTCTGGGTTTCTGCACACCAAACGCATGATTTTGCATTTTTGTTTGCACTGAAACCCAGTTGCCATTCCCTTGACCATTTTTCCAGCTTTTTTTGATGGTTCCTCTTTCTTCCCCCCCCCGTGTGTCCACTCTGTTGCAGATTTTTGTGTCATCCATGAACAAGCATACTTTACCCTCCTGCCCTTCTACAATGTCACTAATAAAGACACTGAAGATGACCGGGCCTAGTGCGGACCCCTGTGCAACTCCTCTTCTCACCTTGCCATCTCCAGAGTGGCCCCCATTTACCACCATCCCCTGACTCCTATTGTTTAGCCAACTTCTTACTCATTTTACTACTTTTGAACCCACTCCTAGGTTAGCCAGCTTGCTCACAAGTCTTCTATATCGAACGGTGTTGAAACGCTTATTGATATCCAGGTAGGCCACATCTACTGCTCCTCCCTGATCCAGTTCTCTCCCTGGTCACCCAGTCAATAAACTTGATCAGGTTTGTTTGGAAAAATCTCCTTGCCTTGGATCCTGTAATCAGCTGGTTACAAGGTATTCCCCAATCCTTTCCTTCAGAAGTGATTCCACTACTTTACCTACTACCAAAGTCAGTCTGTAATTTCCTGCCTGCTCTCTGTTTCCACTTTTATGTAGTGGGACCACATCTGCCCTCCTCCACTGCCCAGAACCTTCTCTGTTTCTAGTGATAGGTTGAACAGAGCTGTCAGAGATGCAACCGGCACCTCCTTGAGCTCCCTCAGGATCCTAAAGTGCACCTATCAGGTCCCTTTGCCTTGTTTACCTTTATCTGTGCCAGTTCCTTGTCAGTTCCTTGAAGACTCTTTCCTCTGTAAGTGTCCACCTCCCTTCCTTTAATGTCATTGTCCCTTTTCTTTGGCCCATCACCTACCACTTCCTTTGTACATACTAAACAAAAGTAATTGTTCAATTTGTCTGCTTTTTTTCGTCCTCTTCCTCACATACTCCTTCCTCCACTTTAAGCCTTACTATCCCTCCTTTGATCTTTCTTTTCTCACTTACATATTTAAAGAATGTTTTATCCCCTTTTTTACTGACTGGGAAATTTTCTCCTCCATTTGTGCCTTTGCACACTCTTAACTGCTCTCCCTGCCTATGTTTCTCCTGGTAACTGTCTCTATCCTCCTCCTTCTGTGTCCTCTGGTCACATCTAAATGCTAGTTTTTTGCCCATACCTTCTCTGCTACTTCTCTAGAGAACCTTATCAGTCTCCTTTTTCTCTTGCCTTTGCTAATCTGCCTGATACAAAGATTTGTTGCCATTTCAATGCTCCCCTTTATTTTTGCCCATTCTTCCTTGACTCACCCAGTTTCCCCTATCAATGTTAGGGTGTCCCTGAGGCATTCTCCCATTTTCTTAAAATTGGCCCTCCTGTAGTCCAGGACCCTCATCTTTGTGCTGCTTGATTCTGACCCAGTTCTTATATTGAATCACACTGTATGGTGATCACAGATCCCCTGGTGGCCACCCACTGTGAAATCAGCAACACTGTCATTGTTTATCACTAGGTCCACTATTGCCCCCCCCATGAGTGGGTTCCTTAACTAGTTGCCCAATGAATGCCCCTTGCAGGGAGTCCAGGATGTCTATATTTCTGACTGTTGCCACAGCTGGTAGGCTGCAACCCATGTCTGGTAGATTGAAGTTTCCTACCAGCAACATCTCCCCTTTGCGTGCCATCCTTTGGATTGCTTCCATCATATCTGTATCCACCTCTCCACCTTGTGCTGGAGGTCTCTAGATCACTCCTGTGTGAATAGTGGCCCACTCTGTGCCTCCAGGGCAACCCACAGTACCTCAGCTTCTCCCTGCTCTCCCTGTATTTCTGTATCTTTATGTTGTCCCTGATATAAAGAGCCAGTCCTCCCCCTTTTTTACATACCATGTCTTTTCTGAATAGAGCATACTCTGGTATAGCTACATCTGAGCCCTGGTTTTCATTGCACCAGGACTTGATAATTGCTACTATGCCCAGATCCACATCTGCCATGGTGGCCTCTGTGTCTGCAATCTTATCATCCAGACTTTGAGCATTTGCATACATGGTTCTCCAGATTGCCTGGCCACCCCCTCATTTCCCATTTGCCCTTCTTTATTTTTCCCACTTTTTTTACTGTCTCTCTTTCCTTTTAAACCTCGAATTTCTTTATTTAATTCCTTTTGGGGTTTCATTCCTTTAGGATTCCCATTGCTGACCTTGTTAGCCTGGGGGGGCAGTTTATGTCTGCCTGCCTTATTCTGCCCCCCCAGTTAGTTTAAATGCTCGATAGTGTGTCATTTAAACTGTTCACTAAGGACCATGGTTCATCACCCTTGTACAGGACATTATTCCTCCAGGCAAGGCCCCAGTCCCCAATGAAGCCCAAACCCTCCTCTGTGCACCATTCCTTCAACCATGCATTGAAGATCCTGGTGCAGAGAATCCTGCCTGGCCCCTTGTCGTAGACAGGTAGCACCTCCAAGAAGGTCACAGACCATGCTACTTGTGTAAAACCAATCCCCAATTCCATAAATTCCTCCTGAACTATTGTTGGCTCATTCCTAGCCAGATCGTTTGTCCTCAGATGAATAATAATTTACAGCTATCCCTTCCTGCCTGCCATCCCAGTGATCCCTTGGATCCTCTTTCCATTCCTGTGAGCCATGGTGCCGGGAAGGCTCCTAACCTCCCTCTCCTCATCCTTACCTGCTCCCAACCATATCTCCCTCATTATGGAGTCCCTCACCAGGATTTACTTCCTCCTCCTCTGGGATCCTCTGTTACCCCTCCTGGGATCTCCACTATGAATGACCCCACATCCACTCCGGCCACTACTTCGGGTACCTCTGTGGGACATTCCTGCTTGGCCAGTACAGCATAAGTGTTTCGTAGTGGTACTAGATGGGGGATATGCCCATCCTTTACCATCCTAACCAACCTTGAGCCCACTGTTGCTGAGCTGCTCCTCCTTCTGGCAACCTCTGAGGCAGCAGTGGTGGACTAGGTGATCCCTGGGTGGAAGAGCAGGTCCTCCGAAGCCAGGCCAACTTGGCGTTGATTCTGGCAACCTTCTCCCTCAGCCCAGAGAGGTGCACGCCGATGGGGCAGCACTGCAGTCTCTAGAAAGTCTCCCTTAAGACTGCCACCCCACAACCTCTGCACTGCACCACTCCCAGCATAACTACTCACCAATTGCTAGACCATAACCCACTACCTCTCTTTAGTTTTTTTTTTTTTTTTTTTTCATCTCCTCTTTCCTTTCTTTCTTCCTTCAAGCAATCACAATCTCAGGATAATAACCTTCTGTAAAAGATGCACTATCAAACTCACAACCTCAGGGTAACCTCAGGGTAGCATGACCTTAGGATAATATCCCCTGTAACAAAGACAATTAGGGTGACTGATTAGTAACTAGAAAACAGCAATAGAAACAGAAACCTTAACAGCTAACAGAATATGTAATTGGCAATATTAAGAGCACAACCTTAAACAAGGGGTTTTGTATTTGGAGTGGCTGGAGCCCCTTCAGCACCACAGCCAATCAGAAGGCACATCTCTGCAACAGAGGAATGGACTCTTGTGCCCACCAGAATTTAAATGTGTTGGGTTGGGCTTCTGACTCATTACAGTGCTCAGCAGATGGAGAAGCAGCAGGGGTTGTGAGGACAGCCATTGGACCATAGCCCTTCTCCCAAATTGATGGCCAGTGTTTCCACCAAACATGACCTGACAAGGGGTTTTAAATTTGGAGTGGCAGGAGCCCCTCTAGCGATGAACCAATCAAGAGGCACATTTCTGCAGTGGGGATTGGCTCTCTCTGTATTTCACGGGAGAACCACAAGTGGCCCCTGCCCATGCAAAGGACCACAGTGCAAAGGATATCATCTGCCTGGTGTCTGCTGGGCAGCTGGCCAGTCTGCTCCTCTCACCTTTTACTTCCACCTACATCCAAGGACATCAACACAGGATCAATGGCAGAGGGGATCAGAATGCTACAGGCAGTTGATTCAGATAAGTACAGCCCTGTCTAGCCTATTTCAGTAGGATTGTATCTTGACATTGAGATTACCTGTGCAGCTGAACATAGCCAACACCCTATCTAGGGTAGGGCTATTTTTGAGTTAACCAATTTGTCTACCAAATTGCCATTGCTACAGGGGGCTTTTATCCACATATAGGCATTTAGGGAGAATGACCATCTTCATTAAATTTATTCTACCGAGTAACATGAGTGGGATATCCTTCCACTGTTCACAATCCTTGGATATGCTGAAAAGCACAGTATGTAGTTCTTTTGGACTAGTTGGCCTAGTCAAGTTGGTATTGTGACACCCAGATATTTAAATGCTCCCACCACTTGAAGTCCCAGGGGATCTTGGGTAATCACCTCCCCATGTAACCTCCCAACTAGCATCATCTCACTTTTTGTCCAGTTTATTTTATGGCCAGACAATTTGTCATATTTCTTTAACAGGAACTGCATGTTGAGGAGTCTGCAACACAAAGAAAGTGCTGCACTAAGAGATGGCTGCTCACAACAAACGTATGCACAAGATTACTTCAAGAAAAGCTGGGCACTCGCTACCAAAGGAGCAGTTCACAAACAGGAATATTGATTCACACTGTAAAGTTTAATGGTGGATATAAAAGTGCCAGCAGTTCCACAATGAGTGCAGACCCCACATCTGGGATGTGTATCCCCTAACACGTTTCACGTCCAAATGATGCTTTGTCAAAGGCTTTTGATAAAGCATCATTTGGATATGAAATGCATTACATAATACACCTCCCTGATGTGGGGTCTGCACTCACTGTGAAATTATTTGCACTTTTATATCTAGCATTAAACTTTGAAGTATGAATCAGTAGTCCTGTTTGTGGGTTCTCACAGTGATGATGCCTAACTTTCAAGTAATGTTGAGAGTCCATTACTTGGGTTTTGAAGGTAGAGCAGGTGGTTTGTCATTAGACCGACGTTTATGTACCCCCAATCCTTTATTGCACTTGGAGGGTGGTTTTAAATAGCCGCTGTGAGGGGTTCCGGGGTCAGAATGTACGTGAGTGGGGACAAGGGACATCCCTGCCTGGTGCCTCTATTAAGGGAGACAGATGGTATAAGTGAGTCACTAATTAAGATTTGCTTAGTTGGGAAAGTGCACAGGGATCTAATCCAGCCTATCGTCAAGTCCCCGAGGCCAAACTCCCTCAATGTGCGGAAAATGTTCCCCCACTGCTCATGATCAAATGCTTTTGCTGCATTCAGGGTATGGACTGCAGCACTGTGGGCTTTAGAGTTCTTTGCCTTTTTATGGACAATATTCAGGGTTCCATAAATGCTGTGCTTTCCTTGTCTACCTTGTATAAAGACCCCCCAGTAAGGGTGGGTGCATTTTAGAAGTTGAAACTCCAAGTGAGATGCTATTATTTTAGCATTTTGCACAACCAGTCCCCCCAATCACTTACAAGGCTTCTCCAGTCTCACACTGGTTGCTATCCATGAAGATCAATTAATCTAGACCTGCTAACTAAAACCAGAACTAGAACACGTATGGAGGATATTGTGTTCTCTGTTGTTACCCCCTGGCTATGGAATTCCATACTGGCTGATCTACATTTGTGTCAGACTATGACCTCCTTCAAAAAGGGATACTGCAGCCACCTCCTTAAGTCATCTTTATGATTCTGTGTCTAGCTTACTTATTTGATTTGGCTTGCATGTTATATCAAGTATTACCATAAGCTCCTAAAGGTTTATTATGTAGTGTCTTGATAGTGAAGCCATTTATGTCAGAGGTACTTCTCACAAGTTTGCAACATCTCCAGCATCATGTATTATGCATACTTAGTCTGATTATATTTTGTAAATGCCTTTGTTTAGTACATACCCATTGTTGTCGACTCTGATCCTTTGTAACCTCCCAGGCCATGCCCCAAAATAGGAATTTATTTATCTAATGTACCTTACTGGTTATCAAAAATGATACAAATATATAAACTTGAAGCATATATATCCCAGTCCCATCTGCATTTCTTTGCTGAAGATACTGTACTGTATACATCAGGCCCTACACTGGCTGAAGTGAGGGATGTACTCCAAGTCAACTTTGTACAACTGGAAATCAACCTAATCAATGCCAAACTACTCCTCAATGCCAAGAAAACTAAGGCCATGATCTTTGCCCCAAACACCACCTCCACTTCCTTTGCAAACATGCACAAAGAATTCACTACCTCCCTAGGTGAATCCCTTGAAATCACCTCCAAATTCAATTATCTTGATATGTGGCTCGACAACAAGCTTTTCTTTCACAACCACCTCAATGATCTGGCAAAGAGGCTAAAAATTAGGCTAGGTTTCTTCTTCCCGTAACAAGTCCCTCTTTCCATTGGATACCAGAACTAGGCTGGTCCAGGCCACTTTCTTGCTGCTACTTGACTATGGAGATCTAATCTATTCCTCTGCAGCAGCCTCAGGACTCAACAAACTAGATGTTCTCTACCACCACTCCATATGGTTCATGACAAACCTACCCTACTGAACCCACCATTGCGATTTGTACCTAGCCGCTGTCTGGACATCACTCTCAACTAGACGCATGCTTCATGCTGGTATCTGGACTCTTAAGCTACTCCTGAACAACCTTCCTAACTATCTCACAACCCTTTTCCGTATTTCCCATAGCACCTACTCTCTTAGGAAAAATGACCTACTCCTCCTTGATGTACCGAGAACTTGCACCTCACTCGGCAAGCGGGCCACATCGAGCATACTCCCAACTATCTGGAACCAGTTCCAAGGCATACTGAAGTTTCCTGGTACTGTCCCTGTCAGCCTATATAAAAGGTTGGCTGCAGCAAAAATAAAAAGATACGTGCAGCTGCTTCTAAATCCTAGCTCACTGCTCTAATCCTAACCCACTGCTTCCTCTTACTTACCTAGAAATTAGCTGCCTTGATACCCGGAAACAAGCACTTTGTACCTTTTTTTCTGTACTTGTATTTTTCTATGTCATTGTCATTTTTATGCAACATGATAATGCATGCCCATAATTCTGTACTTGAATTTCTACTGTTTTTTTTCAATTATGCAGTCTGTAACTACCTGTCTATATCAAAGGACCTCCTTGTGAATGAGCTTTCTCACTTTCTCAACAGAGTTTTCCTACAATAAACTAGAACTGGAACCTGAACTTGAATATAAATAAACTGCAGTCAGCAGAGACATGGGGCAGTATGATACATGTAAGGTGGGATCCATGCCCCATTTGGGTAGCAGAGAAATAGTAGCAGATCATGTGGAAGGAGCAACATCTCTAAAGCCAGACTCTCTTCTAGCATGTCCTGAAGTGGCTAGACCAAGAGCTGGGTGAAGGCTTTAAAGAAATTTATTGGCAGGACATTAGGCCCTGGCACTTTACCTCCCTTCAAGGACTGAATAACCTTGAGGATTTCCTGATTATCAAGTGGTTGGTCTAGTGCAGTGGCTGCTGCCAGGGGAATAGGGTCAAGCCCTGCTTTTTTGCAGAAACTTAGTCAATGGATCTGCTGTGGGAGAGATCTCTGAGGTGTATAGTTTGGTATAGAATGCACTGAAAGTGTCTCCCAGACCTTTCTGATCTGTAATCAGCTGGCACCCTCATCTTTTGGGGGGGGGGATCGTCCTTTCACCTTCTCTTTTTTCAGTTGCCATGCCAAGAGCTTCCCTCTCCTATCCCCATAATGTGGCTGCCAGCTTGCCCCAAAAGGATTGCCTATTCCAGCTGGGTGCTGCTCAATGAATTTAGTTTTCACCTGATCTTTTGAACAACATTGTAAAGGGCTTTGGAGGGCCTTTGTATGTGTGTGTATTCACATACTTGAGCTTTTTGTTCAAGCCTGTTAATTTCTTCCCCACCTTTCTTTTGTGACAGTGCATGATATGGTCTAGAAACATATAAACATAGAATTATAGAATTTGATGGCAGATATGGACCGCATGGCCAACCTAGTCTGCCCATTTCTCTACCTAACAGATAAGCTGCAGATCCTAGTTAACCAATAGCTTACTTCCTCCTACCCCCCACTACTATTGCCTTATGTCTGTCCCATGCATTCTTGAATTCCCCCACTGTTTTTGACTCTATGACCTTCTCAGGAAGGCTGTTCCATGCATCTTCAACCCTCTCTGTGAAGAAATACTTCCTCACATTACCTCTGAGCCGTCCCCCTTCTATCTTCAAATTGTGCTCCCTTGTTCTTGCACATCTCTTTTTTTGAAAGATGCTACCCTCTTGGACTTTGTTGCACAATAGTGGCCTCTAGTGGGGGATGAAGATAGGCCGCTAATGGAAAAGTTGGCTGATTGTTTTTTGTCAGCACGTGACAGGCTCTATATAATGAAAGTATCAACAAGCGTGGTGGTTGGAGTGGTGGGGCAGCTGACGTGAAACGTCAGTGAGGCAATCTCAAGGAAAAACATCTTGGCTCAGAACACTGTCCCTGAACACTGCCATACCTTGCTTTCGGATTCGGGGAAGGGTTGCTTCAACAGGGGCCCTCACGACCTCCTCGTGGGCTATGGAGCTGTGGAGAGAATACATGAGGAGGTAAGCTAGATAAAGCCAGGTAAGGGGGGGTTCTAAGACAGGGGAGGGAATTCAGCTCAGAGACTTAAGGAATTCAAATTCAATCCAATTTTGTGGGCTGCTCCTGCAGCCAAAATCAGTGACTAATTTAATTGAAAATAGCTTGTACTGCTGATTTAGTGTAGCCAAAAAGCAGTGGCTAATTTAATTTAAATAATTTATACAGCTGAGGTCCCGAGTGCTAACCCTGGGCAGGAAATTAATTAAATAACTTGTGCAGTTAATACTAACCCAGAATCGCTACTACAGCTGAAAGACCAGAGCTCAGATTAATTTAATTTAGCAGGAATGGGATGTTCGAGTGAAGGTTGCACAGACAGTTGTAATCATTTTAAAGCAGCCAGAGAGGCATTAAATCTAAAAACAGTTTCACAGACAGTATCTAATTTAGGCAGCCTCCGTGATTTTAGTGAAGTTGGCAAAATCAGTTTAAATCTCGTAAAGTAATCTTCATAGTAAGCCAGAATAGAGATATTTTTTACATCAGTTTTAAGACCCTTAAGGTAACCTACACAGTAATCCAGCACCGAGATTTTTCTTAGAGAAATTAGTTTTAAATCCCTTTAAATTCCTTTAATGTAGCCTTCACAATAAGCCAGAACAGAAGATGTCTTACATAAAAATGCAGTGTAAAAATTATCTGTAAACCTATTCCTACATTTAAGTACTGAGGCAGTTCTACTGCAACACTAAACTGAGCAGTCCTTTTCAAACTTGAACAAGCATTTGTCAATGCTGAATGTTGTTGCGCTGGCATTGGCTATGGTAGTGCAGTGCAGAAACACATTTTGGGGAGGATGTGAAAAAGGACAGCTGTACTGTTCATAAGGAGGTGTAAAAAAATGGCAGTGTTGAAAATGTGGCATGTAAATATTGCAAATTTGTGAAGTTACAAGGGTGCGTGGGAAATGTGCAATGCACACTTGTAACACAATCATTTTATGGACTTTCGGCACCAAATTTTCAACATAGGCATTTTAGCACCTCAGCTCATGTACAGTGTCACTGTCATATCCTCAAACTGTCCCAAAAGTGATTTTGCACAGCGACTGCGCTATTCTGCGCTGGTCATGGGAAAACACATTTCAGGCAAGATATGTAAAATGACAGCTGTACTGTTCATCAAAAGGTGTGGAAAAATGCCAATGGTGAAAATCCAGCTTGAAAATATTACAAATGCACATTACGAGCGTGTGTGCAAACTGTGCAATGCACTCTCGCAACACAATCAATTTATGGAGTATCATCACCAAATTTTCAACATAGGCATTTTAGGACTGTTGCTCATGAATGGTGTCACTGTCATTTTCATAATCTGTCCCAAACACTGATTTCCCACAGTGACTGCGCTGTTGTGTGCCAGAAGTGCGGAAACACATTTTGGCCAGGATGTGAAAAATGACAGTTGTACTGTTCACAAGGAGGTATAGAAAAATGACAATGCTGAAAATTTGGCATGGAAATATTGTGAATTCGTGAAGTTACGAGCATGCATAGCAACTGCGCAACACACGCTCGTAAAACAGCCATTTTTTGGATTTTTTCCACCAAATTTGCAACATAGGCTTTTTGAGAGCCCACCTCATGAACACCGCCACAGTCCTGTTAATCACTCCCAAAAGGTGATTCCATGCAGTGACTGTGAAATCACCTTTTGGGACTGATTTAGGTCATAACAGTGACAGAATTCATGAGGAGGGGTCCCAAAAACCCCATGTTGAAAATGTGGTGCAAATATTCCAAAAAATGCCCTAGATATGCATCAAAGTTGAAAAAACCCTATTTATTCCATTATATAGCTTACCGACATTTCCTCAGTTTGCGGTCGGCATTGAAGAGTGCAGACGTGTTCCCAGTCCACCGATGATCGCCGTGACCGACTCTGGAGGGTGGCGGGGTGGGCAGGTGTGGGAGGCAGGGTGTGCAGTGGGTGGGTGCGGGTGGAAGGGAGACTATGAGGGACCATTTCTGTTTACAGGTGTTAAAAAACATTGTGGATATTTTTCATTTTACAGGTGTTTTTTGGGGTACAGTAGCCGACAGGATTTGGCACCCCTGCTGGCACATAGAGAGTGGGGAGTAGCTGAGGGGATTGGGCACCCTCAGCACAGAAGAAGGGGGACATCATGCCGATGGGAATGGACCCCCTGTCGGCACATTAAAGTGGGAAAGGGGACAGATGCTGACAGGGATTGGGCACCCCATCGGCAAACAACGAAACTGAGAGGCGCATGAGCCGAGGGGATTAGGCACCCTTGGCAAGCAAAAAGGAGAGGGGACACATTATGCCAATGAGGAGTGGGCTCTCCTGTTGGCACATACATGAGGGGCAGGGTAATCTGACTGGGGGATTGGGCATTCCCGAAGTTGGTAGTTTAGCGGCCACTGTGCCACTATGTTTGATGCTGGCGATGCACGTAGGAAGGTCTGCTGCATGTGACATGCTTTGCTCACATTGCAGTGGACCTTTCCTTAGATGTGCTCACCCGGGTGGTGTGGTGCTGGCATGCAAGCTGTTTGGGGAATGAGGGACGCACCTACTGGTGCATGCCCTGCATTTGCACAACAGTGACCGTGCCTCCAAATCTCCACTACTGCAAGATGTTGGCTGTGCAAATGCACTAACACAAAATTGGTACCAAAATGCAATCTCAAGGAAAAATGTCTCATCTCAGAATGCCATCCCTAAACACTGCTGTACTTTCTTTTCAGATTCGGGGGAGGGCTGCTTCAACAGGGCCCCTCACAACCTCCTCGTGGGCCATGGAGCTTGCTTTCATATTCATGGGAGGG
Organism: Neoceratodus forsteri; assembly: GCA_016271365.2. Lineage (NCBI taxonomy): Eukaryota > Metazoa > Chordata > Ceratodontiformes > Ceratodontidae > Neoceratodus > Neoceratodus forsteri. The sequence continues at coordinate 1,533,316,008 of CM057450.1, forward strand.
CTGCTTCAATAGGGGCCTTCATGACCTCCTCATGGGCCAAGGAGCTTGCTCTCAGATTCTGGGGAAGGCAAGGCAAGGCAAGGCAAATTTTATTTAAAAAGATGCCCATCCCTGAGGCTCTGGGCGACGTACATCAGTCAAATAAAAACAATACAGCACAATAACAATCAATAAAATATACAACTCCAAACAATTAAAACATAATTTGCTACATAATTTGTTTTATTCTCTAAAACTAAAATAAACCTTAAAAATTAGACAATATAAGCTTCAACAGGGGCCCTCACAACCTCCTCATAGGCCATGGAGCTTGTTCTCAGATTCAAGGGAGGGCTGCTTCAATATGGGACCTCATGATCCTCCTCATGGGCCGCAGAGATTGCTATCAGATTTGGGGGAGGGCTGCTTCAACAGGGGCCCTCATGACCTCTTCATGGGCCACAGAGCTTGTTTTCAGATTCATGGTAGGGCTTCTTCAGCAGGGGCCGTCACAATCTCCTCGTGGGTCAGGCTGCTTGTTTTGTTTCCAGAAGAAGGTTGCTTCAACAGGGGCCCTCATGACCACCTTGTGGGCCACAGAGTTTACCCCATGTATATGATCCATCACTAGTTCCTATTCCCTGTCTCTAGTTCCACAGTTCCATATTGTCACCTGCTGATACCTGCTCCCCAGCAGCAATCAGGGGCTTGGTTACTTATGTCAATAAACCAAAAGGAGCATTTCAGGTTGTATAGGCAAACTAGGGTGGCCCATGGAAAGCACACCATCATGAATGGAATGTGTGTGCAGCTCATACCAGTGCTAGTTTAAGCAGCTGGGTAGGCCATCTCTGAGCTGCTTCCTGCCCTGCTACATGACATCTCCAACCAGGTCACAGCTCAGAGGTGCAGTTCAGCTGCCATGTTTGAATAATAGTGGGTAGTAGTCTCTTGCCCTGGTCTTTAGTTCCCATTGCATTTTTAAGCACAGATTACAGTTTGTTAACTAAAAACTGAGAAGCTGAAAATCTGTGCATCTTTAACGCAGTACCTGACACCTGATACTCCTGAATTACAACTCCTCTTTGAGAGCCAATAGAGATTGCAGGAACTGCACACAGTAGTTCCATGGTTCTCTGTTCAACCTCCCCACATGCTATAGCTCAGCCGCCTCCCAGTTCCAGCGTTATCCTCTTTAGTGGATGTTACTGCCTCTGAAGTTCCAGCAACTAGTAGGTTTGCTACCACCTTCAGGGTAGCTACTGCAGTGTGCTAGGGAAATAGGGAGAAGAGAGACTCACCACTCCTCTTAGTATGTGGTCTCATGCAGTCTCATGGTTGGAGCTTACCTGGGAGGGTCAGACTGACAGCATTAGACAGGGAAGGAAATGGAATACAATTAAAAGAGCAGTCTTAGTACCTTATCTGTGGTAAGGGGTCATGATCTGAGCCTGTGAGTCACCCTCAAATGCATCATCCTCTTCCATCATATAATGTTTGGCAGCTTGAGGTTCCATGAAGAATCTTGCTGGGTGGCCAGGGAAAAACACTCTGACCCTTGATGGGTAGAGGTGGGCAAACTTCCACTCCCTGGTATGCATTTTTGCTTTCATTTCTTTAAACTGCTGTCACCTCATCTGCAGTTTATGGGTAGCATTGTGAAATATCTGCATTCTCTCTTTCTCCTTTGTAAATTATAGTCCCTATGGTTTTGGCTGCTAGCAGGATTTTCTCTTTTTCTGTATAATGGAGTTAGTTCATGAGGAAGTGCTTTGGTCTCTCCCTGGGCTTTGGCTTAGGGCCAGTGCTGTGAGCATGCACAACCTCATAATCCTGGGTCTCCTCTCCAAGCTTCAGATGCTGCACCAGCCACAGATGAATGTCCCACTCTTGTTTGTTTTTTGTCAACCCCTCTGACAAGCCTGTAATCCTCAAATTGGACCTGTGAGATCTGTTTTCCATCAGTCTTGATTTTCAGTTCTTCCAGGGCAGCTTTTAATACATTATGCTCCAATGCTGGTGGTCAGGTCCTTCATTCCCCTGATTCTCCACTCTGCTTCATCGAGATATGAGGTATGAGCAGCCATGGTTTCACACTGAGCCCTGCAACAAAGGTCTGAAGGTAGTCATTTGAGCTGTTAAGCTGGTAAAACCTGCCTTCATTTCTGTTCTCAGGGAAGCTAGAATCACCATCATCCCTGCCAGCAATTTTTCAAGTTCTGACATACTATAGCTTTCAGCAGAGCTGATGAGGGTTTGAAATTTGCTTGGTTTGCTTCTTTCTGGCTTTGCCAGTGACCATCAGACATCAAGAAACTGCCATAGTCCTTGTATGTTGGTTTTGTAAATTTTTACATCAGAATTTGCTGTTTTATTATTTTGCCCACTGGAGCCTTCCTAGAGAGTGTCTGCCATCTTTTATGGTTGGCCATGCCCCCCCCATCTAGATCTTCTTGTACTTCCTAAAAGCTGTTTTCTTTCCCTCTTACCACCTTAGCCACCTCCTTTGAGGACCATAGTGACCTCTTCCTCCTCTTGCCCTTGCTCATTTCCTTCAAACAGCCTGTTGTTGCCTTAGTTATTCCTTGCTTTGTCCTTTTCCACTGTGCCTCCACTCCTCACAGCAATTCCCCCTTCAAGAATTCACTTCACAAATGGATGGTGATGCTGGGATAGGAGGAAGAGCAACATGAGCTTAAACAGACTCCCAAACACAGCCAGAGTGGAGCAGGAAACAGAATGCTGTGTGTGGCATGGCACCGGTTTCAAATGCGGTGTACTGAAAGATTTCTCTATGTCTCAAGTGCTCTGCTTATATTCAGAGAAGCTAACTGAAAGGAACAAACAAGAAGCCAGAAACTGTCAGTACTTCACAAGAAAAAGTATGTCAAACTGTTAAAAGTATATTTATAGAGCTACCTAAAGGGACTGATAACTGTTTACATGCTTGCTTCTAAGAAGCTGAAACTACAAATCCATGGTACATAGATACATAGACAGTGTCGGCAGATAAGGGCCTATGGCCCACCCAATCTGCCCATTTAAGTTTGTAAGTTCAGTTTATGTTTTCCAGGAAGTCTGTTGCCCCTTACCCCTGACCTCCAGAATTCCTTTGTGTCTATCCCATGCATTCTTAAATCCCGTGATTGTTTCAGCCCCCACCACTTCCTCTGGCAGGGTGTTCCACTTGTCCACCACTTGTACAATGGAGGCAACCTTGCAAATCTTTCAACATGAAGAAATTGTTCCTGAAAGCAATAAACGAAGCTAGGAAGCATGCAGAAAATGGCCATTTGGTTTAATAAAAAAGCCTACAACTAACTGGTTAGGTCTGCAAGAATATCTGAGTCTTTTGTACTGCAGTTTCTTTGGATGTGTTGCTGAATAAAGACTGACTTAGCGTACTTATTGGCAACTTGCCTTAATACCAAAACAGTTGTAAAAAGTTTGCAGATAAGCAGAGGAGGTGTACCACAATAGTTAAAAGTATTTTTTGGCCACACTCGGCCACAATTTGTATAGATTGCTGCTTGAGTTAAAAACTGGAATTTGGAAAGTGAAAGTAAAAATCCTCAGTTGGAATGTTTGAACAGAAAAAGGCTGAATTAGCGTGTGAGATGGCAGCTTGCCTAAAATTCTAAACAGTGTGAGAAAGACTGCAATTAGTAGAAAAGGGCTGCAGCAATAGTTGAAAGTGTTTTTCTGACACATCAGATTACAATTAGTACAGGTTGTTACCTGAGCTAAATACTGGAAGATTGGAAGGTGGAAGTAAAAATCCTCAGTACAAATAGAGTTCAGCAACTGCAATTTCAGGGGATATTTTGCTGGTAAAAGGCTGAAATTGCATACCTACTGGCAGCTTGCCTAAGCATTAAACAACTAGAAAGAGTTATGGATAAACTGAAGAGGTGTGCCGTAATTGTTAAAAATGTTTTCTTGCCACACTCAGTCACAAAAAAAATTTATAGGATTTGTGCTTAAATTAAAGGTGAAGCAAAAGCAGAATAGCTGTTTTTGTATAATTGGGACTAAGAAACAGAGTGCCACAAAAGCATATTAAGGTGGAATTCTCCCGACAGTTGAAGTTATTGAAAAAACCTTTTAAGGGAGTGGAGTGGCAAAGATTTCTTTTTGCACTATAAATAAAAGGTGACCATTTTTTCTAACCGGTTGAAAAATTAACAGATTTGTTCAATCACAAACAGTGCTTTTATAAGCGAGCTAACAGAAAGCCGTAGCAAAAACTGATGTGGTACTGCCAATAGCATCTTTCTGAATAAGTTAATAATGGAAACTGTCCCTGGATAAACTAGGCAGAAGCAAATGCAATATTCTAATGTTCAACAGAAGCAATGATAATGAGCACAAATCACAAAAAAAAATCTCAGAGAGCTCTGAAGCTAAGCCAAAAAGAATAAAACAGTCAAAAGCAAGAAAAGACAAATAAAAAGAGATGGAACCAGAGAAAACACAAACACTAACTGACAAACCAAATCAAGCCAACATTAATTTCTCTTTTTGTCACACCCTCAACATCTACAAATATCCTGATACTCCCATTTACCTGATTCAGACACCAGTGAAAAGGAAAAGTGAAGGAACTTTTTCAAAAGATGCAGCTCATGGCCAGAAACAGGCTGAAAAAAACAAAACAAGGGATGCACCCGCAGAAAACTACTCCCAAAGCTGACCTTTTGAAGGCATCAGTACAGGCAGAAAATATAGAGGCACAGCAATAAGAAAAGAATCAGGAACAAGTTAATGAAGAAGATAAAAATGATTCTCAAGATAAGGGGAGCAATGTATCTGAAGGAATGAAACATTCCCCAAAAAACACAAGATCCACTTTCTTGGGGCAAAACAATTTTACAGGAGATTGTCCTGTTAAAAAACAAAGTGGACCCTCTGGACAAATTGATAAGCAAAGTGGATAATATAAAATAATATTTAACCAACATTGAAGCATCTAATAAAAAAAAAAACTATGGAAAAAAAATAGCTGAAAAAAAATAAATGAGGTTGAAGATGATATGGTCATCCTAAAAAGACAAATGACTCATCAAGACATCAACATAAAGCAACTTTAAAGCAAAGTGATTAAAGCAGAAACAAGATCCAGAAGAAAATAACTCAGATTTTTTTAGGAGAACCAGAAATATGGGATCACCAAGCCCCACCGATAAAGACTCTGGATGATATCTTTTCTACACTCTTCGAAGTGCCAAAAGAGACTTTTAAAATGGAATATGACAGAATGCACTCTGCCTTAAGACAACATCCTGAAGACAATGCTCCCCCTAGAGCCATCATTGTGAAATTCCAAAAAAACTGAAGACAGAAACAAAATTATGAATTTCGTCTTAAAAAAAAAAAGAAACTTCAACTGAAGGGAGTAACGATCAGTATATTTCAGGATTTACCAAATGAGGTCATTACAGAATGAAACCTTTTAATGGACCAACATAGATGTAACAACAAGAACAAAGTGCTCTAGCTTTCAGAATCAATGTCTCTCGCCAGCCTTAGGCTCTGAATGCAGACTGGTTAGTCCGAAAGCTGGAGCAGTTTGTTCTTGTTGTTACATCTATGTTGGTCCATTAAAAGGTATCAAATCATTTGCTTCTGGATCTGCTCTTGCAAGGACCAATACGGCAACTACTAAATCTAGATTACAGAATTAAAGAAATATGCCAACTTAAAAACTATTATTTGGAAGAATGGCTTTGAATCCATCTTTCAACCACCACATAAGTTAAAGATTTTCATTAAAGGCAAACAATGGATATATGATACGGATCAAGATGTTGAAAAGGACCTTAAAGACAAATATCCAGAGATGTTTTGATTCTTTTTGATCTTCATAAAGAAGGACTTGGAGAAGAAAACAAGAAGAAGTCACGACTAAGAATAAAATAGACTTAAGGAGAGTTTTTTTTTCCATTTCCTTTTTAGGTATGATGGTTAAATCATAAAGGAAGTTATGAAGAAGCAGTTGCAACTTTCTTCCTTTTCTTTCTTCTTCTCTCTTCTGCATTTTTTTCTTCTTCCTCTCTTCTTCCACTTTCTACTTTATCTTTGCTTCAACCATAAACTTTTTCTATTTAGTCTTTTCTACTCCACTTTGGAGTAAGGGAGTCCAGTAAAGACTCACGTTGAATAAAACAATCCAGTATTAGCACACCAATGAGCGTTAAGATGAAGATTAATTATGGAATAAGGGGGAAAATAGCAGCTATAGATCCTGTTATAAAAGCAAGGATAAACAAGTTACATCAATATTCAGTGACAGTTTATAATGATTGGTTAAAAAACTACTATGTGAAAAATGAAAAGGAAATGAGGTTTGTGGAAATCTGTAATCTTTCATTATGCATGATTTAAATAAGGTTGTTTTTCCCAAGCTTGTCTTTGCCACAGTGAATGTGAATGGGATAAATAACAAGAACAGGGAACTTATAATTCAATATAGTAAAGCCACTAGGGTAAATATTCTTGCCCTGCAACAAACCCATTTTAACTCAAAAGACATAAAAGGTTAAAAAAAGGATGGATAGGCCAAATATACTTTTCAAGTGGTAATACAAACAGTAGAGGAGTGGCTATATTGATTGCAAAAATTATGGATTTTAGATACATTCAGCAGTGGCAGGACAAGGACGGAAGAATTATTTTAGTAAAATGATTTTTATGTGGGAAAGAAGTTGTCTTTGGTTCGGTTTATGCTCCATTTATAACTTACAAAGAATTTATAAGTCAAATATATCAAGCTCTTATTGAACTTGATACTAAAAAATATTAATAGGAGGAGATCTAAATGCACTATTGAATCCATATAAAGGTAAGTCTTCTAAACCTATCCCTCAGGACGGTAGACTATCTATTATTAATAACTTTTTGAATGAACACAATCTTTGTGATGCCTGGAGGAATAAAAACCCTGATCAAATATAATTCACCCATAAAGCCAGACACATAAATGTTTTTTTCTAGAATTGATTACATTCCGTCTAATAAAGAACTAATAAATGACATAAAAATTGAATTAAAAGAAATCTCTGTATCTGATCATGCAATAATTATAACACATTTTATTCCATCAAAAGACTGAAAATACATTACTCAATGGAGATTTCAAAATATATTATTACAGAATGCACTGTGCCTTGAGTCTCTTTGCGGATGACTCAAAACTGGGGGCAGTGGTGAATGGGGAGGAGGGGAGGGTGGCCCTACAGGGGAACCTGGAGGCTCTGGAAAGATGGTCTAGAAAGTGGAAGCTGAGGTTCAATGCAGGGAAATGCAAGGTACTGCACCTGGGGGCCAGAAACCCTTGCCAAGTGTACACCCTGGGAGGGCAAATGCTACAAGTCTCGATGGCTGAGAAGGACCTGGGGGTGGTGGTGGATGTCAAGATGAACAACTCAGAAACTTGTAGGAGGGCAGCAGCCAAGGCCAACAGGATGCTGGGATGCATCACTAGGAGGATCACCTCCAGAAGGAGGGAAGTGATACGGCCTCTGTATAACTGCTTGGTGAGGCCGCACCTCGAGTACTGTGTGCAGTTTTGGAGGCCACACTTAAAGATGGACATTAAACTCCTGGAGAGGGTCCAGAGGAGGACAACCAAAATGATTTGGGACTTGGGGGACAGGACCTATGAGGAGAGGCTCGAAGAGCTAAATATGTACATATTAGAAGAGAGAAGGGACCGGGGGGACATGATAGAGGTCTTCAGGTACATGAAGGGGGTAAATAGGGGAGGAACAGTCAGGGTGCTTCGAAGGAAGGAGGAGGGGGCCACTAGAGGGCATGGGTGGAAGCTGGAGGGGGGAAGATTTAGGGGAGAAAGGAGGAGGTGCTACTTCACTGAGAGGGTGGTGGAGCCATGGAATGTGCTGCCTAGGGGGCAGGTGGAGGCAGAGACAGTGGAGGGTTTCAAGAGGGAGTGAGACAGGTACAGGGGAAGGGTTCTGGAAGCAAAATCCAATGCAGCGAGAATATCCGGAACTGGGAAGGGAGAAGCCAGAGAAGGTGAGGAGGACAGCAAGGTCAGCTCCCAGGGTGGGGGTTGTCCAAATGAGCAGAAGCGAAAGACCATTAGGCCTATTCTGCTGGCATTTTAGTATGTTAGTATGTTAGAACCCGGAATTTGTTTTAAGCATAAAAAATCATATACAAGAACTTTGGTTATTTAATTACAATGAACAAAAGAAAGTTACACAAATATGGGATGCCTTTAAGGCAATAATTAGAAGGGCAATTATTTTATACCAAATTGTACAAAACAAAATAAAAAGAGAAAAAATAAATAAACTAGATGTAGAAATCCTAGATCTACAAAAAAAAAAAGTCAAGAGACTATATTTACACCAAAAACTGGACCAAAAAGTCTTACAGAAAAAAAAAATAGTTTAATGAAAGCATAGAAGCAAATATCCCAAGACTCAAAAATAACTTTATTACTATGTGGACAAAGCAGGTACACTATTAGCCTATGGCCCAGATATTCAAAACTTTGCCTTGAGCCTCAAGTAGCACTGCCCAGTGCGCAGACATTGCCCAGCCCAAATTGCCTGCCATATTCAAAAGGAATAGCCCGGTGCTAACCCTGCTGAATATAGTATGTGAAGGAAGCCGAGCAAACTGATCTGGGAGTGCAGGGCAAACATAGCTGAGGAATAAGACAGCACTGAATATAGCAACAGGGAAGTGCACACTGCAACAGCAGCCCAGTACACCCTGGAGGAAGCCAGTGTTGCAGGTGGAGAACATTGTGTGTGATTGCACAGAGAAGACCCACAACACCTGCAAACAACAATGCAAGCCACACACTGCAGAACTGTGCTATGCTGATGTGTAGTTTGCCCAGGCTAATCTGGGTGCATAGTGCTAACACATTAGCCTGGGGCAAACGGGAGCCATATTAAAAGCCCCCATGCAAATTAGCCTACTTAGGTAAACCGTGGGCAAACAGGTACATTTGCATCACATTAACTGCTGCTTAGCATGCATTACCACATAGTTTGCCTAGTGCTACTGCATGGAGCATACAGCTCCACCTTTTGGTTGGAATGGAAGTATAGGCAGGATGCTGCAGGCCAAGGAATGCCTACAGCATCTCCTGTTGGTTGGCATGGAAGTACAGGCTGGAAGCAGCAGGAACTGTGTGCTGGCAAGCACAAACAGGGCAGACAACCTGCCCATGCAGCACTGCAAGCGTACAACATAAGGTACATATATATATATATATATATATATATATATATATATGTACATATAGAGAGAGAGAGAGAGAGAGAGAGAGATTGATAACTATGGGACACATAGTATATATTCGAATGATAACAGACATATATATATATATATATATATATATATATATATATATATATATATATGTGTGTATAGAGAGAGAGAGAGAGAAAGAGAGGGACACACACGTCCACTGGCCATAGGTGCCTTGTAGATAACCCCCCCAACAACATAGGCACTCCATGGCAGGTGTTGGTAGAACACAGTGGGAGGACCCACGGATGCATGGGATAGGCATAAGACACTTCTGGAGGGGGTGGGAGGACATAGACTGTAGGTTATTTAGGGCGTGCAGAATATCCATCCAACAGGGAATTGGGCAGACTGGCTGGTCCAGGCTGTCCGCCCTACCGACATGGTCCCTGTTGTCTTGTGTGCCTCTTGCAGACCCTGGTAGTCTAGTGGTCCCCCCACCCCAGCACATATCCTGACCCCCATTTCATGTAGTATATTATATATTTCCCTGTTCATCTAGTGATCCCCCACCCCCCTGCATGTATCCCGACCTCCATTTCATGCAGTATATTACACATTTCCTTGGTAGTCTAGTGGTCCCCACCCCCAGCAATGTATCCCAACCCCATTGCACTAAGATATTAAACATTTCCCTGGTAGTCTAGTGGTCCTCCCACCCCTGCACATATCCTGACTCCCATTACCGATAATATAATAAACATTTTCCTGGTGGTCAGTGGTTTCCCCCCACCTGGCAGTGATGCCCCCATGCATCCCAAGCAACAATCAGGAACTGAGCCGGTGACTGGCTCAGCCCTCCTCTCACCATCATGGCCAGCCGTTGACTGAGGTACGAATTCATGCTCAATCATTTCAGTACATTCACGGACACCGCAGTTGTGCACTGGCTATGGTGGCGTATGAGGAGGCTGGAGCCAGTCACCTGCCTTTACAGGATGTATTCAAGGTTACGGGAGCTGTCACCGCCAGGTTGGGGGGACCACTAGACCACCAGGTTATGCAGTGCTGTGGGGTCGGGGTCATGCAGGGGGACCTCTAGATCACCAGGAATTTTGCATATTCCTTTACTACCGGGTGTCTGAGATCATGATGGGGGACCACTAAACCACCAGGGAAATATACCTATTTTTGGTGCTACTGGGGGTCTGAGATTGCGATGGGGGGTTGGAGACCACTAAACCACCAGTAAAATGTACTTATTTTCCATGCTACCGGGGGTCTGGGAACATGATGGGGGAGTGGGGGGCACCACCGCAGTACCACCAGCATTTTGTCAGCGGTATTTGGCGCTGCACTACAGGTCGCACTAATGCCTGTAGCACAATGTTGTCCATTTGAATATGCTGCACAGCCGGCATTCATGCCCACTCCCCTAACCCCACCACTGCATACATTTACTTTTAGCATCAGCGCTACCACACAGCACCGGTGCTATTAGGGCTTCTGAATATTGCAGCCTGGCACTAGTCCAGTGCTATTCCAGTGCTATGGCTTTGCACCAGGTGCAAAGGTCTGAATATCTGGGACAGGGACATGAATACTAGAACAGCACAGTATTCAACACATTTGTGCTGCACAAAAGGGTTAGTACAGGCAACTTTGTACAGTGCAAATAGTACCAAGAAGAAGCCCAACTTACTCTGGGCAACCCTAGTGGCTGGTAGAGACACTGCAGCTAATAAGCATGTTAGAGGTTGGGGAAGCATACCTGCTCCCTGGTGCCTAGTAGTCCCCCCATCACAAACTCGCTCAGCGGTCAACCCTCTACTCCCAAAGTGCCAACCTCTGAGTGTATGATTTGTGTTGAGTGAACAGACAAGGTAACCCCTTTTGTCTGTTTTGTGGGTTCAAGTCACCTTAGTCTCAAGCTCAGAAGGGATTCAAACTGATAACCTCTTGTTAGCATACCCAATTATCAGGCTCAGATAATTTTGTCTTTGGGGGGCTAGATATCTTGCCTCCGGGCACCCAACCATGTCTTTCAAATGAACCCTTAGAATTCTATGCAAAACTTTAGAGAACTCCATCCCTTTCCCAGTTTGGAATACAATAAGCCCATACACAGTGTTACTTATAACCTTTTAAAGCTCCACTCAGAATAAAAAGAAATGTCAAAGGCACTCCATGCAGTTTCGTTTGTGAAAAAATATCTTTACTTTAAAAATATCAAAACAGAACAATAATTACAGAATAAATATATATCCCAGCACATACAGCTTTAAAACAAACAGGTAAAAAAGTACACTTCCTACAATTTATAACTTCAGACTGGTATAATCTAATGCTTACTTTCTTTCAGTGCTTTGAGTATCTCTTTTCTCTCAGTCAGAAGTATTTTTTTGTGTCTCTCTGTCAGGTTCTTTCAGCAATTAAGCACACTTCTGAGATAGCCTTCTCATGAGGTCACTAACTCCACCTTGGTGTATCAAACTCTATATTTTATTATACAGGGTCTCCAAATAAAATATAAAAAAAAACATATGAGATGACCTCACTGACTTTCCTCGCCACAGGTTAACTGGTCAGAACTGGTTTGTGCTCTGCTACACATACATCTCAAAAGTTTCTTTGATCTAAGTCACTGTATTCAAAGCAAAAGTGTACTGGCCTCTTTAATCCCATCTGGACCTTGGAATCTACACCTCAGGTCTTTCTGATGTAATTCAAGGGTTCACCAGGAAATGTATTTTGGACCTTCCAAATCTGTGTGGGTCCTCCCTGGCTCAGACATCAAACCTCTTCAATGTCCATTCTGGCCTCTCTCTGACGCCCATCCCCACAAATCCTTCCTGGTAACTATGCAAGTCAAAGGATTTCCCTGAGGGCATTATGAATGGCTAATCTTTTTCCTGGGATGAAAGCAAATTGACAAGGTAATTGCACCCCAGATCTCTGCAGTTTAAAATATCTCCTGTCCTTTGAACTATCCCTGGGGGGTCTTGATGTGTCAGTTCCAGTAAGACAGCCTTTTTTTTGAACTGACCTTCCCTTCACACATTTTATATGTAATAACAAAAATTAATACAGCACTCAAGCACTCAGAGCTGGCTGTCTACGTCACACTCCTCCCCACCTAGACTGAATTTGGGGGATCCATCCCCTACATGGGATGAGCTTCCCAAATCAGTTCACTCCTCATAGACCCTAGACAGTCCATTTGAGTTCTTATGTTTGGCTCCGGCCCTATGTATGATTTTTAAATCATATCCTTGTAAAGCAAGACTCCATCTGAGCAGTCTGCCATTGTTTTTCCCCATCTGTGACAACCAAACCAGGGGGTTGTGGTCAGTCTGCACCACAAAAGGCTGCCCATACAAGTATGGCTCCAATTTCTTTAGGGTCCACACTAGAGCAAGACACTCCTTTTCCATCGTGGAGTAGGCTTGTTCCCTGGGGAGCAGCTTTTGGCTCAGGTAGGCTATTGGGTGGTCCCTCCCTTCACTGGATGTCTGGCTTAGTACTGCCCCAATACCCACATCTGTAGTGTCCGTCTGAACTATAAAGGTTTTGCTGTAGTCCAGACTTGTCAAAACAGGAGTACTGCACAGTGCCTCCTTCAGTTTGGTAAAGGCTTCCTCACAGGCTGGACCCCAGGTAATTTTCTTGGGCATCCGTTTCTTTGTCAGGTCAGATAGGGGAGCAGCCACGGCACTGTAATTTAGTACACACTTTCTGTAGTACCCTGCTGTCCCGAAAAAACTCCTGACCTGCTTCTGAGTTTCTGTTCTGGGCCATGCCTGTATTATCTCTATTTTTATCTGGTTAGGATGGAGCTGTCCCTGGCCTACTACATGCCCGAGGTATGCCGCTTTTCCCATGGCCACCTGGCACTTCTCGGCTTTGACAGTGAGCCTGGCCATCTGTATTCTGCCAAGCACTTCCCTAAGGTGTGACAGGTGTTGCTCCCAGCTGGTACTGAAGATGGCAATGTCATCCAGGTATGCCACGGTGTACTCCTCAGCCCCATTTAACACCTGGTTCACTAACCTTTGGAAAGTGGCCGGGGCGTTCTTCATTCTGAAAGGCATTACTTTGTACTCAGATAAGCCTATCGGAGTGATGAAGGCTGACTTCTCCCTAGCTCTGTCCATCAACTCTACCTGCCAATACCCCTTTGTCAGGTCAATGGTCGTAAGGTAGGTTGCCCCCCCAACTTGTTCAGGAGTTCGTCCGTCTGGGGTATTGGGTGGGCATCTGACTTCGTGACTGCATTCAGTCCATGATAGTCTACACAGAAACGTTTCGATCCATCTGGTTTGGGTTTGAGGACTACGGGTGAGGCCCAGTGACTATGGGATCTCTGTATTACCCCTAAATCCAGCATCTCCTCCACTTCCCTCCTAATGCCCTTTTGGACATCCTCCAACACCCGATATGCTGTCCGCCGTATAGGCGTCTGTGTCCCTGTCTCCACATTGTGTGTTGCTAAGGGGGTTAGTCCAGGCTTGGCACTAAACAAGGGGGCCAAGTCTGCTAAAACCTCCCTCACTTTCCAGATCTGGCCTGGGGTCAGCTGGGGAGACAATTTTACTGCCTGCACAGAGGACTCCCGCTTACTCTATTCCAGCAAGTCCAGAAGAGGGTCTCCTTCATCTGTCCCCTTCCCATGACTACACACTGCGAACACCATGTCAGCCCTATTTGTATATGGCTTCATCATGTTGACATGGTACATCCTTTTTGTCTGTCTATGGTCAGGTAACTCCACAATGTAGTTTACGTCATTTACCTTCCTAACCACTTTGTATGGTCCTGCCTACTCAGCTTGCAGCTTGTCTTTCCAGACCGGAATAATGACCATGACTTCCTGACCCATCATGTATAAGCGAGCTCTGGCCTGTGGTTGTACCATACATTTTGTTTCTGTTGGGCAGCTGCCAGGTTGCTCTGGGCTGTCCCCATAAGCTCCTTCAGCCTTTCCCTAAACCTTAGGACGTAATCCACAATGGGAGTTCCCTGGGTGGCATGCTTGACTTCCCAGTCCTCCCGGATCAAGTCTAGGGGCCCATGTACCCGGCATCCATACAAGAATTTGAAAGGAGAAAATCCTGTCAACTCTTGGGGCACATCCCTGTATGCGAACCACAAGTGGGGAAGGTATTTCTCCCAGTACCTCCCATGCTGTTCAGCAAATGCCCAGAGCATTGACTTTAGGGTACCATTGAAGCATTCCATGAGCCCATTGACTTGTGGGTGATACAGTGTTGTGCATCTCTTCACCACCCCACACTTCTTCCATAAACATTTCATTAGGTCCAACATGAAGGACACCCCTCGATCAGTGATTACCTTCTGCGGAAACCCAACACATGAGAAAATCCCTAGCAAGGCATCTGCCACTTTGTCTGTCCTCAGTGAGGAAAGGGCGACTGCCTCTGGGTACCGGGTGGCATAATCCACCACAGTCAGGATGAACCTTTTCCCTGAGGAGCTGTGGGTATTTAAAGGCCCCACAATATCTATTCCTACCCTCTGGAATGGCTCCTCCACTACGGGCAATGGAATCAGGGCGGCTTGGGTTTTCTTGCCCGCCTTCCCTATTTCTTGTCACCGGTGACAAGACCTGCAATACTCCTTCACCTGCTGGGTGAAGTTAGGACAGTAGAAATTCTGGTCCAACTGCTGTGTAGTTCATGTGATTCCCAGATGATCAGATAAGGGAATATCATGGACAACCTTGAGCAACTACTCACAATGTCCCTGGGGAATGACAAGATGCCTGCCTAGCATCCTCCCTCTGTCTGTACTGCCTGAGTATACATAAGTCCATTTTCCCAATAAACCCTTTGTCTTCCATCACCTCCCTGTGCACCATCTGAGTCTGCCCAAGCCATCAGCTTCTCTAAACCAAGGTCATTTCTCTGAGCAGCTGCGAACCCCTCACACCTTCCCAAGTCATGGGACAGGTCCCCTTCAGTCGCTAAACTAGGGTCCCTAGCACTAGCATCAGGGCCCTCAGGATCACTGTTAATCCCAACCATCTGACAAGAGGTCACCCTCTTTCTTTGGAGTAACCCTCTGTAGCTATGTGGTTATTTGCTACTGGGGAAATTTCTACCCTCTTTTTATCAGTCTCCCCCTCTGGAGACACAGGCTGTGGAACCAGCCTCTCAGTATCTTCCCCAATGGCTTCTGGAGGGCTCAGGGAACTACAATTTTCCCTGGCCGCTTTGCTACAGGTAACTGCACATACCACCCCCTGCTGGAGATTGTTACCCAGGATCACATCCACTGCTAATGTGTTAGCTACAGCCACCTGTTGCACAGTTCCCTCTGTTTCACCCCAGTCCTGGAGAACACTGGCCAGTGGCAATGTTTTCGCTTCACCAGTAAACCCTTGTATAGTTACATATTTATTTGGGATAAGCTGACCAGGCTGTACTAGATCCCTTTTAACCAATGTCAGGGATGCCTCTGTGTCCCTTAACCCCTGTGTCTGTATGCCATTTACTATGACTGAGTGCATGTGTTCCCTCAAGTTCACTGGCATACTCTCAGGGACACACAAACAACCCACTTCCTTTCTGGTACTACTTTGCGTATTATTGCTTGCCCTTCTTGGACACTGCCTGGCAATGTGCCCAGTTTCTTTGCATAACCAACAAACATTTCTTACTTCAGAGAAATCTTTTCTTTGAAACCTGGGGCTAACTGGTTTCAGTGGGGACAGTAAGGGTTTTAGCTGCCCTGAATGCGTGCTTTTCCCTTTCTACTCTACCACACTCACCATATTCTCTCTCAGAGCAGGTCTGCTCTTGGCATAGTGGCGCAAGAGTTCAGCAGCCTCTTGCACTGTTTTGGGATCTCGGTCCTCTAGCCAGGTTTTTAACTCTGTTGGGCATGCCCAAAAAAACTGTTCTAATAAAATCACATTTTCAACTTTATCAATAGTGTTTGCCTCAATTCCTTCCCACCAATGTTTTAAAAACTGATGTTGTTTCATGGCTAACTCCTCATAGCTCATATCAAGGCTTCTCCTGAGCTTACAGAATTTAGCTCTGTATGATTCAGCAGTTAATTCAAACTTTTTTAGTAGTGCTGCTTTTAACTTGTTGTAATCATCACTGTCTTTATTGTCCAGGTGACCCAATGCATCCCGAGCTTTTCTGGTAAGTAGCGGGGATAGCTGGAAGCTCCAGGACTCCCTAGGAATTTTAGCCTGAATACAAACTTTTTCAAAATAATTTAAAAAGATGTCTATATCCTCCCTGTCCTTAAACTCAGCTATTAATTTAGAGTTCAATTTGTAACCCAGTCCTGCAGTTCCAGTTAACCCCAAGCCACTTACCTGCCCTGGTGCTGCTGGTTGGAGTTGTAGCTTCTCCAGTTCGTGTTGCCACTGGCGCTCCTCTCTCCTCTCTCCTCTCCTCTGCAGCTCTTCTTTCTCACTCTCTCTTCTCCTCATCCTCTCACTGGCACTCATGTACCTTATGGTCCACCTCCCTCTGTTCCCTTTCTCTCCTCTCCTGGGACTCAAGCTCCATCCTGCGCAACTCAAGTTGCAACCTGAGAACTTCCGGATTCAGGATAATGGTGACTTGTCCCTGCTGCTGTGGCCCTTCACTGACAGTGGCCCTGCTGTCCACCTCATCAGCTCGGAACCCCTCACTGGCCACTAGTTCTGCCACACTCGAGGTCTGGTCCCTTTCAGTCATGGTTGGTGACTTGCTGCTCTGGGTATCTGCTACCATCAGGGCCTCTATGAGGTTCTGCTTACTGGCTTTCACCCCAAACAGGACTCCCCTGTCCCCGCACAACTGCTTTAAGAAGTCTACAGTGTGCTTGCTGTAGTCGGAAGACATTTTCTTCTTCTCTCACTACTAGTACTATACTGACTGGCACTTCAGAAAAAAAAAATAAAATGGGTGGGAACTTAACTGTAAGTCAAGGGATATAGTTCTATTTCCTTTTTAAATAAAACAATGCCTTTCTTTTTTTTTCCAAGTGAGCTAAACGGTTTCAAGCTAACACACTGAACAATGAAGCTTATACCACCAAACTTTTTATGCCACTGCTGCCAACCAATCTGTCACCAACTCGCTCAGCCGGTCAACCCTCTACTCCCAAAGTGCCAACCTCTGAGCATATGATTTGTGTACAGTGAACAGACAAGGTAACCCTCTGGTCTGTTTTGTGGGCTCAAGTCACCTTCGTCTCCAGCTCTGAAGGGATTCAAACTGATAACCTCTTGTTAGCATACCCAATTATCAGGTTCAGATAATTCTGTCTTCGGGGGCCAGATATCTTTGCCTATGGGCACCCAACCAGGTCTTTCAAATGAACCCTTAGAATTCTATGCAAGACTTTACAGAACTCTATCCATTTCCCAGTTTGGTATACAATAAGCCCATACACAGTGTTACTTATAACCTTTAAAAGCTCCACTTAAAATAAAAAGAAATGTCAAAGGTACTCCATGCATTTTCATTTGCAAAAAAAATATCTTTACTTTAAAAATATTGAAACAGAACAATAATTACAGAACAAATATATATCACAACAAATACAGCCTTAAAACAAACAGGTAAAAAAGTACACTTCCTACAATTTATAACTTCAGACTGGTATAATCTAATGCTTACTTTCTTTCAGTGTTTTGAGGATCTCCCTTCTCTCAGTCAGAAATATTTTCTTGTGTCTCTCTGTCAGGTCCTTTCAGCAATTAAGCACACTTCTGAGCCGGCCTTTTCATGAGGTCACTAACTCCGCCTTGGTGTATCAAACTCTGTATTTTACAATACAGGGTCTCCAAATAAAATATTTAAAAAAACATATGAGATGACCTCACTGACTTTCCTCGCCACAGGTTAACTGGTCAGAACTGGTTTGTGCTCTGCTACACATACATCTCAAAAGTTTCTTTGACCTAAGTCACTGTATTCAAAGCAAAAATGTATTGGCCTCTTTAATCCCATCTGGACCTAGGAATCTACACCTCAAGTCTTTCTGATGTAATTCAAGGATTCCCTGGTAAATGTATTTTGGACCTTCCAAATCCGTCTGGGTCCTCCCTGGCTCAGACATCAAACCTCTTCAATGTCCATTCTGGCCTCTCTCTGACGCCCCTCCCCACAAGTCCTTCCTGGTAACCATGCAAGTCAAAGGATTTCCCTGAGGGCATTATGAATGGCTAATCTTTTTCCTGGGATGAAAGCAAATTGACAAGGTAATTGCACCCCAGATCTCTGCAGTTTGAAATACCTCCTGTCCTTTGAACTATCCCTGGGGGGTCTTGATGTGTCAGTTCCAGTAAGACAGCCTTTTCCTTGAACTGACCTTCCCTTCACATATTTTATATGTAATAACAAAAATTAATACAGCACTCGAGCACTCAGAGCTGGCTGTCTACATCACACTCCCATCCTCTGATTGCTGGCCCTGTTAAATGAAAAAAAACTTTCCCTGGCATCCAGTGGTCCCCTCACCCTTCAATTGCTGTCTCTAGGAAATAAAAAACCTTTCCATGGTATCTAGTGGTTCTTCCACCCTCCAGTCACCATCCCTGGTAAATTAAAAACCTCTCCCTGGTGTCCAGTGGTCCTCCCTACCTCTGATTGCCAGCCCCTGTGTAACCGGAATCAGCTCTCCTGCCTAGTGTTCCCCCCAACCTCCAATCACCAGCCCTGGTGTACATGTAAGCCACCCCTCTTGGAGCTGGCTTACTAAGCCACATTCTCCCTTTTGGTTAGGTTCCCATTAATGGGCCTTTTTCCATGTTCCATTCCCAGGGGTCATTGCTCCTGGCTTGGGTTTGAAAAGGGGGGTGGTTCTGGAAGGGAAGAGAACCATTTGGCTGAATTTAGGGTGAATTGGGCTGGGGTTTCAAACCCCCAGCCCAGGAAGTACTGGCTGCTTCTAGCATTGATGGCTATGTGGTTTTAACTCTGATGGGGAGGGTGATAGAAGTATGGTGACAGTTTGGAACTGGGATCCTGGTAAAATCAGTGGCTGGGAGGATGACAGCTGGAGGTAAGCCCACTTACATATGGGATCAGGAGACCTGGTGCCCTAAAGAAAGGTATGGCAGCATGGCTGTCGTGGTGGTGGCAGGGCTGTGGCAGGGCCTCTTGGAGGTGACAGCCCTAAGGTGGTCATTTTCTGGTGTGGCACGCTGCCTAGGTGAGTTAGGTGAAGTGCATTTCAGGATCTCTTTTTAATGGGCCTGCCATGCCCATGTCTGGGTCAGGTACCATGTTTTGCCCATTAAAGAAATGCAAAGAAAGAGCAAAGGAAGGAGCCAAGTCACTTATGCTATAGTTTAAGCTAGAATCCTGTCTCTGTTGGAAGTGGGATACAAACTGGTTGGTTTCCTGGCAAGGTTTTCAGGGTGGCGGGGTGGGTTCAAAGGCTGCAACCCTGGTATTGGTTACTTCAGGGTGGGGAGTAAGGCAATCTCCAAGCACTGGTTTAGGTCATGCATTGTACCCTCTAAGGTTGAGCTTCACTTTGACTCAGGTTTTATGCATGGAGTCTGCACCAAATCTATTACTTTAGACCTGCTCAAAGCATCTGTATCAGCCTGGTACTGTTCTGTATCTTCCACAGATGTCCTATGAACATTTCTGTCTCTCGACTCCATGGAGCTGTGCATTCAATTTATTTATTTATTAATTTTAAATAGAAATCAAATTAAATTACTTCTGAAATTCTGGCTATGCCCCTGCTTCATGTGTGCTGGGATTATTTGAATGAACTAATGTTATTCTTCCTTCAAAAAGACCATTTCCAGCCTCTGTCCAACCTGGCTGGCCTGCAGTTGCAGCTGTTTGTAAACTATAGCCTGTTGGGAGAGAAAATAAAATTCACTACACTGCTTTAGATCTGCAGGCAAGGTATGGCTCTTTATTTCTCTGAGCTGTAAGCCTTGTGTCTGGAAGGTTTCTGGTTTGTACCCCCCCATATACCATTAGGACCCCAGACATAAGAGGGGGTAAAGGGGGATTACATAAATGAAATCTTCCCTGGTTCCTAGTGATCCCACTTGCCATTTGATTGCCAGCCCTAGTGTAATTGAAATTAACCCTGGTGTCTAGTAGTCCCCCCATCCTTCAGTCGCTGGTCCTAGTATGTGAACTTCATTCCCTGGTGACTAGTGGTCCCCCTGCCCTCTGATTTCTAGCCACTGTAAATTGCAAACCTCTCCCTGTTGTCCAATGTTTCCCCCACCCTCTGATCCTTGGCCAGGGTATCATAACTCCCTGATGTCTGGTGGCACCCTCCCACCCACTGATCCCCATCCTTGTACACTATTACAGAGTCCCTGGTATCTATCGGCCCCCCATGCACTGTGGGCACCAACCACCCCCACTGCCAACCCCCTTACCTACCTAGCCAGTGCCATGGGAGTCCATTCAGTGACTGGCACAACCCTCTTCTGGCCACCACAGCCAGCCACTGGATGTGATGACAGGGAGCATGCATCCCCTGTACTGTAAAGGGAATAATGTTTATATATTTGGACCAGCAATACGAGGGTAGGGGGGACCACTAGGCACCAGTGATGATTTAAATTACACTGGAGCTGGCCATCAGAAGGAGGGGGGACCACTGGACACCAGGGAGAGGTTTTTATTTTACCAGGACTAGTGACTGGCGGGAGAGGGGACCACTAGGCACCAAGGCATAGATAATTCTTCGGGAACTGGGCAATTGGAGTGAGGGAAGAGCCAGTTGCAGAGGCACAAATCTGCTGCCACTTCCCATGCAGATGTGCCTGTAATAGGCATACAAATGGCCCCTTAACACCTTGCATGCCCCAAAGGGCTAGGAACCAGGGATGATTTAACTTATGTAATGGGATATGAATACAGTGCAGGGCTTCAAAAAGGCATGGGATAGGCATAAGGGAGCAATACAGATGAGTATGAATAAATAGGCCATTGACAGAGAAAAAGCCTATGGCACATTCATAAGGTAGAAAAAATGAGCAGACAGGATGGGCCTTGGGGTCCTTATATGCCGTCAGCATCTATGTTTCCGTGTTTCTGTGTTTCATTTGCAAGGGGCTGTCTGAATATTGCACTGTGAGCTACTGGTACTATTGGAGCTGGTGGCACTGTTCCTTGCACTTACAGGATCCATGTTGGGGCAGTACTACATGGCTTAGCGCTGCATTGACATGCCTTATATTTAGTCGGATAGCACTGGTGTGCTATCTATCTGTATATAGCATCCTCAAGGTCTTGGGCAATGGCAAGAGTAGCACACAACTTTACACTCCACTTTGCCCATTTTTATGTTCACAGTGCACACACACAGTGAGCATTTTGTTATGAGAGTGGGTTTGGAGAGGTGAGGTACTGTTAGACCAATGCAGAGCAGTCTAAAAGGGGCTCATCAGTGCCACACTAATTATCAGCCATGCTGATCGTTACTCTGTTCTGGCTTGCTGGGTGGAAACTTCATGTAGATCAAAGAGAGTTGATGCACAAGGTGGGGTGGAAAGGATGAGAAGGGACTTGGCAAGGTTAGAGGAATGGTCAAATGTATGGCAGCTTAGATTCAATGCTAAGAAGTGCAAGGTAATGCACCTGGGAAACAAAAACCCAGGGGAAGAGTACACAGTGGGGGGTGAGATACTAACAACAACAAAAATGGAAAGGGACCTGGGGGTAGTCATATCAGATGACCTAAAGGTGGGAAAGCAATGTGAGAGGGCAGCAAGGAGGGCTGGGGGGATACTGGGATGCATAGGGAGAGGCATCACCAGCAGAAAACAAGAAGTTATTATCCCTCTGTACAGACAGCTTGTGAGACCACATCTGGAGTACTGCGTGCAGTTCTGGAGACCCAATCTCCGCAAAGACATAGACAGGATGGAAGCTGTCCAGAGGAGGGCAACCAAAATGGTGCAGGGTCTGCACTGGAAGACATATGAAGTGAGACTTAAGGAGCTTAATATGTATAGCCTCGAGTAAAGGAGGGAAAGGGGGGACATGATAGAAACTTTCAAGTACCTCAAGGGAATCAACAAAGTCCAAGAGGGTAGCATCTTTCAAAAAAAGAGTGTGCAAGAACAAGGGGACACAATTTGAAAATAGAAGGGGTGGCTCAGAGGTAATTTAAGGAAGTATTTTTTACAGAGAGGGTTGTGGATGCATGGAACAGCCTTCCAGAGGAGGTTGTGGAGTCAAAAACAGTGGTGGAATTCAAGCATGCATGGACAGTCATAAGGCAATTCTAGGGGGTTGGGGTAGGAAGAAGTAGGCTGCTGGTTAACTAGGATCTGCAGCTTATCCATCAGGTAGGGAAATGGGCAGACTGGGTGGGCCAAGCGGTCCTTATCTGCTGTCAAATTCTATGTTTCTATGTAAAGGAGAGAGACAACCCAATCGGTGGGTGCCTCCTTTGATCTACATAAGGCCACCCAGCAAGCACAGCTGATCTGTCATAATCAGCCTGCTGTGGTCCCTTACCCCAACAAAATACCCATTGCTGGCTACAAGCCCCAACCTCACCCACTTTCATTGTACAAAACTAGGGAGCCCACCCCCAGTGCTGCCAATTATAAAGAAAGCCCTCTCTCAGTCTCTGCCACCACTTAGATGTTAATATTCTGGCATGGGGATGCCCAATCCCCCATGATGGCTGCTACCCCCACCCTGCTCATTTTGATTGTACAACACTTGGGAGCCCACCCCTGGTGCTGGCAAATATAACACCAACACTGGGGGTGCCAAATTGCCAGTGTCAGTACCTGAAATAAAGGAAACCATCCCTCCTAGTTTTTTTGTGTGAAATACACCCTACATACAAACATACGAACATATGATCATACAAAAAATGCCAGCAGATTAGGCCATGAGGTCTATTGAGTCTGCTCGAGAAAGGCAGCTCACAGCTTGATAACTGCTGCTGCCCCCCCTCCCATCTCCTTTCCATCCCTCCCCTGATTTCCATGGACTTTACCCTTCCTACCTGTACCTTTCACATGTATATATCCCATCCCTTCTTAAAACCTCCCACTGATTGCTTTGCTACCAACTCCTCAGGTAGCATATTCCAAGGCATCACTACCCTTTACATGAAGTAATGCTTTTTCATGTCTCTTCTGTACTTCCTATTAAAATTCTATAAAAAAGAAAACTGTAAAAAAGAAAACTGTCCATCAATGCCTGTTGCTGCCACCATTGTTACTGTCCTCTCACCACCCCCCCCACACTCAGCACCCCCCCCAAGCTCTTACTTACCTACAGGTGGTCCAATGACATAACCCTCTCTGGACCAGAGACACGTCTTCACTTTTCAACTCTGGACTGTGAACTGAGGAAATCAGATACTGTAAGTTAAATGTATTTTAAGGGGTTTCCAACTTGATCATTTTTTTATATTTTTGTCCAAAATTTTCAACATAGCTTTTTTGGGACCCCACCTCATGAACAGTGACATGGAAATTAGGCAAATCTGTTCCAAAAGGTGCTTTCATAGTCGCTGTCTGAGATCTCCTTTCAGGCAGGATTTGAAACTTTTCTCCACCCTTGTTTATGTGGCTGGATCATAAGAAGGCTATGGTGAAAATTTTGGGTTCAAATATTAAAAGGAAACAAAGTTATGAGCCTACATTGAAATTTATGAATGCAGGCTCCTAACCTTGGTAATTTTCAATATTTTGACCCCATATTTTCAACATAAACATTTCTCCACAGCACTGCATCAATGTAACAGCTGTCATTTTTCAAATCCTGGCCAAAATGTGTTTTCAAACTTGTGGTGCAAAACCACCTTCCATGCCCAATTTGAAAATGTTCTTCACCCTTTTTCATGTGGTTGGCCATAAGAAGGCTATATATGGTCTTAAGAAGGCTATGTTGAAAATTTAGGGTAAAAATATTACAAAACAACAAAGTTATGAGTGTGTATTGAAGTTTTTCAACTAATGCTCATAACTGTGGTAATTTTCAGTATTTTGACCCCAAATTTTTACAGTCATTTTTTTCACACCACTTCATGAATGTGACAGCTGTCATTTCTCATCCCCTACCCAAAATGTGTTTTCACACTAGTGCGCAAAATGACGTTTTTGTCATTGTTTTATAAATGACACTTGTCATGCTCAGAAAGAGCAGTCATAAAAATATTATGTTGAACATTTGGGGTAAAATGTGAAAAAACAACTTAGTTATGAGGAAATGTTGAATTGTTCCAATTCTGGGCCAAAATGTAGGAGCCCACTTAAAAGTAGATATTGCCTCTCAGCTGCCCTATTCTAGGTAATTACAATTTAACAATGTGTAAAAGCAGGATGCTACTGAAAATGAGACAGTGCATCTCATCTACTGTATCTTTGGTAAATATATAATAAAAATGTGCACAAGCAAGACCCAGTACAACAGCAGTAACAGCAGTGAACATTTGGCATTGACAAATGCTTGTTGAATATCGGGCTCCTGCTATCTTGTTTGGTGTATCAAACTGTAAGTGGAACTATGGATAACAGGTTTTTTTATAGTCCATATATAGTTTTGCTTCTGATGTGAAGAATGAGATTGCTGTCCATTTACATGGAAAGTAGTGTAGGTAAATAGACTCAAACCATGTATTGTCTAGTTTCCATTTGGGATAAAAGTTCTTTCCCCAAATTATCTAAAACATATATTCATATATTCATAAATCCACTTATCTTCCAAGTCTGGATTTCTGGGTGAGGGTAAAATATGTTCAATGTGGAATGTTACTCTTGCCAGCTCCTGTTTTGCACAAGACGGTATAATGCATTTTTTGCACAGGTGCGCCAGTTTAAATTATTGTTAACCTTAAATACAGTGTTTGTTAAATATATGTTTTTAAGATGTATGTTAGTTGTTAATTTTTAAACCAATTTAATTATATTGTAGTGACATTCATGTTAATCAATACATTTTAGTTGAACTCCTTGAACAGAGGATGATGCTGCTATTGCTTCTTTGCATCTCTGTGCTGCTATATTATGCTGTTTTTGCATATTATTGTATTAGGTCCCTATTTTATTGTATTGCATGTGATTTATTGTATGCATTTAACTTTTTGTGTGTGTCTTTTACTCATTTGTATGCTTTTGCTTTTTTTTCATTCTCCTTTCTCCTTGTATCTTCCCTCAAGGATGCCTCTGGAAACAAGCTGCTTTACAGCCCAGCAGACCTTTCCTAGAAAAATGTTTAAATAACTAAATATATTAATTTATTTATCATCTTTGGCAAGGATAGGCATGTGCCAGTTCCATAGTAAACTGGCTATCATGGTAATCTAATACATATACAAGAGTCATTTCCAGGTGTGAAGGGGGAGGGACTATAGTAGGAGGGAACAGATACATTATGACACAATATGATGAAGGCTTAATAAATCTCTAATGCAGAAAATATGCAAAAAAATACAAAATCCAGCTGGTAATGGTAAGACATTAATAATTTCAATAGGATGAAAGCCATTCCAAACAAGATGCAGCAGTTCCTGAGCGAGGCAAAAGGGAGCAGAGGGAGACAAAAAAAAAGAAAGAGGTGGACAGAGGTTAGTAATATAATCTAGTGATGGTCTTGCAAGAAAATAGGGGTACCAGCTGTAGAAACAGGAGGGCATGGTTTTCATGCAG
Source organism: Neoceratodus forsteri (assembly GCA_016271365.2). NCBI lineage: Eukaryota > Metazoa > Chordata > Ceratodontiformes > Ceratodontidae > Neoceratodus > Neoceratodus forsteri. The sequence goes on from CM057450.1 coordinate 1,533,341,845, forward strand.
AGGAAAGCTTTGACTGAGAGGGATGAGGGAGCGGAGTGAAGGAAGGCAGTTGGAGGTTGTTCTTAGTGGTGTCGAGGTAAAAGAAGATGGCAGTTTACCCAGTGCAGATTTTGGAATGAGGGATTGCAAAGGAATGGGAGTTGATAGAAGGGAGGGAGTAGGAGGAAGAGAGGGGAAGAAACAAGGAACTATCAACAGAGAGGAGAGACCTAAACCAGAAGTTGAAAAGGGAGGAGACATATAGACTCTGTCTGGAGAAAAAGGCCCATTGGTACCTCATGTCTGCACATTCCTACCTAACCAACTGAAGGAGAGAGCCCTAGGGTGTCCTCATTCATTCTTATCTTCTTCCTCTCTGGTGTCTTTAACAAAGCCTTTGTATCTGTCCCACCTTCTTTTGAATCCCCGCTCACTGATTTTGCACAGACCCCCCCCAGCAGTCTAGTTCATCCTTCCACCACTCTACATGAAAAAGTACTTTCTGGTGTCTCTTCAACTTGCTCCCTGCCTGCTTCATGGAGTTACCTCTGGTGCTTGTGTTACTATTCAGTCTGAACAATGCACTACCATCCACTTTATTTAACCCATGGAGGTATCTGTATGTTTAAATCATGTCACCTCTTTCCCTTCTTGCCTCAAGACATGCACATGTTCAGATCTGCTAATCTCGCAAAGAAAAGCAATAAACAAAAATTAAACTTCTTCTACAATTTGAGTCATTTTTGATGACAGTAGTAATCACCATATGTCTCAACCTTTGCCATATGTCTCAACCTTTGGGAACTGAAATGAGGTAGATAGACACTCAAAATGAGGGACAATAAGGAACAGTGACCCTCATAATGAGGGACGTATCCTCAATCATGGAGATACAAGTTCAGAACACTGTAGAAACCATTGTGTTTACTTATACAATGTTTGTTTTTAGTTAAGCATCTTACAGTATTATTAATTTGTGCTTTAAAGTCTGAATTTACAGCACATTCTCTATGTAGGCAGTACTTTTCCATGAGGGATGGATGAAGGACAGAGCAATTTTGAATGGTAAAATTAGGGATGTCCCTAGTAATCAGGGCCAGTTGAGAGGTATGGTAATCACAGATGATTTCAGGAATGTACAGTAGAATTCCATAAAGGCTCCATTTCTTTTCTCCATTCCTCCCCTCCACCTAGTGAGTCTGCTTCTAAGATTTTTGTCTCTCCCCTCCCTCATGGTAAAATGTCTGCCTGGCAGTCTGCCCTTACCTCTCACCTCACCCTTCTATGGTATAGCCTTCCCTCAGATCTCCAGTACTCCTTTTCCTCCTTCTCTTTTAATGTTGTCCTGTGACATCTTTGCATACAGTTGCACCTGCAATAGGCACCTATCATCTTCTGCTGCTTATTTAAGTCCATATTCTCTTACTCACCTCTTTCCAGTCCCTTCTCCTGTACTCCTACATGAACCCTTCCACAATGCAACTGCATATTATTGTGAATATTGTCATATTTGCCTCTGTGTCATTAGTATACCAGCACCTTTGGGGCTGTTAATTTATTTGTACTTATAAAATGGCACAGAAAAACCCTGAAACCTCATTGGCTAAGAGACATCACCTGACCATGAATTAAAAAGGAAGTGATGCACCATCAAGTGCCAGAACTCATAACAAAGGCAAAATGCTCTATCACCTACAAAATCAAACACTATTTATTGTATATAATTTTGCCATTTAAAATGTATTGAAAAAAATGTTATCTAAAAGAACATATTAAAATGTTTTATTTTACATACAATACATAAGAGCAGTGAATCATTTTATAAGTACAATAAGCCACTCCAGCATGTGTATTAAAGGATTTTAAAGTACTTCCCAGGGTCTTAAGGACGCTCAGTCTTTGACCTCATGCCTCCCTCCCCAAGGGTGTATTGAAATAATTCAATACCTGTCCTGCCATGGCTCACTACTTACTTGTACCTTATTTCCCTACAAATTGGATATTATTATTGTTGCTTATTTCATTGTTCAGTTCCAATTACTTCAGCTATACTTTTCTCCTCTTGTAATTCCCTCTCCTCCACTTGCACCTGGAAATAAGTTTCGGCTCAGTGTGCGTTTCCTGGTCAAGAAATTATAAATAAATGAATAAATACATTTCCTACACATCATTCGGTTGTCATTATATTAACAACACACTTAAGAGCTCCAAACTGATACTGATGATTAGTCTGTCTGGCCCAAAACAATGCCCAGCCAGCACCAGATTTTGGTGCTATGAACTGCATAGAGTAATTCAAGATCTATATTTTTCCATCTGCCATAACAATGTAGTGGGATACACAAATATCCTTAGCAAACAGGCTGCAGAGAAATACAAAGGGAAGAAAAGGATCTCAGGACTCAAACCAACTGCTCTTGCATAAATTAACAATTTATTTTCCTTTTCAACAGTATCTTTGCCAGCAGGACTGAATTCAGGAGCCATATTATAAAGTGCAGTGGGGAGGAGAGGTATACTGTGCTGGGGATCTTCTGACCAGAGCATCCATTAGGTCTTAAGAGGCAGACAGAAGGACGCCTTAAATTTAAAATGTTTTTTTTTCCGCTTTCATTTGGCACACTGGTTGGAGGGACATGAAAAGAATGAGAACAAGGGGATCATGGTGCTCAAAATGATAATTTTTGTATATAAATTAGCTTTTCATTTCATTTTCAACAGTGTCTTTCTAAACTAAACTATATTTAGGAGACATATTGTGAATGGAAAAGGGGAGGAAAGGCAGCTGAAGGTGTTGAATCTTATGACCAGGGTAGCCAATCAGGGTGCAGGAGTTGGACAGAAGGAAGCTGCAAAAGGATATACCTCAAGCAACTCTACAGTATATCATGAGAGTTCTCAGAGCATGAGGACCATGGAGCTGGAAGACAGTGTGAACAGGACATCCATGGAGTAGTATGAAGGTCCAAAGGGTATGCTGCTTGTTTCATCTCTTGTCATGGGACACAAAGACAGGCTGTGCACCAAAAGGAACTGGTGCAAAACCAACACACTGTGAGCAGTTTACTTAACAAAAGAGCTCACACTCACTGATGGAGAAATACAAAAAAGTTAAAATGCTGCAAAGTATTTTACTGCGGATTTACTAGCAAATATGGGTGGACAGAGAGTCAAAAGGCTGGAGCAGAGATTAAAGCACATTCTTTCATTTTCTTTCCTAATTTCAAGGTAGGACCTATCTGTTTCACCCACCAAGAGTCTGAACAAAATGACTAGCGTATAGCTGTAAATGGACCTGCAGTCTCTTCCCTTGGGGATATACCTATTTGTAGGCAATTTGGAAAGGCCTAGGAAAATCCTGTCTGGGTAATGTTGCATAGAGGAGTGTATTAAGGGAATGTGAAGTTATAAATTGGAAAAATCTAGCAAGGCCCTATCTGAGGTAATGATACACCGATGTTTACTTTCAGGGAGTGAGATATGAACTGAGGATAAGTATTTGAGAAGGACTAGCAACACCCTATCTGGAGTAACACTGAACAAGGGTTGCACTCAGGGATTGTGGGAAAGGAGATTAAACAAGTAGGCTACCTTATGCAGGAGGGAAATATCTCAATGTAGGGTACATCAAAGTAGGGGAAATAGAGATGGAACCTATAGTATTCATGTACTGGGGGTACAGGAGGGGGCCATTGGGGCAATTAGTTAGCAGCAGGACCTACATTGTCACACTCCTCCAGGATTATTTATGGATGTGTAAATGATTCCCACTGTGCTGCAGGTTGCTGAATCTCCATTCTGAGCCGGCAGCAATATGAGCAATAATTTACCAACTGCTGTGCAGGTTGGGGTGGAGGCTGGGGTGCCCACTGCTGCCCTTCTTCCTCAACAACCTCCTGAGATCTGCAGAGAGGTTGGAAAGTAGTAGGTAATGGGAGAAGCAAGTGGGTAGCAACAACTGGGAATGGAAAATGACCTGCAATTGCAACAATCAACCATTTTAACCCCACTTTGCAAAGCAGTGTACGCTACTTTGTCTCACTGGGGAGAACACTCCATTGCAATCAAGGCTGCAGCACCGGAAATGTCTTCCTGGGAGCATGGCAGTCAGGAATGGAGTACTTGGAAGAAGGCACTTAATGTAGGCAACTTTTGTAGTTAGAGTTCTGAGACTGTGGTCTATGCCTCAGATGAGGTTTGGAGGATGGTTCACTGTCTCCTAGAGGTGGCAGCAGATAGGTTACTTCCCCATAGAAGGACTACTTAAGGAATTGGGGGGGGGGTGCTAGATGTTATTGTTCATCATCTTGAGACAACAACCTGGCAGCAAAGCTGTTAGAAGCAGTAGAATACAGCTTTATGACATAAGTAAACTTTTATTGTACATCTGGCATAGAAAGTTAGTGATAAGCAACACGTTGCCTAATAAGTAATTTGGCATATTGGAGTATGGCTTGGTTAAAATAGATTATTCACTTTGGTAATGGCGTGTGCAGTTGACTTATTTACTTTATTTTTCTTGCTTTAAATATAGGAATAAATTACCAATTAATAAACTATTTAGGAGGAAAATACATCATCATCATCATCATCATCATCATCAGAGGTTAAATGAACTACAGAATACAAAGGGGTTACCTAGAAACATAAAGTAAAGAAGATTTATTTTTAAATTAATATAATGTAGCAAATAATGGGATTCAGAGGGTCAAATGAAGTGTTTGTGATTTTAAGGGTATTGACCCCACCCATAGCAAAGATAATTGAAGAATGTCTGAAGAAAAGTTTTATCTATCTATCTATCTATCTATCTAACACAGTTATCTGAATAAAGCAACTGCAGGATTGTGAATTGTAGATATAGGTGTACTGGTGCCTTATGAACACCTGTGGCAACTTATATTGTTTATAATAACAAACAGTAAAAATAGCATCTAGTGATGTGGGTCATGTCTAAACTTGTTTTCTTTCTGAAGCAGTTGCTTGTGTTTGGAACAGACTCCTCACAGTGTTTTTATCTCACAGGGCAAAGGGCCATGCTGGATCTCACATGGAAATTAGTGGGAAGAAAGTAATGCAAATAAGGAACATGGAAATGGCATAGGTCAGAGAGGGTACCACATCCGGGGGGGGGGGAGTCTAAAAGGGTAGGAAAACAAAGAAATTGAGTATGGTAGGTGTGATCATTGGAAAAAGAAAGGGTAAAAGACAGGGGTCCTGAAGGATGGTTAACTTAAATGCAAGGGACCAGATTTTCAAAGGCCAGAGAATGATGAAGGGTGCTTGCATCAAAAACAACAGACACAAGGAGCAGGATGCGTCAAACTTTGCACCAGTTCTGATTTTCAAATGGTGCTTGCGTCACAAACAGGTCTGCATGCACCAGAGTGGCTTGCCCCATGCTTGCACCAAAAAAATGCCTGCACCATGTTGGAAGGCATGCCTGCATCACTGAAATGATGCACCATCCCCTTATTTGGGATTTTCAAAGAATGCAAGTCCTGTTCTTGTGCCTAAGATGCCTGTTGCTGTTAGACCAACCAGAGCAGGTCTAAGGGACAATAGAGCATGTAAAGAGACCCAAAGCAGGTGGTCAGACCTGACTATGCTACTATTAAGGGCCAGTGTTCTCCTGCAGGAACTAATTTAGAACATTCTGGGGGCTTAGTTTTGGCCATTTCATCTGCCTTTTTGTTTTACTTAGCTTGCGTCATTGTCGTCCGGTGCATCATTTTTTACTCAACTTGCATTATTTGTTTGACTCAACTTGCACCATTTTTACTCAGTTTGCACCATTTTTACTTAGTTTGCACCATTTTTGTACTCATTTTGTGTCATTTTCCTTCCTTGAGTAATTTTTTTGACTCAACATGTACCATTCATTTTGGTGCAGCTTGCATCATTCTCATCCCTTATGCCATTTTGTTGATGCAGTGGACCTCTTGGATCAGTTTGGGTGACTTTGTCACAAAGATTGCTTTTCTTGCAAAATATGGCGCACAATATTTGGCACACCTACACCTGACTCAAGCTGGTTGTTTGATGCAGCCTGCGTGGATCTAAGGGCCCTTTGAAAATCTGTCCCAAGATGTCTAGGGAACAACTTGAGTGATCTCCAGGCAGTGGGGGCAGAGGCCATATTTGATCTGTTAGCCATAACATAAACATGGGCAACAAGAAACAGCAATCATGGCCTGGCAGTACTAAACTATTTACTCTACTGGAGGGACAAGCAGAAAGGCAATGGGTGGCACTGTACATTACGGATGGCATAGAGTCCAGAAGATACTACTTGGGAGAAGGAACATAAGATAGAGACAGTTTGGGTACCATGGAAAATGAAAAGGGAAAACGATTAGGGTTACAGTGGCATACAGACATCTGAACCAGAAAGAGGATGAGGAAAGGGAACTGGAGTAGGAGATCAGGATAGCATAAGCCAAAGGGGAGGTGGAATTGGTAGAAGACCTAAATATGCTGAATGGGGACTGGGAAGCCCTGGCAGTCAGCAGTGCCAGAAGTAAGGTGCAAGGGGAGGTGATGCAGGACTACTTTCTTTTGCAGTGGGTCAGGTTACTGACAAGGGAGGGGCTGGCCTTGGTCTAGTTCTAACAAATGCTGAGATTAAAAGAGAGGTAGAAATGAGGAAACCACTGAAGTCTGGTGACCATAATACACTGTGGTTTAAAACAACCACAGGAACACATCAATACAGCTCAAAAATCTTAGTCCTGGACTTCAGAAGCACACATTTTTGCAAGATGGGGAAAGCACTGAAGAAGGCAGTAGGTGTAAAAGGAGTGGAAGAGGCAGAAGCTAGATGGGATACAATGAAGAAGGGTATGCAGTAGGTGACAGCACTGCATGCTTGAGTTGTGGTGCTATTTTCAAGTTGCATATCTGTACTGTGTTATGTTGTTATATAGCATTTTTGACACAGTATCTGATTATGAACTCCTGGGTCATTCCTGTAAATGGAGCCTGTGCTAAAGTGACCATATCTGGCTAACAAAAACAATGAATGAGTAAAGAAATCAACAAACAAACCAATGAGTCAATCAATCATTTGATGAGACAGGTCAGGAAGAAAAAAGGACAAGAAACCAGTTTGATTTTCCAGAGGGGCTGTACAGATAGTAAAGGCAAAGCAGGCAGCATTCCACAAACACAGAAGGAAACAGAACAATGCCAAAATCATGGTTAGAAAAAGTATCGTAAAGATAGAACTGACAAGGGCAGAAGCAGTTAAGGAGGGGGAGAAAACCTTTAGGTACATTAGGAACAAAGTAAATATAAGCAGTCAATTGCCAGATTAGAGAAGGAAAGGACATAGGTTGAGGATGATGGGGAAAAGGCAGATATTAAATTAATAATTTTGTCCAGTGTTCACCATTAAGGGGGTAGGCACTTCTAGAGTGTTGTGGTGGAGGCAAAAGAAAGGGGGTGAGTAGACTGGAGTTAGGACCAGTCTCAGAGGAAAGGATGATCTGGGTATCTCAAAGCCCTGAAAGTAGACAAAGTACTTGGCCCTGATGGGTTTCTGTGCAGAACCAGGTTGTGCATTAGAGAAAGAGTAAGGTGTCTCAGGATGTCTCAGTTTCCTGCTGCCTTGGTGGTGCAGCTGGTAATGCAACCAGAGCGGTATTCTTGGTAGCTTGGGTTCAGTCCCAGCTAAGGCACTTATTTCTTTTTCTCTTCTATTTATTTAGGTTCCTGATGGGTTACACTCTAGGATGCTGAATGAAGTGAGGCAGTCATTGGCAGTTCATCAGATCTATTTAAATCCCAGCACCTTAGAGGGGCACGAGGGGGGACATCAGCTCGGATTCTGCCTCTGTCCCTCCCAACAATCACCACAGAGCTGGGTTGAAGAGCCCTTTGGCTGGGCTGGAAGCAGCCAGTCTTTTCCCTTCTTCCTGTCTGTAAGCCAGAAAAAAGGTAGGTAGAGTCTTCCTGGGGCCAGAAGTGGCCAATAAAAAAAAGTGCCTGGAGCACCAAATCGGGTGCTCTCCACTGAGGAAAGGCACCAATTGGGTGCACTAGAGAGGGATGTACCGGCATCAACAAAGGACTGCCAGCCCTTTAAAATAGAGCACATTATATCACCACCATCACCCACAGCCTGATACGAGTTATGAGAGGGACATTAGCTCAGATCCTGCCTCCAACCCCCCCCCCCATGATCACCACAGAGCAAGCCTGAATGTTGCTTGGGGCTAAGGCTAGAAGTGCCCAGACTTTTCCATCTCCTAATCTGAAAGCCAGCGGGAAGGCAGGTAGAGTCTTCCTTAGGCCAGATGCAGCCAACAAGGGAAGTGTCTGGAGCAACAATCGGGTGCTATCCACAGAGGAAAGGCACCAACTGGATGCACAAGAGAGGGAGGCACCAGTATGAACAAAGGGCTGCCAGCCCTTTAAATTAAAACACATGAAATCACCGCTGCCACCCGGAGTCAGAGAGGCGTCACGAGGTGAATATCAACTCAGATCCTGCCTTCATCCTCCCTGACAATCACCGCAGATTGTGCCAGAACAGTACATGGAGCTAGGCAAGAAGCTGCCAGACTTTTCTCTCTCTCTCCCTGTCTGTAAGCCAGAGGAAAGGTAGAGGGAGTCTTCCTGGGGCCAGGAGCAGTCATTAGAAAAGCATCCATAGTACCAATCAGGTGCTCTATACAGAGGAAAGGCATCACTCGGGTGCACCAGAGAGGGAGGCACTAGCATCTTGCTCCCTACAAGAAGTCCCTACCAGAAGCAGTCCTCTGCACTGCAGTCCAGCATGTTAAGGGCTGCAGTGCAAAGGGCACCATTGAAGAGGAGTTTGTCTGGAGTCAGCTGTGAGGCAGCTGTCAGTCAGATATGCTGCCTTCTTCTTCTCTTACATCTGCAAACCTCCAACAGGATTATTATAGGGACTATTCCTCCATCTGCAAGGCAAAATCTGTAAATTACTACTTGCCCTTGAGACTGTGGGACTGCTTCACCTATTGGTGTTTCCTGTTCGACTCTAATTATGAAACTAGGTGACCAAATTGACCATATCTGGTTATACCTGTTTTTCTAGATTCCATACTAAATGCTCATGGGACTATGGGACTGCTTTAACTATGAGTGTGCCTGCAGTCGTCCAACTAATTACTATACTGGGTAACTTAGCTATACCCTATCTGGATATTACCTTATTTTTAGTTTCAGCACAAAACTTTTAATTATTGCGTTGATCTTTTGTATTATTGTATTGTGGTGTGACTATTACACTGCTTTTACCTATTGTGGTTGCCTGTTTAGTTAGCTAATTAAGTATCCTAGCTGCACCCTATCTGGGTATACCCTTATTTCTATTTCCAGTTATGGAAATAGCTTTTTTAGTATGATCAATTGTATTCTGGGTTAATTCAGTTTTGCTTGTTGCTACTGCTGATAGTTAAACATCGAATGTCCTAATCAACTGGGTATAGCCTTATTCAATGGTTCTGTATAGAGATGGGGTACTGAGGGGAGACAATCAGTTGTGGTGGCCATGGAGTGCTGTTCTCTAGGGATATACTCTGGGCGAGGGGTTACTGCTCCATCTGCAGAACCTTGGCAGAGCTTCATACTCAGCTGGAGTTAGCAAGAGAATAAATATCTCAGTTGCATCACCAGTTCAGCAGGAGAACACCCTCCCCACCCCCACTCCCCCAGAGGCCCACTGGGACAGGAGGTGGAGAGTGGTGGGGAGAGGGAGGAGGAGGATGGGGAAGGAGGTAGAGTTAGCCAGAGAGACATTGTCCAGCCCAACACAATCCAGATGACAAACCACTTTGCACCCCTAGAGGAGGCTCAGATGCCTGACTCCACTGGGGGTGACTCTGAGTCAGACGGAGGAAAAGGACAGATCAATGTGATAGCTCCAGGGTGGATGAACAGGAGCAAGTCTACCAGAAGAGTCTTAGAGATTGGGGACTCAATGATTAGGGGAGTTGAAAGGAGTGGTAAGAGGGGGGGTTGGAGGGAAAGGGGATGGTCTGGGGCATCCCTGGTGCATCGGAAATACAGGATTTAGAGAGAATAGTGAGTATGCAGGAGTGGGGGAAAGAGGGTGGTGGTACATCTGGGTACCAATGATATGGTGAACCACTTAGTGGAGATGGTGAAGTGGAACTTTCACAGACTGGAAGACAGATTGACAACACACTCAGCCTCCCTGGCCTGTTCTGAGGTCCTCCCAGTGTGGGGTAGGGAGGGGAAGAAGGATAGAATAAGGAGGGATGAGACAAATGATTTTAATGGGTGGCTTAAGGGATGGTGTCGGAGAATGGGTACCACTTGGGGGGGCTGTGGGGACTTCTGGGATAGGAGTCATTTCAAGGGTGATGGACTCCATCTCACAAGAAAAGTGGCCAGTGTGCTGGGACAGAAGTTTAATGTCTATATCAGACAGTTAAGCTAACTGCAGGGAAGACTGAGACTAGGGGAACCATGGTGATAGGAGAGAGTAAGGTGCACCTAGCTAGTACTCCCCCTATATCTGGGGGCTTGCATCAGCACCATGGGTAAAAATAGAGTTGAGGTTCAAGCTGGGAGAGGGGAAGGGACAATAGAGAGGGGAACACAAAGTGTGCAATCACCACAAAAAACAAGACACTAAGAAGACTAAGGAAGAATAAAGGAGTAAGACAGGTAAATGGCAAAAAGGGTTTGGGAGTTAGATGGAAAGGGGGCTGCCTTAAAGCCAGGAGCCCAGGTAGTAAAATCAGTGATTTCCAAGCAATGATGGCAGACACTGAGATGGACCTTTTGGCCAGCACAGAGACTTGGGACTCAGAAAATAATGACTGGGACCTGACAGTCCCTGGGTACAGAATGTTCAGGACAGATCAAGAAAAATGTAGTGGGGAGACATAGCCCTTTATTTTCAGGGATGGCATTAAGGCTGTGTAAGATGAGCACATCAGGGGTAGTAATGGAGAGGCAAAGTTGTTGTGGGTGCAACTCATGCTGGCCTCAAGCAATAAACTACAGTTGGGGGTGATGTACAGACCACCAGGGCAAGGAGAAGAGAGGGACAGGGCACACAGGGAAGAAACAGAAAGTGGAATGGCAAAGGGGAAACTAGTGGTAGTGGTTGTCCTGAACCTGCAGGATATTGATTGGGATGATCCAGTGATGAGGACCACCAGAAGTCAAGCCTTGATGCATATATTCCAGAACTATCAGCTGGTACAGCTAGTTAAGGAACCCACCAGGCAGGCTGACATTCTCGATCTGTTGCTCACCAACTCAGAGCAACTACAACTCCGTTTGGTTCAGACTGGTCCTTGGAACCAGAAAACCCCAATCAAAAACTGAGGTCCTTGATTTCAGAAGGGTGGACTTCAACAGGTTGAGGCAACTGGTCTGGGACAAATTAGTTGGGGTAGACAGCATAGGAGGTGTGGAAGAGAGATGGGGTAATAAAGGGGGCCATTATTGAGGCATCTAAGTTATGCATGAGAATGGTAACCAAAAGTAGAACTTACAACAGACCATTATGGGTCCTGGTAAGAGCCAGGGAAGCAGTGAGAGCCATAAAAACATCCTTCACCAGCTACAAAGAAAAGCAGGGAGAGGAAGAATGGGCGGAATACATATTGAGAAATAAGGAGGCAAAGAGGGTGGTTAGGGAGGCAAAAGCAGACACTGAGTTGCATATTAAGGAGGGGGCAAAGAGTGGAGCAAAACAATTCTCCTGGTGTATTAGGGAAAAAAGGAAGAAAGGAGGGGGAATTGTTCAGCTATCTGAGTGAGGTAGGGACAGAGGAAGACATGCAAAAGACTGATGTCCTTAATGATTACTTATGGAATGTCTTCAGAAGGGAAAAGAGAGGGCCCTTGCCAGATCATCATCAAAGTGACCCCAAAGGGGGCCCTGGAGATGAGGCAGTCAGTATTTACATGCAAAAGGGTCCAGTAAGGGCTAGCAGCTGTAAAGATAGATAAGGCCTTGGGACCAGCTGGGATGCATCTAGGAATGCTTAGGGAACTGAAAGCGGAACTGGCTGAACCCTTAGTAGGACTATTCAGTACCTCATTATTGAAGGGGTAGTTTTGAACAACTGTAGGGAGATGGACATAGTTCCACTCAATGGATGGGGGACAAGGAACAACCAGGGAACTGCAGAACTGTCAATCTTACCTCCCTAGTAGGGAAGCTGACGGATTCACAGAGCAAAGAGGACCTCATGGACGAACCTTCATTTTCTGGTGGCCTACCGCCCCCTTCAGTTGGTTTCGTCCATGGCTTTTGAGTTCTTCACTTTCAAAGTTTTTAATTTTAATTCTGATTTTAAAGTATGAAGGAGTTATATGATTGTTTGATATTTTCACTGTCTTTTTACATCACTGTGTAACCCCCTCCCTCGGGTTACAGCATCAGGGTAGTGTACTTGGTCATAAACCATTGGACATTTGTTTGGGGTTTTCACAGCCCAGGTCTTATGCATTAATTTTGTCACCTTGTCACCTCCAAGGGGCTGCTTGATTTGGGAGTACCCTGGGGGGGTGCCCTTTCTATTTGTCACAGGAGTACGCAGGCAGGAAGGTGTGAAGTGACGCTGAGTGAGTGGGACTCACTTTTTGGTTCTCAGGAGAAGGAAACCAGGCTGCGACTGTATACTGTGTCCCCTGACTGGGGGAGAGAATGCCTATGCCTTGTTCACAGCAAGGAATGCGTGGCTATGAGGGAGAATTGAACTTAAATCTGAGGCAACATATCAGAGCCAAGAGAAGAAGCAGAGTTCACGTCTGTGTGGGAAGTGCCATGCTGAACGAGTCCAAAGGGTACAGGTTATGGAATTGGGTGGAGTAGCACCTTAGTTGGATCAGACTCCTGGCCTGAAAGGAATATGTAAGGCCATGGGTATGAGGACCGATCAGTGGGAGTGACTGTGAGCTAAGTCACCCCATGGGGACATGCCGCCCATAGTTCACGAAAGCAGTCACCCAAGAGTGTACCATGGCAGTCAGAGATAATGGTAGTGAGGATCCACTGCTCTAAGGTGTGTGGTCAGTGAGACCCTGATTGAATTGAAGCATTTGAGTTTTTGGTCCTGCTATAGGCTAGAGGGACAGTGTAGATATGAGGGAATTATGCCTCATGTTGCCAAGGATGTGTATGCTGCCTGAGTGTTAGGGGTCATTTGTTTAACACCCCTCGATATGGACACTGAAACAAAGGATAAAGGACATTTCAGACTTTCTATCAATCTGATTCTCTCTGTTCAAGTGAACATGTCCCACAGCTGATCTGGTTATTCATTTGCTATCAATTTGCTATCTCCATGGAGAAGTTCTTTTATTAAAAGGATCATGCTGTTTCTTCAGATGAAGTTTGACTCCAGTTTTTAAAATGCATGTAGTTTGCAACTAACTACAGTTTCCTTCCAGCTAAGTGCCCCAGTGTGAGCCAAAGCACCCCCCCCCCCAAGTTCAGAAGAACTGGTAAACATAAATCATCGTTAGTGTTTCTGCTGTGGTCCCCTTCCCCATGGACTTTACCGCCAGCATACCCCTAGACACCAGAGATGGGTGGGCTACAACTGTTTGTATGTATTGTTCTCACTGCACACATGTTTACTTTGGTGAATATTCAAATGAGTGGTATATTTAAGCATGTTATTAGTGACCAAGTTCTGTCCCCTGGTGAAGCCTTCTGGGTAAGGCACTACATAGCGGTGTTTGGCCATTGTGTCTTTGCTCGAGATACTTTAATAAATTTAAATACAGTCAGCCGTATGTGCACCATTTGTTCATTTGTATTATTTTGGCCTTCTTTAAAAGGTTTGGTGGCACCTCTGGGAGAAGTCAGTGTGTGCATTTTTTGTGTGGTTGTTCTGAAGGTAAATAAGGCAGTGGATCCGAATGGGATATATCTGGGGTTGGTCAGGGAATTGGCAGCAGAACTGGCTGAAACCCTAGTAGGACTATTCAATAGCTCATTACTGATGGAGTAGTTCTGAAGGACTAGAGGGTGTTGGACACAGTTTCACTCCATGGGGGGTGCAAGGAACAAGCAGAGAACTAGAGACTTATCAGGCTTACCTCTGTGGTAGGGAAACTGATGGATTCACTGATCAAAGATTACCTTGTGGCCTACCTAGAGAACAGTAGTCTCCAGGAGATTAAATAGCATGGGTTTGTGCCAGGGAGTTCTTGTCAGATTAATCCAATAGTTTCCTTTGGGTGATAAGGGCATTGGATAGGGGCCACACTGTGGATTTACTCTACTTTGACTTCAGCCAGGCTTTTAGTTTGGTGCCTCGCAGACGATAGCTGAAGAAGATGGACAATCTGGGTGTAGCTAGGCACATATCAAGATGGGTAGGTTACTGGCTAAAGAGGAAGCAGCAGAGAATTGTGATTAATGGGGTCAAATCAGAAAAGAAGGAGGCCATGAGTGGTGTACCACAGGGATCTGTTGTGGCCTGGTTCTCATCAATATGTTCATCAGTGACACTGGAGAAGGAATTCAGGACAGGTTGTTTCTCTTCACAGATTACACTAAGCTCTATGGGAAGGTGGATAGCAATGAGGGAATCAGGGAAAATCAGAGTGACCTACAAAGACTAGAGGGGTGGTCTAAGGTTTGACAGTTGAAATTCAATGCCAGAAAGTGCAAGGTGATGTACCTAGGGAACAAGAACCCCAGGACAGAGTACTGGATGGGTGGGGTTAGACTTTGCACTATGGCTGAGGAACAGAATCTAGAAGTTATCATTAGTGTCTCCCCAAAACAATCAAGCCAGTGCAACAAGGCCTATAGTAAGACAAAGAGGATGTTGGGATGTATCAGGAGGGGAAATGAAAGAAGAAAAGAGGTAATACTACCCCTTTATGGACTTTAAGTGAGGCCACACCTGGAGTGCTCTGCTCAGTTCTTGAGTCCTTGCCTCAGTAAAGACAAGAGTAGGCTGGAGACAGTGCAATGAAGGGTTGCAAAGATGATTCAGGGCCAACAGGACAGGTCTTATGAAGATTGCCTCAAGGTACTGGACATGGACTCTCTGCAGACCAGATAAGAGAAGGGGATATGATAGAGACCTTCAAGTTCCTGAAAGGAATAAACAAGGTGAACTTCAGGGAATTATTTAGCATTATTAACAGTTTTAAGTCACAAGGGCACAAGTATAAAACTGACAGGGGGAAGGGAGCTTCAAGAGGGATATGAGAAGGTATTTTTTACAGAAAGAGTGGTGGAACCATGGAACAGTCTACCAGTCAAGGTGGTGGGCACTAAAATCATTAATGGTTTTAAGTATGGTTGGTACAACGTGAAGGGTATAGTGGTTATTCAAGGCAACAGTAACAGGGAGTGAATAGAGATGGCTAGTACCTGTATAGACAATAGGACCCGGAGTTAGATAGGGAACCATGGGCAGACTGGATGGACCATCAGTCTTTCTTTACTGTCACTGTATATGTTTCTTTGTTCCTAATTGTTCCCTAGAGATGAGGTAGTTACAGCAGAATGAAGTGTAGCAAATGTGGTGCTGCTTCACATGAGTGGAGACAGAGACAACATGGTAAATTACAGAATAGTTAGTCTAACTTTGATTGTGAGCAAACTGATGAAATTCATCATTAAGGAACAGACAGTGGTACTGATGGAGGTAAATGGATTGCAGGACAGGAAACACCATTGATTTGCAGCGAGGAGATCTACCCATACTACCACAACTGATTTCTTTGATTGGGTTGCAAAGGTGTGGATAGGTGCCAAACAGTGGATGCTCTGTACCTTGACTTTAGCAAGGGCATCAATTCCATTCCCCACAGAAGGCTCATAAAAAACTGAGCAATCAGGGGTTAGGCAACAAACAGGCCACGTGACTAATCAAACAGTCTTGGGTGCAGGAGGAAGGTGGTTATCAGTGGGGAAAACTCATTCCCAGGGGAGTCATGAGATGGGTGCCACAGAGAACAGTTCCGAGTTTGGTGCACTTCAGTATCTTCATCTGTGATATAGGAGAGGGAAGTCAAAAGAAGGCCAATTTTGCAGATGACACTATGACCTGTAGCAGAGTGGATACTGAGGAGGGATTTGGGGAAATAAAAAAGGACCCGAAGAACTGAAAAAGTTGTCTAGTTTGAGGCCATTAAAATTCAGTGCAAAAAAGTGCTATGTAAAGCAAATCAGGAGAAGAAACCATAAAATAGACTACTGGACAGAGGAGTATAGTGGAGAAAGATCTAGGGGTAATCATTAAAGTCCTTAGCTCAGTGCAGTCAACCATACAGGAAGGCAAACAGGATGCTAGAATGTGCAGAAAGGCATTTTTATAGAAGTAGAAAGGATGTGATATTGCCCCTGTACAAATCCCTGATAAGACCACACCTAGGCCAGGAATTTTGAAGATCCTGGTTAGGGCCCCCTAAATGTTTGCTCCAGGAGCAGATTAGTGCCTGGTGCAAACCAGAGGTATACTGCAACATGTTTGGGCACTTTGACAGTGCTAAAGGAATGTGTCAATATACCATCCAGACACTAACCAGATTGTGAGCGCAAACCCAGGCCCCCTACTGGCAACAGATGGCATGTGGCCAAAAGGGTGTTATGGGGATTGTGATTGTAATCAGGCTGTTGTGGCCCACTAATGTTATTTGCTCTTCTAAAGCAATCTGCCATATTGCTACCTTAGGATGCAAATTGCTCCAAAGCACTAGCAAGGCACTGTGGGGTCATTTGCATCTCATTAGGGCCTCATTGCAGGCCAGGAGCAAACAGAGTTTGTGACACCCCAGGACCTGTCAGGGCAGCCTGTACTTGAGGTAGGTCTAGTGTTTCCCCCACCCCCAAACAGCCCCTGAAATAGATTACATTTCTGTGGTGTTCAGTGCCCTCCCCCCCAAACAGCCTGCTGGTATTATTTACCAAATGCCCTGGTTACCAGTGGTCCCCCTGCCCCCAATCTCCCATAGTGTTGTGTAACACATGTTCTGGATAGGTGTCTCCTCAGCCCCCAGTCTCCCTGCTGGTATTGCTTAACAAATGCTCTGGTGGCTAGTCATCCCCCACCCAATGATCTCCTTAACAGTTTCACCTGACAAATGTCCTACTGGGTAGTGGACTCTCCCCACAGGTTCAAATACCCCAAGCCCACTTGCTCAGTTTCAGCACTACACCCCACCCACCCACCTGCAGTATATACACAGCCTTTACTAATGGAAACTGACTGGCCCTCTGCTCACTTCCACGGCCATCAGCAAGTTCACAGTTGCACTCCTAATTTAGCAACAGCTGTTACAGCAGGCAGTGCAAGTACAAACTGTCAGTCAGCTGCCAGCTCCAGAGGTGAGAGGCGGGCCTGAGACACTCATTGTTGAGAAAGGTTGTGCATACTTTAGTCAGGGGGGCCAGAGGGGGGTGGCAGTGGCAGGCTAAGTGGACAAGTGAAGTGGGGAATTCAAACTTGCAGGGGGTTCACTGGACACCTGGGCATATGTCAGTTAAAACCTGCAGTGAGATTGATGGGTGGGAGGACTACTAGCCACCAAGACATTTATCAGGTGAAATTTGTAGTGAGATTGGATGGCAGGGAGACCATTAGCCACCAGGATATTTGTCAGGTGAAACTGGTGGGTAGATTGAAGTGCTGGGGAGGACCACTATCCAGCAGGGCAATTGTTTATACAATACCAGTGGGGATATCAGGGGTTGGGATGAACACTATTTAATCGGGCAATTGTTTATACAATACCAATGGGGATATCAGGGGTGGGAATGAACACTATCCACTAGGGCATTTGTTAAACAATACCAGTGGGGGGATCAGGGGTGGGGGGGAACACTAGCCACCACAACATCTGTCAAACAATAGTGGGGTGTTCAGGGGCATGGAGGGGCCACAGTTTGGGTCCACAGCCCATAAAACCTGGTTTGGGGAGGTGGTAAATAGCATAGCACAAGCAGTTACTTACTGCCTCTCCAAGCTTTCTAGGAGACCAATGCGCTTATATGAAAGGTGCTATCAGCTGCTTTGTATAGGTGCACTAGTATGTTTTAGGGCCAGTCGTGAATAGGTTAGAGACTCACTGACCTTGTCATCCAACATGACATTTTGTGATCCTTCCCTGTTTTGTATCCATAAAGTGGTGTTAGCGAGTTGCTAACCCAGTTTACAAATGAAAATACTGTTCCAGTATCTTGGCCCTGGAGTACAGCAGGCAGTTCTGGATTGTTTACCTCAAGAAAGGCAGGGACTTTATAGAGACCACACAAAGAAGGGCTGCAAAGATGATCTTGGAGCAGCAGGGAGGTCATATGAGGAAAGGTTGGCAGACCTTAACATGTACACACTGGAGGCCAAGAAGCAAAGTGGGATATGACTGAGACATCCAATTTTTTATGAGTAATAAAAAGGGTAGATTGTAAGGGTTTGTTCTCAAGGAATGAGAGCACAATGACTAGAGGACGCAGCCATAGACTACCCATGGGGGTAACCCGTGAGGTGGGCACATGAGGAAGGGCACTGTCGGTAACAGTGACTCCTTCCTGGTGCAATCCCTCACAGTGATGGGAGGGTAGGGTGACTAGATAAGGGGGTGGGTGAACTGGGTGACAGGACGTGGGTATGTGTGTGCATGCGGGGGAGGGAACTAGCATGGCAAGCGTGGGCTGGGAGGGGGCAGAGGGGCTGTAGGGGGTGGCACTGCAGTGGATGGCCAAGCTGCATCGTGGCATCAGGGAATGGCTAGTGATTGGGGTGGGTGAGGCACCGGGTTCAGGTCTGGGCGCTGGTGCAATTTTATTGCGACCGGCCTGAACCTTTATTTTTTTAATGCTTTCACCCCCCCCCCCCGACATGCACCTCTTGGAGTTGACAATCATTAAAAAACTTTCCTGGCCCCGTTGTCCTGTGTGGCAGGGTTGTCAGAGTGCCAAAAATCTTTTTGGCACTCTGACTGTGCGATAATGGTGATCGCCTTTAGGCGTTTGCCATTATCACATAGACCCAGCTATAGATGATGTGAAAAAATGATGCAATTCACATGGTGTAATACACAAATTCATGTAGTGAAATTTGTGCAATTGTGCAAATTTCATTACATAAACTGCCACACCATGCATGCACTATGTACCCTGTGGCAAATTTTACTACACAACTTGGCACACTTCACATCAAAAGTTCACTACAAAGTGCGAGCTGAGGCAATTCACATAGTATCATTGCCACAAGTGCAGCAGATTGTGTAGTGTTCAATTCAGAAATGCTTCAAATAATGGTCAAATTTGTCACAGTTCATGAGAGAATTTTAAATTTACAGCACTCCTACCGGTGACTGGTAGGGGGAGAATCAGGAGGAACATGAGAAAGTTCTTTTTTATGTAATGGGTGTTGGACAAATGGAATAAAGTGCCCACAGAGGTGATGATGTGGTTTAATCTAGGGTGGAACAGATATTAGGGAACACTAGGACCCAAAGGCAGAAGCTGGGAGGAGATACCTATGGAAAGGGGTAGCGATCAGCCACTTGGGCTAATAGATCTTGGAACTGAGACTGACATTAATCCGATCATGGAGCTAGGTAGGGGAATTGCAGACTGGATGGGACTCTAGGTCTTTTTCTGCTAACACTTTCTATGTTTATATGTTGCATTTTATAGAACTTTTTTGCAAATATGAAACCTCCCCCATCTTTACCACAGCCATCCTACTATGAATCGTATTATAAAATACAGGAATGCAAATCATTACATTCCCCTGTTCAGTAAGTCTCTTCATTCACTGAAATTAAGAAGTGTGAGAAATGTAGATGCAAAGAAACAAAATGGGTCCCTACCTGATTGTTCCCCTGAGCATTGCCTTGGGTCATTTTATTGGTCTTTAAGGTCTTCAAGAGAGATTGATTTATGCACTTAACTCCCATTACTGTTGATGTCCTATTCCAATACCACCCCACCATCACTTAACACTCCAGCAACACCTTAACGTATTTGCTTATGAGGGTGAAGATAAGACTCAAACCAAGATCTCCTAGTTTGCAGTCAAGTGTACAAACCACAAGGCTACAGCAGCAGATGAGTTGAGTTGTAGGGACATGTTCAGACATGAGCACTGACTCTGGGTCAGTGCTGCTCAAAAAATAACAGTAGGGCAATGCTTACTCAGGAGAAGTTGTTGGGGAAACAGTCTGTCATAACCACAAAATGTCATTACAATTCTAATCATTTGACCGAAGTTTGGTATACTCAAACAAAACCCACAATGCAGGGTATATGCAGTGTTGTTCCCATACAAGTGATGTGCCAGCCTGCTGCTATCAGCTTCTATTTTTTTGCACGGTGAATTCTTGCTATGGACGTTATACTAATAATGGTTGACATCTCCCTTTCTTTCTCTGTTATGAGAAACATTTTGCATGTCTGATAATATCACATAACCTGTCTATACATTAATAAACTGAAGTCCCCATTAGAACAAGGGGTGCAGAAGATGGAGTCACATTGCTTACCATTTTCTGATATGAAGGTGTAAAGGGTGGGGGACAAGCTAGGGTATTCCACACCAACACTTTTAATGACAGGATAAAGGCATAGTGCATAGTGCATAGTGCATAGAGGAGGGCTTTGGCTACATCAGGGACTACAGACCAATCTTAGAAGATGAGGGCCTCTATAAGGGAGATGTTCTGCATCCTTCTGGGAAGGAGACCACAATCCATGGTGGGGGATTTAGATGCCAATTGGATGAGGACTTAAACTAGCCAGGGGAGGCATAAAATCTGAAAGGGGGAACAATTGCCCTCCAAATGATATAACGTCAGGAAGAGAGGGCCTGAGGAGTGAGAAAACCTCAAGTACAGAGTCATAAAGTCAGGGACAGGGACAAGAAGAAAGGAAATGGGGATATAAATTGGGTAAGGGAGGAGAGTGGATCAAAAGGGACCAGGAATGGAGAAATCAAAGTGATAGGGAGTGAGTCAAAGAGCCTCAGGTAACAACATAGGCTAAAAGGGGAGGAAAATGCAGGGCATCAGGCGGGGGGTGAAAAGGCATTGAAAGCCATGTGTGCTAAAATCAGCACCTCAGAAACAAAATCCCAGACTTGTAGGCTATTATGGCAGAGGCTAACCTGGATCTGGTTGTCATAATGGAATCATGGTGCCCTGAACACCACAACTGGCAAATGGCCATACTGGGCTAGTAACTATTTAGTAGAGACAGGGCAGGGAGGAGAGGAGGAGGGGTGGCATTATATGTGAGGGAGGGAATTAAGGAATTAGCGCCCATGAGGTGAAGGTGCTCCAAAGTGAGGAGGGCCTGGAAGTGCTCTATGTCCTCTTGGAGATAGGTTTTGGGACCATTACCTGTACCAGGGTAGTGTACAGACTTCCAGTGCGGGGTGGGGTGGGGTGGAGATGGACAAGGCAATAGCAGAGGCCATCATCTGTATGGCAGAAAAGGGGGAGGTGCTGCTAGCTGGAGATTTCAGTCTGCTAGATGTGGAGTGGAACCTTCCAGCTGCAGATTTAGCAAGAAGCAGTGCCATCCTTGAATCCCTACAGGGGTCTTTTCTCAGGCAGCTAGTAAAAGAACCTACTATGGATGGGGCAGTGTTGGAACCAGTGCTAACAAACAGGGAGAGCATTGCAGCCATCACAGAGGAGAATCCATAGTTACCAGTGATCATCATATAGTGTGGTTCACCATAAGGAAAGGAGCAGAGGGATGAAACACGAGGACGAGGGTCCTGGACTTCAGAAGGGCAGATTTTAAAGAAAAAGGAGACTGTCTCAGAAAATTCCTATGGGGGGTCTTGCCAGGGAGGAGAAGATGCACAATGGTAAAGAATAAGGGAGGGAATAATTAGGGCAACAAACCTCTGCATTAAAGAGTAAGCAAAAGTAGAAGGCAGAAAACCAGACCTTTATAGTTCTTCTAAGAAGTGGCAAGGTTACTGAAAAAAAAAAGTGTGGCATTCAAGAAGAACAATGAAATGCAGAGGGAGGTGCACAGAGACAGAGCTCTAAAACTACAAGAGGGCATGACAAGAGACTGAAAGGGGGTAGACTAAGGGACAACAAGAGGAAGTACTTTGCCATGGAAAGGGTGTTGGATGCTTGGAATGGCCTGCCCCAGAAGGTGTGGGGGTAAGTACAGTGGGGGGGATTTACATGCATGGAATAGACATAGGAGAACCCTTGGGGGGCAGTAGCTGGGGACCAAGTAGGGTCAGTAGCAGCTAAGTAAAGATAGGGTATGGGCAGACTGGATGAGCCTGGCGATCCTTATCTACTGTTAATTTCTATGTTTCTATGTTTCAAGCCAAGCAGAAGAAAGCAGGTAAGGTAGTTAGGGGAGCAATGGCACTGACAGAAGAAAGGATTGCCAGAGGAGTGTCTAATAGGGATAAAGCTTTTTTCATATACGTAAATGAGAAGAGTAAGAGATAGTGAGGATTAGAAGGGCAGAAGGTTCCCTGTGTAAAATGGGACCAAGAAAAAGCTGACATTTTAAACAGGTACTTCTGTTTGGCCATCACAGTGGAGGGAGGAGGGGACAAACCATTAGCGAGAAGCAATAATAGGGGGAGTGGGTAGATATACTGTAAGTCCATTTACAGAGGAAAGAGTCCAGAAAGTATGCACTGCCCTGAAGTGGATAAGGCTATGGGACCAGATGGGATACACCCCAGGGTATCGTAAGAGCTCAGGAAAGTGCTAGCTGCCCCACTGGCAGCCACGTTCAGCCGCTCACTGGAAGCAGGAATGGTTCTGTGGGACTGGAAAAGGACTGCTATGATCCCTCTACATAAAAGCAGCAGCAGGTAGGAAGCTAGCAATTACAGATCATTTTGTCTAACTTCAGTGGCAGGGAAATTAATGAAAACCCTACTAATGGAGAGGTTGGTTGAGCATCTGGAATCCAGTGGACTGCAGGACCAGAGAAAGCATGGACTAATGGACGGGAAGATCATGCCAAACAAATCTGATAGAGTTCTTTGACTGGATGATGAGGAAAATAGACCAAGGGATTGCAGTGGATGTAGCCTATCTGAACTTTAGAAAAGCCTTCCACACTGTGCCACACAAAAGGCTGATTAGTAAGTTAACCAGCTCAAGAGTGGGGTCCAAATTTATAAATTAGGTTCAAAGCTTGTTAGCAGATAGGAGAAAGAGGGAGTTCATTAAGGCACATACTGTAATGATGGGAGCATGACCAATGGGTATCGCAGGGTTCTGTATTTGGGCCACTCCTCTTCAGTGTTTTCATAAGGGACATGCAGAGGAACTGGAAGGAAAGGTTTGCCTGCTTGCAGATAATACCAAAATCTGCAATATGGTGGACAGTCAGGAAGGCAAGGAGAAAATGTGCAGGGGCTAAGGAAATTTGAGGAATGGTCATAGACATGGTAGTTGGGGTTCAATGCCAAAAAGTGCAAAATCATGCTCCTGGGGTATAGGAACCCTGGTGCTGAGTATAGAATGGGGGAGGGGGTTGGCAGTCACTAGGCAGGAAAGGGACCTTGGGGTTATTATATCAGAGGGCCTCAAGATGGCAGCACAGTGTGAAAAGGCCATGGGCAGGGCTAGTGGGATGCTGGGATGCATAGGGAGTGTCATCACCAGGAGGGAGGTGATTCTGCCACTGTATCACTCTCTGATATGCCCCCACCTGGAGTACAATGTCCTGTTCTAGACACCACCCATCAGAAAGGACTTAGGGCTAAGGAAGTCCATAGGAGGGCAACCAAAATGGTATAGTACTTGCAAGGGAAGCCTTACAAGGAGAGACCAAGGGGTCTCAACATGTACACCCTGGAGGAGAGGGGAGTATGAGGTGACATGCTTAAGACTTACAAGTACCTCACAGGGGTGAAGAGAGAACAGGAGGGAGCCTTTTCCCAATGAGGATAAGCTTCAGGATTGGAACAAGTGATGAAGCTGGAGAAAGAATGTTCAGGAGGGATGAGAGGAAATATTTCTTCACTGAAAGGGTGGGAGACATATGGAAATGATTGTCAGCTGAAGTGATGGAGGCTATAACGGTAGAGGGCTTCAAGCATGCATGAGATAAATATAGCTGTATATTAGGTGAGAGGCAGGAAAGGGGGAGGGTCTCGGGAGACCAGACATAATCTGCAGAGGTAGAATAGGCAAGGAACACTTGAGCAGACTGAAAGGGCCAAGTGGTCATTTTCTGCCAACAAATTCTATATTTCTATGTTTCTATTTCATCTTGGAATCCTCAACCTTGGATTGTCATGACCTACTCAATAGGTAGAAACTTCAGAAACACTGTACAATGTGTCAGCCTCTTCCCAGAAATCAGAGGACCATAAGGGTTGATATCTTCATGTTACTTATTAGCTCAGGAATGTTCTACATGGTAAAACTGTTTAATGAACATGTCAATTAACAAACAACTTGTAATCCAACAACATTGTTTAAAAGCATATCAGCAAAACATGATTTACAATATAATAAGTTATCCTTTCCTCCCATGTGCAGCAGTAGACAACACGTATCCAGTATGCAGGTTAGAACAAGAAGAAAGACAAATAACTTAAATACATAGAAACGCCAGCAATACACCACCAGCTTGTTGCTGTTATTATTTGTTATGCAAATAAGGTTTCTTGCAAGAGATGTGCTTGACAAGTTAATGTCCATTCCTCAGAAGTCAAGTTCATGGTTCACAGAAAGCTTATAAACATTTACAATGGCTGCAACTGACTGTCAATTCAAAATACACACACACACACACACACATACACACACACACACACACAGGTTTAGTCAGTTGTTGATCTTCATTGATTAGAACCCCATCACATAGTACTGTACTAACCTAGCACATACCCTTGCTCTGATGGCATGATAGGGGTGTTTTATTGGAGAGCATAACCTGTCAGGGACAAAAAGGTCAATATGCAATGTATATCACCTTAGATTCATAAGATCACAATGCAAATCCCAAAACCCAACAAGACATCATACAAATAAGTAAAACCCACACACACAACAAAAATTACCCCATCCTGACAAAATTGCTTAAGAATAGTAAATTGCAAAGCAAATCCATCCAATATCATGGAAAAAACATACTTTGTACTCAACAATTGAATCTTGGAAGAACCTCATTGCTGCTCACATAAGAAAGGAAACTTGCATACTTAATTAAAACATAAGAAAATATTAGAAACAGGAGTCGGCGGCTCCAGCACTCACCTGGGAGCCAAAATAGAAATGTTGCTGCACTGCAAAATAAGGAAAAGGGAGGTTCAGCTCACCAGTGGTATGAACTGGCCACAAAACTAGGTCCCAATAAAAAGACGTTTATTGACATGCAAACAATAAAAACTGACAAACCAGTACAGATTACTTGACAAGCAAGTGCAGCCCCTCAATAGGCATAGTCGACATTTTGCATCACTCTGACACTTTTTCCAGATGTCCTGAAAAACTGTAAGAGTGATGCGAAATGTCGACAGAGCCTATTGAGGGGGTGCACTTGCCTGCTTGATTGTCAAGTAATCTCTACTGGTTTGTCAGTTTTTATTGATTGTATGGCAATAAACGACTTTTTATTGGGACCTAGTTTTGTGGTCAGTTCTGGGCTAATGGGTAGGTATGCCATGGTGTAAGACAGGGCAAGATAAGTTAGGGGGGTGGTGGGGTAACAGGAATGGGGATAAAAAAAGAAAATATTCAAAAACTACAAGTCTCCTCAACAATGTAAACATAGATATATACACCAAAACATTAGCAAAATGTCTACATAAATTGTTCTAAAACAAAATATTGACTTACCTATCTTGAATGTAGCAACAAATACACTACAGTCTGTGAGTCCCGGCTTCCACCTTTTCAACTACACTGCAGTGCACCTGAGGTAGACCATGTGGCACCTCCAACCTAATCAACAGTAAAAGCTTCTAGCTCAGAACCCCATATCACATGGGAAACTCAGGGAGTAAAAACTCAGCAATACCTATTTAAATCAACAGGACCAACTATTGCCAAACCCACTCTTTGCTGTGCTGCTGTACCCAACTAATCATACAGTCTATCTACAACCCAGTTCCTGCTGCATATCTAATTCATGCTAATATCTTAAAATTGGCCATATAAAGATGCAGCACCAAATTAAAGCACTACTTAACTGCTAAATGACTAAGCAAGATCAAACATTTGATAAGTGGAATATGACATTTCCAAAAGGAGGTTATATTTTTCATTGTCACTACTGGTGGTTAAAGTCACTCGGCCTTTGGGCTCAGGACTCCCACATAACAGTCAGTGAAACAACATAGCATAATCCCCTTTGTCATGTCTTATTTAAGCAATAAACCATGATAGGGTGTGGGTTATGCTGGGATTTACCTGTGCCTTGTGTGGTTTGGTCACTAGAACACAGGCTGAGTGAGAAAACAACACCAGAAGTGGCTAAATCCCAGCATAACCCACACCCTAGAATGGTTTGTTGCAATTATACAATGATCCCCTTCATTTGTCATAACAAAAAATAACAGAAAAACACAGTTTTGTGATGCTTTACATAATTTTTATTGAATTTATTGTTGTGCCAAAAGAAAAAGTTCCCTGTTGCTAGGTAGAATAATCCCCCCCATATGTTTACACAAGATAGATTGTGCCAGGCTTCAGTTTTTTGAGTCCCCCCTCACCCCTCCACAACTGAGCCAGTCATATGTTTACACAAAGAGGTAGCCTGTAAGGCTTCAGTTTCTTTGTTTCTTTTTTTTACATACAGCTTGACAGTTGCTAATGCATCTTTAAACAGCCAGTGTGAGTGCTGAGGTTACTGTTATGTGCTTCCGGGTTTTGCTCTAGCTTTAGCAGTTCTATTTTTTTTTTTTTCGAGTCAGGAGGTAGTAATGGTTTCCTTTGGATGATTTTTTTTTAAACCATTATGATTACAAGATCAAGTATTTTTCCTGCACTAATTCAGGGCATAACAATGTCCCGGGGAATGGAAATGGAGCAGATAGTGGAAAAGACTTGGAGAGAGGTTAGGCCGGTGCACTGTCTGAGTTCTTACACAATAAAGAAGGAAAGAAGGTTTTGTGGAATGTAGAGTGGGTTTGGGACTACCTAGCTTCTCAGGATCTATTAATTCAAAACTGCAGTCCATTTTGAAATCCGTACTTTAGCATCATAATTTTGTGGGAAGTAAATATGGTGTTTTTTTTTT
The DNA here is from genome assembly GCA_016271365.2 of Neoceratodus forsteri. Taxonomy (NCBI): domain Eukaryota; kingdom Metazoa; phylum Chordata; order Ceratodontiformes; family Ceratodontidae; genus Neoceratodus; species Neoceratodus forsteri. The sequence continues at coordinate 1,533,368,999 of CM057450.1, forward strand.
TTTGCCTTTGATATTCGGGGTGTCAGATGGATTTGAAAAAGGGGGGTGTTTGCAGATGTGGCTGACTGGCGCATTTTGCATTGGTCATGCTAGGATTTAAAAATGCTTGAAAGGTGCCAGTCAACCAATCAGAGTGTTGGATTATTGTACCCATTGTATAATCCCTACATATACCACACCAGTGATGAATAATTGGGCAAATAAGTTATGTCATTTGGGGAGAAATATTTATTTTCATTGAGAACACATTATTTCACTTAGAACATGGTATTTCCACTTAAAATTTGGAACTCGAACACTAAGCAATGGCTCAGATAGAAAAATTACAATAGAAAGATGCAGTTTGAAGATCAAACGTAGTACAACAGTAATAAAACATACATAATTTGTGATATATATCAAATGCATAATGGGGTACAATGGAATCATACATTTATCTCCACAGATGAATGGCAAAACCTTAATAACTAACTTGTGACTTCTGTTCTTATGAGTTATGGGTCTTACCACACACACACACACACACACACGCAAACACACACATATGAACAGAACATTCTAAGTGCAACCAAGGCCAGCAATGCAATTATGCCAAACTTCTATTTTGAAAGCCCTACAGTGAGAATATTTTCATATGACCTAAAGTGAGAATAGTTGCTTGTCATGTCACCTAGAGAGAGCATATCATATTCTCACTGTGGGCCACACAACAAGATAAAATACCACTGATATTTTTCTTATGATACATTCACAACCATTGCAGATAGCCTTCGCTGCATTTTAGAGCTCTTACAATCTCCAAGCGGATTGTTTCAGATTCTACTTTTCTCCATAGGCTAAGTACAGTACTCTCTGTCTGTACTTAACCCAGGGAGGATAGTGGGACCACCGAGCAAAAGATCAGAACTTATGTAAACTCTAACATGTGCTGCCTTATTGTTCTGATATCAGCTGCAGGGGATTCTGGGATTTGTAGTAACAGAAGACATCAGCCTATAAGTAAGCAAAATTAGTCTTATACAATCTACTGTACTACAGTAAATGGTAAGTAAATCAAAATGTTTTTGCACACACAGTGCATATTGGGACCATACCCACATTTGAGAGGGAGCCCTTCGTCCTGACTGTTCCACTTTAATGCATTTCAATGAAGCTTGAACATTTACCCATAACTTTGTCATTTTTTAAATATTTGTACACCAGATTTTCAAAATGGCCTCTTTGGTACTCTACCTCATCAAGCAGGATGGTGGAAATTTTAAAATCTGACTCGAGGTGATTTTGTGGTCACTAAGCCAAATCACCATTCAGGTGGTATTTGAAAATTTTCACCTACTGGGTTCATTTGGAGGTGACATAAGAAGGCTATATTTAAAATTTGGTGTAAAAATGTGTTAAAATGACAAAGTTATGTGTGAACATTTAAATATTTCAACATTTACTCATAACTTCACCAATTTTCAAAATTGTTCTACCAAACTTTCAACATGGCCTTTTTTGGACCACTCCTTATGAACAAGGCAGGTGAAATATTTTAAATCCACCCCAAAAGGTGATTTCACAGTCAGTACATAAAATCATGTTTCAGGTGGGATTTGGAAATTTTCTTAACTGGGTTCCTGTGGTGAGGTCATAAGAAGACTATGCTGTAAATTTGGTGTAAAAATACAGTAAATGACCAAGTTATGAGTGAACCTTAAAATATTTCAACATTCAATCATAACCTTGCTAATTTTTTAATATTTTGACTCCAAACATTCAGCATAGCTATGTTTGTTTCACACCACCTCATAAACATGACAGGTGTCATTTTAAAAATACTGGACAAGATAGGTTTCATACACATTGTGGTTTCTTTTTTTATGTAATAATTTGTTTTTGTTAATTGAACTGCTTGTTCAGTGATTGGTGAGGGGGGACTTTTAAAGTGAGCATAATGACCAGAACTGAATGGTGTGGGCCTAACAAGCACCACTACAGTTCAGAAGGATTGCTGAATTAAAAAAGACGGCAGCATATTTTGTTTTACAAGAGCAAGAGAGTGAAGAGAAAATGACTGAAACAGGAGGCCAGTAGATCCTAATGTCCTGAAAGTTGACGTAAAGGATGGTACTGTACTTTTTACTTTTAGTGGAGAAAGCAGTAAAATCTGTGGCTGGTTAGCGGTGAAGTGCAGTTAAGTGCAATAGGAGTCAGTGGAAGTCTGTGGGAGCCATGAGAGTCTGGGCCAGAGACTCTATTTAATTTTAAATTTCTTTGTTTTTGGTTTTAGCAGGTAATTTATATTTTAATTTGCTTTCTTCTTTTGTAATTGTATGTAAAATTTTGAAATGGCTAGTGCCAAAGTTCTGTTGGGGTGGACTTTGTTGTTATATTGTGAATTATTACTAAGTGTTATGTTTTGTATTCAACATTCCATTAGGGTGTGTGATGAAAAACAGGCTTTGTCTGATTTTGCTATGTCAAATATTATGCTTGGGTTTTACCTCCCTTCAGATTCTTATTATTTGTTATTATTCAATAAATCTGTTATTAGGATTTTTGGATTTATATTATCGAGTATGGTTATAGAGATCACTCAGAAAAGTATTTGGAGGGCTACTTTTATTTTTAGGTTTGCTCTATTACTATTATTATTTGCTGATATTGAAATTAAACCAGGAGTTGTTTCCGCAGTTTATGGAATCTCTGTTTCATTTGGGGTCTTCTGGCTCAAATTTTTGTTCTTGATATAAAACACATGGTTTCCGAATTTTATATCTAAATGCTTGAAGTTTAATCCCTAAACTTGCTGAAATTGAAACAAATATTAATTCTCACCAGCCTGATATAATAGCTATATCAGAAACATGGTTGAAACCTTCAATTGCAGATGGTTCTTGTATAGTACCTTGTTATAATATAATTACGGTTGACTGTAATGGTAAAAAAAAGGGAGGTGGTGTTACTGTCTATTTTAGAAAGCACTTGCAGTTGAATATATTAAAACAAGTAGTAAGAATGAAACGTTGTCAGACTGGTTACTTCTCCTTTTAATTTTAGGTGGTAGGAAGCATGTTATCCATGTTTGCTTGTATACTCCCCCTCAATGTGGCCAGCAAGGTTTAATTGAATTTTTGGAAAATGCTGCTCCTTTTATTAGATATCATGACTTCATGTTTGTTGATGATATTAACCTGAACTGGTTACAGGGTGATGGTATGAGTTTGGACTCTTTTTTCACATTGGTTTAATTTAACTCAGTCAATAAGTGAACTAAATCATTTAAACTCACTCACCCAAAACCATTCTGTGCAAGACTGGATTGCAACTAACAGAGTATGTATGATTTTTGTGTATGGTGTCTTAGCTGATTCAGTAAGTGATCACTTAGCTACAGTTTGTGTTCTAAACTTCAATGACCCAAAACTCCATTGTGTATTATCCAAACTTGCAGTTTTAAAAATGCAGATTATGCTGCATTAAGGGTATCTCTAGTCTCACGTGACTGGTCTTATTCAGTTCCTTACTTGCCCTTGATTTCTTCTGTAGCCAACTGATTCCAATACAGATCATTTTTTTTCATTACGTACTTTAAGAATTCATGGTACTTCTAAAAAATGGAGATATCAAAAATTGGATAAAGCAGAGATGTCCAACCTGGGAAGCTTATAACAATTGTCCATCTATTTCTTTATAGAACAACTATCGTTGTTTAAAAAATAAGGTTTCTAAATTAGTGAGAAATGCAAAAAAAAGAGTTTTACAGGTTGCAATTTGAGGCCAGTTGGTCTGATTCTAGGCATTTTGGGGATAATATTAATTCTTTATTATCCCCAAAGTCTAGGAGTATTATAGAGAAATTGAAGGTTAATGGTGTAGAGTTAACTGATCCCTTAGAGACTGACACAGAAATTATTGTTGACATTGGTCCTTGTAACACAAGATCCACATAAATAGATGATTTGATACCTTTTATTGGACAAACAGATTTTTTTAAAAAGAAAATACGGAAGGCGCTTTGAGCTTTTGGATTACACAGCATCATGTCATTGTTTTCTGATAAAGGATTTTCTTTTTTAACATCAAATCATACTTAGAGATTGCTAATTTTCTTAATGTAAAATTTTCTGATTTGTCTAGTTACAAAGTAAATACATCTCATACGCCTGTTGTTGATGTTTACCAAGACAATCATTCTGTTTGCAGACCAACTTTCTATTTTAGGAAGATCACTAAAAAGAATATATTAAAGCTCATTTATTACATTCCTAATAATTATAGTGACTGTGGGGCTGAGCTGGATGGCTGTTTTCTCAGAATGTTTGCACCTTACATTGTTGCTCCTTTATGTTCTATAATTTTAATTTATCATTTATGTCTCATCAATTTCCATGTGATTGGTTTGCGTCTCCCTAACTTTCTGTTTTACTATTGGGCTTGTCACCTTTATAAGTGTGAGAAGTGGCTTTCTTTAGCTGAACTCTGTGCTCATCATGACTATGTCCCTATTTGGTTACATATAGAGTCTGACATTCTCACTGCACATAATTTAGCTCCCTCTTCGCTCTTTTATACGCCCTTTAAAAAATTGCCAAAAGCCCTGCAGTTTTTTCTGATTGGCACCTCACTATGAGTTCTCTCCCAAATGTTCAGCTTTTATAAGGTATTCCCAAGTTCTGATCCCTCTCAGCCACTATATGCCAATTTGAATCTTAAAATAGGGGGAGTTCCCATATCTCGGTGTTGGCTATCTCTTCCTCCTGAGCTCATGGTGGCTGATTTTTACTCAAAGGGTGCTATTTTATCTACCAAGGAGATTCTCACTAAACTGGGTCTAACGTCGCTGGCTGCCTTTCAAATTTTTCAGCTTAAGCACCTACTGGCTAAGGTAGTGGGGAAAGAGTGCAACCCCTCTCATATTGAAGCTTTCCTCCAGCAAACTAAGACTCTTGCTTGCAAATCCCATGGCATTTGTACCATATATAAACTGGTCCTCACATTTCCTCAGCCTCCTTCGATTGCTGGTTCTCGGGTCTGGCAGGCTTCTTTCCCTGACAAAGTTATTAACTGGCATTCAGCATGGACAGGCCTATACACATATCTCACCCAGGACTGATACAGACTTACACAATACTGTATCTTAAACAATATGTATTATACTCTGGTAAAATTGGCTCAAATGAAGAGGCTTCCCTCCAACACGTGTTCTAGGTGCAATAAAGAGGAAGGCTCGTTCCTCCATATATTGTGGTCCTGTGAAAGGATATCCCCATTGTGGAAGCAAATTGAATCTGCTTTAGACCCATTGCTGGGACTGCAGGGCCTCTTCCCTCCTGTCATATGTATCTTGGGAGATTACTTCAGAATTCCGGTGAAGGAGAGAAGGTTTCATATGGTTTTAATCTCAATGGTGGTCAAAAAGCTAGTGCTTAGGCACTGGATGGATCAAGTTACCATCTCTTATGTGGAATGGTTGCATGAAATGTCATTCGCGCTCCACCTTGAATACTTAATTGCGAGTGTGCATCACAGCCTTTCATCTTTTAACAAAAAATTGGGGAAATTATATGCCCTCTATTTGCCTTGATAGGATGTCTTGTGTTGAGTTCATGAACCTCTCCTCCCTTTTTAATTATATCTTAACGACTATCCTTGCTGTCTTTTTGTTAACCTTACGATAATAAGTTATAGGAGAGTGCACCATGGGGGGGATGGAGGGTAGGGTGTTTTTTTTTCTCAAGGTTGCGTTGTTCTTATTTTCTCCGAATGTTCTCCTATTCTATTTTATTAACCTGTGTATGGCTTTCTTGGCAGTTTGCCTTGACATCAATACATTTACTTTCATATGCTGATGTATTGGGATATGCTTAATAAAGTATGTCAAATTAAAAAAAAAATTCCATGTGATTGGAAGAGTGCAAGAGTCATACCTGTGGTTAAGAAGTCCTATACTTTAATCTGCTGAGGACTTTAGACCTATTTCAATCTTAAATCCATTAAATAAAATGCTGGAGAAGATTGTTGCTAATCAAATCAGTAATTGTTTGGATTCTTATAATGTTTTTTGTCCTCAACAACATTGATTCCAAAAGAATCATGGAAAAGGTACTGCCTTGGTCGGGTTCACAGATTCAGTCCTTAAAGGATTTGATAATGGCCTTGTGACTAAAGCCATTTTTGTGGACCTAACAATGGCATTTGACCTAATAGAACATGGGCCCAATTCTCAAAGTGGGATTGGACTGGCACAAGCTGTGGCAAACAGCAGCTTGTGCCAAAACCTGGCATGCCAGGGACCCTGTGCCCGATTCTCTAATAGACAGGGTCCTGGCAGCTAAATCCCTAGGCTTGCAGCAAGCCAGACCAGGCACCAAACACATGGCACAGTGGAAGGGCTTGCTGCAAGTTGTAGGGTGGCTGTGCACCGGTCCAGTAATGCCCTCGGTAGCTTGTGCCTCCCTCTCTGTCCCAATGTGCCCAATAATTTTTGATTTAACCTGGTGGGCTAACAGTCCCTCCCCCCACCCTGATATGCCCATTATTATATGAAATCACCTGGTGGCCTAGCAGTCCCTCCCCCTGCCACAATATGCCTGATATAAATAGGATTAATATTTAATTTTACCTGGTGATCTAGTGGTACTCCCTCCACCCCAATATGTCCAGTATTTTTAGGGTTAATATTTAATTTTACCTGTTGGTCTAGCGGTCCCTCCCCCACCCTGATATGCTCAATATTATATGGATTCACCTGGTGGTCTAGCAATCCAGCCCCCCCCCACCCTGGCCTAAAGAAAGCAGGTTTATACACCAGTTAGGGTTCAACATAATGCCACAAAAATAGGGAGATGTGGTGTTAGGGTTTTGGATAGGTTCACCCTGTTGACACAGCATATGCAACAATAAATGTTATAAGCTGTCTGTGCAAAACTGCACAGAGATAAAAATGAGGCAATTCACATACAGTACCTAGCAACCCCACTTTACCGTGAGAAATCCAATGCTACAGTCTTTCATTTTATGTTTCTTTTTTGGTTTTATTTTAGTATTTCTTATGGTGAACAGGTGTTTCATTGCAAAAAACATGATTCTTTGGATGTTGAAGAGTGGTACAAGAAAATAGTATTTATCTGCTTAGGTGTGTCACATCATGTGACAGCAGCAGCAGCAGTGGTGATAGTATACCTGAGTACATTGCATCCTGTCCCCCCACACTGGCATTGCATCCTCACTTCACTAGCATTACAAATCCTGTAGTGATTGTAGCCATTCCCACTAAAATAAGTACTGCATGTCTCCTTCATCATTCATGTGTGTGCTCCTATTGCAGATACATGTTTATTGCTTTCAATGTGCAGAATTGTATGTTACTTGCATAGCATGAAACAGCACCAGTGATGCTATCCTCTGCACAATCTTACAATCTTTAAACACTGCATCCTTCCAGTGGTTGACAAATGCACCAGTCAGTAATAATTTCATTTTTAGCATGTCTTGTAATATACAGTTTAATGCCCTGCTGCTTCATATATGTGGCTATATCTATGTTTACAATATGTTTAATGCTTGTAACTGTGTAGATTAACCTGCTTGCTATTCACAGGTCGAGTCATGTATCCACAGGAAGAGATGGAAGTTACATTGATGTACAAATGATAACAGTGTATTTGTAGTGCCTATATCTTTCTTCTTTTCTGTGTCAGAACTTAAAACAGCAGCCTTCAGTAGCAAGCAGAAACTCCATCAACTGAGGCAGCAAGTCAGATTTCTTGCCAAGTCTCTCACAGTGGTCCATGACAAACAAAAGGAAACAGTTGGCAGCATGCAGTGCCATGAATGACTTGAGTGTAGAAGTTATGAAGACCTGTGTGTTCTCAACAGCAACAATGTGGTCCTTAACAGGAATCTATCAGAACTAAAAGATAGTTTCCAATACCATCTTCCTGCTGCTGAGACCACACAGGGCCTGATGCATCAGTTGGTGGGGAAATGAATGATACAAACCATTTACTTCAGCAGTGAAAAGACCAGGCCTTCAGCATCTGCATCGACGTCCATCCTCCACAACACCTGTATACACTGCCACAGCCCCCTCCACACTTCAGTGAAGGGGAGGAGGTGGTCTGAAACATAGGTTCCTCTAATCCATCCTGGACATTGCCACACAGCAACGGTTTCCATTTGCAATGGCCCTGCAGGAAACCAGTCACCCTCCCCATCACAATCAGGCAGAGAGGGTGCCTCCTTGTCAGATTCAAGCAGACCAGTGCAACTCAACTGCTTATTTTTCTCTTTTTTTAATGGAAATTTTCTAAAATAGAAATATTCACAAAGGACTGTTTTATTTTTTCTTTTGCATTTTCATTCTTAGTGCTTAAAAATTGTTTTTTTTTTCTCAGAAAAGAAAATATTTTAATTTATGTACAGCTTTCTATATTTTGTACTTAAGATTTATTATATAAAACATTTTATTTTGGTATTACACTTTACTGTTTCATATCATTATTTGTACAAAATATTACATGATAAATAAGGATTCCATGTGGCTGCAGACGTACAAGCTCCCACAGGCATTGCACTTCTATCAGTACACATCCACACATGCATCACTCTCCAGGCCATGCACAAATCAGTGGGTAACTGTGGGCTCAGATACACACATAGAATGATGACCCTCACATGCATCAAGTCACTGTAACCACACACCTTCAGAAGTGTAGCCCTCTCCATGTGCTGTGATTCTGTGGGATGACAGATGAACACACAGAATGGCCTTCAAAGGCATAAGCCATATAACAGCCCAATCTGCCTCTGTCACTTCATATGGAGATGCACATTGTCTTCTACAGAGCTTCAAAGTGAGTGTGTTAACACAAATGCACATGTATCAGTGGGTTAATGAACCTCTACATGCACATGACTAGCCCTGTGATCCATAAGACACATGAGGTGTCCAGCTCAGAACTGTGGAATTCTGTACCGGTACACAACCAGATGTGCAAGGATATCCATGTCATAGTACCATGTGCATTTGAAAACACAGTGCTGTCTGTCCCATGCTGTACCATGCACCAACAAATAGTATAGTTGTTTCCTAACTTTGATGTGTGTCATTATTTGTAACCAAAAATCTCAACATAGATTTTTTATAAACACAGCTCGTGAAACAGTTATGACATTTTTGTCAAATCAGGACAAAAACGTAATTGTGCACAACAATAGTAAAATGACCTTAAAGATAACATTTCAAGTAAGTTTCCACAAGGGTTTGTGAAGTGGGGTCATAAAAAGAACATGTTAAAAATGTGGCTTTGAAATCTTTAAAAATGGCACAGTTTTGAGCTAAAGCCTTCATTCTTTATTCAATATAAAGAAATTCTTATTTTGTGAGCCTATATTTCTGTTTCATGAGCCAGCAGTCTTGTTTAGTGAGACTCATAAAACAAGAATTTTTGCTCATGAAACAAACAGTCAAATTAGTTTTTTTTTGGGGGGGGGTTGTTTTTTGAGCCATCTTTTTTCTTTCATGAGTCATGAAATAACTTACGAACCAAGAAGGTCTGCTCATGAAACAAGATGGTGGACTTAATGTTTTTTTTCCAGTCTTGTTTCACGAGCAGGCTTGTTGTTTGCTGTGTTACAAAACAACTCATGAAGCAAGAAGGTCTGCTCATGAAACAAGATTTGGGACTTCGTTTTTTTTCCCCAACATTGTTTCGAGATCCAGACTTCTTCTTTCTCAAGTGACAAAACAACTCATGAAAAAAGGTTTGCTCACAAAATAAGACTGAAAAAAAAAACTAACTCCCAACTCTTGTTTCATGGGTCTAACTTCTTGCTTCATGAGTTGTTTCATGAATCAAAAAAGAAGAAGGCAGATTCACATGAAACAAGATTTAAAAAAAATTAAGTTCAACAACTTCTTTCATGAGCTGACCTTCTTCATTTGTGGGTTGCTTCATGACTCATGAAACAAGAGGTTGGCTCATGAAATGATTTAAAAAACTGAAGTCCAACATCTTGTTTTATGAGTCAACCTTCTTGTTTCATGAGGCAGTTTTCTTCTTTTATGAGCCTCATGAAAGAAAAAAAATCAGATCACAAAACAAAGCTCGTTAAGGATTTTTCAGTTGCCCCCAAACCATATTTTATGGTCCTTTTTTGGAAAAAACTGTGTCCAGAATTTAGTGAAACAGCTCCCATTTAGCTAGATTCATTTGTTTGCTTCTCTCCAGGGCATTATTTTTAGGGGGTTTCAATTTTTTGGCAAACAATGGAAACTGGATGGCTGCCATACAAAAATGTTTTTTCGCATTAAAGAAGAATTTTGGTTCATGAAGCAAGAATCTTCTTCCATGAGCTGGATAGGCTTCTTTTATATCAAACATCTATTCGAGAGACCTTAATTAGCATGCTCAGAACTGAAATTTCAAATCCATGTAACACAAGAATGGATTAATATTTTTTCATCAAACCAACAAAAGGCACCATTCTAGAACAAGCCCTTTATACCCTGAATGTTTTAGAAAGCAATTCCAAACCATCTGGGCTGTAGGCAAGAGCAAAATAACAGCAAAAGAAAAACAAAACAACAAAAAAAAATGTTTTTTTCTCTATTTTGCCCTATCCAGATTGCAGACTCCAGACATTCAACCATCATGAAGCTTGCCAAATCAATAGACCTTGTCCCTCGGGCCATGCATGCAACATTTTGTGCAATTCTGTCAAACAGGAGTGAAGTTATTAAGGTGCGAAGTCAAGAGTTTAACATTAAACACCCTACTCAGCCCTAACTATAGGGGCACTACTTCCCCCATATATTATGTATGTATATATATTATAGGGGCATGGTTGCACCCCTATATTTAGGGTTGAGTAAACACTTTAATGTTAAATCTCAAATTGTGCATGTTAATACCTTTGCAACAGTTCAATGGATTTGCACAAAACTTAGAATACCTGGTCTGGTATGGTATAACTCTTGATTTACTAATTTGTGTTTTGGTCGGAAACACAGTTTTTGTGCAGCAAAGCACCACAAAATGCACTTTCCCCAGTTTTGTGCATTTATTTCCTGTAGCACTGTGTGGCCACTGTGTAGTTGATTGGTCCAAGTCTTGGGACGTAGAAAGTGCTTGTGTCATGGAACATGCCACATTTTGTTTGATGAAAAAATATTAATCCATTCAAAAGTTATTAAAGTTTGAATATCCCATTATAACCCTATGGGAAAATTTATATGTATAATTTGCAAAAGAAGAATGGGGTTTTGGTCATCTGGTCTTTCCTCATAGTCAAAGAATTTGCAGGCTCACGGTCAAAAAATCTTCAGTTTCCATAAATTTATCAGCCATGATGGCCACCATTTTGTTTTCAGTTTGCGGTCAGAAAAAAACAAATATTTCACCCCACGGGTGACTTGTGAGGTGAATGAGGCATGGGTTCAGCTCAGGGGTCCCCCTCTATCAACCCATACCTCTGGTTTCTTTCAGTTGTGTCAAAAAATAGAGTTTTAAGCATTTAAATTCTTTGTTCGTGGCTCACTAACAATCTTCTTTTGTGAGCCTGCACATTTATCAGCCACGAGAATTTATCATTTGCAAGCTTCATTCACAAGGTGACCACCAGATAACCAGATTTTCTCAACCAGATGTCCATGGGGAAGACCAGATGGCTCAAATTGGGACAACCAGATGGCTGCTCGCAGCCAAAGATTTTGTTAGCTCGCGGCCGAAGATTTTCTCATGCAAGAAGAATTCTTAAAGGTTTCAAAACTTTAAAATTGCATGTCTCAGGAACAGTTCAGTCTTTTTACTTGAAATTTGCAGGGTGTTGAGGGGATGTCCTAGAGATGTGAATTATTCTATTTAGGTGTTGAGAAATTAATTGGTTGTGGAGATATTGGATGACATACTTGACATTTTTCCCATAGGTTTATGGATGGTGTTATTGCCCTAAAATTTTACAGTAGGAAGCCCTAGTGACACGGATGTGCCTTTCAGTGGTTCAGTGTGTAAATATTAAAGAGGCCCATAGTTATGCCACTGCAAAATTTGGAAATTTAATTTTTGGCACTTTAATAACTTTTGAACCGTTTGTGCAATTTGCCTGAAATTTGGAATGTACAAAGACTCATCATAGATCTGTAGCTGTGAAAATGTTCGTGTTGGTGGGATATACAGTCATGGAATAGTAGTGCGTTCAAAATAGTGGAAAATCCTCTAAGTTGCAATTTCTTTCTACACTCATAGTGCACTGAAGAATGGATTTCAGTGGGTTCAAATTGGGTTGTATGGATGGATCCTGGGCTACACTGGTGCCTTTTGAAGATTTTGTGAAAAATCTTGTTCTGTTCAAAAGTTATGCCATTTTTTGTCTCCCATTATAGTCATTGGGAAAATTTATATGTGCACTGCAAAAATAATCATGGTCCCATTTTTTGGTGCACAAGGACATTCCATTATAAGGTATAGGAATGCTCAAAAATTATGCCACATGTATATTGTTATGCAATAATGGGCAATGTGGTGGGCCCCCGCTCCCACCAATACATGTTTTTTTTGTAGTTATAGTACACTTTTTCAAAAAGTAAGGAAATTCATAGCATAAAACTGCATTTAATGCATCATTTAGGTTAATCCACAAAGTCAGGAATTGAACATTAGGTTGAGGCCCCACACTGATTTCACCCTGCATCACATCTCACAGACCGACAGGCACTGGGGGTGTCTTTGGGTTGTGAGGACTAAATCTCATCCCATTCTCCCTTACTGTAGCATGTCAACCTGCTTGTACATGGAATGGGGTGAGATTTAGGCCTCATGACCCCAATGACACACCTCAGCATCTGTCAGTCTGTGGAGGATGGTGGTAGTGAGTGGGGGTTAAGACCTCAACCCTAATGTTTCATTTCCTGACTTTTAGTGGTTTAACCCTAACTGATCCATTAAATGCAGTTTTTACTGTGAATATATATATATATATATATATATATATATATATATATATATATAAACAACTAATTCACAACAGGGCGTTCAGTCATACATTGATATATGCATGCCTTGGTGTGTGTTGTGAGGCATGATGCCACATGCCAAGTGCATTCTACCACCCAAGGTGTGCATATATTACAGCATGACTGTACAGCCTGTAGTGTATCATTTGACTTATAAAGTGGCAAACATTGTTTTGGAGGGGATGACAAATAGAATGAAGTGCAGGCGTGCAGTCATTGTGTGATAATGCCCAGTTATGGGGTGTGTTACATCCAATTAGGGGACAGCATTTTTACTTTTCTTCTCACCCATTTTATAAATAATGTTATCTATCTCTCTTTCTTTCTTTCTTTCTTTCTTTCTTTCTTTCTTTCTTTCTTTCTTTCTTTCTTTCTCTATCTATCTATCTATCTATCTATCTATCTATCTATCTATCTATCCCTCTAGGGAAGAACCCACAACATAACATACTTTTCTAAAGAATCAATGCTGCATTCCCTGGGAAAACTGGAAAGCACAAGACCAATAGCAGAGTGACTTTCAATGCACTTGAAAAGTGCATTACTTCTCAAGAAAACCATACCTTGGAGTGGATTATTGCACTTGAAAATGGAAAGAGTTTCACACTTAATGCCCACCCCTTCCCAGCCCCATGCTTCATAACTCAAGGCCAACCCATAAGAGTGGGGCTGTGCTCCATAGGACATGTACTTCAAGCTATAGGTAAGGAGCCATTCCCAACAACTCTGATGTTCTAAATAGGGCCTACATAATTAGTCATAACTTTCTTTGTCTAGGGCCTTGAAGACCCTGACTGAAGCAGAAGATCATTTATAATTTTCTATTCACAGGACCTCCAGGACCTACATTTCATAGGGTCAAACAGGCCCTACACAAAGCAGAGAAGAGTACACAGTGGGGGGTGAGATACTGACAACAACAAAAATGGAAAGGGACCTGGGGGTAGTCATATCAGATGACCTAAAGGTGGGCCAGCAATGTGAGAAGGCAGTAAGGAGGGCTGGGGGGATACTGGGATGCATAGGGAGAGTTATCACCAGTAGAAAACAAGAAGTTGTTGGCCCCCTGTACAGACAGTTGGTAAGACCACATCTGGAGTACTGTGTACAGTTCTGGAGACCCCATCTCCGTAAAGACATAGACAGGGTGGAGGCTGCCCAGAGGAGGGCAACCAAAATGATGCAGGGTCTGCATCAGAAGGCATATGAAGAAAGACTAAAGGAACTAAAGATGTATACCCTCAAGGAAAGGAGGGGGGGGGACATGATAGAAACTTTTAAATACTTCAAGGGAATCAATAAAGTCCAAGACGGTAGCATCTTACAGAAAAAGAGATGTGCAAAAATAAGGGGAGGGGGGACGGCTCAGAGGTAATGTAAGAAAGTATTTCTTCACAGAGAGGGTTGTGGACACATGGAACTGCCTTTCTGAGGAGGTCGTAGAGTCAAAAACAGTGGGGGAATTCAAGAATGCATGGAACAGACATAAGGCAATTCTAGTTGGGGGTAGGAGGAAGTAGGCTGTTGGTTAACTAGGACCTGCAGCTTATCCATCAGGTAGGGAAATGGGCAGACTAGGTGGGCCAAGCGGTCTTATCTGCCATCAAATTCTATGTTTTCTATGTTTCTATGTTTTCTAGGACATCCTTTACAGCAAATCAGAGATCAATCTTAATTTCATTTCAGCCCTGCAGGAAGCGAGGTATCAGTCAGTGGCCCCTAACCTGTTACTTGGCCTTGGGTCATGAGGCTAAGGGCTGGGGAAGGGGTAGACTTTAGGAAGGAAATCCTCAGAAAGACCAACAGCTTTCCAGTATTCCTGATACTTTGGTCACTAATCTATCAGGTCAGTGAGCTCAGGGCATTTTTAACTCATTAGTCCCCAAAGGTGGAATTATTTCCCTTTACCTCACACTTACCTGTCAGGTATTGTATAGAGAATATCTGAGAGGTAAGTATAAGCTACCTGGAGATATCATCATTAAGGAAGAATAATTAGATCAATAACCCTTGAACCTGAAGAGGGAGTTAGATTATGAGCTAATCACCCCCCCCCCCCAAATGAGGTGGTCATATTTCAAGAGTATCTAGGAATTACTCATCAGATGTTTTAGATATTTCATGAAGTGGGTGTTTTGTGCTGTAAATTTGTGTGCCACTTTTTCTTCTTTGATAGTGCAGTGTTTTTGTCTGGTGTACAGTTTTTCCATAGTGTAGTGGTGTCCTCCATACAGCGTGCCCTTTAATGCTTTTCCATAGTGTAGCAGCATTTTCAGGCTTCAGTATTTTTACCCTTATGGGATTCCATAGCGAAGTAACCACTTATAAAAGGAGGTGTAGTTTTAGCATTGCATTCCTTACAAACATTCAGGACTGAGTGGTGGTGGTCCAGTGAGTACAGTAGGTTGTAGTTTGTGCTCGGAAGTGGCATGTATGAGCTACATGTATGGTCAGGAGTAGCAGTAAACTGTCTGTAGTCAGGAGCAGAGGTGAGAAGCCACGTGTTTACTTGGGAGTGGTTGTGAGAGGTGACATTATCGAGGAGGAGCAGCATGGAGGGTGAGCATGTGGCAGCAGCAGCAGCAGCATGGATGGCCTTGGTAAGTATGGGACAGTTGTGGGGACTAGTTTTTAATGTTTAGGTTAGGTGCTCTTTTTATTCACAAGTTCTTTTTTTTTTTGCAGGGGCTGTAGTTGAAGAGACTGTTAAGACTCTTACGTGGGTGTTCTGTGTGTTTATAAGGTGTTATGTGTTTTTAAGGTTGTTGTTACATGTGTTATTAAGGTTGTGATAAGATGGTTTGTAGTGTGTTGGACATAATTGTGTTATTAAGGTGTTAATAACACATTAATACAGTAGTCATAGCATATCTGCTAATTGGTTATCATTCGATATGGGGGAGACATGCAATAGTGGATCCTATGTGGCAAAATCCCCAAACATGTAATCTGCCTGTCTGTCTGTCTGTCTATCAGTCTATCTGTCTGTCTGTCTGTCTGTCTGTCTGTCTGTCTATCTCTCTTTCAAAGAACTATTTTAATGCATCTATTAGGGTTACAGCAATAAGCATAAAAAGTAGGGAAATGAAATATTGTGATACAAAGTCTCTGGAAACTGTCAGATCAATGGTGTGGTGTTTTTCAAGGTTTGAATGATTATGTAATGCCATGTTGATGTTACCCTAATATCAACACCGTCTAAGCAAGGATTGCTGTACTGGTATTTTTCTTTGCCTTACAAGACCATGCTAATTTTAGGGGAATACCAGTACTGTGCTGTGTGATTATCACCCCTAATAATACCACAGCACCAATTTACCATGGGTCCAGGGACTTTGAACAATCATTTTTCATTTCTCTACTTATGCTTCATGCTGTAACTGTAATAGATGCATTAATGTAATTTTTTGCTGTGTAATATAACTGACACTTTCTGCCTGTCAGATACCCCATGATGAACACTACATAACACGAGCTCACTCTAGCAGACCTCTAGCTTACTTCATGAGTGGCCCTGTAGGTACAAATCTGGCTGCAATTTTATTCACAAGTCAATGCTGTAGAAAATTTGTAAGGTAAAAATGCCATAGTAAGCTCAGATGTTCAAGGCACCAGTTGGAAAGGGTCTAGTACGATTTCCCGTCACTATTCTGACCGACGTTTAATTTCCTGAATTTAACTTCCCATACACCAGCTTCCCGATCTGCTATTTTTACCGATGAGACTCTCCCCCGGCATACCATTTCCCCGTTTGTCATCAACCCGCCGTAACTTACATTGATGATATTAAATGCTGGTGCAGGTCACATATGAAGTGAACTTCCAGTTCTCAGGTCAGTCAAGCTGTGCACTGATGACTATGCAGAGTGGCACGGATTCCAACATTTTAATCACTGTTTGCTCAGACAAGACACAGACACACCACGAGTGAAGGCACATATAGAAATTAAATATGCTGTTCCAGTATCTAGTTGTTTAGCTTATTAGCCTTTAGAAGTCATTTAAAGCATCATACAGGTACGGTATTAATATAAACAATATATAAAAAGTGACACTTCCATAATACATCTCATATTGTAACTTGCACTTGTACTTAATTTCAAAACAGCACAAGCGAGGATAACAGCTCAATTTCTGTTGTGCCACTGTAAAGCTTATATCCAAACACTCAGAAATTGACAGCAATAAGCATTAATGAGACAACTGTAATTTACCAGTCGGGACATACTGTACCTTCTGTATGCGGTGGTATTAGAGTCTGCGTAACCGTTAAATCTGATCACTGAATGAGTTTGCAAGCTGTAACATGAAAGGTGCCAGCATTGGAGGTTACTTTAGGAATCATTGCAGCCTTACATGAAGAGCAGGAATCATTCATTGACAGCGAGTTCGCATTACTGTTAATTTAGTTTAGCAGTCGGTAGGTTTGGGAGGTATGGGAGGGTGAGGCTTAGTTTGCGCATGCAAGTCAGCTGTAAAGCAATCCCAGTGCAAGTGTGTGCTATCAATTAAATTCTGTTCCTGTATCAAGGAATGGCTCCAATTAGGCTATTATATCCAGAGACATTTACACTTGCGCTTAGAAGGTTTTGTAGAGAGCTATGGTGACACCGGTCACACCAACTGTTTGCGATGTTGTGAAAACTCAGCGAGGCAATGCAAAGCTCAGCATTAGTGGCTACCTATACATTAAAGAGCGGAATCGTGCAGACTTATTTTACTGGTGCTGTCAACATAGAAAATATGCAGGATGTCATGGCCATGCATCCACGGTGCTTGTAGGTGACCAACATCAATTGTGTGGAACAACAGAACATAACTATGCACCAGATGCAAATGATGCTCCTGTGGCAATTGCAATAGCCTCCCTGAAACACTGTGCATTGACAACTCACGACACACCTGCACAACTTATTCAAAATGAGCTTGCCCAGGAACATCCAGAAGTACGACATAACATGCCAGGCAAGCATTCCCTGTTGCAGGTTGTTAAACGTGCAAGAAAACAACATAGCATGCCTGAACCTAAAACATTAGATGGTGTGTGCATCCCACAAGAATTCTCAGTGGTGAATGGCCACTCTTTCCTGGCCCGAGATTCAACATGTGGTAATGAAAAAATATTCCTTTTCACAACAAAAGCAAACATTGAGAAGCTTAGTACAGCAAACTTTTGGATCATGGATGGTACCTTTCTCACAGTCCCTAACCTATTTAAGCAATTATATTCTATACATGCCCCAGTAGGAACTGGTGAGACCTGCAGAATCCTCCCTTTGGTATACGCTGATGTCAAGTAAATCACAAGAATGTTATGTACGCATGCTACAGGATTTGCAGGACGTTGCAGATGAATATCAAATTTGTCTGTCACCAAAATTTGTCCTGACTGATTTTGAGCAGGCAGCCATCAACGCCTGCAAGTCTGAATTCCCCAATGTTATCAACAAGGGTTGTTTATTTCACCTAGGACAAATTGTCTGGCGCAAATTACAAGGATGTGGGCTAGCACACAAATAAGGAACTGATCCTGAATTTAGCCTTAAACTTAGACAACTTGTTGCCCTTGCATTTTTAACTCCTGATAAAATTTCTGATGTTTTTGAAGATGTAAAGAATAACATGCCAACAGAGGCTGCATGCATAGTGGAGTGGTTTGAGGAAACATATGTTCCGGGAAGGGTGCGGAGGAGAATGAGAAATAATGCCACTGTTAGAACACCACCTCTGTTTCCTCCTCAGTTTTGGTCTGTTCATGACCAAATGCTTCAGGGTGTACCCAGAACACAAAACAAAGTGGAGGCATGGCACCGACGCCTAGGTACCTTGATTGGAGCGTCACACGTAGGGATATACCAGTTTGTTGAAGAGCTACATAAAGAACAACTTGTGACCGAGAGCATGACAGAAAAAATTAACCGAGGGTTGCCAAAGTCACCAATTAAAAAGAAATATGCTCTGAAAGAGGAAAAGATAACAAACATTGTTTCCGACATGGAACATCACTCTGTTATGGATTTTATTAGAAGAGTGGCAAACAATATAGTTATTTAAGTAGATCTCAAATTTTTAAACTGTGGAACTAAATAAAGTTACTTTTTCATTACACTTTTAATAATGGAACTTATGCGAGATCTGCGTTTGCTTTTAATTAATTAAACTTCTACGAGTCTGCGCATCAGAGGTACATCAGAGGCACAGGTAAAGGTAAGCCTCATCTCTTTGTCTGTTGTGTTTGCTAAAGTGTTTTGTTTCCTGATCCTCTAGTTCTGGTTCCCCTCTCCTAGCTCTGAGTCTTGACATGGAGAAGTCATGTACTGTAACAGGGCACACTGCATAAATTTAGGTTCCTGAATGAAGTTAAGCTGCCTGCAGTGTGAGCTTCAGTTACATTTAAACTGAGTAAGCAGCTTAGTTTTAAGAGATCATCAAGTTCTGGTTCCCCTCTCCTAGCTCTGAGTCTGAGTCAGGGCACACTGCATAAATTTAGGTTCCTAAATGAATTAAGTCCCTGTGACAACACACGAGAGTCATGGGTCACATGGTATACTTTCTACTGGGATTTAGCTCAACCTCAGTCTCGCAACACTATGAATCCAAGGCAGTACTGACGTTTTCTTTGAGTTTTGAGCTTCATTCGCCGATCGCCACCAAATGCAAGCATGTCGGGGGTTTAGGAGACGGGTTTAATTATTGATGGAAAAACAAAGGACAGGATTAGTATTGACGGGATGCGGCAGCTGTAGGGAAGTTGGTTGAGGGAAGTCAGTCGTCGGGGTACTATGAGTCGGGAAATCGTACGGATCCCATTGGAAATTAGGTACAGTTAATCAAAACAAATATGAAAAAGGTACTATAAGTAAAGAGAGGTTGGTAAAGAATCGTACCACAAATGGTAGCAATGGATGCAGACCAGCCAGATGTAATAAAAAATTATCATGAAATTAAAAAGCTGCAATTCTGGACTGTATGACAGTTGCAATCAGACAAAAACAATAACTCTTAATTAGCAGCTGAAAAAATCATAGCAAACTGAAATATAGCTCTGGTCTATCCCTATACCATTGTCTCCAGGTTATAAAATACTCTTGGGACAGTCGATCTTAACACAAATGTATGTATTGAAAGTACATTAGACAACTGACAGTCAAATGCTGCATTCTAGTCAGGGCATATGTGGCTATCTTTAACAGTGGTCCATATGAGCAACCTGAGCTTTGGAATGGACGTGGATCACTCGTTGAGGCCAGTGTGGGGGATGGGGACAACATTTAGCATGCCAGAGTGCACTCTTCTCTTGAGGGAGGACAAGTTGCTCTGCTCAGCAACAGCCACCAGGTAGGATGAAGCCACCACAATTCACACACCCTGCAACACTGAAAGAGCAACAGGACACCAAACTGCCTGACAGTTAAGGGGGGCAGATGTCCATCCCCCTCCTATCCATGTCATAGGGGGAATCTGTGGGGAGGGTACCAAAAGTACAAGTTATGTTTCTGAGACTATGAGCCTCCAAATTTCAAGTAGATCAATTGAATGGTGGCGGAGTTATTAAGGTGCAAAAATTGGGGTTTCTGAGATCCAGATGTGTCACATTTAAAGAAGTCTAAATTTTTTAGGCTGTGTTGTTGCTCTCACCTATAGACCAGATGCTACAGAATGTTTTCTGAAACTTTCTGAGATGATGGGGCCTATGCTTAAGTAGTACCTTTCAAAGGGTTCATGTAAAAATATTAGCCAGTTCCAAAGGTATAAAGATTTTAAGTTTTTTTTTTTCTAAGCATTCTTAGTAGAGTTTTAGGATAACCCTCTGATAAAAGAAAAACATAAATTAACCTTTTGTGAGTATTTACCTTTTGCAAAATTAGTGTTTTATCTTTTGTCAGGAAAAAAAAAATCATAGAGTTGTGACACTGCCATCTTGTTTTTTTAAGAAAAAAGATGAAAACATATAAAATGTATGTATTTTCAAAAAGAAAACACCAGCATCTACATAAACAAACTCTGTTTAGTTAACTTCTGGTACTTTTTTTTAACTATCCCAGTAGTATGTTTTCTGGGCACCCCAAAAGCTAGGATGCCCAGCATAGTGAGTGGAACCATTTCAGAAGTCCTGGTCCACATGCCCAGAGTCATGCCTGATCTTACTGTGTGTTACAAAGAGAACTATTACCCCACCATCCTGATCCACATTGCTAAATACACTAACTGGACGGTGGGTGCTCAGTCCCACTGCCAGAATCCCCTCCTTCCTTTATTTAAAATGGATAGCAGGAGGTCCAGTCCTACCCCTGTTATTAGATGTTGTATAACAAAGTTGCCAATTTGCATCCTGAGTCAGTGGTTTGCATAGAGTGGTGGGAGGCCTCTGACAGAACAAGAAGGAAGCTAGAGACTCACATCTTGTTAACACAATCCTTGGCATTGCCTAATGTACACTGATTTGATCACAGAGGTAGCCCCGCATCCAATCCTGTCTCAGGCTCTCCTCTCAAGTAGTGCTTTAGAATTTATGCTAGCATTGCAGTTAAATGACTTTTTTCTAATATTCTGACACCTGAGTGACAACCTCCAGTACCTGCTAAGGTTCCCTGTCTTACTAATAGTTATAAGTAAAACCAGGGTGCCCACCCACCATGCACAAATTCCCCTGCCCCAGACTTCAAGAATTTTTCCACCCTCCCACACAGAGCAACATCGGGATGCCCACTTCTGGTGCTGTAAAACTGTCCACTGACTCTGGAGTGCCCAATCCCCAGTGCCAGTATCTTTGCTAAAATAATGGAAATTGTCCCACGGAGATCTTTCATTTTTTTTCACTCAGCCTGAAAGAGAAGAAAATGGTCCCTCATTGATCTCTGCAACCCCCACCCACCCCATCCCCGACTCCCAGTCAGCACCCACTCCCACACCCCCCACACTCTTATTTACCTAAAGAGGGTCCCACATCATAGATCTACTGTCCAATCCAAAAGATGTCCTCCTCCAGAAACTGTGACTGTGATATGAGAAAATAAAGTAAGTCCTGTTAATGCATTTCAATGTGTTTTTTAACTTTTTCTCATAAGATTTTCATTTTTGAATATTTTTTCCAACAAATTTGTAACATGGCCTTTTTGGGACCCCACCTCAGGAACAAGGTAGGTGAATTTTTTCAAATCTGGCCTGATAGCTGATTTAGCAGTTGCTGCACATACTCACCTTTCAGGTGGGATTTGAAAATTTTCACCTACCAGCTTCATGAGGAAGTGTCATAAGAAGACTATGTTGAAAATTTGGTGGAGAAATATGGTAAAATTACCATGTTTTGAGTGAATGTTGAAATATTTCAATGTTCACTCATAACATTACTATTTTCCAATATTTTCCACCAAACCTTCAATGTGGGATTTTTAGGACTGTATCTCATTAACAAGGCAAGTTAAATGTTTTGAAATCTGGCCCAAAGGTTAATTTTGCAGTCATGCAGTGAAATTAACTTTGAGGTGGGATTTAGACATTTTCATCTACTGGGTTCATAAGTTAAAGTCATTAGAAGACTATGTTCAAAATTTGGGGTCAAAATAAAAAAAAATAACAAAGTTATGAATGTTAATTTAAATGTTTCCATGCTTACTCAGAACTTTGGCAATTTTCAATGTTCTGATTTCAAACTTTCAGCATAACCATTTTTTTTACACCACCTCATGAATGTGACAAATGTCATTTTCCAGATCCTGGCTGAAACATGTTTCCACATTCATGGCAAAAAATGATGTTTCGGCCTGTATTCTATAATTGCCGTAAGTCATATTTATAAGTGGGAGTCATACAATGACTATGTTGAAAATTTGGGGTCAAAATAAAAAAAAATATTAAGAAATGTTGTGCGCAGGGTCAGCCTGTGGTCCACTGGGTAGAGCTTTGTGAGCCTGTGTCAGTGAGCTGAGTACAGTGGCAACTCACTGAGCCAGTTGGATGGACTGAACCTGGAGGAATGGTGCTGTTATGCAGTACCACACCCAGTCTGGGAAGGGAGGGTGCAGCTTTGACTGCATGGGCCCAAGTATCACACAGTAAGATGAAATGTTCTCTTGGCATAGGGCCCTGAACAACTGTACCAGTGGCTGCCAGAGGGCCCTGTGCTTCGGCAGACAGATGAACTCATTGTTCTGCATGTCTCTATTTGTAGCCATTTGGAAACACAGGACCCAGAGGGCACTGCACTTCTGTAACCCACCAGATAGCCCAACAAATGCTTTGCATCTGTTGCCACAAGGAAGTGCAGGGCCCCAGTGTCCCTGCACTTCTGTAGGCAGATGGACTCTTTCCTTGGTGCTGGACCCAGGAGGCCATACATGACTGCATCTGTTCACGCAGGTCATGAAGAAACTTGCACGAATGAGGATACAATTCCACTATCTTAAAAAGATAGGCTATTCATTGCAAAAAACTGCATTAATGTACCAGTTAGGGTTCAATGTAATGACACAAAAGTAGGGAAATGTGGCATTAGGATTTCCAGCCCTAACTCCCCATTGCATCCCTCTCCTTCCCAGCATCAAAAGGACAAGACCATACAAGCAGCCACAGACAGCCATCACCATGTAAGACAAACAACGTCCCAGATTACACAAATTCAGTAGCACTGATCTGTTGTTGCTGTAGAAGCACGGGCACAGTAGGGGGTCTGTATTACTGCAGCCACAACTGTGTATGTCTTACAGTGTGCAAGAGTACTTGTGGCTGCAGAAGCACTAGCCTCACAGGGGACTGCACTTCAGTAGAAGTATAAACAAACTACCAGTACTTCAGACTCCAAGAATGATTCAGTGAGAGTAATTTATTAAGTAAAATACATGATACATACCATTGTAAGCAATAAAATTTACAGACATAAAGTGATTTTTTCAGCTTCACATCCCACAACCAGCCTCAGCATTTCAGGGCTTTACTACCCCTTCATTAGATGCCTCCTGATGAAGGGGTAGTAAAGCCCTGAAGTGCTGAGGTTGGTTGTGGGATGTGAAACTGAAAAAATCACTTTATGTGTGTAACTTTTTATTGCTTACTATAGTAAGTAACATGTATTGTACTTAATATATTATTCTCACTGAATCATTCTTGGAGTCTGGAGTGCTGGATGTTCATTTACACTTCAGATCTCAGTGCAGCCTGTGCATGTACATTATGACTGCACTTTTATAGACTGAAGTACTGTTGCAATTTTGGTATCATGTATTTCTATATGCACCTGTGGAACTGCAGGTCCAGCAGGGGTCTGCACTTCTGCAGTCAGAAGTCTGTGTGTATGTCTTACACCTGCAACTAATGTGCTACTTTTGTGGATTTGTATCTGCAGTACACACACCACAAGACACACACACTCACTTCTGGCTGTAGATAGAAATCCACCACACTCTAATTACATCACTACTTCTGTGTGCTGAAGCACAGGCCTCTGCAAACACAGATACAAATCCACAATACTCAAATTACAAGAGTTCTTTTGTCTGAAAAAGCCCAGGCCCCTATGAGGCCAGTAATTTTGTAGCCACAGGTACTCAGGCACACTGTAAGACATACACACAGTTCTCGATGCAGAAGCTCAGGCCCCTGAGGTGCCTGCAGTTCTGGAGCCACAGGTGTAAGACATACACACCAATCTCTGGCTGCAGAAGTGCAGGCCCCATAAAATCCATGATACCAAAATTGCAACAGTACTTCTGTCTGCAGAAGAAGCCTGGACCTCTGCAGCCACTGGTGTAGGGCATTGTATCGTACTGTTTATTGTTTGGAAAATACCTTTGAGCAAAAGCTCATTTACAAAGATTCCACATCAAGAAACATATTACAGACATTACAAACATATGGCACAAGCAAGGACATACACACCAACTACTAGCTGTGGGGCTTGAACTCTGCAGCTGTCTATTGAAATCCTTAATACCTAAATTGCAACAGTATTTCTGCAGCCACTTGTACTCATGCACACTGTAAGACATACACAGACAGTTGTGGCTGCAGAATCAGATACACATCCACAAAGGTAGCACATCAGCGCTATGCATTTTTGTCATTTAGAAACAGTTGGATGGCTTGTCTTATCTGATGATGACTACTAGTGGTTGCTTGTGTGGTCTTGACCTGTTGCTGCTTGGGGAAGATAGTTAGGGTTGGAAACCCTGTCATCACATTCCTCTACTTTTGTGGCATTAAGTTGAACCCTAACTGGTGCATTAGCATAGTGAACATCGAAATATTTAAACATTCATTCATAATAGTCATTTTACCAAATTTTTCATCATAGTCTTCTTATGACACCACCTCAGGAACCTGGTAGAGGAAACATTTCAAATCTCATACACCTTGTTCATAAGGTGGGATCCCTAAAAGGCAACATTGAAAATTTGGTGGAGAAATATTTAAAAATGATGAAGTTATGAATAAAACTTCAGAACACATTGAAATACATTAACCAGACTACCCGTATTTTCTTGTCGCAATTTCAGGAGAAGGTAGTCTTTATGATCACAGAGTGGATCTATGATGTGGGACCATCTTTAGGTTAGTGAGGGTGTGTGGGGTTGTGGGGTGTTGGATGCTGACTGGGGGGTTTGGGTGGGTGGTGGTGTGGGTGACTCTGATTGGTGAGGGACTGTTTTCTTCTTTTAAGGAACATGAAAAAAAAATAGATCTCCATTGCACAGTTTTCTTTATATCAGGGTTACTGGCACTGGCAATTGGACACCAAAGTGTCGGAGGACACTTTTATGGCACTGGGGTGTGCACCCCAGTATCATTCAGTATTGGGAGAGGGTAAACTACTATAGACCGAGTGGAGAGGGAGATCTGTATTACTTGATCAATACAGTAGCACTGGAGGGTGAGCACCCCAGTGTCACTACACCTTGTCCAGGGAGGAGGTTGTTAGCCAGCACCTGAGGTTTTGCACCTTGGTGTCAGAAATGAAAGAAAAAGCTCATTAAGGAACAGTAGCAGGAGTGGGCACCCACTGTTCATTATAAAAACATGTTTGGGGATACTGTTGGTGGGATCGATCACTCACTCACCATTTGGTTATACTTTCTATAAATAAATTGGCAATGTGGGTCAAGAGGGTGGGGTGATCAGCCGCAACATTGGGCATGCACATTGGCATTATACAAATGGCTCCACTTGCTCAGCAGGGCACCCAGGAGTTTGGGCTGCCCAGAAAATGGAATTCTGGGCTTATTTGTAAAAAATAAACACCAGAATCTAGCTAAACAGAACCTGTTTAGCTAGGTTTCAGGTGGCTGTTTTTTTAAAATACATATTTTTATGTGTTTTCCAGGTTTAGAAACAGAATTTGTTGGCAGACACCATGGACACTATTTGGTCACCGGTGTCCCTCGCACCTCCCTTTACTCTACTTATTATGCCCATGTGCCTATCCCACACATACTTGAAGCTCCCCACTCTCTTTGCTCCCACCACCTGTTCTGGCAGGCTGTTCCAGGTGTCCATCACCCTTTCTGTGAAGAGATATTTCCTCACATCTCTCTTAAAATCCCCCCAACTTCATTGTATGGCCTCCTGTTCTGGTGCTTTTCCTCTTCAAAAAGAGATTCTGCACCTGCACCTTGTTCACCCCTGTGAGGTACTTATATGTCTCAATCATGTCCCCTCTCACTCACCTCACCTCCAGGCAGTACACATTAGATTCTGCAGCCTCTTATCATATGGCTTCCTCTGCAGCCCCACACCATTTTGGCAGCCCTCCTCTGGACCACTTCTACCTTGTCAACGTCCTTGCAGAGGTGCAGCCTACAGAACTGGACACAGTACTCTAGATTAGATCTCACTAGTGAGTGATACAGTGGCAGCACCACCTCCCTTCTCCTGCTAGACATCTCCCTCCCTATGCACCACACCCTCCCACAAATCATGCCTACTGCCTTTTCACACTACCCTGCCACCTTGAGATCATCAGATATAATTACCCTGAGGTCTCTTTCTTGCTTTTCAGCTGTAAGTACTTTCCCCCATCTTTAACAGTTTTTGGCATTGAAACTCAGCTGCCCCATCCTAGACCACTCCTGTAGCTTAACCAGATCCCTTGCATTCTCTCCATGCTTTCCTTAGTGTCCACCCCATTGCAGATTTTGGTGTCATCCATAAAGAGACACATCTTCCCCTCCAGTTCCTCAGCAATGTCACTTATGAAGACACTGAAGAGGACTGGTCTCAGTACTGACTCCTGTGGCACCCCGATGGTCACTCTCAACATCCCCCTGAGTGTCTGCTCTTTACCACCACCCTCTGCCTCCTATCCTTCAACCGATTTGATGCACAGTTTACCACTTTTTCCCCAACCCCAAGCTGCTTAATTTCTTTATTAGCCTCCTGCTTCACAGTGTTAAAGACCTCACTGATGTCCAGATAGGCCACATCCACTGTCCTCCCCTGATCAATTTCCCTAGTCACCCAGTCAAACATATCTATGATATTTGTTTGGCATGACCTTCCCCCATGAAATCATGCTCTCTGTGGTCTGCAGCCCACTTTCTTCCAGGTACTACATCAGCCTCTCCTTCAGAAGGATCTCCATTCATTTTCCCACCACTGATATGAGACTGACTGGCCTTTAACTGCTAGCCTTTTTCCTGCTTCTGCTGTTGTGCAGAGGGACCACATTGGCCATCTCCTAGTCCTCTGGATCTGCCCACATCTCAAATGAGGTGCTGAATAGTGTTGCCAGAGAAGCGATTAGCACCGTGCTCAGATTTTAAAACCATCAGATGAATTCTGTTCAGTCTCATGGCCTTGTTTTCCTTTAGGTCTCCCAATGCCCTTCAGACTCTACCCTCTGAAAATGGACTTGTGGCCACTCCCCCTGGTGCCTACTGATACACATTCATATCTCCCTTCTGAACTGTGAAGCCTGAGCAGTACTCATTTAAAATTTTAGCTTTTTCCTAATCTTCTTCTGCACATTCCTGTGCCTTCCAGATTATCACTATCCACCCCTTCCTTTCCTCTTTTTACTCATGTACCCAAAGAAAGTCTTATCCCTTTTTTTGACCTCTTTGGTGATTGTCTCCTCTGTTTGTGCCTTAGCTGCCCTCACCCCACTTCCTGCCTCCCTTTGTTTTTCTAGATGTACCTCCCTGTTTACCTTTGTCTGGGTCTCCTTGTACATCCTAAAAGTTGTTTTTATTCTCCCTTACTGCCTTAGCCGCCTCACCTTCTTTGAGAACCATTGTGAGTTCTTCCTTCTCCTACCCTTGCTTATGTCCTTTAAACAGCATGCTGTTGCCTTAGCTATTCCTGCCTTGATTTATTTCTATTGGGTCTCCACTCCACCTGGCAATCCCCCCACCTTTCAAGGTATTTACTGAGGCAGTTTCCCATTTTTTTAAAATATGCCCTCCTGAAGTCCAGGACCCTTGTCTTAGTGTGTTTTTTCTCTTGCCCAATCCATATGTCAAACTACATAATATAGTGATCACTTTTACCAAGTGAACTACTCTCTGTGATATCTGCAATGCTGGCCCTGTTCATAAATACCAGTCCAGTACTGGCCCACCTCTAGTGGGCTCTGTAAACAGCTGCCTAAGGAAATATCACTTGTAGGGAGTTGAAAATGACCCTGTTTCTTGCTGAAGCTGTGGTCAGAATGCTTCAGTTAACATCTGGCATATTAAAGTTCCCCATAACAAATACCTCCCCTTTGCTTGCCTTTCTGCCATTGGCCTCATCCAAAACATTGCCTAACTTCTTCCCCTGTGTTGGTGATCTGCACACCACCCCTGTGGGGATAAAGGCCCTGGATCCTGTCTCTAAGCTGACCCAAAGTACTTAAGCCCATCCATATTCCCCTAGTGTCCCTGTATCTCTGTGGCCATTATACCTACCCTCACATATAAAACAACCCTCTCACCTTTCCTCTCTGTCCTGTCCTTCTGGAACATGGTGTAGTCTGGTATGGCCACTTCCCAGCTGTAGTTGTCAATGTACCATGGCTCTGTTATGGCCATAAGATCTAGGTCTGCTTCTGCAATCATTGTTTCGAGGTCAGGAATTTTATTTCCAATGCCCCTTGAATTGGCACACATTGCTCTCCAGTCCTTTTGTTCTTCTCTCCCCCTATTCTGCCTTCCCTTCCTGTTCTCATCCTTGCCCCTCCCATTTTCCATGTACTGTGCTCTCTTTTTCATTATCCCTCTGCCTGCTCTCCTTAATCTTTCTCTCATCTTTAGATTCATAGGCTTCATAGGATAAGTACAAGTCCATATCTTTCGGCAATAAGACTCACCGTTTTTCAGTGGACAGAAATATTCATCATGCAGTTATTTAATTTATTTTAAAAGTATCTATATTTTCACTGGTTACCACTTCTTCTGGTAAGCTATTCCAGTGGGTCACCATCCTCTGATTTACCCACCCCCTCTTTTGTTTGTTTTATAGTTTTTGCCTCCTAGTTGGAAACTGTGTGCTCTAGTTGTTTTATTGCATACCTTTTTTTCAGTCCTAAACATTCCCATAGATCCATATTTATAAATGCTGAGTATATTAGGCATATGTCACCTCTTAGTCTTCTGTACTCCAAGCTGAACATTCAGACTTTATACAATCTGTGTTCATAATTTAAATGTTGGAGTTTTTCTGGTTGCCCTGTTCTGCACACTCTCAAGTCTCTGAAGATCTCTCTTATGGTGTGGGTTCCAAAACTAAGCAATAAACTCTGTCAACGTCCATACCATTAACTCATACAGTGGAATCAAAACTGCACTACTTCTACTATGAGTTTTCCTAAGTATGCAGTTTAACATTTTATTTGCTTTCTTAGTAACATCAGTTATATGATCATGATATGTCAGGTCATTTTTTATGAGTATACCCAGATCTTTTTCACTGTCTACAGTTTTCAGTTAATTTCCACTTAAATAATATTTATGGCAACCATTTCTTTTTCCAAAATTCATGATACTGCATTTGTTGATATTAAAAGCCACCTTATGCTCAAATGCCCATGCTCCAATAATATGTAAATCTTTTTGTAGATCTTCCATAGCTTTGTTGTTGTTTTCTACCTCCCCAATTTTACAGTCGTCTGTGAATTTGCACATCCGCGACCTGTCTGATACTAGTAATGATGATATAAAAATGTTAAAAAGTATCAGTCCTACTGCAGATCCTGCTCCTGACCCACCTGTCCTGCCCGCCCAATGTCCTTATATACCTCTATCCCATGGGAATTAATTTTTAGTTTTCAAAAATAAAACAAGGTGGCGGCTGTCACAACCTGTTTTTGTTTTTCTCATGACCTGAGGTGCACTAATTTTGTGAAAGGTAAATGCTTGTAAAAGGTAAATTCATATTTTGTATCAGAGGGTCATCCTAAATCTCTACTGAGCATGCTCAGAAAAAAAACCTTAAAATCCTTATAACTCTGGAACTGATTAATATTTTTTTCACAAAACCTTTGAAAGGCACTACTTGGTGCATGCCACTTCAACCTTAAGTGTTTCAGCAAAACACTGTCTACTATCTAGGCTCTAGGTGACAGGAAAACAAAAGTGTAACAAATATAGGAAAAAAATTGGGTTTTGTTAAAATGAATTACATTCCGTATCTCAGAAACTACACAAGCTGCCATCGCAAAACTTCTCACATTGTGAGAACTTGCCTCTGATACAATACATGCCAAATCTGGGGCAA
The DNA here is from genome assembly GCA_016271365.2 of Neoceratodus forsteri. Taxonomy (NCBI): domain Eukaryota; kingdom Metazoa; phylum Chordata; order Ceratodontiformes; family Ceratodontidae; genus Neoceratodus; species Neoceratodus forsteri. The sequence continues at coordinate 1,533,399,684 of CM057450.1, forward strand.
TTCTGTTAAACACACCTAGGTTATTAACATATAAAAATAGGGGTTAACATTAAATGCCCTACTCAACCCTAACTATACTGGCACTACTTCACTAGTATCATTTTTTTCCAGTTAATGCTCTTTTTGATTCATGGAGCCCAAGCCACCCTCTGGATTCTGGATGCCCCAGCCCTACTCCCCTGTTATTCCTCTGGGACTTACATTCACAATGAAGGCAGCATGGCCTGTGAATTTAATGGGGTGCAGGACTGCCAGATGGCTGGGGTCAGCAGCATCTCAGATCTCTATTTTTATACTTTTTTCACCAGAGAGGTGGCATGCAATGCCTCCCACATGTACCCATGTGTGCTTCTGTGCATGGTGCATCAGCAGCTGTTGCTCTCTTGCCCATGCCATTGGCTCCAGCCTGCTCCCTCCAAGCCAATGCTAGGGGCCAGATGAGTACTGCACACTGAAATCCTCCCAATCCTTTCCCTCCCTGGCTGACCCCCAATGAACAGAGTCTGCATCTGAGCCTGAGTAGCTGGCATGGCATGAGGTGTGGGGTTCAGCACCTTAACCATCATCACCACCAGGATGGCTCTGCACCAGTATAATTATTATATAATATGTATGTGTGTAACAGATAAGCCACTAGAGGGTGTGTAGATGTCCTCTGCCATATGTATGCATGGGGTGTGTTGTGAGACCTGAGCCCATCAGTTTAATGCAGTTGATCACCCAAGGCCTGCTTATATCAGAGCATGACCACACACCTATAACAGAACATCTGTCTTATAAAATGGACAGATGTTTTGGGGGAGAGGTCAAAAAGTAGTCCATCCACCACACATAAAGATAATCTAGTGGATCCTGCCATGGTTGTGGCAGTTTAATAGTGTTAAAAACACTTACCTGGTTGATCCTGCTATTTAAACATTCCCTCAGTTACCGACTTGCTTCTCTGGTTTAATTATTTTCACTTTCAGCTCGCACTGTAATGTGACTGAGCATGGTATTTTGCAGAAAAAATGTAGGACTTAAAAGTTTCAAATTGTCATGCATTTCTAGTAAAACTAGTAATCCCTCTGCACGTTTACAACAAATTCAATTGGTGTATTCTGAAAATGTCACCAGCTCTACAGTACAAAGAATCAGTGAGTATGCAGCTTCACAAGCGTAAATGCATACTCTCATAGGTGCAAGGGAGAGCAAGTAGTCCTATAGTAACCCTTGCTCATGCTTGATGCTGTATATTATATTATCAGACAATATGTTAATGTCCAATCTAAATTTAGGATGTAATGAGAACTTGCAGACTACTAGAGGTTATAACAAACAGCTAAACTGCTCAATATTTAAAAGTGAACAAAGGAAACATTTCTACACACAGAGTGGCTGGAATATGGAAAGAGTACCAGCAGAATTAGTAGACAGTATGTCAAAGACCATGTTCAGATCCAGATGGAATGAATACATGAGTGTGGGAAACATTGTTAGTTATTACCACTGAGAAGAGTGGGCAGTTACTATGGGTGACATCAGCCCACTACTGTTTGACAACATCGTTAAGAACCTTAGTAAACCAGAGAAGAAATCCAGTAAAAGAAGGAATGTTCAAATGGCAGGATCAACCAGATAAGTAGGATTTTTTATGAACAAGGTGATACACAATAATTTGGGGGTGATTTATAAGCAATTTGGGACAGGTAGATATTTTGATTATTTACAAATGTTTTGATGTTAGACTTTCTGTTGCAGCCTATGTGTTCAAGTTTGTGTGTGCCAGATGTGGAGTGATCTCTTGGTCTAGGCTGCTAGTGAAACATGTCTAAGGGATAAAAAGAAGTGCAGGTGTGCAGTCATTGTGGAATGATGCATTGCCATGTGGTGTGTTTTGTCCAATCAGGAGACAATATTTTCACTGATTTTTTTTTTCTTACTCATTTTATAAATAACTAACTAAATAAATAAAACTGTATATAGATCTATATACAGTATATCTGTACACATCAGGGGTAGGGTTAAAATATGAATATATGAACATACAAAAGGATCCAGCAGAAGAAGACCACCAAGTCTATCACGTCTGCTCATAAATGATGCTGGGTCTGGCCTTACACTTATGCCACTGCCCCTGCCCCCCCAATTGCCCCTCCCTCTCCCCTTCCCCTCTTTCCTTTGTCTCAAGAGTTACTACGGTGATTGTCCCAGGCCCTCTGTTTTTTGCTTTATTCTCTCTTTTTTGTTGCCTCTGAGGGACTTGGTCTCCGTCTCTCCATTCCTCTCCTGACATCCCCTATAATCCCCCATGGGTTTTGCCCTGTGACAGGGCCAAGGAGAAGGGGTGACAGCTTTCCCTCACCCCCAGAGTGAAATCCAGATACTTAGGGAGCTGGGACAGGTGCAGGAGAGCCATCATTGAGCCTTCCAACTCCATTTCCACTATTTTTTCTCTGTCCCCCTCCCTGCCGATGATGTACGCTGGCAATGTGCCTCCCAACTTACATCTCCTCCAGCCACCACCAGTGGGAGATTGACAAGTGGGACTGCAATCCCTCCTTCTCTGAGAGAGGAGAGCAGTCCTCCAGACACTCAATCCTCTCTTCCTTGCTAACCCCCAGTGGCCTAGGCTCAATGACAAAACTGGGTCACTGGCATGGCACGAGGTGTGGTGTCCAGCACCTCAACCTCCAGCACCACCAGCTGAGACCCTCCCTTTTCACTCTGTTAATTCCCTTCATGTACTTGAAGCTCTCTATCATATCCCCCACTGCCTCATCTCTTCTTCTCCTCCAGAGAGTACATCCCCAGGGCTTCCAGCCTCTCTTCATAGGACCTATCCTATTTCCCCTCTGTCATCTTTGTTGCTCTCCTCTGGACCCCCCTTCAGCATGCTTATGTCCTTTTTAAGGTATGGATGTCAGTACTTCACCCCATATTCTAAATGTGGTCTTAGCAATGACCTGTACAATGGTAAAATTACCTTGCTCTGCCTGCTACTGAATCCTTTTGCAATACATCCCAGAATCCTATTAGCCTTTACCACTGCCTTCTTACACTGGAAGGTGTGTTTCAGGTCACTTGTAATCACCACTCCAAGATCCTTTTCCTCTTCGGAAGCAATTACCTGAACCTCTCCTATGTTATTCTCTGCACTTGGATTCTTGGCCCCTATGTGCATAACTTTGCACTTTTTGGCATTGAAACCAAGTTGCCAGATTCCTGATCATCTCTCTAGTCTGGTAATTTACTCCCTCAGGTCCTGTATCCTCTCCTTGATGACCGCCCTCCTACAGAGTTTGGTGCCATCCAGAAACAGGCACATCTTGCCTTTAATACCTTCCCCATGTCACTTATGAAGACATTGAACAACACTGACCCCAACACTGATCCCTGAGGGACCCCGCTGGTGACCTCCCTGGTGCTGGAGAACCCACCCTGAATAACTACTCTATGGGTTCTGCCCCTCAACCAATTTTCAACCCTTCTTACTATATTCTCCCCCAACCCTAGGTCCCTCAGTTTCATTATTAGCCTTTTGTGTGGTACAGAACTGAAGGCCTTACTAAGATCAGGTATATGATGTCCACTACCTGGCATTTGTCCACTTCCCTTGTGAAACAGTTGAAGAACTTGATCAGTTTCATTTGACATGATCAGCCTGCCACAAACCCAGACTGTATTCCATCCTGCAGAACATTCTCATGTACCTCACCAGCCCCTCCTTTAGTATGGTCTGCATGAGTTTATATACTATAGAGGTCAGGCTGACTGGCCTATAGTTACCTGGGCCATCCTTGGGTCTGCTCTTGTGGAGTGGCATGACATGTTCCAATCTCCACTCCAATGGCACCACTCCCGACTCCAGAGATCTATTGAAGAGAACAGCCAGCAGCCCCCCAAGTTCATTGGCTAACTCTTTTAGCAGCACCCTGAGGTGTATTTCATCTGGTCCTGGGGAATTGTCCACCCTCAGAGCCTTCAGCTCCTCCCTCACTCTTCAAATCCCAATGACCCCTACAGGTCCCCCCATTCCCTCCCTCTTTCTCCCTACCCATGGCACCAGTCCATCATTTCCTTTGTAAAAATGGAGCAAAAGTATTTGTTTAATGCCTCTGCTTTGCTCCCTCCTTCCTCAACCCAACCATCCCCATTCCTCAGCCTAACTATGTTGTCCTTCTTGTCCCTCCTTTTACTTAGGTAGTGAAAGAAGACCTTTTCCCAGTTCTTTATTCCTTTTACTATTTGGTGCTCTCTCTCTATGCCTTTGCCTTCTGCACCTCTCTTCTTGCCACCTTTGCCAGTTTCCAGTATTCTTCCTCAACCTCTTCCTTTGCTGTTCTTGTGAATTTTCTATAGGCTGCCCTCTTTTCCCTTACCACTCTGGCCGCCTCCCCATTAAACCAGCTTGGTGGTCTGCTTTTTGATTTATTTCCTCTCAATTTGATGCACCTGCTTGTGGCCTTCTGAATGGCCCCCTAATCATGGTCCATAATTGGTCCACCCTATGCCCTCTTTCATGCTTGCCAGGTTTTTCCCTTAGCACCTCTCTAATCTCTTTAAAATTTGCCCTCTTGAAGTCCAGTGCTCTGGTTTAGGTGGTGATGTCATCCTTGCCCATGCCCAAATTGAATCACATTGTACTGTGGTTATTTCCACCCATGGGTTCCTTAACTTCTATCTCCTGTACCTGCTCCCCGTTGGTGAGCATGAGGTCCAGGTTTTGCCCCCTCCCTGGTAGTATCAAGTCACAGACTGAGTCATGAAGCTTTCCTGGATTGCATTTAGGATTTCCTGACTTCTGGGGCAGGATGTAGCCCAGTCCACTTTAGGCAGGTTAAAATCCCCCACCATGACCACCTCCCCTTTTCCTGCTGCGATCCTCAGCTGGGAGCACAGCTTCCTGTCCTTGACTTCACTGCTCTGGTTGGCAAGATAAAAATGATATCTTGACTGATGACAACAGTAACAGCAATATATTACAAATATATTGATGTTACTATAGTTACAATGGGTATCATGATGTTTAATATTATCACAATGGAATAATGAACCAGTCAGCAGGCATCGTTCACAATGCTGATGATATCACTATTGTGTAGTACAGCACTGAAGCTGGCAGTTGAAATCAAAGAGAAATAATTAAATCCTCAAACAACATATTTAAAAATAAACAAATAAACTGATTTTGTATTGCTTGAATATAAATGGTCTACATCAACAATCACAGCTACTATCAAGTTGAAACATTTTTCTTGAGAGCAGGTATATCCCAAATAAAAAAGGTTATGCATGTCCATGTGCTTTCTTAACCAATGGCAGAATATCTGAAATGATGCATGATTACATCACTGTGGAGGTATGCAGCATTCTAACCAGAAGTGACATCAAATAAATAGTATTGCTTCTAATAGAGTGACATTAAAAGGCTGGCATTTAAAAATGTGAGGTATAACCAGCCATGTAATGATGTGACTCAGAATGCACCATTTACCATTTATCTTTATTGTTATGAGGAAGTACCTTTGTAAAATAGTTTCAGTTTGTGATTTAAGGAAATTTTCCTGAAAGCCATTTAAAAACTGAATTCATGTTTTGCATGAAGACTAATGCTTAGTTACCATGATCTGTTTTGTCTTCTAATTTTGGTATACTGTATTGCTCACAGCATAATATTTAAAAATAAAAAGGTGTACTAATCATTCTAATGGCATCCTTTTCTTGGAAAGGGCAGCCCCAGTAAGATTAAATTTATTTTGTGAATGCTAGAGCAAGTAAACAAATGCATGCTCTAACAGCTTTGCTAATCCCTTGTCAAAGTAAATCCCTAGAGAAATAGACATTTCCAAATACTATCATTAAGTGCATACTTGAGTAGAAAAGTGGTATAATTTCATGTGAAGGGACTAACAATAGTAATAACATCTCATCGTATACTTAATGAGCAGTGGTTGAAAGTGTGAAAGTAAAAAGACAGATTCTGGGTTACAGACTGACAAGGTGAGAATGCTTCTTGCACTGTTTCAATTCACCAGCACTGTGCAGTGTTCTATTCAGATACGAGTATACACTTACACACACACACACACACACGCACACACACACACACACACACACATATGTACGTATGTCATACTATATTATATTGTTATTGCAAAAATCTACATACATGCACAAGTTTGGATTCATTATTAAAGCTACAAAACTAAGGAAATGCGATGCTGAGGTTTTCTGAAACCTAACTCTACCCACCACATTCAGCACACCCTTGAATCCCACCATAATGAATGCCACATCACAACCCATGTTTCAAACATACATTTTAACATCATAAAAAAATAATAGAGGATGAGGACTGCAGTTGCACCCCATGACGAACACTGCATTCATATGTTAAGATACAGAAGGTCACAGGATACAGGCTTGGGACACAGTGTGTGTGTGTGTGTGTGTGTGTGTGTGTATGCACGTGCACGCACCATTTAGAAAGCACCTGCAGCATTATTACACATTGCCCATCTATAGTAGACTTTGCAATGGGCCCTATGGGCCACTCATGAAGCAGCAGCAATGTCAAACTCAGTACCATAGGCTGGTGTTCTGCAGCATTATGTCTCACAACATACAAGTGCAGTGTTTGTCAAGGGGTGTAACAGTATTCTTTATAATGTGTTACTTATTTATGATATTAAAACATATGTTTGATACCTGGGTTTCACCTTGGCATTCAATTTGGTGGAATGCATGGGCATGGTTAATGGTGTAGGCAGAGTTAAGGTTCTGAAAATCTGAACGGCTCATTTTCTTACTTTTGTGGCTTTAATAACAAACCCTAATTTGTGCATTAACATAGTTTTTTGCAATTAAATGTCTTTTTTGAGATAGATAGACTTAGCAGCTTAGTTTATATATGTCCCTGTGGGCCATATACAAACGAATTGTATCAGCATGCATACTGTGCCAGGCATGTAGCATACTTTGCAAGCAACCTGCTTTGTGGTACACTTGAAAAACATATGCATCATCATATATATTGCCCCAGACTTTAATGAACTTCATGAGTGGCCACCCACTAAGCAGCTGTATTGTCACAGAAATATTTTTCTTGTTTTGAGACTCTGTCATGAAAGCGGAGGTTGTATCTCACTAAAGTGAATTTAGCATAATGAAAAGAGGTTGAAGAGGAATGAAAACAGGGCATATTTTCAGTATACTCAACAACCTAATTTATTTAATATATTAAAAAACAATTATTTAAAAAAAATCACTTAAAGACTCAACCTTGCACTTTACACAATGAACCACACATTTCAGACTTTCTCTTGTTTTGCCCAGTTTTGTCACCTACAAAGCCATCTACATTTTTCTTGCTTTTAATACTTGCTGAGAAAGCTGGAGGACCTAGGTGTGGGGAGAGACATAGATGAGTAGGAAACTAGTTGAAGTAGAGGCAGCAGCAGAATATGGTGGTAAATGAGGTCAAATGAGAAGAGGAGTTAGAAGGAAGTGGGTGCATAGGCTGGCTTTAGGGTTTTGGGGGCCCCAGCAGAATTAGTGAAGTCATGGGGTCTCTCTACTTGGCCCACCTTTAGCCCATGTGTTTTACTGTAGCCCATAGGTGCAAGATTTTATTTGTGGTGATACTATAGGCAAGAAAAAATAGGCAGACTAGGTGGGCCAAGCAGTAGTTATCTGCCCGCAAATTTTATATTTCATTGTTTCTATGTATAGCTTTAGTATAACCAGTAGTATTTTAAACATTTTTTAGAAGGACACAGCAGTGTCATTTCTTGGGGCAGTTCTTCCCATCCCATCCATTGCTGCCTATCCACCTCATATTGACTGGATCTTAGCTTGCTGAGGTATTTCATGACATAACCAGAAGGATCTGCATAGTCAATTACTGATGTTTTGAAAATAAATTAAGATCAAAAAATGTTTAAAAATGAATAAGGTAAACTTCTCTGCTTGGGGCCCCCATGAGCAGGGGCTCCCAGCTACCATAGGGTTCACTGGTACCTAAAACCAGCTATGGGTGCAGCAGAGATCTGTCTTGGGTCCTGTAGTCTTCAATATGTTAATTAGTAACATTGAAGAGGGTATCCAGGGCACATTTTGTCTCTTTGCAGATGACACTAAGCTCTGTAGTAGGGTAGATAGTGATGAAGGGAGATGCAGAGGAATCTACAAAGGTTAGAGAAGTGGTCTAATGTTTGGCAGTTGAAATTCAACTCTGTTCAAACACTAGTCCCTCAGGACAAAACTGCCCACACACATTAGATCAGTTCAAAAGCATCTTTCAATTTATTCTTTTCATCAAAAAGAACGCCCTACAGATAAGCACAACATTTCACACTATGTGAGCTTCTTCAGGGGAAAGAGTCACTATTTGAAAATTAAACATACATAATAAGTACTTAATATGCAAGCTTTCGAAGTTAATTTTACCCTTCAGTGCATCACTAGTCCACTATTGGATGCTATGCATCATATATGTCAGCAGTTCATTGTGTCTATGCCAAATACATGCTGTAACCAGTGTGCTAAAACAACATCTCCACAATTTATATATGAAAACTAAAATAGCGGGGAAAATACAGAATATACACTTTTAGACAGTTACTAGTCTTATCTGATTTCATTGTATTAATTTGCATGATTGTTATGCAATGCCAAATGTGCATTATGTGCAAAATAGTCTCCCCTCTAAAAAAGATCATTGTACATACTTTTATTAAAAACTATGTATAAATTCAGACATTTCTCAACCATAAACACACATTTCTATGTGTTTAAACTAAGGTGGTGTTTTGAAACTGGAATTTATATACCAGAATATCACTGTATACACAGTTCCCAAAAAATATTCTAGTACTGATGAATAATTAAATAATACTTTGCTTTCCAAGGTCCATTGTGGGTGTCACTTATTCATTTTGATAATGAACATATTCATATCTATGTACCAATACAGAATAACTGTTAAGATTACTATGTAATTATGTTATCAAATAATAACACTATAATCATAAATTATCTATCTCATGTGGTAGTTATTGTATCACTCCAAACAATGTGAGAACAATTAGCAGTCCCAAACAAGGCTTGTTAAGTTTTATTTTAATTTTATTTATTTATTGTGATCTCTGAGTAATACCTTTGAGAACAAGCTCATTATATAGGTTCCATGTCAGATAAAGTAGTAAAAATAAAACAGTAACGACAAATAAAACAGTAACAACAGATTGGTTATACAGGTACTGTAATAGGTATACACATACAGTATAAATAGATACATACATACAGTATACATCCTTCTGCAGTTAGCCCCTCAACCAAGTGCTCAAACTCAGTGGTGGGGCTCTCTCTACTGCTGCAGTCCACCTCTCCTTGCCAGCCCACCAGCCGAAAACATCCAGCCAGCTAACCCCTTGACTGGGTGCTCGTACTCAGTGGTGTGGCTCTCTCTACTGATGCTGCCCATCTCTCCTTGCCAGCCCACCAGCCGAAGACATCCAGCCAGGTACGGTGACATTGGAAGTGCTACTTTTTGATTTCTGGTGCCCACTTACTACTCTTGCCTGATTGGATGCTGAAGTAGCTGGACCCAGCAGATTGATTCACTCTCAATCCTCTCTGGCTGTTGCATGCTCCAGAAGTCTCCCGGCTGCCCATCAACTGCTCAGCTTTAACTAATTTTAGCTAATTGACTGTGTTTAGGAACGCATATTTTTAATTAACTGCACTACCTTTCCTCTGCTAGCCACAGCCTGCTGTTTTAAACTGTGCTGTAACTGTCAAAATTTGCTGTAAATGAATTTCTTTGTCTAAGCTATCTACATTGAAATTTTCCCAGTGCTTGATCCAGCAAGAAGTAAAAAAAAAAAACTGTCCTAGAGAGTGTATTGCTGTTGCTTAGAGTATCTTAAATCTCTTTGGTTCTTGTCAGTTTACAAACTCTGCCTTAGTCTCTGTCCCTTCCTCTTGCCTTTTTCTGAATCTGCTCTCTGTTGCTTGGTGCTGACACGCCCTACCCCCGTCCCCTCTATTTTCAACCACAGACCCACCCCCACTGTTTAAGACTAATTTCTCTCATGTTAGTAAAATATTTTCCCCTCCCTGGCTCCAAAACCCTGCTGTTCCTTGCTACCACTGTGCCCACCCCCCAGTTTAGCTAATCTCCCTCATCCCCAGTCCCACTCAGACTAAACCTCCCCCACCCCTTGTTTGTTATATTTTAACTAACTCCCTCTCTTGTTTCTCCCTTGTGCAGCTAGCCCCTCAACTGGGCACTCAAACTTGGTGGTGCGTCTCTCTCTACTGCCACCGCCCATCTTTCCTTGCCAGCCCGCCAGCCCACGACATCCAGCCAGGTACGATGACATTGGAAATGCTACTTTTTGATTTCTGGTGCCCACTCACTACTCTTGCCTGATTGGACACTGAAGTAGCTGGGCCAAGTAGATTGGTTTACTCTCAATCCACTCTGCTGCTTGCTCTGGATGTCTCCCAGCTGCCCATCTACTGCTCAGCTTTAGCTAATTTTAGCTAATTGACTGTTTTTAAGAATGCATATTTTTCACCCCTGCCTACCCTCCCCCACCCCTGCCACTCTTTAAATCCCCTTGTTTAACTCGGTGCTCCACCCTTGAATACTGCCACCCAATCACTTGTTCACTTACCCCCCCCCGACAAGGCTTCCCACCCCATCCCTCTTGCTGTATGTCATATCTTTGATTATTTGTAATTCTTCAGTAAGATTCTCTCTTGACTCTGCCTATATACTGAAGCACTCGGTGGATACTGCTTTTTCATAATAACAATCTAATCATCATATTTTGGTCCCTCAACCACCCCCCCCAACTTGATATCTCCTCCCAAACTCTAAATTACTAAAACGGCATTCCATGCTGCTAGGTTCTCTTCCCTTCTCTGGCTGCTTCCCATTTTAACATACCCTAGCCACTCCCAGTCTCTTACACTCCCAGTCATGTCTCCTTTTGTAACCCCTCCTAGGCTCTCTATGGAAATTCTCTTTGTACTACACCTTCCCCTGCTTATGCTCATGCCTGTTCTTTTCCCTACTACACCTTCCCCTATCTCCCCCTCCTGGCTCTCCCCCCATACTTAACCTCACAGTGACTCCTTCTCCTGTCCTCTGTACTTGGAAGCACTACCCTTTCCGGCCCTGTGCCACCCTCCTATTTATGCCTTCTTTCCTCACTCTTATGCATTTACTAAACTTTCAACCTCCTCGCTCCCACCCCCACATCACCACCTCCATGTGCTCCCAGCACTGGTACAAGAGTGTTAAAATACATCTCCTAATTATTGCACTTCTGCTGTTATCCTCAGGTGACATCAACCCAAATCTAGGGGCTAACCCCCTGAATACCTCCACATCTATGCTTACCACTGCTGATCCATCACTACCTAATCCTATTGTCCTACCCTGTGGCTTAAAAATAATTCACCTGAATATTCAGTCTCCTCTCTAAAATAGACCTTCCCCAGACACTAGCTGCCTCTCTTGCCACAGATATTATCATTTTATCTGAAACGTGGTTAAATAACAAGCTAGATGACTACTCTCTCTCGCTCTATTCCTGGATTCACAATATGCAGCCAAGACAGAACCACTAGAGGTGGTGGAGTGTCTATCTGTGTCTCCTCAAAAATCCATTACACCAGTGTCCTTGCCATGTCAGTATCTAAAGCATCCAAGGCTCTGATCATTAAATTAACCCTCACTTTATCTCTTCCAGTGTATATTGCTGGTGCCTACTGCTGCCCAGCCTCCCTCCCTCCTCTGTCATCGAGCTCATTAGCTGCATAGTTTCTCACCGCCCCTCAGCTGAAATATACATTATGGGTGATTTCAATCATAATTGGCTCTCCCCCTCCCTAAATAAATCACAAAATGGCATCAATGCTCAAAACTTGTCTCAGCTCATCCTTGAGCCAACCCATTTAAATCTGAAAACAGGGAATCACTCCCTAATCAATTGGGCCCTCACCTCACACCCGCACAGAGTTATCAAATCTGGACTATTACCTGATGCCCTGAGTGACCACTGCATGACATATATGGTTCACAGAGTACACAGAACTAAGGCCCCCAAAAAAAATTGTCTATTGCTGATCCTACAAATCACTGAACCTTGAACCCCTTATGGAAGAACTGTCCCAAACTAACTGGGACCCAATTGTCTCAGACAATACCACTGATGAAGCCTACGGCTATTTCTAGGCAAAATGCTTGGAGTGTTGGAACAAAGATGCTCTGCTGTGGCGCTCCAGGGTCAGAGCCAACCACCTCCCCTGGATTACCCCTGAACTCCTAGCATGCCATAGGGCCCGGGATAACACCTGGAAAATGCAGAAAGCCACAAATCTCTCATGTGACTATATCATCTACTGTATGCTGCTTAATAAGTGTACTACAGCCATCCACCTAGCTAAATCAGAGTACTTCTGCTCAACCCTCCAGACCAATATTGACAGTCCTTCCAAGTTCTGTAAAGTGATCCACTCACTGCCCCCCACCCTCCTCCTCAAAATAAAAAACTCCCAGATTGCTTATCATCTTAATGTTGCTAGTGAGTTTAACTCATACTATACCTCCTGTGCCTTGGCCCTTCTTTCCTCCTTACCTTTTCCTCCCCCAGCTGACTTCCCCCTGCCCCTAGGCATCCTGCCATGCCACACTCCTTCCCCTTAGCTAATATCTCAGCCTCTGACACCTTGCACTCACTTCTTGCTCTCAACCCCACTAAAGGCAGCTCACCTGATGGTCTGGATCCTAAGTTACTGTACCTATCAGCCACAGCTATCACATTTCCATTTCTGTGGGAACTGAGACAGATGCAGGGAGGTATTGATGATGTGTGAAAGAGGTGCAATTATTTCATCCAAGATAAGAGCAACAAATTTAAGGTTGAGGGAATCTCCAGTATATCTAGACTTCCCAAGACCTTTCAGAAATTATTTTCTGGCTTCATTCATAGTGATAGATCTAAAGTGAAAAGGAGGGTATGTTGGGCAGTCATCAGGGCTGGCATTGTGCCCTGAGTTGTGGTGGAGGAAGAAGTCTGGAGGTAGAAAACCACTCAGGTCCGAGAAGGCTGTGTTAAGAGCATTAACTAAGGTATATGGATTCAATGTGGCTTCGTCATTGATATTGCACATTGTGGGGTGCTGACTTGTTATCTTTCCCTGTGATTGTGTTCATGTTGGACCAGAATTTTCATCCATCACACCATGATCTTGTGAGGGCATTTTTGAAGTATTGGTTTTTAGCAGCTCATATTGCCCTAGTGCAGTCATTCCTTGCCACTTTATATGCCTGGATGTTGGCCTGCTTACCTGATGCCAAAGGTAGTCTCTTGTCTTCATATGGTCATGGAGTTCTTGGGGGAGAGCCATGGGTTACTGTGGCCTTTGACCTTTCACTTCTTGATCAGAGCATGTCTATCACACACTGCATTGTATTGTTGAATGAGCTGTTCAAGAGTGGCATCTACCGTGCAGGAGGAGTAGACTAGGGACCAGTTATGATGAAGGAGTTCTGCTTTTAGTCAGTCCAAATGGCCATGTCTAAGGACCCTGTTAGTAATAGTTCTAGCAGGGGGGTTAGTGTAATAAATAGACCATTGGAAAAGGACAGGAGAGTAGTCACTACAAGCATTGGGGAGAACAGAGATATTCAATATGTGCTCAGGGTGGTTAGACAGTACCCAGTCAAGTAGGGTTGATGTCCCAGTCTTGTAGTTCATTCTGGTGGGTGCATCAACTAGCTGGGTGAGGTGAACAGCTGAGACAGCATCCTTCTACAAGCTTGTGGTAGGGGTCAAGCCAGTTGACATTAAAATCCCCCAACAGTATGGTTTATGTGTGGAGATTTAGGCAACCCAGGCTCTCCATGAGGGAGTCCAGACCAGCAGCCTTTTGACCAGGTGGGATGTATACTGTAAGGACAGTGAGGATTTTGTTATGCACGCCAGGGAGCACTTTTACTGCCAGGGCTTGCATATCTACCCCAGTGCTAGTAGAACTAGGCACTGAATGTTATCCCTCAGATAAATTGCACAGCCACCACCTCGCTTTGTTTGGCAATCCTGTTTGTAGATGCAGTATACCGGAATTGAGATTACAGAGTCTGCTACATTAGGATAGAGCCATGTCTCTACTATTGAAAGAATGTCAGGGTTGTGCTGCAGAACTCATGCATTCAGGATGTCCATTTTAGGGAGGAGGCTGCATATGTTGATTGAAGTGATGGTTAGGTGTCCTGTTGTTCTCTGTTGGATGGACAATGCTTGAGGTGGGCCAGGGTTGGGGTGGATAGTGCCTGAGAGCAGCAGTAGTAGAATTGCTATGTGTTATAAACTAGTTGTCACCCAACTGCCTCATTTAAAAATGCTGTCTCCTCTATCAACATCCACCAGCTAGTGGACCTACCCACTCAAACAAACTATAAAACAGGAACCAGCAGCTTACTAGACTGGGTATTAACAAACCACCCTGAGCGGATCTCATGCTTAAAAGTGCTCCCAGATTCAAGTGACCACTCTCCCAATATCTTTAACTGAACCAACAAGACTCCTAAACCACCTTCAAAAGCAATAATGCACTGAATGCTAAAAAAGGGGCAATTAGGGCTTCTCAAGCAGCACCTCCAACAACAGTGCTGGTCCCCAATCCTCACTACTAAGGATGTTGATGCTGCATTGGACAAATTCATTGAAATGTTCAATGCTGTATGTGATATATTTGCCCCTATAACTAAAAGAAGGGTCAGTGGATCTCATAAATCCTGGGTAACCCCACATCTCCTTGCCCTGTTGAGCACCAGAGACCACCTATGGCATAAGTACAAAAGTACTCTCTCAACTAATGATCTTCAAAACTATAAGGTGGCATGGAACAAATGTACCCTTGCTATCCACCAAGCTAAGGCCAATTGCTTCAGATCTGAGTTAAACTCCTCCTGGGGGGATAGTCATTAATTCTGGCAAAACGTTAATGTGATTATTGGGAAGCAGGATACTAAGACACCTGCAATGTTGAGTCATGATGGGCCCATTAGACGAGACCCCAAGACCATTGCCGATGTCTTTTTACAAAATTTTACCAATTTCAGTGCTGTGCTCCCCCAACTACCTAAAGCCTACTAATGAGAACTTACTAAATCCACCACACACTCTACCAACAAAACATGCTCTCCCATTCTACCTCAGAGTAATATCTAAAGTAGAGGAAAAAAATGCCTCTCAAAGGTGTTGGGGAAGATCAGGCATAGTGCTGAGGGTTTGGACTTAAAATTAATCTCCCTTACACTTGATAAACTGCTGACACCCCTAACAAAAATCATTAACCTCTCCCTCACCTCAAGTAAATTTCCCAAGCTGTGGAAAGCCGCAGTTGTAACCCCTGTCTACAAAACTGGTAGTAAGACAAGTCATACTAACTACAGACCAAATTTTGTTCTCCCTTCAATCTCTAAAGCCCTGGAGAGGATAGTTTATGATCAGCTTGTAGAATATCTCGATAAATATCAACTGCAATGCTAACAGCAACATGGCTTCCGAAAACTCCAACCTCACTACTACAGCACTGGTAATGTTCACAGGGTTCATTCATGATGCCTTTGATTGTAGGCACTTGGTGGGGGCAACCTTTTTTGACCTCACCGAGGCCTTTTATACTGTCAACCATGACCACCTACTAGCCCAATTAGGAGCCACGGGTCTATTCCCTGACTCTCTGTACTGGTTCCGGAGCTACCTAACAGGACGAGTTCAATGGGTAAAAATATCAACATTCTCTCAGATTCCTAACACATGATTACTGGTGTTTACCGAGGATCCATATTAGGCCACCTACTGTTCAGCCTTTTCTTAAATCATCTACCCCTAGCCTGTCAACACAAAATCCTTCTCTACGCAGATGATGCCATTATCTACACTAGCCACCCGACCCCACCACCCTTGAACTACGACTACAGCAGGACTTTAATAATGTAGAGGACTGGTTTGGTAACACAAAGCTGCTCTTAAACTATAAAAAAAAACTAATTCCATGCTTTTTTCCTCAACCCACAGTCACTGCAAGACAACCAGGATTAATGTTCTAAACAAACAAAACAAAGCCATCAAAATGGTCCACAACTTTAAATACCCTGGCCTCACCTTAGATAGCTCCCTCTCCTACTCTTCCCATGTTGACCATGTCACCATATTAGCTAACTGGAAGCTCAGTCTACTGTATAAACATCGGCACTGCCTCACTGAAACTGCCCTCCAACTTGTCTTTACCAGCTCGGTCTTCTCAATTATTGATTATGTCCTTGCCATTTACGGTGCGGCACCTGACAACACCCTTAATTGGGTTGCCACTACACTGAATAAAGCCTGCAGGCTAGCTCCTGGAGCACCATGCCTAACTCATACCTGTAACCTCTACTTGCAAATGGGCTGGTTAAATCTGGGCATCAGGATCTGCTACCATATCTGGCTTCTAGCCAAAAAAAGCAGCCCTAAGCCTTCTTCCTCCTGGCACCAGTTCTTTGCTCCATCAGGCTGAATCAACAAGACTGACTAGGGCATCAAACAATCTCTCCTACAAGGTCCCCTTCTGGCACACCTCTCAAGGATAGAGATCCTTTGGATACCGAGCCCCACTCTGACTCAACTATCTCCCAACCGAGCTACTCTCCATCAATAAAATTGACCCATTCAAAACCAAACTTGGATCTCACCTGTCTAGCCAAATGTAATGTATCTGCTTCTAACGAACTATTATTATTGTAACTGTTATTGTCAACCCTCCTAATTAAGTACTTATCTACCCCCCCAACTAACAACTTAATACTTTCTTCCCAACCTCCTATTCCCTCACTCCCCTCACCTGCCCCCTCCTTGCACTAGTCACTGTGTCAATGGCCCACCCCTCTCCATATTCCCCTTCCTATCTTCTCAACTTCCTCAACCTCCTCTGCCCTAATCCTTGACAAGGTAAGCCTGATCCTATGGTTACTGCAATCTTCCTCTATAACCTCTCTCCCTAATCCTAGTTAATTCAGATTTAAGTCTGTGTTTTGTGCTTCAACAAATTTATTTAGTTTATCCTTACTGTTAGTTCCTTGTTGCCTCTGCTGTTTTTGTACTGCCGTTCTCCTTCCTGACATGGAACCTTTGTAAATGAACTTGTAGCTCAAAGGATGTAATCCGAGACTACAATAAATAAATAAATATATATTATTTTAGAAGCTTGTTGTTTAGTTTTGTTTGCCTCATCTGGTTGCCGTAGATGGGGTATTTTTCCTGGATACTAACGATACCAGGTAAGAAGGCCAGTGGGGGCAGCCAGCTGGGCTAGTACACTGTTAGTCCTTTGAGTTTGTATTCCACCCATGAGCAGGGAGGAACATAGAAGTTGAGTCTGTAGATTGTGGTACCAGTACTAAAGGGATTCCAAACATAGTCATGCAGTACTGGCAGGGCTGATCCGGGGGTGGGGTAGGGGTTGTGGTTAGGTGGCCTGAAATACTACAGAAGATGGGCAGTAGAATACCACTTAGTAGAAAGGCACCAGCAAGGGACATGTCAGAGGCTGGAACTGATGTTTTTCAGGGGGAACTCTGCTGGGCAAGTTTAAATAGCAACGTGTTGGCAGTCTACAATTTAAAAGTAGCACCACTGGAGAGGGAGCTGTAGGTTATGGGGCCACCCACATTCCACTTTGGAAAAATAAAAATTATTCTTGTGTCACTGGGAGCTGTTTGCAGGACTAGAGTGTGTGGATCACGACAATAATTTGTGTGCCAGAGGAGAAGACTGTGAGCAAAAGAGTGTTTATAAATACCTCTTTGGGTTAGGTGCAGCCAGCAGGATGGACCAATTAGGGGAGGTTGGAGGTGGGATTTGCTCCAAGGAAAGAATATTTAATAGAGGTTGGGGTCAGAGAGGGTGGGCAGGACAAATTATAGACTGAATTGGAAAGTCATTAGAGAAACTAGGCAAAGCCAGCAGTCAGAATCAAAAATTGGAGCCTTGCTGCTGGGAGCTAATGGGGAGTTGGCCAGGTGCAAAGGCAGGCTATGGGAGCTGAGCAGTGAGTGATCAAGCCCCAATCAAATTAGTGACATGGAATCCACTGGTTTCTTCAGCTGTGAGGCATACCTGAGTCCGTTAATGCCGGCGGCATCTCAGGCATGGTGCACCTGTCCTGGCAAAGTTACCGGGGGCTGCAGGAGCAGTGAAGGAGCCCACTCAGGGCTTTCCTGTGGATAGAGAGAGAGAGAGAGAGAGAGAGAGAGAGAAATGGAGGAGGAAGAAGTTATCCAGATATACCCTTAGAAAGTCAGGCTTAATTGGTGGGTGGGGGGGGCAGCTGGAGGACAAATGCAAGAGAGGTTTAACTTGTAAGGGGGCGGTTTCAGGGGTGGGCTGGTTGTGAGACAAAGACTGCAGAAGTAGGAGCTGGAAAGGGGTAGGTTGTCCCAGGAGTTTCAGTAGGGGGATGCATGTACCTGCCATGAAATGGCAGCAGCACTAACGTGAGCAGAAAAGAAAGGAGGAAGAGGAGGGGAGAGGGGGCAGGAAAATGGTGCTCATAGAAATGGAAAAGAGAAAAAGAAAATAGAAAAGAGAATAGGGCAGAGTATGAGCAGTGGTGGCATGCAGGGAACACTGCTTGAGAGAGGTACAGATCAGGTCAGGAAGATGCAGCATTGGAGCCCACTCAGGACTTGCCTGTGTCCGGTAGAGCCGGCGGCATCTCGGGCAAGGAGCACACAGTCCACCAAAATCATTCGGAATAGAACAGTCACTCCAAACAGCAGATGAACTAATCACCAGTGAACACCATCTTTTTAAAAAGCTTCATCAAATATTTTATTAAATTGCTCTAACCACTGAACATTAATAACTTGTCCAGTTGCAGGAGGAATGGTACAGGTGATGTGTCCGTTTCTAGTCTGTTCAAGGCCATTTCAAGACTGTTCCATTCCTCCTGGAAATGGCCAGGTTAGTACTGTTCAAAAATTATTTTCGATTTTATGCACACTATAACAGGCAATTGAAGGATACTGTGATGGGTTGTACCATGGCACCAACATATACTAAGTTACACATGGAACTGTTTGAAACATAATACATTCTTAACCCAATGTACAATCCTTTTCTCAAACAAATGCAGCTCTACATATGAAATGATGATGACCTTCTGATTCTGAGGAAGGGGTCAGTGGATGACTTGTAGAAGTTTCTCAAACATTTGCAGATTCTGACAGACCACTTGAAATTAACCATAGCATTCAGCACTCCAGACATCCCATTCTTAGACATTTTGATATGGAAGAAAGATAACAAATTCCACATTAAGTTATACAGGAAGGAAACAGACTGAAACACTCTCTTACATGTTGACAGTTTCCACCCCATCCAGTTGAAAAACAGCATTCTGTACTCTCAGATGCTGAGAGTACATGGAAACTGCAGCAATGTAACAGGAGATGGAATTAGAAACAATGGCTGGGAAGTTTCTAGTACTGGGGTATCCTACAGGGGTTGTGAACACAGTGATTACCAGGACAAACAGACATGAAAGGTGCATGTTATTTGAACATCAGAAAGGCAACAGGAATTAAAAAACCATCATAGAGCAGTTGTCACTAGAATACTTTACACTTAATGACTCCTTTGGGAAAATAGTAAACAGCCACCAGAATGTCCTAAGCCCACAGGGAATACCAGAAAGTGTAAACTCACCGATTATGGCATCTAGGAAGGTAAGCACTTTGCGGTACAAACTAGTGCACTCTGAGCATAAACCACATGAAGGGAGACAGAACCAACTCCTCCTGAGGCCACTAAGCCCTGGCATGCACCCATGTGGCAGATGTGTGCACTGCAGAAGCACATCAAGGAAAAATGATAGAGACCACTCTAGTGGCAACAAGAAATAAACGATTAAGTCATTTCTTTCTTGTGGGTCGCATCATGTTATGTTGCTTTTTTGTTATGGTATGTGCCATCTTTATGGCCTAGGTTGTACCTGAAAATAGTCCCTGGGGTCAGTGTACTTACCCAGTTACAAATAAATAAACCAATTAAAAAAATGTAATGTATGTGATAACATGTCCATGTGCAAGATACTGTATCAGAAAAAACACTGGACCTGTACAGTTAAGGATTAGTGAGCATAAAAGCTCCCTTCACAGTCACCACAAAGGATCCCAAGTAGCAAAACATTTTAACACAGAAGAACATTCAGCAGCCTCATAAAGATTCTTGGTGATAGAAGAGGTGGATAAACTACCTCAAGGTGGAGACTGAAATAAGTTGTTGGAAAAACATGAGATGTTTTGGATTTTTACTTTAGATATTCTTAACAGTCAATATTAGATGAATGAAGAGGAACACTGGACTGTATGTTGCTAATCACATAGAGAGATAAGCATGTGCCCTGTACTAGGGCTGTTCCGAAACTAAATCCTGTGATCCCCTTCTTAAGACATATCTCTGTAATGGAGAATGCCTTTGCAGTAATCCATGCCAGTCCCCCAACCCCCACCCCCCAACAATGGCAGAATGAAATAACTTTATTAGACACTTAATTGTATAAGACTGGATGAACTACAACATTTAGAACATATGAACATACGAATGTGCCAGCAGAAACAGACCATCTGGTCTATCTAAGTCTGCTTGAGTGTGCAGCTAGCACCCCTAGTTTGCAGCTGCCCCACTCCCCCATTGTCATCCCACTGCTACCCCTCACCTTCTCCACCCTCACTTTCTCCTGTTCCCTGTCCCATGCCCTTTTGAAGCTGTTGACAGATTTACATGATACCACCCATTCTGGTAGTGCATTCTATTTTTCTACCACCCTCTCTGTGAAATAGTGTCTCCCCATTCCCCTCCTAAATCTTCCCCCTCTATTCTTAGCCCATGTCCCCTGCTGTCCCTCCCCCTCCTTAGCTTAAAGACCCCATCTACCCCATCCTTATTGATTCCCTTCAGATACCTGAATGTCTCTATCATGTCCCCCCATCCCTTCTATCTTCCAGAGTGTACATATTCAGGTCTCCCAGCCTGCTCTCATAGTCTGTCCCCTCCATTCCACAAATCTTTGTTGCCCTCCTCTGCACCCCCTTCAGTAGCCTGATATCATGCTTTAGGTATGGCCTCCAAAACTGCACACAGTACTTTAAGTGTGGCCTTACCAGCGACCTGTAGAGGGGCAAGATCTCCTCTCTTCTCCTGGATGAAAACCCCCTCTCTATGCACCACAGCATTTTGTGTACTTTTGCAGCTACTCTCCTGTACTGGGCAGTGTTGTTCATGGTCCTTGTTATCATTACCTCTTGGTCTTTCTCCTCCTCAGTGATCCCCAGCTTAACCTCCCCCCCCAGTCAGTATTCTCTCCTTGGGTTCTTCACCCCAAAGTGCATAACCTTACACTTCTTTGCATTGAACCCCAGCTGCCACCTCTCTGACCACTCCTCTAGCTTGCTTAGCCCCCCCTGCAGCTGCTTCCATCCATCCCCTCCATCCACCGCTGCTCCGATTTTGGTTCCATCAATGAACAGACTTACCTTGCTCACCACCCCATTTGCAATGTTTGATATGAACAGCCCAAATAATACTGGACCCAGCACAGAGCCCTGTGGCACCCCACTCATCACTGGCCTTGGAGCTGAGAGCTCCCCTCTCACCACCACCTGTTGCAGCCTCCCACTAAGCCAGTTTGCAATCCAGTTCATAATTTTTTGTTCCTACCCCTACACCAGTTAGCTTCCCCCCAAGCCACCCATGAGGCACCACATTGAAGGCCTTGCTGAAGTCCAAGTAAAGAACATCTACTGCATGACCCATATCCAGCTCACCTGTCACCCAGTCATAATACTGTATCAAGTTGGTTTGACAAGACTTCCCTAAAACAAACCCATGCTGCCTCACATCCTGTAGGCCATTGTCCTCCAGGTATGACACCAGTCTTTCCTTTAGTATCGTTTCCATGAGTTGGTACACTATGGAGGTGAGACTTACCCAGTTCATCCCTTGGGTAATGATATTACATGTGTCATCTTCCAGTCCAGTGGTACACATGCCGACTCCAGTGAGGTGCTGTACAGATCCGCCAGCAGCTCTACCAATACCTCCACCATCTCCCTCAGCACCCTGGGGTAGATACCATCTGGCCCTGGTGCCTTTTCTACCTTCTTCAGTGCCTTCAGTCTCTTTAGGACTCTACTTGCCTCAGTTCTTTCATCTGTCACCTCCTCTTCCCCTGTCCCCACCCTCACAGCCCATAGTGGTAGCGGTCCCCCCTTTTCTTCTGTGAACACTGAGCAAACTTATTCATTCAGTGCTTCTGCCTGCTCTTCCCCCTTTTCCGTCCACTCCTCACCCCTTTTTATCCTCACTATTGTCTCCTTGCACTTCTTTTTCTCCCTGATGTATGTGAAAAAGTCCCCCCCCCCATTAATTCCCTGTGCTAATTTAGCTCCCTCTAGGCCTTGGTTTCTCTCACTTTTCTGTTCACCTCCCTGGACCATCTTGCATATTCCTCCATATCCACTTCTTTCCCAGTCCTCCTATACCTCTGGTGCACCATTCGTTTTGCCTTCACCACCTCCACAACCTTGCTGTTCACCAGCATAGTTTTCTTGCTCTGCTTCTCTTAATCTGTGTCTTGGTGCAGGCTTCTGTTGCTTCTGTAATCCCCCATTTAATAATATCCCATTTCTGCTCCACATCCATCTCCTGCCTTATGCCCCCCCAGTTTCCCTTTCAGTACTTTCTGCATCCTCCCAAAGTCCATCCTCCTGAAGTTTACCACCCAGGTAACTGATTTCTCTGGCTCCCCGCACATCGTGTTATTAAACCACACCGTTTGGTGATTGCTGTCAGATAGTGGGTTCTCCACCTTAATTTCCCTTATTGCCTCCCCATTCGACAATACCCGATCTAAAGTGTTCTTTAGCCTAGTAGGTACACTAACCAACTGTGTCAGGAGACCATCCTGGATTGCATCCAGGAGCACTTGCTCCCTAGCACTGGAGGTGACCGGAATGCTCCTGTCAACCACCGGCAAGTTGAAAACCCCTATGATGACCACCTTCCCTTATCTACATACCTTTCTGATTTGTTCCTGCTAATTCCCTGTCAAGCTCCTTAGACTGGGACGGCGGCCTGTATACCACCCTAAACCTCAGTTTTGTTCCCCTTGAGTCTAAGAGCTGCAGCCAAATTGCCTCTGTTCTCCTTTCTTCCTCCTCGTCGCCTGTGCATTTGATCCTGTCCCTCACATAAACTGCAACCCCACCCCCTCCCTTATGGTCCTTCCTGTATAATTTGTATCCTGGGATTGCCAGATCCCAGTCCAGGTGCTTAGTTGTCCATGTTTCTGTGACAGCTGCAATATCCACCATCCACACTGCTAAGAGTGCCTGTAACTCAGCTGATTTGTTTCCTAAGCTTCTTGCATTCAATGAGACCACCCTCCATCCTGCCCCCTTCCCTTCACTGGCCTCCATCTCGTCTCTTCTACTCCCTCTTTTTTGGCCTCCCCAAGTCTTTCCCTGCAAGCCTGGGGGGAAGGCTATGACTCCACTTTATCAGATTCCTGCCTACCTGCTGTCCACTTGCCACCCCCCCCATCTAGGTTAAATCCACCTTTGTTGCACTATACCGCCCCAGTTTTTGCTTTAATACCTCCTTCCCTATAACACTCGGGTGCAGCCTATCCCTTGCAAACAGACTGTTATTATTCCAGGTACTGCTCCAGCCACCCACAACCCCATACCCCTTAGTTCGACACCATTCTACCAATCATGTGTTCAACTCCCTAATCTTCTCCTTTCTCACTGTGCTTGTGCAGGGTAATGGGAGCACCTCAGAGAAGGTCACAGACTCCCCAGTCTCCTCCCAAAACCTTCCCACTTCCTCAGTCCTCTCCCTTGTTACCTCCACTGTTTCATCTGCTAGGTCATTTGTCCCCACATGTACCATAATTGGTGGTTTCCTCCTACTCCTCCCTCCCTACGCACCTTAGGATTGCCTGTCATGCCTTGTCTGCCTTTAATCCTGGTGTGGACTCCACCCATATCCAACTGTGCCTCTCTCCCTTGTTTCCCCATCTGATCCCCTTGAGTATGGAGTCCCCAAACACCAGTACACCCCACTCCTCCTCTTTCCTTGTTCCCATCGCCACCACCACCCAGGTTCTCATTTCTGGGTCCACTCAAGATGGTGCTTTTACCATGTGCCCCAGTGTCTTCCCCCTGCCCCTCTCAACTGAGACCCCTTCCCCATCTCCTGTTTGACTGCCAACCTCCCACTCCCTCTCCCTCCTAACCTCTCTAAGTATTATCCCTTCCCCACCATGCTCAGTCTCTCCACTAGTAATGCCCCTCACTCACTCCTCTTTGTGAGTGCTATCCCTTGTGCAATCTCCTCCTGCATCCTCTTTCCCATGTGTTGCTAATAAAGCAAACATGTTCCCTACCCCCTTTGCCTTACTATGTGTTTCCCCTACCTCCTAGCTGTTGCTGCTCCTCTTTTTCTAGGTCCTACTAGAGTCCACCCTTCATCAGCTGGCTTTCTGTCTAGTTTGCCCCCTTCCCTGACCCCTCCCTTGACCCACTTTTCCTTCTCTGTGGTGCCCCCACAATACTCTCAGATGTCAACCCTCCTACCAATGTAGTCCTCCCCTCATCCTGCCCCACTCCCTGCCAAGCCACTGAACCTCTTCCTCGAGCCTTCTTAGCCTGTGGCATATTGGGCACCCTCCCAGCCTCCACAGTATGTTCATCTGCATTGCTGCCCCACAACCATTGCACCCTACAATCCTACCCATGGTCCACACTATCTGTACAGCCTCTCCACACTAATTCTCCCTACAGCAAGTAGAATTAACTAATCCTAGTCCAGCCTCTAACAGAATTTCTAATCCCAAATGCCCTTGCACGCAGCATAAGACAGCCAACTGCAGTACTAACTGGAAACCACAATCCTACTCATAAGGACTATAGACCTACTCATAAGTTATATAAATGTATAATTTCCTCCTTCCTCACCTTCTCTGAGGGCTCAGGTCAGTTTGCAGCTCCCCAAGCTCCTCCCTCACATCCTTCAAACCCAACCCCCAGTGGTATTTCAGTATTTAAGAGGCCACTCCAGCCACAGAAACCTTTCAGCTAAATTCCACTTTAAGCTAAATTGAAAAAAAGTAAAATATCAAAACTTACAAAAATCCTTTACACATTAATTCTCTCAACAGCAAGTAGAATTAACTAACCATTCTCTCCTGTAGTTTAAAAAACCATAGCAAAACTTATAGAGATCTTCTCCACAGCAAGCAGGCGTAACCACTCCTTCCCTCCTGCAGTTTGATGACTCACTCAGAATTTAAAGGCTATGTGGGTGGGCAAGTTTGGGCATGCCCTGTGCAGTTACTTCAGCCACAGAAACTTTTACAGTCACTCCAGCCACAGAAACCTTTAAGATAAATTCCACTTTAAGCGAAATTAAAAAAAGTCAAACAATATCAAAACTTACAAAAATCCTCTACACATTAATTCTTTCAACAGCAAGTAGAATTAACTAACCCTTCTCTCCTGTAGTTTAAAAAAACAATAGCAAAACTTACAGAGTTCTGCATTTATCCATATTGTATATTTATTTACTATAAGCTGGGATGTGCTAAATGGTCTGCATATGCTCACACATTGCATACTACTAGACCTGTGAAATTATATGATTCTGTCACCTGGACTCTCGTGTAGTGACAGTTTTTAGAAACGGTGTAATTGAAACTATTGCAGCTTTGGTACAAAAAGGCTACTGTCTAAGCATGAACAAATGCTTTGCAAAGTAGAATCACTAAAGCATAGTATACATTAACAGATTACTGCAAGCCTCTTGCAACCATGAATACAATTACTATGGGAGTAAGTCAGCAAGCCTTCTAAACAGTGTGGTTCACACAAGACAAATAGCAATATTATCAAAAATGGATCAGAATGCTCATTTTTATGTCAGAACTTCTTTTCCTATGAAACTGTTTATTAGGGTTTTCATTTTTAGCACATACAGGGAATTGACAACATTTCATATAAGATTTGTGCATACCATGCTGGGTACAAATGTGGTCAGCAATTTAGCTCAAAGAAACTTCACTGTGAATGATGGCATCCATTTAATGCTATATCGTTCCCCTTTCTATGGCAGCCAATAGTCTAGATGCCCAAGCTCTATAGAGATGGACCTTGTACCCCTTTATAACATTTTAATACAAAACAGGTTACATAAACAATGAAAGAAAGTAGCCTTTATATACTAAGTTGAGGTAAGTATGAAACAATGCATGTATATATGCATTCCAAGAGTGTGGAACCCATAAAGTATGGAGACTCATATCTTCAGCTTCAGATGTGATGAGGAATCTGAATCCTCATTACACCTGGTGATATGCAAGGTAAAATCTGCCTTTCTTCCCTAGTCTAGCTGGATCAAGGGTTAACAGGAGCAAGCTAACACAGAATCTCCCATTTAGAAGTATCTACACCTTGTTTTGATGTGCCTATGTAGTTGATAAGGAAGCTTGGAATGATATGTATAAGGGTTACATAATTTGACTTCTGCTTAGGCATGACATATCAATCTACTGCTGATTTCTTGGGCTTGGTAGGGAGGGGCACTGTACAGTGGGGAAAGGGAAAGGTATGCTAGAAGGTGAATCAAATGGACAGACCTAGGGCCTGAGCTAGGGGAGGTACCATTCATGAGGCCTAAGAAGGCCATAATACAGTGGGTGAGTCTACAGAACAGTTACTAGTGAGGATGTAAGTGAACTAAAGAAGCAATGTTGCCCAGTCTGTTCCACAACCATTAGGCAGCATGGCTGGAGGCATAGTTGAGTGGCGTGTCAGGGTACAGGTCCCAAACTGCCTGATACATTTGAAATTTTTCTATGGCTGAGTAGGCTGCTCATTTGTATTTTGCTGTCATGGTTAAGATGCTGACCCATTCCTGCATTGTTGGTGGAGTGAGGTCTCGCCAGTGGTGGAGCAATACATTTGGCTGCACCTAAGGCACAATTAACCCTGTTGAGCTGATATTGTGAAAACCTAGGAAGTGAGAAAGTAGACATAGCAGAGCAAGTAGCAATTCTCATTCTGGCCTAAGTGGGACTACTGCCCTACAAGCTTCACAGACATCCGAACAATATTGGTTTAGAGTTGGGAAAGTCCATCAAATATGCCTGATTGATGCCTGCGGGAATGCACACCTCTAGCAATCACTGTCATTCATAAGGCTGGCAGAGTACAACCACTGAGCAGTATGGTAAGCCCTGTGGAGAATTTTATATTGCAGGGTTTTTGCTTTGAGTTCTATATTTGCCTCGTAGGCATTGGTCCAGACTTGATCCCAATCACCTTGCTCAGTGAGGTGTACCTCAACTTCTCATTTGGTTCTGGGGCCTGTGGAATGCTCTGTGGGCAGATTACATGCTCTCATTATTTCAAACTTACTGGTTAAGCCATGGGAAGTTGGGGGGAAGCATATTCACAATTTTAGGGTCCCTGAATCTCAAAGGGCGTTATTTGGGGAGATGTTTTGCTTAAGTAAATCTCTGATTTGCAAGTACCACCAAAAGTGTGTGCATGGCAGGTGATACATTTGCTGAAGTTCCTTAAATGATCTCAGTACTTGGGTGACTGGGATGTATAAGTCTCCCAGTTGCTTAATTCCCAAATGCTGCCAAGAAGCCCAGTGCAGGGGTTTGTTCCCTATAGTCAGCTGAGGGCTACGCCACAGGAGGCTGTTAACGGCCATCCTAGGATTCCACTCCAGTTGATCTGATGTATCTGGCACATGGAGAGATGCTTGTCCTGAGGGACCAGTCTAGCCAGACAAGGGCTCAGGGGTGTATAACTGGCCCTGGTCTAGTTCCAATGCCAGCTACCTAAGGTTTGGTTGAGACAGGGCCAGGTAGTTGCACACTACTGCCTGTCACAGTATGACACATTCACGACAGAGTCTAAGGTTGGGTAGGTTAAAAGCACCCTTGGTCCAGTGGTCCTGCAAGATCTTTTGTTTTATTTTGGGGGCCTTGCCCAATAAGATAAAGATCCATTATTTTGTCAGTTGTGCTTTAAAGAAAGAGCCAGGGATTTGGACAGGGAGATTCACCAGAATGAACTGCAATTTAGGGAGGGCATTGAGCATCAAGGCATTAATCTTACATCAAATAGAGAGAATATGTGATTTGCGGTGATTTACATCACCATAAAGCTTATCCAGCATTAACTGGACATTAGATGTGACAGTGGAGGTTTGGTAGACTTAATCCTGATTCCCAGGCAAGTTATTCATTCTGGTGACCACAGGTGATATTGTCCACAAAGAAGGAGATCTTATGCAAAGTATCACCTACTCGGATGCCCACAAAATCCTGTGTGCTTCTGATTTTTTTGTGCCAATGGCTATACTGCCAGCAACAAAAGAAAAGGGGACAGTGTGCACACCCGCCTCATGTTTCAATATAAGCAGAACTAGGGGGAGACAATCATGTTTGTTTAGTATGGATGCTGACAGTGTCTGGTAGAAGAGGCAAACCAAGGCAACAAAAAGAGATGGAAAGCCAAACTTGTCCATGGTGTCAAACAGGTACTCCCAATCCACCCTGTCAATTGCCTTTTTTGCATCCAGGGAGAGGGTGGCAGAGGGAACGGTATGGTGTTTAGCCTTCCATATCAGGTCCAAGGTTCTGTGAATGTTATCTGACCCTTGATGGCCCGGAACAATTCCAGCTAGATCTGGATGGATAAAGGTGGGCATAATATCCTCAATCTGTCTCACCAGGAGTTTTATGAACACCTTGACATCAACATTGATGAGGGATATTTGATGGTATTCTCAACAGAGCACACTGTCCTTTCCTTCTTGGGGAGGCAGGTAATAACTACCTGTGAGAATGAGGGGGGAAGAGAGTCCTTTTCTCAAGCCTCATTGAGCACTTTAGCCAGTCTTGTTGCAAAGGTCTCAGCAAGTGCTGCTTAGACATCTGATGGGAGTCCATTTGGTTCAGGATATCTCCCCTTGTACAATGATGGCTAGCTTTTGTGACACTTGGACAGCTTTTATTTTGTAATATAAAAAATGTGTTATTGAGTGTCTCTCATGAGACATCCTGTGCTCTTGGGATGACCCCCCCCCCGGGTTTTAGTTCTAAATGACAGGATATGTTAAACATCAGATCTCTGCAATGTGATTAACTTCCACGTCGCATTTTATAGCCGTGGTTATGATCTGTGTTGCCTTGAAGCCAGGAACTAAAATATCCATTTTATGACATCTACAGAGGAAGAACAGTTCATTTCAGCTGGTGTTAGAATGCTATATGACAGCTAAGTGAGAAAACTGCAGAGCTGTATAATTCCTGTGATGTCTTGGGAAGCAGGAAACCACACTAGATCAAAGGAAAGAATTAAGAAGTCATATTGAGAAATGAGTTTTTTGCTGATATCACCTATTTAAAATACCTCCTAAGTGATAACACATCCTGGTTGTATCATTTTTAATAAACAGGAGGAACTAGGTGACTTCATGGAAGAGGCAGGTTCAAAGACAGTTTTTAACTATGCTATGACTGATCTTTAGATACACATTCCTGTTTGGACTCTCTTGAAACAACAGCTACCTAAAGCACTGTAAGAAGGTATACATTAGATAGAAAAGTCTAACTGTATGTTGGTAGGAAATTGCACTTTAAACCTTGTTCTTTTAAATGATTGTATGCTTTGTGATATATTGTTCTGTAGTTTCATTTTACATATTTTATCCATTTTCTTCATAAACCTCTTATTTTAAAAGAGACTACCTGGTGTGCCTTTCAAATTCTTTCTTTTACAAGTGAAGTATAGAGGGTTAAAATTGACACTGTTCATAAGCTTCCTGGTAATACCAAATTGGGAAAAGGTAAGATTTTCCTAAGGTCTCTCATACAGTTTTTAGGGCTCATTTTGCATACCTGGTTAGGTGCCCGTAGGTGAAATATATCTGGCATTTTCCTGAAGAGCAGAATTATCTGAGCCTGTACATTTGGGTATGCTAGCATAAGGTTCACAGTTTGGATCCCTCCAGAACTTGAGACCAAAGGTGATTTGGACCCACAAAACAGACAAGGAGGGTTACCCTGTTCACAATACTGTGCTTAGAGGTTGGCACTGTGGGAGCAGAGGGCCTGATCTGCTGAGTGGGGTTGTGACAGCTTCCTCCACCTCCTTCAGTGTAACTGGGAGGGTCAAAGGCTCACAATGGTGAAGTAGAACTCGGAGTAAGGATATGTCCCTGTAGAATTGGTCATATTGTTGGGTAGAAACGGGAAACCCTAAGGAGTAAAACTGGGAATAGAAGTCCCTGAATGCAATGTTTATGTCAGCCAGGGCCCTGAGGTGGTCGCCAGAGTCCAAGCATATCTCAAGGATACATTTGTCCTCTTCTTGGGCTCTAAGCCACGGTGCTTTCAATTTACCTGGTTGTTCCCCAGCCTGTCAGTACTTCTGGTAAGGGTGGTAGAATGTGTATTCAGTTTTGTAGAGTAATATAGTCTCTGTCTCTTTTTTAAGGTTTGTGATGTGTGGGTCAATAGTATCCTGTCTCTCAGGGTGGGCATGAAGGTCCTGTTCTAGGAACTGAAAGTTTTGTTCTTTCACTCTAGGAACAGCATCTCTGTCTTTGCATTGTATGAGTAAGCAATGAGCTTCCCCTTAATCACCGCCTTCATTTTTAAAAATGTATTTTATTTTTATTTTGTTAACCAGGTAGGGACACTGGAACGAGTCCTTTTTCAGGTCCCACCCAAACACAAGAAAAAACAAAACACAGTACAAAAATACCTAAAAGCACTATAAGACACAACTACAGTGATTAAGACATTACATGAAGCATATGCAAACATTAAGTTCCTCTAAAAAATATTTTAAGTTAGTCTTAAAACTTTGCAGGGAAGAGGCAGATCTCAGATTCTCAAGTAACAAGTTCCAAAATGGGGAGGGGGCAGCAAGAGAGAGGGACCCAGCTTTTGTTTTATAGGATGGGGCATAGAGAAAATGCCCTTTAAATGACCTCAAATTTAAGGCAGTGTCACAAATTGAAACTGAGTTATTCAATGGAAATAACATTTTAGAAGATAAAGGTTTCAAAATTAAGCACCCAAAAAAATAACTAAACCTAGACTTGGCAGTTCCCACTTGGTGGAGTGAGAGATACCTGGTGAGTCACTGCTCTGGTACCAGTCCAAAATCTCCCTTGAAGCCAGGGGAGAAATGAGGGTTGATGGAACAAGGAGTTGTTAAACTTCCACTTGTTCTGTGGTCTGGAGGTCCCCCCAGAATATTGCGAGCATAACCAGGACATGATCCGATATAATGATATTGTCCATGGTCCCTCCCCATGCCTGGCTAAGTACAGCATGGGAACCAAAGATGATATCTATGTGGCTATATAAGTCATGAGCCATAGAGTAACATGAGTAACATAGAAACATAGACTTTGGCGGCAGATAAGGACCACTTGGCCCACCCAGTCTGCCCATTTCCCTACCTACTG
The DNA here is from genome assembly GCA_016271365.2 of Neoceratodus forsteri. Taxonomy (NCBI): domain Eukaryota; kingdom Metazoa; phylum Chordata; order Ceratodontiformes; family Ceratodontidae; genus Neoceratodus; species Neoceratodus forsteri. The sequence continues at coordinate 1,533,431,291 of CM057450.1, forward strand.
GATAAGCTGCAGATTCTAGTTAACCAACAGCCTACTTCCTGCAACCCCCCACTATAATTGTCTTGTGTCTGTCCCATGCATGTTTGAATTCTCCCACTGTTTTAGACCCAACGACCTCCTCGGGAAGGCTGTTCCATGTATCCACCACTCTCTCCGTGAAAAAAAATTTCCTCACATTACCCCTGAGCCATCCCCCCTCTATCTTTAAATTGTGCCCCCTTGTTCTTACACATCTCTTTTACTGAAAGATGTTACCCTCCTGGACTTTGTTGATTCCCTTGAGGTACTTGAACATTTCTATCATGTCCCCGTCCCTCCTTTCATCAAGAGTATACATATTAAGCTCTCTCAGTCTCTCTTCATACGGTTTCTGCTGCAGACCCTGCACCATTTTAGTTGCCCTCTCTGGACTGCTTCCATCCTGTCTATGTCCTTGTAGATGAGGTCTCCAAACTGCACACAGTACTCCAGATGGGGTCTCACCAACTGTCTGTACAGAGGGATAATCACTTCCTTTTCTACTTGTGATGCCCCTTCCTATGCATCCCAGTATCCCCCTGGCTCTCCTTACTGACTTTTCACATTGCTTACCCACCTTTAGGTCATCTGATATGACTACCCCCAGGTCCCTTTCCATTTTTGTTGTTGTTAGTACCTCCCCTGCTATTGTGTACTCTTCGCCTGGGTTTTTGTTTCCCAGGTGCATTACTTTGCTTGTAGTGGTCCACATCATGGGAGTGGAGAGTTTCCCAGAGATCGTGCAAGCCACATTGGTTACAAAGTTTGTCTTCATGTGAGGTTATTTGCTCTTCTGCCAAAGGGCTGGGCCCCCTGTTATCAAGTTGAGGATTGAAGGCCAGACTTAGAGCTCCTCCATCACTACATAGGCAGGACATCCCAGGGAGTTCAGATATGACTCTTTCAAAAAAATCAGGTTCAGGTGTGTTTGTGGCATAAATATTGCCTAATAACAAGGGTTCCCCTTGAACAGTACCTTCTATTATGAGTATATGATCATCTAAGTCTTTGTGTTCATTGGGAACCCCAAACTGGATAACTGTACTGTATAAAATTGTCACACTGTGCTGTCTTTAAGTAAATACACTATGATAATATGACCCCACCCATAAGCCCCGGAGCTGGGAGGCCTCCAACTCCAAGAGATGTGTAACCCCCTTGCCAATGGGGGTTCCTAAAAGCTTCCCCGGAACTTGTTTGAAGGCTCCCTGCCTGGTTGGTGTTTGGCATTTAAGCCATCTTAAATGGGTAGCCTGTGAGTGCCTGGGGGCCTCGCATTCTATCCCTTTAAGGGCTGCTTGTTGCAGTCAGAATTAGTTGAAATGGGAGGGGGTTTGAGTGTTTTTATGCTCGACTCCCCCCCCGGGCTGCAGAATAATCGCTCCATTTCTGCCATTACTAATAGCACAGAGGGAGCTTCATTAGAAGATGTGCTTGTCTACTGACTATCTATTAGCGTGATAATGATATTGTAGTTGTTCTAACCTGTTTTTTGTTGCAGCAAGGACTGTTTGATTGCCTCCTCCATTTTGCCCCAGAACTGCTGAAGTGGGCCAATCAGTACCTGGGGACCCTACAGAGTCGGTTGACCAATAGAGGAACTGTTTGTAATTGGGAAAGGCATTATGGGCTATGGTGCTGTTTCACACCACTGAGAGCAGGAGGAAATGACTGGCATGTGCAGCCAGCCCATGAGAGCGGGTCATGCCAACTGAGAGGAGAGCCCCTTGCTGTTGGGGTTAGATCGTTGTTGTAAGGTGAGGAGTGAGGAGCTTCTGTGGGAAGTGTTCCTGTGGGGAGGCGTGAAGGCCTCAGTCGGCTTGCTTTTCTAAGTGAGCGAGTCGCTCTTGAACTGCCGTGGCAGTCAGGAGGAGGGCTGTGCCCTGCATAGCTACCCACCAGGCTTGACCTGTAGGAGGACTGGAGAAAATTGCTGAATTGCACTCGGTCCGAGGGAAAAGCGGAAGCTGCCGTGGCAGTATCGCAGTGGCTGTGAGTTTGAAGGAGTATTGGAAGCAGCTGCCTGGTGTGGTACCCCTCTGTTGCTGTTCGCCATATAAATGTGTGAGAAGGCTGGTGAAGTCAGGCTCCATCCTGGTAGCGGTGAAGGAATCGTTATTTGCTGGGGTTGTGAGTACTAATTCAGGGTAGCTCCCTGCAGAGTGTTTACACAGTGGATTCAGTGCGTTATTGTAGTGCTGACTGCCTAATTAAACTCTCCTCCTACTTGACCTGCTCAGGACTGTTATGTTTGTCTGTACTAAGGGCCCCAACCAGCTGCCACGTATGGACTAGCTATTAGGGCTTGGGTACCCCGGGACAATAAACCGTAGGGTTAGGCCTGTGCACAGAGCCCTAGGTAGATAAGTATAGTGATAAGCTAATCAACTTGATTCCCCCTGTCCTTGTTATTTTCCCCCTGAATAAATCAGATTGCTTGTGTACAGCTACATCCTGCTATTGTGTACATTAATGGTGAACTGCTGCCTGGTGATTGCAACATAACTGTGCCTTACTTTACAGGGGTCCCGAAGGGAGCTGGAATATATTATCTGTGGGTAAGTGTACTGGTGAACAGAATTGTTGGTACCCAGTGTGAGTCACTAGTGGGATGAAAGGGGGGTTGCAGTAGCCCAGAGGGCTGTAACCGAGGTAGTCTTAACTGTGCTAACCCCGATCTCTGGGTGGAGGCACCCGTCAACGGATCTGGGTCCCTCACCCTGCCTCCATGGGGGCAGACAGGGGTAGTAGCCCTAAGGGTAGCGTCCCCTGGGGGTTACAAATTGGAGGCACCGCTGAGATTTGCATCCCCTAGTGGCTCAGTGAGGAAATATATCAGAGATGGAAAAACTGGAATGGGATATGTTGGAAAAAATTAAACTGGGACCCATCAAAACCATGGTACATAGATTGATGGGTTGGGGTGAAGCTGAAGAGCTAGACTCCCAGAAGACTGTATTATTGTTAGATGTGCCCCTGGGTACCTCAACTGTTGATATTGTCTCTGTTGCCGAGTGAGTAAAATGTCTGGGTAAGGTTGAAGTGAAAGGGCGTACGGCTGATCTGCTTGACCAGACACTGCAGGTGTTACTCCTATGCAGTGTGGCCATTGACCCTGAGAAGGTACCTCCTGTGATTTACCCGGAGGGTGCGTCCCAGGGGTGGAGGCTAATTCATATCCGAAGTGGGTCAGTCACTCCTGGGGGGTCTCCCCAGATGAACAGTTTTAAAGACAAACTGCTTAAATTGTTTGCTGTGGAGGGGAGGACTACCTAGGAGTTGCTACAAGCCTTGGATCTGTCCAGTGATACTACCCCCTGGGGTTCCTCGGGCACTTCCCCTTGCCCGCCCAAAAGTTCCATGCTGGCTTCTTTGCCCTTGGCAGTCCCATCCATACAGCTTGATTCCTCCTGTAAGTTAAAACTTTTCTCTGGCATGGTGCCAGTGCCTTCCGGGGAGGATGACCTGGAGGGTTGGATGGACTATGCCACCCCTTTAGTCCAGGAGTGGCAATGCTCTGAGGGGGAGAAAAGGAAGAGGCTGATGGAGAGTTTGAGGGGTCCTGCCTTAGAAGCCATTAGGTTCTTCCGGGCCACCCATCCGGAAGTCACTGCTGCAGAGTATCTCTCTGCTTTAGAAGGGGTTTTTGGGAGTACAGAGACTGGTGAAGATTTACTATGGAAATTCAGGTCTGCTAAGCAGTGGAGAAATGAAAAACTGTCCGCTTTTGTTACTAGAGTGGAGCGGGCATTGCAGAAGGCTTGTAGAAAAGAGGGAATCACTGCTACAGCCCTGAATCAGGTTCGGTTAGAACATATTTTAAAGTCTGCCAGATTCTCTAGTGTAACGCTGCTGAAACTCAAGTTGCATGATCGGTGGGCCACCCCGCTTGAATATTGCCAATTGATGAGGGAAATTCAAGAAGTGGAGACTGATGAAGAGGGGTGGGAACCCTGTGTGAGGGCAGTGAACCCTAGTGGGACCCCTGAGGAGACTGGCTCACCTGGAGGGTCCGAGGGGTCCCTATATTTCCCAGGTACTGTGGGGATGTGAGTTGTTTCCTCTGACCCCTACGTGGAGGGTGAGTTGAGGGCTGAGATCAGGAATTTACGGGAACTGGTGAGGGACTTAAAGCAGTCTACTGTGTACCCTATTTGGCCTGGGGCCCCTGAGTCATGTAGAGCCCTGAATCCTAGCCCTAGAGAGATTTCTCACTCCACTCAGGGCCCCCCTCAGAATAGTGATCCCCGGGACCCTAAGTTTTGTTACCACTGTGGGGAAGATGGGCATTTCCAGTCTGAGTGCCAGAGGCCAGAGAATTTAAGGAAAGTTAACAGCAGACTGATCGCCCGACACTGCCAGACCCAGTCTCGGGCCCCCAAGAAAAGTTTTGTGACTCAGGCCCATACCCGCCGGGCTACCAATGCTGCTATCCCCAACTGGTCTGATGTGGTCGGACTGTCTATGGAGACCCGGGTGCAGGTAAATGGAATTCCCACTCGAGCTGTACTGGATAGTGGCTCTCAGGTGACCATCATGTTTCAGGACTGGTACCAAGCACACTTATCTGAGGTGCCCCTGCAGCCTCTAACTGGTCTACATGTATGGGGGTTGAGCGACAAGGCCTATCTGTATTTGGGGTACATCCGTGTCTGGTTATCTTTCCCTGCAACTGTGAATGAAATAGATGAGCAAGTGGAAACCTTAGTTTTAGTTTGCCCACCCACTGGACTGTACGATGGGGTGCCCTTGTTGATTGGGACAAATGCACACATGTTTGGACGATTCACCCAATTGTGCTCAGAGAAGCAAGCATTCCAGACTGGGTGAGCTCTGACCATATCTGCTGTGATTCAAAAGGTTAGGGCCACTCAGAAGATGGGTGGTCTGGAGGAACCTGAAGGCCCTGTGGGGGTGGTGTGGAAAAAGGATCCGGCCCCCATGGTATGTGCCCCAAATGCACAATGTGTTTTGCATGGAGAGGTACGACTAAAAACAGATGTCAAGAATAAGTTGTTGATGCTGGATGTGCCTGTGGAGGGAGGATTACCTGAGGGGTTGTTGCTCAGACCCAGCATTCTGCCGGCTAGAGCCCATGCTTACGTTAAGAGGGTGATGGTTCAAGTGCACAATGTGTCTGATAAAGAGATTCGGATAAGAAGAGGGTGTACCCTGGCTAGCGTTCATTGTGCGGATACTGCTGTACTACCAAATAGAAAGAGTTCTCAGATGGGTGATAGAGTTGCTCCTGATCTGTTTGACTTTGGTGACTCCCTGCTGCCAATCGACTGGAAGTGAAGGGTCAGTGAGAGGCTTGCCAAGAGGAACCAGTTTTTTTCCGTGAAGGAGTGGGATGTAGCATGTGTACAAGGGGCTGAGCATCACATTCGATTGCACGACGAAAGACCTTTATTTATTTATTTATTGAATTTTGTTGACCGGGTAGGCCCACTGGGCCCCCGGAGGTCCCTTTTTTCAGGGGTGACCCGGGGGTAAAAAATAACATACAGGTAAACAGAACAGTAAAAGCAGGTAAGCAGAGCTGTAAAAATAACATACAGGTAAACAGACAGTACAAGTAGGTCTCTTTCCGAGAGAGATCCCGACGTCTGGCTCCCGCTGACATAGATGATGTACGGCGGCATCTGCAAGAAATGTTGGCTGCTGGCTTAATTCAAGAGTCTAGGAGCCCCTATGCCTCCCCCATTGTAGTAGTAAGGAAAAAGAATGGGGCAGTTCGGATGTGTGTAGACTATAGCACTTTGAATAGGCGGACCATTCTGGATCAATATACGATGCCACGCATACAAGATGCTTTGGATTGTTTGAAAGGTAGTAAGTGGTTCTCTGTGTTGGATCTTCAGAGCGGATACTACCAGATCCTGATGGCCCCAGACGACTGGGAGAAGACTGCTTTCATTTGCCCTTTAGGTTTCTATGAGTTTGTTCGGATGTCTCAAGGGATTTCGGGTGCCCCAGCCACTTTTCAGCGCTTGATGGAACGAGCTGTGGGGGACATGAACCTACTCGAGTGTTTGGTCTATTTAGATGACGTTATAGTGTTTGGCCGATCATTGGAAGAACATGAGCAATGACTATTTAAAGTCCTGGATCAGTTGGAGGATTTCGGCCTTAAGTTTTCTATCGACAAGTGTCAATTCTTCCAGACTTCCGTGAAATATGTGGGCCACATAGTGTCCACTGAAGGCATAAAGACTGACCCTGGCAAGGTGGAGGCATTGACCACTTGGCCTCAACCCAGGAATTTAAAAGAGCTGCAACAATTCCTGGGGTTTTGTGGATACTATAGGTGGTTTGTCAGAGACTATTCATGAGTGATTCGCCCCCTCCTTAATCTCACTCAGGGGTATCCGCCTACTCACAAAAAGTATAAGAAGGGTGTGTACACTGACATGGAAAAGAAGTATTTTCAGCCAAACGATATGTTCGGGGATCGATGGACTGCTGAGTGTGAGGAAGCTTTTCACGACATTATATATCAACTTACCCACGCTCCAGTACTGGCCTATGCTGACCCAGTCAAGCCCTACACTCTTCATACTGATGCCAGTCTACAAGGATTGGGGGCTGTGTTATACCAGGAGCACTCGAATGGGCTGAGACCTGTAGTGTTTGCCAGTAGAAGTCTGACGCCTTCAGAGAAAAATTACCCCATGCACAAACTAGAGTTTTTGGCTCTAAAGTGGGCCTTTGTTGATCAGTTTCATGACTATTTGTATGGTGCCAAGATATTAGTAAAGACTGATAACAACCCTCTGACCTATGTACAGACCTCTGCCAAATTGGATGCTACTGGGCATAAGTGGCTCTCTGCCTTGGCCACCTACGATTACGCTGTAGAATACCGGGGCCTAAACCATATAGATCTGCGGATGTCTCTCTCAGAGGCTCAGCCCAGACTGAATGGGTCCAGTTGTCTGAACCTGACATAAGAGCCCTCTGCCAGAAATTCGACAAAGAAGAACAGGTGTCTTCTGATACGGTGGACTGTGTGGTAGATTGTCTGGGTCCGCCGGAAAACTTTATACCTGCTGCTTACTGTCATTTCTCTGCCTTGGACACCAGCTCCCTGCCGCAACTCAACAATGATGATCTACAACAGGCTCAATCCTGTGATCCTATGATAAGAACGGTCGTAGAGGTTTTGCTGGCCGGAAGGGATGTATCCAAACTACGCTCCACTGACCTACAGACTACTTTGTTGTATAAAGAAGGGCCCAAATTAAAGCTGATCAACCAACTACTATATAAAGAGACTGTGAATAAGGAGGGCCGGGTGCACCGACAACAACTGGTGCTGCCAGCGGTCTTCAGAGAGCTAGTCCTCAGGTCGTTGCATAATCAAATGGGGCACCTGGGCATAGATCGAACGCTTGACCTGGTACGGGCTCGATTTTATTGGCTGAAGATGAGTGCAGATGTGGAACAGTATGTCAAGACCTGTGGTCGTTGTTTGCAAAGAAAAGCGTTACCCCAGAGAGCTGCTCCCCTGGTCAACATTACTACTAGTGCTCCTATGGAACTGGTCTGTATTGATTTCCTGAGTTTAGAGCCTGATCTGAAAAGTGTCAGCAACATATTGGTGGTCACTGATCATTTTACCTGGTACTCACAGGCTTTCCTGACCAAGGATCAAAGAGCAACCACGGTGACTAAGATACTTGTTGAGAACTTTTTCGTCCATTATGGGGCCCCGCAGCGGATTCATTCCAACCAGGGAAGGGACTTTGAGAGTCGTTTGATTAAAGAGATGCGATCTTTATGGGAGGTACGAAAATCATGAACCACCCCCTATCATCCACAGGGAGACCCTCAGCCTGAAAGGTTTAATTGTACATTGCTTGACATGCTGGGCACCTTACAATCAAAAGATAAATCGAGATGGAGCCAACAGATCAGCACTTTAGTTCATGCTTACAATTGCACAAAGAGTGATGCCACGGGGTTTTCCCCCTATCGACTGATGTTTGGGAGAGAGGCTAGATTGCCAGTGGATGTGTGTTTTGGGGTTTCCCCTGATTGGGTGCGAGCAGAAAACCATCTACAGTACGTACAGAGATTAAAGGCTCAATTAAACCATGCTTACCAACTGACACAGACCATGGCTGCAAAACGAAATCTGGCTAACAAGGAGAGATATGACAAAAAAGTGAAAACAGTAGAGTTGAGAGAAGGGGATAGAGTGCTGTTGAGAAATCTGGGGCTGCATGGCAAACATAAAATTGCCGACAGATGGCATCACCTCCCTCATATTGTTGTGGGACAGCTGGAAGATCTACCTGTATATAAAGTGCGGCCTGAAAACAATTAGAGAGATGTGAAAACCATACACAGAAATCATTTGTTGCCGATTGGGCAGATTGTGATTGACGCTGAACCTTCCACTGCCACTCCTTCCCGGCCTGTGACTAGATCTGTTGCTAAGAGAAGGACCAAGCTCGTGGAGCCTTCAACAAGTCCACCAAGGGAGCCTTGTCCCACCCCCTCCTGCAGGAGGAGATGATCAACATTCAGTATCAGAAGATAGTGAAGGTGATATTGAATACTATCCCTCTTATGAACTGAGCCAATTGTTTCGGGGCAATCCCCTTGTTAACTCGGGAACTGAAATTGGTCCGTCTGTACTGATTGAGCCTTCTACTTTGTCCCCGGAGGCAGTGCCTCCAGAACATGAATGGGGTAGCAGACCAGCTCAAGGGGCTGAGTCCGTAGGCCTGGCTGAACTGTCTGGCTTGGCTGAATTATCTGACTTTTCTGAAGAAGAGAGTGAGATGGGGGAACAAGCCCGGGAAGTGCTTGAGTCGGAAAAATATTTTGAATGCCCTGATGGTTCCCCTCTAGTGCCTAAACCGCCCTTAGATGAGCCCAGTGGAGTGGGTTCGGGGATAGAAAGCCAAGCCCCTATTAGTATTATGAGCACTGAACCTGTTCCCCTTGAGGAGATCCCCATTGCTAATGTCACTGATACTGAAGTGGAGTCCTGGCCTGGTTTAGGATCCTCCGAGACCCCTAGACGGTCCGGCCAACAGATACGGCCAGTAATAAAGTTGAGCTATGAATCCCTGTGTCAGCCAGTGGACCTGCCCTTAAATGTGGTTCACAAGGCGGTGTATGTGTCCCCAAGTTCTTTGCCTAAGTTAGCCTTGGGTCATAATTCCAGATTGTTAGTATTGCCCTTTGAGTGTGGTGCTCCTGTTCAAGGTGACTCACCAGTGATTAGAAAGGAGGGGTTCCCTCCATCCTGGTGCCATAAGCAGGAGTTAGTAACCTGATTTGAAAAAAAGGGAAACCAGAGTTATGTGTACAATATGTATGAATCATAATATATTGTAAATGTAATATTTCTGTATGTGATTTAAAATGTGATATAGTGTTAATTGGGATGTTCGCCTAAATGGCCTCAGGGGTAGTTGCTTGACATGGACATCAGCTTTTCCAGGCCAGGGAGGGTGTAACCCCCTTGCCAATGGGGGTTCCTAAAAGCTTCCCCGGAGCTTGTTTGAATGCTCCCTGCCTGGTTGGTGTTCGGCATTTAAGCCGTCTTAAATGGGTAGCCTGTGAGTGCCTGGGGGCCTCCGCATTCTGTCCCTTTAAGGGCTGCTTGTTGCAGTCAGAATTAGTTGAAATGGGAGGGGGTTTGAGTGTTGTTATGCTCGACTCCCCCCCGGGCTGTAGAATAATCGCTCCATTTCTGCCATCGCTAATAGCGCAGAGGGAGCTTCGTTAGAAGATGTGCTTGTCTACTGACTATCTATTAGCGTGATAATGATATTGTAGTTGTTCTAACCTGTTTTTTGTTGCAGCAAGGACTGTTTGATTGCCTCCTCCATTTTGCCCCAGAACTGCTGAAGTGGGCCAATCAGTACCCGGTGACCCTACAGAGTCGGTTGACCAATAGAGGAACTGTTTGTAATTGGGAAAGGCATTATGGGCTATGGCGCTCTTTTGCACCACTGAGAGCAGGAGGAAATGACTGGCATATGCAGCCAGCCAATGAGAGCGGGTCACGCCCAAACTGAGAGGAGAGCCCCTTGCTGTTGGGGGTTAGATGCGTTGTGGCTGGTATGGAGTGAGGAGCTTCTGTGCTGGGAAGTGTTCACCACGAGGAAAGCGCGTGAAGGCCTCAGTCGGCCGGTTTCTCTGCGAGCGAGTTCGCTCTGAAATCTGCCGGCGGGCAGTCAGAGGAGGCTGTGCCCCATACAGCTACCCACCAGGCTCGACCTGTAGGAGGACTGGAGAAAATTGCTGATTTGCGCTTGGTCCGAGGGAAAAGCGGAAGCTGCCGTGGCAGTATCGCAGTGGCTGTGAGTTTGAAGGAGTATTGGAAGCAGCTGCCTGGTGTGGTACCCCTCTGTTGCTGTTCGCCATATAAATGTGTGAGAAGGCTGATGAAGTCAGGCTCCATCCTGGTAGTGGTGAAGGAATCGTTATTTGCTGGGGTTGTGAGTACTAATTCAGGGTAGCTCCCTGCAGAGTATTTATGCAGTGGATTCAGTGCATTATTGTAGTGCTGACTGCCTAATTAAACTCTCCTCCTACTTGACCTGCTCAGGACTGTTATGTTTGTCTGTGCTAAGGGCCCCAACCAGCTGCCACATGTGGACTAGCCATTAGGGCTTGGGTACCCCGGGACAATAAACCATAGGGTTAGGCCTGTGCACAGAGCCCTAGGTAGATAAGTATAGTGATAAGCTAATCAACTTGATTCCCCCTGTCCTTGTTATTTCCCCCCTGAATAAATCAGATTGCTTTGTGTACAGCTACATCCTGGCTATTGTGTACATTAATGGTGAACTGCTGCCTGGTGATTGCAACATAACTGTGCCTTACTTTACAGGGGGTCCCCAAAGGGAGCCGGAATATATTATCTGTGGGGTAAGTGTACTGGTGAACAGAATTGTTGGTACCCAGTGTGAGTCACTAGTGGGATGAAAGGGGGGTTGCAGTAGCCCAGAGGGCTGTAACCGAGGTAGTCTTAACTGTGCTAACCCCGACCTCTGGGTGGAGGCACCCGACAATGGATCTGGGCCCCTCACCCTGCCTCCGTGGGGGCAGACAGGGGTAGTAGCCCTAAGGGTAGCATCCCCTGGGGGTTACAGATGGATCTCCTGAATTAGTGGTATGTCACACTTCATATCTGTTCATTTTTGGAGAACCTTTCTCTTTTTAATTGGACAATTAAGGCATTGTAGAGTCCCTGAAACCACTTTCAAATGTAACTGTGACGGCAAAATGTCTAATGGCAACTGCTGCAAGCAGCATGGCAGATCAGGCAGGTCACCTCCCCTTGCCAGTCTCCCCCGATCCCCAGCAATAACAGCAGTCCCAACCCAAACAGCAGACAGTGCACCAGTGGTTGCACAATACATGTGCTCATACAGTGACGGTAGGAAAGAATAAAGGTAGTACACCCTGGTAACAGAAATAAAATTACAATGACCAAATTCCAGAGTGATCCCAATTAGCTGAGGTACACTGGACACAGATAATAATAAGGGTGGTGGGTGGCAAATACGCTGTCACTCACACCTGAAGCTAGAATTCACGAGAGAGACTCCAGTCATCCCCTTAGTCCCCTCTGTATGTATACAGGATAATACGCTATGAAGAAGTGTATGTGAGGGACATGGCACTCCCATTTGGCCTCCCTGTGGCAAAATACTGGGTTCTTGCAAAACAGTCCTGCTAAAGTACAGCAGTAGTGGGAGGGAATGTATCACAGGAGAAACCCAGCTACGTCTTTACAAGATGTTTCACCCATCTCCTTTGAACTGTTGCCATGAAGGAGGAGCTACAGTCTGTGGCTTACCCTGTGGCTCCATTTTGCAATGTGATAATTTGAAAAAGTACCCTCAAACACATAAGGAGAAGAAGACCTTAGTAAAGGGGTGATCAGGTCCCAACAGGTTATGAGACCAGTCCAGGATAACATGGTCCACAGGAGCAGTAACAAGCTGCAATAACCTCAGCCCAGGTCTGATTTAACAAGGCAAAGCCCTACATGACTTAGTTATATCTGCCAATGAGCAGAACATATTTATGGACCCCCAGATTCTCAAAAGGTTCTCTGGAACAAACAGCATATATGCTGTAGGTGGAAATAATTTTAATATTAAAAAGCTACAGAGGAACAAACTGAAGTCCAAGATGAAATTGCCTTTTGCTAACAAACTGTCCTTCTGCCCTGCTTCTGTGTCCCATGGTGAAGTCTAGCTTGACTAATTAGTACTGTGATACAGTCAGCAACATCAAGTGGTTTAACAGACTGCCCCCTGATCCTGAAACACATTAGTCAATTTCATTGCCCAATATCAAAATGGGAAGTGTGGAACCTAAATGTGCTGCTGATGTACGATTAGAACAGCTCAACTCAGTTCAAGATAAGCTGGGAAGTACAGGCAGACAAATTTCACCATACTCACAGTTCATAGCACTTTGGCAGTTGCTAGCTGCGGCATGATATCCATAGTGATGGTCGCTGGTTCCCCCATGTCAGGCTGAAAGTGGGGGGAGTACACCAGCCCCAGTTGGATTTGAAGGTATTGGTCTGCTTCCTGGGGGCTTTGGAAGTGGATGACTTTACCTTGTAAAATAATGGCCAGTGTTACTGGATAGAGCAGGGAGTAAGTGATGCGACTGTTATGTAGCCCTACTTGATCCAGTCAAAGGATTGATATCTGTTCAAAAATGCCATGAGTCTAAAAAAGATATGCAACTACCCCCAATCATTATGTACTTCAATTTCCTAGCTTTCCTTAAGATCAGATATTTTTCCTGGTAGCGCAACAATTGAAAATTAGGAGGCAAGGCTTAGAGTTGGTCTTAGCAGTTGGCCCTCACCTGTCTCTATAAGAATGGTCAATTTCCAATTCCTAGTACCAGGGCTTCAATTGCAGTCACATCAAAAGATTGCCCCTTAAGTACTGCACAGGGTTTTTGCCTTCTGCATCTACCATTAGGCCTACGATTTGAATGTTCTTCCTTGGCCTTTCCCTCCATGTGTTCCATTTTTTCCATCAGCCAGACTATGGATCTCGACCAGTCTCCTCACTTTAGTCTGTTTCTCTCCTTGGTCCCCAGTCAGCTGACATCTACAGCCACCCACCCAGCGCCGCATCCGACATCAGTCAGAATCCCCATCTTCCCCTACAGTTTCCCCTCCATGGCAGGGCAGTGAGGAGCCCCCAACTCAACTCATCTCTAATCGGATCCAGCATCCGGGGAAGTGACATTCAGGATGAAGACCTGTGGTAGGCGTCTGTTCACTCCACTGTGACCTAGGACCATTTTTTCTGGCTTTCAGTTGGACCCCCTGGAGATGTGGCGTGCAATGACGCTGATGGGGAAGTACTCACACATCCACAGGTGCTCCTTCCAGACATCTGCCCATCTCCACCCCTTTCCAGCTGCATCAGCATGCTGCCCCCCCAGCCTCCATTAGGGGCCAGTCTAGGACCGACTATTAGCATCCCCCTACCCGGAGAAGGAGAGCAGTCCCCCGGACGCTCAATCCTTCTCCTGCCCCACCAACCCCCAGTGGCCCATGCTCATTCCCGAACATGGGTCACCGGCATAGGGTGAGGTAAGGCATCTAGCACCTCAACCCTCAGTGCTGCCAGGCCAGCTTACAACCACTGTCTCTAGTTCAGATTCGACTATGGAAACTTGATCAGTAAGGGCATTGATAGTGGCCTGGATCTCCGTTAGTTTGCCAAATTGCCTCCATTGATGACACCATCTGTTCAATGACGGTAGCCTACCGAGTGGGATCTACAGGCATAGAGGAGCAGTCCCAGCAATTGGTCATCTTTGATTCCAGGAGGTCATTGGTGGGTGGAGAGGTAAGTAGTGATTTTTTCACTTTGGTGGCATTGATGGCTGTGAGATATCTGCCCAGTCTGTGAGTATGCTAGGTTAGCTACCCCTGGAGTGTTTAGATTCTCAGAAGCTCTTCAGTAATCCATGGATGGAGGAGGATTTCTTTGGGTGGCTGGGAGCAGTAGACTTAGGCATCCATTCTTGTCAGGTGTTCAAGTAACATCATATCAGAACAGTCTTGTGGATCAAAATCACTGTTATCAAATCTACCACCTAACAGTGTGAGTACTTTGACAGCGGTGTAACCAACATTATTATCAAGTTTCTAAAAAACTTCAGATCCTTTATACTTCATGGTACTGGGGTGAGTAACATGCTCCTGCAGGGCAGGAAATAAAGTTCACTCCTTAAATGGTGCCTGAGGGTACTGCCACACCTTTGCTTAGCAATGACTGGCATCATTAATGGGGATGAGTGCTAGAGCACAATGATGTCAGCTAGTAGTGACGTCATGCACATTTGAGCACTGATTGGTAAATCCAGTCAAACCCTCAGCCCAGGTGCTCAAAATGTGAGCATTTGGCAGAAAACAGCAGTCTATTAGACATGCTGCCAGAGTGTACATTGCCTGCAAGAGCAGTGAGTGTATCCTGTCCAATACTACTGACTTATGCAAAAAACTTGGATGTCAGTAAACAGAGCACAAAATAATGACCAATTTATCTTGTTTAGATAAGCTCTGCACAATATTGTCCTACAAAGGAAAAGATAAAGATAAAAAAGTGATATTAAGGAATGCAATGTCTAATGGTGATGGAAATTTACTGTAATATATGCAGACATAGGGCCCGATTCTAGAAGAGTGGTGCAAGTTGCCACCGAATGCAATGTGTGCCACCACAACTGCGACATTGACCCTGCACCCTATTCTAGAAGGGGCAGGGTCTCCACAGCAAAGTCCTGTGACTTACGACATGCGGCAAGGTATGCCACACAGAGGGTGTACCTGGCCAACATGTCGCAACCCACTGTCAGAGAGGTCACAAGTGCACCCCCCACCCATGCCCCAGCCCCTGGTTGCCCACCGCAAATGCGGCACATCACCCGCCCTGGTAGTCCAGTGCCACCCCAACCATAAAATATATATAGATTCCCATTTCCCTGGTAGTCTAGTGTCCCCCAACCATAAAATAAATATAGATTCTCATTTCCAAGGTAGTCTAGTGCCCTCCGAACTGTACATCAATGAAATAATATCAGATCCCCATTTCCCTGGTAGTCTAGTGCCCCCCCCCCGAACTGTACAGTATGATAATAAAACAGATTCCATTTCCCTGGTGGTCTGGTGTCCCACCTGAACTGTACAGTATGATAATAAAAAGATCCCATTTCCCTGGTTGTCTGGTGCCCCAAAATGTACTGTATGATAATAATAAAAGATCCCATTTCCTGGTAGTCTGGTGGCCTCCCACCCCCACCCAGCTGTGCCAGCCCACTGAGCAACCCCCACTCATCCCCAGCTAGCGACTGGCACAGCCCACCTCTCACCTCCACAGCCAGCCGCTGACTGAGTGCAATATTAGCTACTGCACAGATGCGCTCAGAAATTAATTTATTATTAAATTAATTGTTGAAATTAATGCTGGTATAACACATTGCTGGATCTTCCTGGGGTTCTTGTAGAATCCTGATGTGGGCACTTTATGACTGCCCTTCTAGAATGGAGCGCAACTGCTGCTGTAAACCCCCTAGAGCCATGTAGCAGGGGGTTTATGCGGCGTAACTACTGTTTGGTGCAAGCGGCCTGCACCAAGTCACAGGCCACTATGTAGAATCGTGCGTGTCGCAACTGCTGGCGTAAGTTGCTACATGCGCATTCTACCTGGCGCAACTGCAGTAGGAGTAACCCTTCTAGAATCGGGCCAAAACTCTTTTTATTGTAAACAGTAGTAATAAAGAAATCAAATTTTTCTGAAATTTTATTTCAATTCTATTTCATTTTCTTATTACATATAAGACAATAGACAATGGTTTATTGGTCTGATACAACAGCTATCATATGAGGTAGATAATTTAATATTCTAGTGCTACTACTACTTGACCTAATAATGACATAGTAACCTTGATAGTTATTCTGTATTGGTACACAGATATGAATATTTTTGTCACTAAAAAGGATAAGTGACACCCACAGTGGACCTTGGAAAACAAGGTAATATTTCATCATCAATTTGTATTACAATACTTTTTAAGAACAATGTAGTCAATGATATTTTGATATATAAACACCAGATCTTCTTTGGGGTTATCTCAGTCATCAGGTACCACCATAGGAACTTCACCGTCAATGAAAGGGAATCCACACGGAAGATTTTCGGCAGTACAACTGGGGCCACCTACGCTGTCGACATCAGCCGACATCACCAACCCTATATAGGCATAGGCGGCCCCACTCTGTCCTCATTTCTTTCCCATCATCAACTTGCAAGTACAGTCTCCACGTAAGAAACCGCTGCAGTGTTTGCATGTTTTTTGGCATACGGCCTAGATTTACTACAACTCTTACCAAATCTCTTTTTTGGAGATTTATGTTCTCTTTTTTGCATTTATATCAAAAGTTAAACCTTCTACCTCTCTCTTCCATCACTGTGGAAAGAAGATTGCCTCCAAAGATGAGCACTCTGTCTGTGTCTGCTGTCTTGGGCCTGACCACGACACCTCCAGTTGTGAGCTCTGCCAGTAGTTTAATCAAACTATCCTCAGGCAATGCAGGAAGGCTCTAAAAACCTTCATTGAACAAGAGGTAGCCATCTCCAGGTTGAGATCCTCCGGGGCACCAGCCGCCCAGTCGCCCTTCGGCTCCAAGAACTCCAAGGCCTCACAGGTAAAGGATGCATCCTTGGGGAAAAGTCACAGAAAAGACTAAGATCACGACCTCTCTCCCAGTGGCCATCCTGTTCCCTGTTGGTTTCACCTTCTTTGGGGGGCTCCTTATCATTGGCTGCGACCATGACAAAGAGACCAGCTGTCCAGGCCTCAGTTAGCTCTAGGTCCATACTGATAGCTCCTCCACCCGGCTCTCAGGGTGTTTGACAGTAGACTACTCCGTCATCAGCCCCTCCTCTGTCAATGATGGGCTCTTCATTGACGACTATCCCTTCGCTGCTTGCTCTTTCTTCTTCTAAGGCTCCAGGATCATTGGGTCAATCAGACCTGTTATCGTCCAATGTGCCATCAATCACTCCTCCGTTGTCGGCATCGGACCTGAACAATGTTCTTTCCCATTTTTCCAACATCCTGGTCCAGCAATTTGTGACCTTTACCAGGCCATCATTGCTGGCCCCTTTGACACCGGCAGCATTGTCAACACCTGTTCATTGGCCTAGAGAATCTACCCACAGGCCGTCAACAGCACATACTTAGGCATATCCAGAGGAGGATGTCAACATTGAGGAGGAGTACCACCCTGACTTCATCCTCCCAGAGGAGATGGTGGAGGAAGAGGAGGAGGATCAGTACCTTAACTCAGACAAATCCACTGCCTCTTCAGTCAGTGAAGACTCTGTTAGGCACACCCCCAGGTCCCCACCTGAGGATGCCACCATCTTCAATATCATGAACCAGCTGTCTTCCACCATACAGTTTCAGACTAAGGAGGATGCCACCAGAAAGGATCTTGCAGACTACTTGGAGATCCCAGAATCTCGCCCTGAAATCATTCCTCCTATGCTTCCAGCATTACAAAATGCTACCATGGCAGCCTGGCACAGACCAGACCGATATCTTTACAGTGCCCCTCAGTGTCTTCCTCACCTTGCTGCCCAGGTGGAAACTGACTCCATAGTTATTAAGGTAGCACACGACAGGTCTAAGGTGCCCAAACACCTTAGCCCTCTTACCCCAGACATGGAGTCTGGTAGGATTGACCTCTGGGGAAAAAGGGCATATGCCTCCTCAATCCTAGGCCTGAGGATTGCCAGCTACCTTTCTCACATGGTGAAATACCAGAACATCAACTGGAGAATGGGCAAGGCTGCCACCCAAGCCCTTCCTGAGGGTGTCCAGAAGCAGGAGTTACTTCAATGTTTCCAAATGGCTGAAGACATTGGCAAGCATCTACTTTATGCCATTTATGATCTGTCTGATACTATTGCCAGGGCAGCTGTCACTGGTATATACCTTCATAGGCATTAATGGCTCCGGGTTTCTGGGTTCACAGCTGATGTGCTAAACAAAGTGCTTAATGCCCCTTTCACTGGTAACAAGCTTTTTGGTCCAGATGTCCAGGACATCATTAATGATCTTCAGTCCTCAGGTACAGCCAATAAATCCATCCACTTCCTCTACCACACACAGCAGCATGGTAGGGGACACTCTACTTTTCATAGACAGGCCAATAGACTGAACTCAGGCACCCCATACCCAGGGTAAATGCAGAGCACAGTCTTCTTTGCCTGCCCCTCCCATTCAGGGGTGGCAGTCAAGCATCCCAGAACTGAGGGACCAGCTTCCTCAGCTGGGCCCACCTCAGCTTGACTCCTTGCTGGACCCCCTTTCTGAGGTGCAAACACAGGAGGTGGTGGTCGGAGGTCGGTTCTTTCTCCACTTAGAACAATGGAGAATGATAACTTCAGATGCTTGGATTCTGAAGATCATAGCGTGTGGTCACACTCTGGAACTCCTCCAACAGCCTCCAGACATCCCCCCACCATTCTGCACTAGCTACAGGCAGCAGATACCAAACCCCAGCAGACCTAGGTAAAGAGCATTGCAGTAGTCAAGACAGGAGGTAATGAAGGCGTGGACCAAAGTTGGAAGATCATCGGAAGGAACCAGGTGCTTCACCCGGGCGATATTCCTTAGATGGTAAAAAGAGGTTTTGACAACTGCCGACACCTGAGATTTAAGTGTCAGGCAGTCATCAAACATAACACCCAGGTTCTGCACCAGGTCTGAGGTAGCTAACTGAATACCCCCAAGCCATAGTCCAGAGGGTGATCCTGCCAACAAACCTGCCTCCTGACAACCCGGGTCCACAACCAGCACCTCAGTTTTTTTCTGGGTTCAACCTCAGCCAGCTCACGCTCATCCAATCCTGGATCTCAGTGAGACAGTTGTTAAAGTCCGAAATAGCATCATCCTGACCAGGCACAAAGGACATGTACAGCTGAGTATCATCTGCATAGCATTGAAAACTCAAGCCGTACCACCTAATAATTGCTCCTAATGGCAGCATGTACACCACAAACAATACGGGTGCCAAGATGGAGCCCTGCGGCACCCCACAGGATAGGAGGAGTGGTGCTGAGGAAAAAGTCCCAGACACCACCCTCTGAGTCCTGATCAAAATCACCCAAGGACCATACCAGATAGTCCTCAGATGAACCACAGGTGCTCCAACAGAACGCCATGGTCTACAGTGTCAAATGCTACACAGAGATCTAAAAGGACTAAGATGGAACAGCTCTTTCAATCTCTCACTATTAGAAGGTCATTTAGTACCCAGATAAGGACTGTCTCAGTATTATATCACTTCCTAAATCCGGACTGGAGAGACTCATAGACATTGTGGCTTGTCAAATGATCATCCAGCCATGATGATACCACCTTCTCAATAACCTTACCCACACATGGAAGGTTAGAGACAGGCCTATTGTTTGCCAAACAGTCTGGATCCAAGGAGGGCTTTTTAAGGAGGGGCTGAACCACAGCCTCCTTCAGGGAATCTGGAAAGATCTCCCTCTCCAAAGACATCCAGACGATAAGGGAGAAATACAGATGAGTATGAATAGATAGGCCAGTGACAGAGTAAAGGCCTATGGCACATTCATATGGTAGAAAAAATGGGCAGACTGGATGGGCCTTGTGGTCGATATCTGCCGTCAACTTCTATGTCTCTGTGTTTCTTTGTTGGATACTGCTAATGACCCAACTGGGCTAACTAAGGGGCCTTACATTATTTAATAAATTTTTATTTTTGTTTATGTAGGAATAAAATAACTTATAGTTAAAGTTATCTTTATTTTTTTATATCTACTTTAACTTCATACTCTACTTTGGCCTTCATAATGTCCTTTTTTAATGATCTTTGGAGTTTTTGGAATTTTGTGTAACCTTCCCCCTTTCTGTTTCCTCTTCATGATTTATATAGTTTTTTTTTAATTTTTAATGCTTTTTTTTGAATTTCTTACTAAACCAACTTGGTGTTTTAGATCCTTTATTATATTTCTTTTTGCATGGTATATTGTTCTATATGCCCTTGTTTATTTTGTTTACGAGTGCATTATACATGTCCTCTATATTTTTATTTTTAAATTCATCTTATCACTCCCATTGGGACATTTCATATTTTAAGGTGGTTAAGTTTTACTGTTTTGAGATCTAACATGATTGCATCTCCAGTATTTTGTATGTTTTTTTCTTAGATGGTAAAAGTGACCATATTATGATCTTTATCCCCCAGGGGCATAGTCACCCTACAGTCTTTGATATTGGCTTCCATAGTTGTCATAATCACATCTAGTATGTTTTCCCCTCTTGTATTTTGTCTGACCAGTTGCTCCAAACCTATTTGATCAAAAAGTTCCAGGTAAGTGCATTCCATTTTCCCTGAATACTCCAGGGAATCCCATGGGGTCCCTGGTAAATTGAAGTCCCCAAGCATAATAATCCTATCCACTGGATTTAAATTCGATGTATAATTTTGTAAGACTTCATCATCTTGTTTCTTCATGGATGGCATTCTATAAATTACCCCTAGCAGTATTTTTGGGGATTTGAGGGGTGTGATTTTTAGCCAGATTTGATTCACACTCTCTGTTTGTCTAGAGACTTCTTCTGCTTGTATCTTATCAGACACATACACTGTGAGACCGCTCCCTTTTCTATATTCCCTTGATTTAAAGAAGAGATTCTATCCCATTATGTTTTGATCCTGCTGATGTTAGCATCCCACCAAGTTTCTGTTCTAACACAGATTTTTATGTGTCGTTGTTTCATTATGTGCCTCAGTTCATCCTTTTTTTTGACAGACTCCTAGCATTAATAAGCAAACAGTTCCATCCACCTATGCTATTGTCCAGGTTGTTAGGTACCTTTGTGTTTTGCTAATATAGGCTTTACTCTTGCCTCGCCCCCCCCCATTTAATAGTTTAAATGGCATCGATTTGGTCCCTAAAAGATCTGCCTAGCTTCCTTGTGCCTGCCTTATTTGAGTGCAGGCTGTCTTGGCTCTTAAGTTTATCATTTTCAAAGCAGCCCCAACTATCTATAAAAACAAAACTGTTTGCATTGCACCATTCCTTTAGCCAGCTGTTTAACGTCCTACTTTATCTACTTTTGTTTGGTGTCTCCCTCTGATTGGAAGTATCCCTGATATTATAATATCCCCTCCTCCACTTCCGATCTCATTATTCATGGTCTCAAAATCCTCAAACACATATTTTAGATTTCTTTTCCCCACATTATTTGCTCCCACATGTATCAATACCAGGGGATTTTTTAGGCTAGATGGCAACCCTTTTAAAATAGTTTTTATATTGCTAATTTTCACCCCTGGTAAGTTGCTAACAGTTGTGTGTTGGTTCCTGCCTTTGCAAACTGTCACATCTGTTCCTTTGGTTAATGAGTCTCCAATTAATAATACATCTCTTGCACCTCCTGTTTTTTGTGCCCTTATTTACGTTTGATATGCCATTATTAACTGGCAGCTTGCTTTCTGATGCAATAAGTGGGGTGTGCTCCTGAGGCTGATTATTTGTGATGCCATTTATGCCATCTAAATCTCCCTTATTGTCTAACATCGCATATTTGTTCTGCAAGTACACTGGGGCACTATTAAAAATTTGGCCTCCTCTTCTCTTATTTGGCTTAGTGGGGACATTGCACCATTCCTCATCCAGCTGATTTGTGAAAACCTCTGGAGTGACTATAACTATGCTGGCTGTATCATTGTTTGTTTTGCTTAGGGCTCTATTTCCTGATGACTCAGGACCTGGCTATCTGTTCCATACTTTTATTTAGAGCTGGGTCCCTCTTTCTCTCTTCAGTTCCTCAGGGCATGAGCCTTGCTCCCTTCGTCTCTTGGGGGATAGAACTGAGGGGAGATTTGGGATGCCTATGCCTATATAGGGTTGGTGACATTGGCTGACGTCGATGATATGGGCAGTCCCAGTTGTACTGCTGAAACTCTTCCATGTGGATTCCCATTCACCAATGGTGAAGTTCCTATGGTGGCACCAGATGACTGAGATCCCCTCGAAGATCTATCATTATGGTTAGTTCTTATGTGACTGTTCTTTTCCAACACCACCTTAGCTTGAACACATAGAAATATGTCTTCATGGTTGACAACTGTTTGCATTTATTCAGAATTGTTAATAGAAGTATGTATAATAGTTCACTTAAAGGGGAAACCATTTTGCACCTAAGGCACACTCAGCATTGCATAGAAATCACAACAATCATGAATAACATGGAAATAGATAAGATTAGTAACTGTGTAGAAATATATATTCTGTGGTTTTCCCACTGCTTTAGTTTTAATATAAATTGTGGAGATGGAGTTTTAGCACACTGGTTACATCACATATTTGGTATAGACACAATGAATTGCTGGACTGTATTTGGTATTGTATCTAATACCGGACTAGCGATGCACTCAATGGTGAATTTAAGTTTCAAAAATTACAAATTAGGTACTCATTATGTATGTTTAATTTTCAGATAGAGCCTTATCCCCTGAAGAAGTCCATGTAGTCAAAACATTGGGCTTATCCGGAGGGCATTCTTTGTGGTGAAAACAATAAACTGAAGAAGTTTTTGCACTGAACTAATGTGTTTGCTTGTTTTGTCCTGAAGGACTAGTGTTTGAACTGCATTGTTCCCAACCAGCCCCAAGAATTAAGATTTTATGCACAAACAAGAAGCGTACCTGTTTGAATCACCATTTTGAGATGAAATTCAGTGCCAAAAAATACAAGGTTATGCACCTAAATATTAAAAAAGAAGACAGAGTTCTGGACAAGAAGGGTTCAACTGAGCTCTGCAGCAAAGGAAAGGGACCTGGGAGATATCATTAGTGACTACCTCAAACAATCATGCCAGTGCAACAAGGCTATAGTAAGGCAAATAGGATGCTGGGATATATCAGAAGGGTATTGACAGAAGGAAAACTACCTCTATGTAAGTCACTTGTGAGGCCACACCTGGAATACTCTGATCAGCTCTGGAGTCCTCACCTAAGGAAGGATAAGTACAGGCTAAAGATGGTGAAACACAGAGTGACCAAGATGATTCAGGGCCACCATGGCTGATCTTTTGAAGGTCATCTAAAGGCACTGTACTTGCTGGAGATCAGGCAAGAGAGGGGGTTATGATAGAGACCTTCAAGTTCCTGAAGGGACTAAACAAAGTGAATCATGGGAAACTATTTAGCATGAGTATAGAGTCGAGGGAGACATCCTGACAGAGCTGGACAGCAGAGTCTGCGAAGGTTGTGAGTACTGGGTCAATAAGCCTCCAGTTCTTTTGCTAGTCAGGAACTGATAAGAGTAACTGCTGGACACTTCTGCAAGATCATTATTCAGAAACTATTTATAAAACTGTAACACCCAAGGGCAACTAGTATTTGTGTTGAATAATTTGTTTGGGATCTCTAACCACCAGCCTTCAGTCAGTACCACATCATGATCCAGCATCAGGCCCGCAACTGGCCACTGTGTGCACACAATTAGTGAACTACACTGGGAGCTGCCAAGGGACTTAGTGGTACTGGTGCACCAGTAGCAGGAAACAGTAAATATTATCAGAGTTCTCAGAAGAGGGTGGAGTGATTTGTGGAGTGATCTCAAAACTGTTTCACTGCATTTAATCCATTATACTCCCTATCAAAAAGTGTTTCTTGACCCTAATAAATATCCTTTATGTTAAAAAAAAAAAAATGAGTATTGAGTCATGAACCCAAGGTCACAAGTGGAAACTGGCAAGGAAAGGTTTAAGAGGGATGTGATGAAGTTTTATTTTATAGAAAGTGTTGTGGGCTGTGGAACAATCTGCCAGAGGTAGTGGTGGGAGCCAAGACTGTAAATGGTTTCAAGCATGACTGTAACAGAGTGAAGAGTTTGATGTCAACTCAGGTCAGTAGCGGTTGGGAGGGGAGCAGGTAGTGAACCGAAAGGGATAAAACCCCATATGGACAAAAGGTCAAAGGACAAATAGGGGACTCCGGGCAGACTTGATGGATCTTTGTTTTTGTTTTCTGCTGTCATTGTCTATGTTTCCAGATTTCTGTACTGCCACAAAAGTGAAGGTTGTATCTCAAAAACATGGCCTTGAGTGTCATGAAAACAGTTTTCGCAAGTGACACAACAGGGCTTGTTTTCATGACGCTTGACTCCTAATTTAATTACTATTTCAAAAATTGTTTAAAAAAACATTTAAATAATAAGCCTTATGTCTTACACTATTGACCAGACAAGTTTCAGACTTAATGACTTCAACAAAATATTTTGTTTTTTGATGCGTAAAGTCTTCTGTAGTTTTACCATTTTTCGTAACCATTCACTCATGACAAAATAAATTTAATTTCATGAAAGTAGATTCTGAACCATGAAAGTTGTGTACATTTGTTCTGCAAAAAACTCCAGTTATGAAAAAAGTTGTGGAAAAAAGAACTGTGCATGTGCAAAAACAGAGATTTTCCCTATAATTTAAAATCTACAGATTTCTTAGTAAAGCCACAGAGCAAAGAATCCTCCTTGGATGTACTTATCCAAATCACAGCTGTTTTGTGGTATTGGTGAGTAAAAACAAAAAAAGTCTTGAAAACATATTGGACCCTATGAACTAATGGGCGGGAAGTACGTGCATGCGGTGCATATCCCGCCCATGTAGGTTTGTACCTGAGGACAGGTGCACACATGCTGGTATTCACTACCGGTGGCCACCTGTATGTGCCCCCCCATAGCATGCAGGACTCTGCAGGGCAGCTGAGGGCAGAGAAGTGGACCCAGGTAGGCATCCAATCAGATGTCTGACCAGGGACCCAAACTGGATCCCTCACGCTGGTATGCATGGGGCCAGGTATGTGAATTGCCGCTGTACATGCACCCGACCCAGTGTGCAATGGCCTCATTTGCCAGGAACCTCCCCTTGCCCAATACTCATCCCCACACCATGGCCAGGTACACAATGGCATCCCCCCCTCAAAGCCCCATACCCGTGTGCATGGTACCCACCCCTCCACACACACATCTGTGCCCCACTGCTGGTGGCAGTTATTCAGACCCCCATCACACAAAGCCCAGTAAATGGCTCACCTGACCCATCCATGCCTTGACTCAGCAGATACTGAACCCCCCAACACACACAGCCATGGCCCCAATGTGATGGGCCTGGCCCATACATCTGTGAGTGGCCACCCCCTGACACCAAGACCTGCCTCGCCAACCCACATAGTACAATACCCCCACCCCCCGTGGCACCGACTGTCAGTATGAGGTCAAGGGGGGGTTGTTTGTGCCACTGGGTGGAGGACCACAGACCACCAATGTGAGGGCAGGGGTACCTGGGTGGCTTGTGGGCTGACATGGATGGGGTACCTGTGTACATGGGGTGGGGGGGTTGAGTGGTGCTACTGCAGTGGAATGGTCCTGCAGTCATCGGGAGGTGAGGGTATGTCTCCAGCCTACGGGGGTCCCGGCAGCAACATGTCAGAGAGTGGGGAGTATGGTCCATGCAGTGTGGTCAGGCTGCTTTGTGGTGGGGTGGGGTGTGTCACCTGCCATTGGGGGGCTGGCATTCAGCCTGGGTGAGTGGTCAGTCATGTCGGAGGAGTCCTACATCCACTGGGACATGTGTGGGTAACCACTGTGTGGGGCTGGTTGCATAGGACACTTAAGGCAGGGCCTCCCTTGGTATGAGCAGCACCCTCCTACATCCCCTGGTGTGCAGCACTGCTCGCCATAGTGCATGCCACGTAGTGCCAGAACACACCCTGCCCGCCCCCGGCCCTTTGCTGTCTGTGCAGCTGGAGGATGGGGCACATAACTGCCATGTGTCCTGTCAGTGAATGCTGCATGGGGTCCATTGGACCCTGCTCTGTGCCATTCAGTTGTAGCGATGCTAACATGCCCGGTGTATGCAGTGCGTTGACATCATGCATAGGGCCCAATGTATGGATTTCCTGCCTTCTAGAACTTTCAAATTGCCTTACTGACCATTATCAAATTTGCAGGATCCAGATATTCCAAGACAGACAATATGCATGAAAAATTTCATTTTCAGTTTCAGTTCAGTGACTACCACAGCAAAAAGGTACAAACATTTGAGTTTAAATTTACATAGAAACTTCTTTAATCCCTAACAATATGGAGCTACCATTGCCCTATAAAATGTACAGGCACGTGTGCATGTGTGTGTGTATAAATATGTATACTGTATTATAAAATGTGTTTACCCATGCAAGAATTGCCAACTACAATGCACATTTCACTTTTAGTTTTATTAGTAGTTGCCATTTTTCTTTCCTAAATATGCTTCTTTAATTTAGATATTGTTACATATTTTAATACTTTTTAGCTTAAAAACTACTTGATATTCAGTAAATGTGCATGCTGTGTAGCAACTATCACAAAAAGTGTGATTTAACACAGAAAGGCCTACTGAACACTAACTATAGTGGCTTACTAATATTGGTATGTTAATAATTTTGTTTTCCTGAAACTGAATATTTCTCAGATTTTGGCTGTTGACATAGTTAACAAAAACAACTTCTAATTTTGATATTTTCATATTAAATACTTTATAATAATGCTGGGTGAAATTTTAAGATTTCACTTTTGTGAAATAGCGTCTTGGAAAATGTCATGCAATTGCATGAAGTACCATGGAGTATCACTGGTTTCAGTGGAATAAATATGTAAATTGTGGAATTTCAACATATACTGTACAGAAATGGTGACAATACTAACTAGTTCACTGGCTCTTACAAAATTCTACTGTTCATTATCAAAATTCTGCAGAAAATTATTTTGCAAGCAATGTGGTCACTTGGTAGTCTTCTGATGGGAAGGAAAGGAAGGGTCAAAGGATTATTTTCTATGACAACCATCTCCCTTCCTCCCTCTCCAGTGTCTTGTGCTGGGTGCAATTATTATTGTGCTACTGAAATAGTGTGAAATTGAAGATTTTGCATTCATGTACTTTTCGTGGAATTGAGCCAAAATCTGATAAAATTCCCCCACTCTTCAGACAGTGCCATTTTTTCTTAAATAAAATGTGATTTTGAAAATGCACAATTTCAATCTCGCCAGTCAGCATAGTGATAGTGCCACCTAGGTGATCACAGATTCTAGTGCAGACGTAGGACTGATGGGAGGGTGTGGTGGTCAGTGACATCAATATGCTGTCATACACAGCATGTGCATGTGCCTTGCCATTCTTATATGCAGTGTCCCCTGGGGCTGGGAGACAGAGGAAAATGGCCCAAGTGCCCCACGATGACAGACTCCAGCACATCTGGGCCCTTTACCTGCATGACACATCCTGAAAAAACAAAATTCCTGAACCCCATCCCTACCAGAGGGGGAATAGTGAAGGCTACTTGGAGGTATGTGGCCATGTCTAGGTGAGGTGGGGGGGCAGGGTGTGCCTTGGGAGCTTCTGAGGGAGACAAGGCACTGAAGAGGAAGAGGGCATAAACAGAAAGTAACAAAAAAAGCACAATTTC
This sequence comes from Neoceratodus forsteri, assembly GCA_016271365.2. Taxonomy (NCBI): domain Eukaryota; kingdom Metazoa; phylum Chordata; order Ceratodontiformes; family Ceratodontidae; genus Neoceratodus; species Neoceratodus forsteri. The sequence continues at coordinate 1,533,458,877 of CM057450.1, forward strand.
AACAGTGGCACATGACCCCAAACTGATAATTATTAAAAATGTGATTTTTATAAATACACAATTTCAACAGAAATTCTATATTTTTAACACTGTTATAATTTGAGGAGTTGCCCAAATAACATGAAATTGGTGCATTTTATGAAAAGTGCATGAGAAGGATTTCTTAAGTTGGCCCACCACTACAAGTGACTGCTTCCTTACTGAAGGTTATTCCTTTCAATGTTGTCAGTGGATAGTGTTAAAGTCCATAGTTCATATCAAAATTCTACCATTCAGTAATGAATTCCACAGAAAATGCCAAAACATATTCCATGTGCAATGTGGCCACCTGATAGTCTTCTCCTAGGCAGGGACAGAAGGGTCAAGGTGTTATTTGTTATAGCAAGCAGCTCTCTCTTTTATGTGACAGCTCCTCCTAATGCTCAGTGTAGTTCAACAGTGTGTGTTGAAAGAAACAGACCTGCTGCATTAACTGATTCACTTTTAAATATAAAGTGCTCTCTAGGAAGTTATATTTGGGGACTTTTAATTACTTCTTTTGTGAACATCTGGCTTCTTTTTTGTTGTTTTAGTGCAAACAATTACTGTATTTTGAGACATATTTTTAAACAATGGTGAGTAATAATAGAATAAGAAGGAACACTGGAGGGACCAGTGGATAAGATAATGTGGGAACTATGACACATGCATCATCAAGCAGGGGTAATGATAGTGATGGTGGTTACTGGCTCTGGCAGTTCAGTGCCAAATTTTCCACAAAGGTTAGTCAGAGAGGTCTGCAGCAGACATCATTTGCATTGCTAGTTTTTTGAGGTGGGATGTAGGAAACCAAAACTGAGTGATCCCAGGCCCAGTAGGAATGAGAGGCATGCAAATATGAAATGGATGTGGCAGTACTAATGCTGGATTCACAGGACTTTCAGTAGCTGTTGTATGCTGGTAGAAGAGGTTCTTATCATGGCCACCAGTTCAGCTTCAATGTCTGAGACTAATCTTGAGGTGGGTGTTGCAGCTGTAAAGGAGAGTGATTGTACTAAGGATAAGGAATCCAGGCCTCAACTAGTCATCCTCTGTTTGTTAATGTTTAAAGAGGATTGATAGTTGCATCTTAGGAAGGCTGTGGACTCTGATATGAAGGGCACAATTATGAGTGACAGTGAGGAGGAAGGAGATGACTATGACTCTGTTACTGATTTTAATTGGCATTCTACCCAGGCCCTGGTAACAACTGTCCCTCCCAGTACCTTGAATCTTCCACTGTCCCCATCAAAAAGGGGTAAGGAAGCTGCAGGTAAAGGAAGGAATGCAGGTGGTGGAGACCAGGTTGAGCAGCAGCAGCAGAATGATGAGCCAGGCTGTCCCACTCCCATGCCACATCCCTTCCAGTGAAACTCATGGAATGCCTATACTTGTGTGACATTTTTTGTAGTCTTACTTATCTGATGGTACTTGGTAGGAAAAAGAGCACAGGTGGAAGAGATCTGGGGCTCAATTTTCAAAAGTAAAATTATGACGCAAGATACCTACATCAAATGGGTATGACGCGCGTGGCATATTGTGCTATAGTTTGCACCAATTCTGATTTTCAAATGCCGGCTGTAGCAAAATCAGAATGCATTGTGGTAAAGCCCCCTTTCACCACCCTTGTGGGAAAAGCACCTGTGTGCCAGGTCACAAGGGTAGCTGTGCTAAGGCAGGGCTGCACCATCCCCTTGTTTGCAATTCTGAAAGCCCGTCTGTGGTCACAACAGTGGGCTGTATTTAGACCAGCCAGAAGGTGATCTAAGGGCCCTGTGCCACTGACTGGCAGGACACCAATTAGGGGGGACCTGGAAGGAGGGGGCTGGGGGCTGATGGAGCCCTGGTGGTGCTAAGGGGGTGAGGGGGGCATGGCGGCAGAGGAAGGGATGTGTGGAAGCACCAGGGGAAGATGTCATGCACTGTGCCACACAGGTGATATGGCTGGGTGGTGGGGCACAGCCAGACCAGCATGTTCTGGGCCACCATGGACAGCAGCCCTGGCTCTTGTCCCACAGGGGCCACAGGCACTGGCATTGTCATTGGGCATCCTCTGGCTGCTACATGTGGGGTTCTGTATGTGGGTAATGTTGGGGTGCCTGTAGCACATTCCTGGCCACCACGTGCACCCTGCAACCTGCACCAACTGCCACTTGCCACCTTTAGGGTCCTGTGGGACAGGTGCCAGGGCTGCTGTGCACGGGGGTCAGGAACATGCTGGTCCCACTGTGTCCCCTCACCAGGCCCAATCAGCTGTGTGGCATGGCACAAGGCATCCCCCCCAGTGCCTCTACACATCCCTCCCACTGCTGCCCCTCATCCTCCATGGCACCACCAGGGCTCCATCAGACCCCGGTCCCCAACTGTCAGACATTGCAACCCCCCCGATCTCCACAGGTCAGCTAGAGTTCCACCAGAGGGGGGGTTGGATCCCTCTGTCAAACCTCACAGGTGCACCATACATTTGGTGCAACCCTGTGGCTATGGCAACCCCTGGGTCTTTGGTGCATTGACCCCTTTTTTAAAACATTTGGTTGCAGGGTCCCTGACACAACCAGAGTAGGCCCCAGCCCTAGTTGTGATCTAAGGGCTTTATGAAAATTGAACCCCTGGAGTCCATGCTGACAGTCTTATTCAGGGGCCACATTATTTTGTCTACATGGAGGCAAATGAGAGTGCTGTGATTTTCTGGATATGCAAGTAAAAATGATAGCAATATCTCTCCAGTTATACCAATGTATTCTCCCAGTAATACCAGTGCCTCTTCCCAGTAACTCCAGTGCATTGGTTACAGCAGTGTACTCCCTGTTACAGTAGAATCTTCTCCCAGTTACAGCAGTGTCTCCTTCCAAGTTACACCAGAGTGTTTACAGTTACAGCAGTGTCTCCTTCCAGTTTCAACAGTATCTTGCCATATATGCTTGTGTATCATCTTAGTTATAGCACTATTTCAGTCAATGAGCAGTTTCTATTCACAGTTAGACCAGTTTCTCATCCCATTTACACCAGTGTCTCGAAAATATTAAGAGAACAAACAGAGCATGCTCAAAAAAATCGAGATGTAGACTGAATACTAACTACAGAACAATTACACAGGAATAAGTCTGGATGAAATGAGTGTTGCTAGGAAAGTGTGGCATTATTCTTATAGACTGCTTAGAGGAGGACACTCAAGAAGATGGGTCTTTTGAGCCTAATGGCATTCTGCCTCATTTTTGGCTAAGACTGAGGATTACAGACTTTCTTATCCACACAGGAGGTACAGGTAGTCAGCCTACTCCCCACCCATGATGTCCTCTTTACATTTTAGCAAATTGACTAAAATTTTCTAGACCCATTCATCATATGCTCTTCTTTCTCCTCAACTCATAATGCAATTATCAATTTGTATAATTTAGTAATGGCAGTATCAATATTTTTAACTGACTTTGTAGTCTTGTATTTGTGTACTGTTTATTGCCCAGTATTCATAAATACTTTGTGTTGAACAAAATAACTTAAAACTTGAATAATGAAAAGTAGTCACAGCCAAGAGCTTGGAATAATGGTTACTTTATCACCTTATGTGAGCAGCAGTGATAAACTATGTGTATGATGTGGTTTGTCACTGCTGCTCACATACCGTTCTACATTAACCATTATTTCAAGCTCTTGGTTGTGACTTCCTTTTATTGTTCTCCCCCGTAATTTCAGGTTCTCATCCAAGTTACACTAGTGTCCCCTCTCATTTATGCCAGTGTCTCCTACCAATTATACCAGTGTATTTTTCCAGTAATATCAGTGTCTCAGTCAGATAAACTAATATGTTTGCCATTATTTCAAGCTCTTGGCTGTGACTTGCTTTTGTTGTTCTCTCCCGTTATGTCAGTAATGTCAGTTTTTCATCCAAGTTATACTAGTGTCCCCTCTCATTTATGGCAGTGTTTCCTACAAGTTATAGCAGTGTATTTTAGCAGTAATATCAGTGTCTCTGTTACAGCATGTCTTCTCCCAGTTACTCCAGTGTTTCCCTAGTTATTCCAGTGTCTCCTCCCTGTTACACCAGTGTCTTACAGTTATGGCAATGTCTCCTTACACTTACAGCAGTATCCCCACAGTTAAACCAGTGTCTCCTCCTAGTTATAAATGTGTCTTAGTTATGCCAGTGTCTGCTTTCTGTTATACCAGTGTCTTCTAGTTACTCCAATGTCTGTCCAGTTATGGCAGTGTCTCCTCTAAGTTATGTCAGGGTCTTCTAATTATATTAGTGTGTCCTGACAGTTATACCATCGTCTTCTCCCAGTTGCAGCAGTTTCTCTCTCCTCCCAGTTACATTAGCATCTTTCCACCCAGTTACAATAGCATTCTCCCAGCTTCACCAGCGTATCCCCAGTTATGGCAGTGTCATTGGCTCTGAGTTAGAGCAGTGTCTTCCCAGATGCAGCAGTGTCTCTGCTGAACTGTAACAGGATCTCCTCCCAGTTGCACCAGTGTCTCACCACTCCAATAATGCCAGTGTCTTCTCTCAGTTACACCATTAACTCATTTATCACAGTGTTTCCTCCTGGTTAAATCAATGTCTCCTCTCAATTGCACTCATGCCTTGTCCCAATCCCATTTCCATTAACACTAAGGTTCTACTTGCTTAATAGGAAACAAAAGTGAGCAGTCCCTTTCATGGAAATAAATTTTGCAGTTTACAAAATAAATTCACAATACATGCCACGATCCCATGATTTGAAGCATAAATTGCACAAAATGTTTCTCTGCTTTTTAAAAAACTTCATGGAAGCAAAATATCAACATTCATTGAAATTTTGAATTTTGAATGGGTATTCCAGAAAAAAAGAGTATTGTAATTTTTCTGAATTCATTCACTCAGTAACTCACAGCTAAGGTGCAATATCTCATTTTAAGAGGGATCCCACTTCTACTCGCTTCATAGCTGGGTAACTGAAGCATTGAAAAGTTAAAGTAAACGTTGACGGTTCCCATAGCAAATAGGAGTAGTAAACTGTAAGTATTGTGAATCAGTCTCCTACCATTCAAACTGTCAAATAGTGCTGTTTTCCATGAAAAAATCCTTATATTTTGGTGCTCTGCTTCATTTACATAACCTACCCCTTTCTTTCTCAGTGTTGTGACCCCCAACTGTGACATCATTCGAGGAAGACAGTTATTAAAGGGACACTGTCAGTTTTTAGTTTTAGCTAGACAAATCAGCTATGTACTGTACCCACAATGCTTCACTATGTAAATTAGTATACAGGGTATTATATTTCTGTGCTCACTTAAGAAACAGGAGGCTACATCTCTCAGTATAGAAGTCTTGTAACTAGATATGGTATGCATAATGCATTATTTTGAAAATAAACATACAAAAGTTTATATTGTTGACACCACTACAGAAATATGGGACATCATCTCACAACAAGGAAATTGGAACACAGGTTCTTATTTTACCCACAATGCCTTGCTATGGACATTTACATATTAGTGCTTACCACTACCAACATATGGGACTGTACTTCTGAGTAAGGCACATTTAAGTCAATGTTATAAATTACCCAGAATTCCTTATAACTGTATGTAAAATATTGATGGCTCCCTGGTATGACATCATTCTGGGGTGTGGCCACACATAGAAAACTGGAGGACAAAATGCTAATAAAATATAAAAAAATGACTATGACGGATTTTTTTTACAAAACAAATTGCAGCTTCAACATCTGAAGCATGTCTGTCAATGGCATATTATGTGTAAAAGGCATTTGGGGAACCTTCAACATTTACTTTAAGTGACTGGCCAGGGTCACATTGTGAGTAACTGTGATGGGATTTGAACTGGGGGTTTTTGATTTCCAGCCCTGTGTTCTAGTCTAGATATGCTGCCTCTCAACTGATGCAAATACTGAGATGCTTCCCTCAATCTGAAAATGAAAATGACTGCCAGGACTGCAGGGAAGATGGAATGAGCCCAGAGGAGGACAGATGTAACATATAGTCTACTACCCTATCACTGCTACAAAAAGTAAGGGGAATGAAGTTTCTTTTCCATATGCTTTATGGTAGCTGAGTTTTTGAAGAGTACCAGTACCTAGATAACTTAGAAAGATGCAGTTCTTTGAGTTCTAACCTCTAAGGATGTTTCCAATTTTCACATGAATCTATAGCAGAGCCAACAATGATGCAATGCAGTAACTTGTAAATTACCCTAACACAGTAGCTCACAGTAAGTGATATAACAAAATAAAGCATGACAAAAGGGCTTAGCTGTCATTAAATTACATTGTTTCCTGCAGTATACTGCAGCATTTTGTGATAAAAAGCTGCATTGGTGGTCTGCAATGGCCATTCCTTCTCTAAATCATGTGAGTAGCTTCTGTCTGAACAGAAAGGGCAGGACTGTGCACACATGATGGGGTCCCTATGCTAGACTAAATTGATCCAGACAAGAATGATCTAATTCCTCTTGGCTTACTATCAGTGAACCTTAAAGATGACCTTCTATAGAACTATTGCAGGAAGAGAAGAAAGGCTTATAGGAAACATCCTTTCAAATGGGATCTGCAACATCATTTGCACCCTGTGATAACTGGAGTCTCTCTTTTGAGATCATAGCTTCTTTAGGTACCATTGAACAGGGCTCAGATGGAGCCTTGTTCAAGGAACAACAAAAATGGTCAAGGTGATCATGCTAAAAATTGACATAGTCTCCAGGTCATGCATGTATGACCTACCTGAAAAGAACTTCTGAAGTCTACCATGATTAATTGTTCCTGGAAAAGATGATCCTGGTCTTTAAAAATCTAGGTTTGCCCTGATAAACATGATGTGCTGAGTCAGGCTCACAACAAATATTTCTAGGTTCAAGCAAAGCCAAAGTTATGTTAATGTATCTACCATTAGATATCAAGCTTTCACAGCATCTTTGGCATAAAATCAGTGTTTTCAATTAGTTATCCAGGTAAGAATACATCAATACCTCCTGTTGGAGGAGGTGGGCTGTAACCATGAAAAGACACTTCATAAAACGTCTGGATCTGAAGAGAGGTAATATGGTAAAACTCCAATTGGCAATCTGGTTATTCTCAGGTGAAATTCTCTGACTGGAGTATAAGAATACATTTTTCAGTTCAAGGGAACAGAACCAATGTTATTTTTGGAGGGAGAAAAGTACAGCCTACATTTTTGGACCTTCTGTAGATCTGTTATTCTTATGGAATGTTGTAGATAACCACTTTCAGTTCACAGAAATGGGGGTTGCTATGCTTTCAAGCAGGATGTGGTGGAAACCAGAGGACACCCATTGCAACTACACAGTTTTAAGTATAGAACAAATAATAGACAGTTATTTTATTCTCAGAGAGTGATTAAAGCATGGAATAACCTCCCCCTGGAGATGATTGTTAGGGAAAATAAATCAACATTTAAAAATAGATTGAATAGATGGATTTTGAATGGGAGTTTCCCCTCAGCATTAAGGGCTTTTTGCGATGGGAACTGAAATGGGCATCATGCCTCTAGTTTTCAAATCAGTCACAGTATGAACCTTGGGATTTGGTTGAAGTCTTTGCCATGGGTTGCTGAGCTGCAGTTGAGGTCTATAATAGGGCCCTGTCTGGTGCCCTGGTATTCATGGCACCAGTTAATTCTCACCTAAATACTTTTGTCCAGAGTAGTCTGTGGTTTTCTAGTAAGTCTCAGTATCTAAAGGTATATGACAGGAAAAAAGAGCATAGGTGAAGGAGATCTGGAGTGCATACTGACAGACTTGTTCTGAAGCCCCATTATTTTGGCCACAGAAAGGCAAAATGCTCTCAGAAGAAAATGTTCTTCATGGAGCTAATTGACACAGGAAAGAACGGACCAGTCACACTCTTCTGCTCTGTGGGCAGTATTTTTTTATCTGGGCTGTCTGTGGAGCAGGGAGTGGGACTCCAATCAGAAGTGTGAAGAGTTTCATCTGTTCTTTGCAGACAAGATTTGCTTTTTCCAGGACAAGGTTTCATACAATGCTACAACGAGGAGCAAAAGGGATCTAGCAGCGATGCCATGAAAGAAGGTTTGGCATGGGTTGAGTTTGGCCTTCTAGACAATAATGATGATGTCACTAAGATTATTTGTCAGCTGACAGCCACCTCTCCACTTCTTCCTGACTGCACTTGGCACCAATATGGCTTCTTAAGGCTGAGCCAGGTGCCTGCATTCCAGTCATTGTGGGAAATGTTAGGGCTTCCTTGAGTGCAATCTTTTTCTCTGCCCTTCTCAATGGCATTGGAGAGGCTTCTCCTCAAGTAGCCATCTTTAGATCATGACATTTTACAAATAATAGACTCATTTCCATCTTGCCATTTCTAGCAAACATTGTCAAGAAGGTGACAGCTGAAAAGCTAGTGGAGCTCCTTTAATTTCATGACATCTTCAGTTGTTACAGCTGGTCTTCCACTGATGCCATAACATCAAGACCATTTAGATCAGCATTTGTAATGATCTATACCTAGCAAGAGACTGAAACATGGTTTAAATTCTTATTTTCCTCTATATGTCTGCAGAATTTGATAGGCTGATCATGGGGAGTGAGTGGATAGCTGCAAGGTTCATGGATGTTTATTGAGGACTGTATTATGATGTTCCAATCTTTCATACTGGTGCAGTGGGTTGCAATTGGGACATCCAATCAAGACTGGTTACCCCGGACTGTAGTGTGCCTCAGGGTTCTGTCCATTCCCTGACACTTTTCACTATACACAGAACAATTCACATTATACTGTCACACCAATGAGTTGCTATAGCATTTCCAGTGAGTTACAAAAGTGGTAGTGATGGGTTCTGTCCATTCTCTGATACTGTTCGCTATACACTGTACACTTCACATTAAACTGTCACACCAATGAGTTGCTATAGCATTTTCAGTGAGTTACAGAGGTGATAGTGATTCTATACAAAACCTTGCAAAACTATTGCCTAAGAGTTGTAAATCTGTTTTGTACTGCAATGTGACAGAACTGCAGATGTATTCCAGTTGAGTTGCAAACCCATTTCAGAAGTTTTTTTTTTTTTTCATTTCTGTTTATGTGCCTCAGCTCGGCACGAGGGATGTACCCCTTCTTCAGGACCTAGATCTCACACCTGGCATCCCCCCAGGCTGCCCAAATGGGCAGCCTGCAGCTTTCCCCCTGCAGTGGGTCTCCCTGAGGGAAGGGAGTGAAAGCTACCAGAGGCCCCAGCCAAGGCTATCCTGGGGTGTCATTTGGGAGAAGGTCTTTGGGCTTCATGGTGCAGCCGGCCCAGGGGGTTTTCCATCTCTAAGTTCCCCCTGAGGCATGGATGTGCAATGACATCAGTGCAGGTCAGGTGCAGTCCACACCTGACCTATAGACATCTGCCATCGCCTCCCCCTTGAGAGTGGTCCTGGTAGTTGCACACTCAGCCTCCACTGGGTGTCGCTGATATGCCAGGAAGCCATGACCCTCACCTCTGGAGGAGAGCTGTCCATGGGAGGGTCATCCCACTTCCTCCTAGTCAGCCCTATGACACACTGCACACATTCCCTAATGCAGGTCATCAGCGCCACAGGCAGTAACTCTACCAATGCACCAGGGGGCCAGCCATCATTTCATAAAGGTTGATCTTGAGCTTGTTATGTGTTGAAAAACAACACAACACAACATCAATTGCCAATGCATAGCAAACTTAAAATAAATAAATAAATAAATAAAGCACAGCCAGTTTATTTGTGTAACAATTTAATATGAATTGTCCTGTACTTGCTGGGTGAAATCATTTGACAGTACAGTGCAGTTTTCACTGCTATGCAAATGGTACCCAGCTGTACCTGTCTTTCAGTGCTGACCAAAACCTTACCATGGCTGTTTTCCAGTGGTGTATGAAAGATATTGGGCAGGGAACAGCTTCCAATTGGCTGGCACATAATTCAGTCAAGACCAAAGTGTTACTAATTGGCTTGGGGAAACAGATATCAGCCATAAAGCTGCCTCAAGAGGATTTCTTTGGGGAGGCACAGTTTGAAGCAGTAAGGCAGGTTAGTAGTCTGACAGTAGTGCTTGATGAGTGCCAAATGCTGAAAGTTAGGTTTTGGCAGCCATCAAGTGGTATTGTTACCATCTCAGAAACATTGCAAGATGGCAACACATGCTTGACCCTGTGGATCTGAGGACACTGGTACAGCCTTTGTGGCATCCAGTTTGGATTACTATATTATGCTCAGTAAGGGCTTGCCTTGTAGTCAACTGCATCATCTGCAGCTAGTCCAGTACGTGGCAGGGAAGTCACTGACCTCCATGTGGTAGTAAGAATATATCACTCTTTCATGCTGCACTCTGGGCTGGCTGCCTGTTAGATGGCAAATGGATTTCAAAGGAGTTTGCTTAACATACAATGCACTTAGTTAACTGGGACCCCCATATCTCTATGAGCTTCTGGTCTCCCTCAGACCTGGCAAAATGAGAGCATCACAGCAGGGCCTCTGAGGTTCCTTCTTCCTGCCTTAAGTCAGCAGAAGATAGGACCATTGCAGTATGTGCTCCTGATGTGAAATGCTCTCCTGTGGGAGGTTTGATGTGCCCATTTGGTAACTCTGTTTAAGAGTAGACTCCAATGGTGTTTTTGGGTGCAGGGATAGCTAGATGGTTCCATCTGATAACAGTGTGGCAAAATCTCCCCAGCCATCTTCAGTAGGCACCCACCCTAGCCATATTTCAAAAGGGACTGCGTACTCACCTCCTCAAACTTAGTCCCTGCCCCTGCACCAATGGCTAGTCAACCACACATCGCATCAATTTGTGCTGGCTCTAAACTGCTCCCCTACAAGGGTAACGACTAATGACTGCACAAGCTAGTACTCTATCCTATATGGAACTTCCCATTTGCATTTAAAGCACTTATCACCCTCACCTCTATTTATCTGCCGTCACTGCTGTACTCTGTATAGTAATGTATTTACTGCCGTCTTCTACAGAAACTGTATACTGTCCTCATAACTCTGCATTATATTTACTACACTGTTCTGCTGTGCTCATTAATGTAATGTACCTCCTGTATTAGATGTACTGTATTGTACTGCTGTATTAGATGTACTACTGTAATAGACGTACTGCACTGTACTGCTGTATTCACTAATGTTATGTACTTCCTGCCCTCTTCCACAAAAACTGTGAAACTGTATACTGTCCTTGTAATCCTATACAATATGTCTGACACAGTGCTACCTGACTGTATGTACAAAATTATATGTAACTAACTCCGGGTCACCCCTGAAAAAGGGACCTTCGGGGCCCAGTGGGCTTACCCGGTTAACAAAATTTAATAAATAAATAAAAGCAGCAATGACAATTTCAGCCCAGCAGTATGAGCACAAGGAAAGACAGCGAGTGGAAACTTCACTGAGGGGTCAGAACAGTGAAAATCAAACAATCACCACACTAAAGTTTACAAGCAGGGAGCTTTGCCACCCACACCCCCTGCACCCAGAATGCACTATACACCACATGAAGGTCTCGCTGTTCCGATCCCTCACTGAAGTTTCCAGCTGCTGTCTTTCAAGGCACTAATATTACTGGATTGAAGCTGTCTTCACTGTTTCTGCTTCACTGTTTTGATTCAACACTTAGCAGGACTGACTAGTCATACATAGTTTTATCTGTCATATTCACTATTAGGTATTTATATAATTTATCGACTATGTTTCTATTTATTTACACATCCCTATTTCTGTATGTTATTGTTAGCATTCTGGGTGTCAGAAGGGCACCATTTAAAATAAAGACATACCTACCTACCTTCAAATTTTTCTTTATGGCTTGAAGGTCAAAGATAGGATACTTTGCTCCAAATGTTGAGGAAGTTAGGAAACAATAGGGAATTAAACCTTTTCCTACTGGCTTTTGCATTTTTGGCCAAGAAAAGGATCACAACACATCTTCATAATAGTGTTCTTTTGTATCTTCTAATCACAGAAGTGATTTCACCCAAACCCTTGCTTTCTTAGCTTTATGTATGGAAGATTCTACTTGTTTTGGCTCAAAATGGGGTAGAGCTCTCAAATGTAAGGTCATCCATAGTCTGTTGGTTTACCTGAGAGAGGTTAAAGCATTTTATCCAGTCTTGTTTGTGTGTGGTGGAGGGAGTAACTATTGGTTAGCTATTGATTTATTTAGTAATCACTTTTATTTATAGCCCAGCAGCCTTAAATATTATGTGCGATGACATTTACAGAACTTAAACTGTCAGCATCATTCATTAGATATTGTTATAAAACAGTACCTGACTAGTATTTCATATGAACAGCTACTATTTAATAGCATTATTAGCCATTTGCTCTGTGCTCTGCTTCAGCCAAACCACAGGCATGAACTGGTGGCACTCAGCAGAACAAAATAAAAACACTTACTAAATATTCACTTCATATCCAGCCTTCATTGTATGAAGCATAGCACAAAGCCCCAGCACTTCACCTCTTACAGAAAATGCTTCATGCTCTGCTTCAGCCACATTGCTAGATGCTGAGACTTGCTGTTCCCTGTGGTACTCAGCATGTCTCCTTGCTGGTGATATCATTTGGAGTGCTATTCTCTTTTGTCTATGAAGGAGCCAGCGAGATTATCACATTGCTTCGGTCTGTAAAGATTTTTTTTTCTTGCTCTGTGGCTGTTGCAAGAAACTGAAAGGCAATCAACTGTTTGATTGTAGCTTTGCCAAGGACAATGCCAGTAATGCACAAGTAGCTTAAATTGATCATTTTAGCCTGTGCAGAAGTCAGGGAGAAGTAACACATTGTTGCAGGGTTTGAAGACTCTATAACTTTCTGTTGTGGTGAAAGGCATGAGTCTTATTGTCATGTTAACAACTGCTGTGCTCATTCACACATGTCATTCAGCAGAGATGAATCCTCAGGATGGCACTAAAACAATTATCCTATCACCCTATAAATGGGGGTGGGAGAAGTAATGCAGTTTTGAAACCTTACTACAGTATAGGGCCATTCACATGGCCAATTCTGTGCCATTGTGGGTGGTGCACAGCTGTAAGATCGTTGCTGCTTTTGATGTGTGAACACAACCTCACATTGCAGTGTCTGCATGGGTTGTGTTTCTTTTCTTCAAATTGGGTACTGTTGTAGACATTTCCCCTCAGCTGTCTGAACAGCTGGCACTACACACAACATTGCCAGTTGTTTTTCCAGACAGTGCTTATGTTCATTTCCAAGGCTTCACTTCTCCAGAAATAGGAAATGAGCCAGAAGTCCTTGTTGCTGTCTTCAACTATGCAGCTTTTGTGCTTCCATGTAGGTCTCGTTTTTGCTACGTTTTTTCAGTAAGGGTTTCTGCTTCATATTTACAATCTGGCTACATAGTGTTATTTGCTGTGAGTCAGCACTGACAATGAGATGGGTGCAGAGGAAGTGACTTCTTTGGTTGTAGTCATGCAGATTTCCACAGAGTCGCCCTCCACCCACTCCCCACCAGAACACTCCTCAAAATGCAGGAAGAAACAAGAAGGGCATCCTGTAACACCCAAAACCCATATCGTGTGAATGCTGGTCTGCAGCATTTCACAGTAAGTGCAGCAGAATGGATGGGGTTGGCACTGATGCAGGTATGTGCCATGTGAATGATGCTTTAGAGTTTGTATGCACTAGCCAGCACAATGTTTTCTCCCTGCTGGATTTTTAACTTGACCTAAATTCAGGCTCAGATATTCTTTACTCCCCATTAAAAGGATCTTTTTACCAGGGATAACACATCCATCCCTAGTATGAATTAACACAAATAAGGCCCCAATAAAGCTTATTGTAAAGCAGACAATAATCAACATGAATGAAGTTAGCAACATTACAATACTAATAGCAATGCAGTTTCTAACAGGCACTGTAGAGTAGCACCCCAAATGATATCAGCACCTGGAGGTATGCTGACTCAGCATCCAACAACCTTGGAGCAATGGACCACATCAAAAAGACACTGAAAAAGTACACATCTGTTGACTTTTGTTACAAAACCTGGAACACATATAGTTTTTATAGCAATGTTTATTGAGTGGTGTTATGACTGTTTTAGTTTTGAAAACCATTGAACGTGATCTTTAATAGCTGCCCCAGAAAGTTAAACTACAGTGTTAGTTTCCTGGTAATATGTGAAATCTTAAGACACCTTTTAATTTAAACTTAGTTTATCTTCATTTCATAAATGAGAGATTTTATCAGCCCCCTCCACACACACATTTCTCAGTAAGATACCCTTAATAAATAGTTAAGTCACATAAGCCTTGCCTTGGTCAGGGACCATCCTTTTTCTTAGTGGGGTTTCTTCAAATAAATTATTGCAAACATTTTATAGACAGACTTGCATGCAAGAAATCATCAGCTTGTTTGGGACCATCTCTTCATTCCAGGGTTGCTTTTATGAAATAGTGCATGCAATGGAGAATGACTCATTTCACACTTCACATTTTCTACAAGTGGTCCAGTCAGGCATTACCTTTATCTCTCCTGATGGCAGTCCCCTGTTAAAAATCTGCCATTCAGGCTGAATATGTGATTCTCTTTATTGAGACTGTGAAGACATCCCTACTAGATGCTAAGCATCAGCTTCATTTTCTTTCTTAAAAAAACATTTCTGTGGGCAGCCCAGTGGCACTGAGGGTTGAGGTGCTGGACACCACACCTCATGCCACGCTGGTGACCTGGGTATGGGAACAGGTCTGGCTTGTCAGGGGGTCAGCAGGGGGGAGGGCAAGGTGTGGGATTGAGCAGTTGTAGGGTGGCTCTCCTCTCCCAGGTAGGGATCTAGAGTTTCTCCTGGCCCTTGGCTGCCATCCAGTGGAGGAAAGGTGGCAGTTCAGGATATGGGGGGACTTGGTGAATGCCAGGAGACTGGAGGTGGAAGGTGCTGAGCCAGCACCATGTGGTGTGTGTGTGTAGCTTTATGCACATGCACGGCCATGTGCGTGGTCCCCGAGTGTACAGGGAGAAAAAAAATGGTAAAAACTACTATGTATCCCCATCACCAAGTTGGTGGGTTGTGGTAGTGATGATAAAAAAGAAAATTCTGGCCGGCTCACCGGTGCAGCGGTTGGATTTCCACTTGCGACGCCAATGACCCGGGTTTGGGAATGGACTCAGGTTGTTGGAAGGCCAACTTGGGGAGAAGGAAATGAGTGTCTGACAATGGCTCACCTTCTCAGGAGGGAGGATGGATATGTGGATCGGCACCTGCTGACTCCTGGTGGATGCTGGGAGTACTGCAGGATGGCAGCCACAATACACTAAGGGGCGTGACGGATGTTGGCATATGACTTGACGTCAGTGGCATGTCACTTCCCAGGGGAGCAAAAGTGGAAAATGGTGCCAGGCCGATCGAGTGATGGCCCTTCAGAACCCTCACCACCGGGCTCCTGGACCTCAGTATGCCATCCCAGCAGCACCCCAGGATCATTGGTTGGCCACCAGGACCATTCTCCTATGGAGGTTAGAGACCCGCCCGGTGAAGGGATACACCAGGGTTACTTGGGGTTGGCTGCGATATGGGCTGGCAGGGGTCCGAGAGTAGCCATGGTGAGGAGTTCATGTGGGGGCCCGAAAGAGAGACTGGCCGAGTGTGGGGGAGCAGTATTAAAAAAAAAAGAAAATTCTGTTCCCCAAGGAATACAAAGGAATCAAGGCTAAATAATCATCATCCCTTTGGGAAGAAACACAAAATTATTCATACTTCTATAATGCAAAGCATCATGGGGCATACATGCAAATCACCATGAACAAATTTAGACTGGTTCTGCTTTAAACATGAGTACCTGGTGCAAAACGACATTTGGAAAGAAATCTGAAACTACAAAGAGCCTCAGTGCAAAAGCTCTGAGAAAGAGTTAGTCAGAAAGGGCTTTGGCAACAAAGCCAAGTTCTAAAGAACTACAAATGATACACTGCAAAGTTTGAAAACAAAAGGCACAGATGCTTGTTTGCACTTCTCCAGACTCATTAGTTTGCCTTATTTGTATTTCAGCAACTTTGAGAACAGCTGTTTAGAAAAATCAACTCAAAGTTTTCAATCTTAGCCAGGGGACATCCTGCAGATCTGCAACCCAAATGGGTAGTCTGCTCTCTGCATCTCCAGCTCCATGAAGGGGCCACAATGTGCACCTCAGATCCTATGCAGGAGTCACCAAAAACATATTTTTCCATTGGAGTGAACATCTTCAATTTTTGTAGCCCCATAGAAGACCCTTCCAACATATCCAAGCCATCAACAAGTAAATAAACAATGTTGCCGTTTTGTTGTTGAAAATTAAAAGAATAGGTGTTATGGAAAATAGTATATGGTAAGAATATAACACTTATTCTAAGAGTTAGGGGTGGGCCTTTCATAACTAATTTATGGCTTCATCTCTTGTTAGTTTTGGTTATGACATATCAGTCTTGAACTTAATTGTTGCTCCAAGTCAGACCATTGCATAGTTTAAGAACATTGATCTTATTACCACCAACTATCATATATTTCAGAAATAAAAATGTAGAAATAACTATTCATTTGGTCCCTGAAACATTAAACTCAGATAATGTAATACATTTTATTTTATTTGTTTTTGATGACTGGAAAAGGAGGGCTAAGAATATTTTCATGTTTTCTGCCTTGCCCTGGGGAGTTTGGGGAGACAAGATACAGGAGGTCTTGATTAACACTGGACCTTGTTAAGCTGTTGGTGGTTTAGTAAATAGGTGAAATTTGGCATGATACTGGGGATATTCCCGTACTCTTTTCAAGAAATGCCAGGGAATCTTTACTGTCCACCTGAACAACAACCTGAACAGGCAGATGGAACCTCAGTTTGACATCTTATCTTAAATATGGCACCTCATGAGAGCACAGTGTCCCCCTAACAGTAACACCATGCTGGGGAAGTGGTATGGTTACTTGTAAATAAGTGGTGGTGCCCCCTGCAGAGCTGCCAGCATCACTTACTGCAGCATCTGATGTTCATTACAGGTCTCCTATCTATCTACAGACCAACTTTACCCTGCTTAGCATCTGAGACCTGAGGGGATCAGGTTCCAAGTAATTAAGGCTCCAGTCAAACCTGTTACTTCATCAACACTAGCACTGTACATAGATTTTGTATTAAACAAGCCTGTGCGAGAACATAGGACCCTTCATCGGGTGCTTTTTTGAGTGGTAGAAATGCATTAACCCAGCCAACTCACATCGTTTTAAGAGACAGTTTGGGTAATAGATGATGTTTTGCATGACCTGGGTGAAGCTGATTGTTACACCATCAAATTAATGCATGATGCTATCATTGGTGTAGGCAACTTTGAAACAATGTTCAATATTAACTGTGAAAAACATGCCTCTTATAAAAGAATTAGAGGTATGGGTGCTTATCTTCCCTGAATTTCTAATGACCTCATTAACTCTTCCAAATGAGGGATTCTCCCTAGTTTCTGAATAATGCCTCTAATGATCTATTTGTGTTCTGTTCTGTCTCCAGTTTTGTTCATAGTGTACATGCTTCTGCTGGGAAAGATCCCATGCAATACACAGTGAGTTTTGTTACTATGCTGATGATATCAATCTATATTTGTCCTTATACATGATAAGAGCTTGCAGTGGTATTGTTAGAATGGCACCTGAATGACATCTGAAACTAGATGGCTTCAAATTGACTGACAATTCAGGTAAGACAGAAGCATTGCTGTTAGGCTCAGATTGATTATCTGCACTTCAGTTTCACCACAAATTCCTTGACTTTATTTAGCTTAAGGTAATTAGGGTGGAATGCAGCCTGGGAGAAGTCCTTGATGAGAGGCCGTCACTTGACTCTCAGGTGTTTTCAGTATTCATGGCCTGTTTCTAATATCTAAAAATTTCTGCAGGTTTAATTATTTTATTTATTTATTTAAATGTTTTACCAGGAAAGCCTACTGAGCAGACAAGTGCTCATTTCCAGATGTGTCCAGGGATGGGGGTGGGGTTGGGAACATAGGAGAAGGTACATTTGCATACAAAATTAATATAAAGTAGAACATGAACAGCAATGTACAATAATGCAACTCAGTCTAAATACAGAAAAATTAATAGAACACCACAACTGACACATTTAGCTGATATGGCAACAACAGAGCTTGATAACCTAGCCTACATAGGTATGCGAGTGCTAAAACATATTTCTGAATCAAGATGGTTAGGAGCAGGTACAGGAGGTGCAGAAATGGTCTTTGAGGAGAGTGTTGAAATAGCGGGGCGTAGGGGCATGGCGGATGGCGTAGGGAAGAGAATTTCACAATTGAGGTATCTGATAGGAGATGGCAACCTGGCCTGCAGAGGTGAACATGCGAGGGACCAACAAGGTGGAAATGTTAATCACACTACTGGTTCTACTCTTACTCAGTAAAGAAGATTTAGTGCTAATAGAACCCTGTATCAAGCCAGTACAAAGTTCCTTTGTGTGTTTGTCTTTTATGATTTAGAGGACGGTGTATGTCTGGACCAAGTGGATGGAAGACACTCCTACCTGGGTTGTACTCGAATCCGTGTTAACTGGTGATCTATACTCAGTAGAAGTGAGCATTGAAACAGCTGAAGCAATGGTCCTCACTGGACTGGGAGGGGGTAAGTAACTCTTCTGAATGGTTAACCTTATGCTTGACCTCCCTCAGATCCTTAATAGGAATGTATCCTCTTAGACCACCTATAAGAGAGTGGAGGGCCCCCTGAAAAGCTCACAAACTCTTAGTGTACCTTAGATAGCTTAAACATATAAGTATGACTGCACCCTGTAACTCTGTGCAGAATGTTGGTTATGCAAAGCCTTCTCTGGCATCCCTTCCCAGTTTCCCCACCCTTTCCTACCCACTTTTGACAGTTGATATGGTTAACAAGGCAATTGTTAATTCCTTGAATGTACTGTCTATATGTTGAAAACAATAAAAAATGCACTTATAAAAATTTATGCAGGTTGCTCACCTGTCTGGATCCTGCAGATCTGTGTACTCTACAACACCTTTGTCTCATTTAGGCTGGACTATGGCAATGTGTTCTATGAGGGCTTACTTTATAAATAAATTTAACATCTGCAGTTAGTGAAGGTTACTGCAGTGAGGCTTCAGTCCTTTGCTTGGAAGTTAAGACATATTATACAATGGCAGGATAATCACAGCAATCTGATTGGCTACCATGCCATAGTAACACTGAAATAACCTGACAATAACATCACTGTATCTAGGGCAGACACAGAAAATATTGCATTACCAGCTCAAAAATCAGTCTCTGCTCAATCCACACAAAACCCAACCATATCAGCTAGCAAAGCACGCACACATTACCATCCCTCGGTCTCTGTTTTGTTTTCCCACACTATCACTGTCTTTCAACTTGTAATATATATTTTTTTTAAATCAAGCACTGCAGCTTCTGTAGATGACTGACTGAGCTAGCGGTTCTTGAAACAGACAGAATGTGTCTCTCCATTTCGATCACCGATCGCGGTCACTTGCTACAGATGAATGTTTTGTTTAAATTTATTATCTTTTAAGGTTTTCTTTAAAAACCTTAACTCTGTCCAGAATTCTAGTGAGTGAAAGAGTGGAACTTCAGAAGGACAACACACAGCTGTTCCTTTCAGTAACTGCTCATGCTCACTCACACCTGCTCGTTAAGTAAACTGAACAGGATGTTGGCATTTAAAGAGCAAAAGCTAGAAGCAGCAAAAGCAAAGAGGCAAACAGAAATATTTGTTCAAAAGACAAGTAGCAAATGAAAAGTAACAATAAGGGTGGTTGATCGGGGGGGAGGCGGTTGATGCCGCCTAGCTGGACTTCAGAAAGGCCTTTGTCATCGTGCCCCACAGAAAGCTGGTAAATAACCTGGAAAGCTTAGGGGTGGGACAGAAAATAACAAAGTGGGCAGAAAACTGGTTGAAGGACAGAAGCCAGAGGGTGGTGGTTAATGAGGTGCATTGCAGGGAAAATGGTGTGATGAGTGGGGTGCCCCAGGGGCCAGTACTGGGACCTCTCCTTTTTAATATCTAGATCAGTGATATAGCAGAGGGGCTGGAGGGGAAGGTGTGCCTATTTGCAGATGATACGAAGATCTGCAATAGGGTGGACACTCCAGGGGGGGTAGAGGCCATGAGGGAGGACCTGAAGATTCTTGAAGGGTGGTCAGAAACTTGGCAGCTGAAATTCAATGCCAAAACGTGTACAGTAATGCACATGGGGTGTAAAATCCCGCAAGCCACTTACACACTAGGAGGGAAGGTAATTAAGCCAACTGAGCAGAAGAGGGATCTGGGGATTATAATATCATCAACCTTAAGGTGGGTAACCAATGCAGCAAGGCAGTGGGTGAGGCAAATAGAATGCTGGCATGCATAGGGAGGGGCATAACAAGCAGAAGAAGGGAGGTGCTGATGCATCTTTATAAAACCATGGTGAGACCTCACCTGGGGTACAGGGTCCAGTTTTGGAGAGCTCACCTATGCAAGGACATAGATGAGATTGAAAGGGTTCAGGGAAGGGCAACCAAGATGGTGCAATGGATGCATAGGGAGCTCTACTTGGAGAGGTGGATGGAATTGGATCTGCACCCATTGGAGGCTAGGAGGGAGAGGGAGACATGATAGAAATGTTTAAGATGAAGGGGATTAATAAAGTGAAGGAAGGGAGCTTATTTACAAGAACATGGGTGTTAAAACTATAGGTCATAGTCTAAGATTAGAAGGAGGAGGATTTTTTTTTTAATTTAACATACTTTATTAAGTATAGTAAAAACACATAGTAATAAAAACATGGGATACATTAACATCAGTAAATATTACATATTGAGCTGTACCCAGTTAATTAACAGGAAAAGATAAACTTTCGGAGAAAATAAAAACTAACACTACCTTAAGAAAAGCTAAACAAAACTACCCTCCCCACCCTCCATGGTGCACTTTCCTTTAGCCTAACACAACAGAATTAAAAGGAGGACCAGGATGATAACAGTTGAATAAATTATCAAGAGGCGATAAGTGGCCATACAAAAACAAAGGATCATCCCCTGCAGAATCGAAAAAGGACAAAGAAAAAGGAAAAAGAGGGAAAGGCTGGCGAACTTACCAAGACACCCTATCAAGACAAATAGAGGGCGTATAATTTCCACCATTTTTTGTTAAAAGATGATTGACGGTGACGTACACTCGTAATTACGTGTTCAACACGGAGTGCAAATGATATTTCATGCAGCCATTCCGTGTAAGAAATGGAAGCTTGATCCATCCAGTGTCTAAGCACTAGCTTTTTGACTGCCATTGAGATTAGAGCCATATGGAATCTTCTCTCCTTCACAGGAATTCTGGACTAATCTCGCAGAATACGTATGATGGGGGAGAAGAGGCCCTGCAGCCCCAGCAGTGGGTCTAGAGCAGATTCAATTTGTTTCCACAAGGGAGATATTTTTTCACATGACCACAATATATGAAGGAGTGAGCCCTCCTCCTTGTTACATCTAGAACACATGCTGGAGGAAAGCCACTTCATTTGAGCCAATTTGATAGGAGTATAATACACATTTTTTAAAATACAGTATTGCTTAAGCCTGTACCGATCTTGAGTGTGGTATGTATATAAACCTGTCCATATACAGTGCCAGTTAATAACTTCATCGGTGAAAAGTGCTTGCCAGATCCAGGATCCAGCAACTGGGGGAGGTTGAGGGTATGTGAGAACCAGTTTATATATGGTAGAAATGCCATGCGGTTTGCAAGCGGAGATCTTGATTTACTGGAGAAAGGCTCCAATATGGGAGGGGTTGGGTTCTTTCCCAAACACACTGGCTAGTAAGTGCTTAAGCTGAAGAATTTGGAAGGCAGCCTGTGACGTTAGATCAAATTTGGCAAGAATCTCCTTAGCAGACAGAATAGAGTCCTGTGAATAAAAATCTGCCACAGTGAGATCAGGAGAGAGTGGTAGCCAATACCGAGATATAGGAGCACCACTTATTTTGAGATTCAAGTTGGCATAGATTGGCTGAGAAAAACCTGAGCTCGGAGCTACCTTATAGTAACTAAACATTTGAGAAAGAATTCTTAATGAAATACCAATCAGGAAAGACTGCAGAGCTTCTGGTATATTTTTAATGGACATATAAAAAAGTGAGGATGGAGCTAAATTATGCGCAGTAAGAATGTCCGACTCAATATGCAACCAGATTGGAACGTACTCATGATGAGCAAGAAGTTCAGATAAAGAGAACCACTTCCCACACTTGTGGAGATGACAAGCCCAGTAATAATATAAAAAATTAGGGAGATGCAAGCCTCCTAGCTCCCTGGGTAGGGAGAGCTTAAAATAGGATCTTCGAATAGCTCTGTCCTGCTAGATAAAGGAATTAACATTAGAATGGATACACTGAAAAAAAGACAAAGGTAACCAAACATCCAGCATGTTTAACAGATAGAACAGTTTGGGTAGGACATTCATCTTGATGGTGTTAATTCTGCCCCATAACGAGAGGGGAAGCTTTTTCCATCTTGATAAGTCCTGCTGAATATTATACCACAAATCTTCCAGATTAAGTTTACGGAGTAGAGGTAAGTCAGAGGTAATATGAATACCCAAATATTTAATGGACCTGGGGGTCCATTTCATACTGAACTTACTGAAAGCTAAGCTACATGTTAAGTAATTAAGGGGGACAATTTTGGTTTTGCTAATATTGAGTTTGTAATTCGAGAATTTCTCAAAAATGTCAATAATATACAGTGCTTCTGTTAGAGAAGAGACCAGATCAGAGAGGTGTAGCAATATATCATCTGCATAGACTGAGAGCCTTGGGACCCTATCGCCTATTGGAATGCCAGAGATTAAAGGAGAGAATTTCAGTCGCCTGATCAGGGGTTCAAGATATATGTTAAAGAGAAAGAAAGAAAGCGGACATCCCTGCCGCGTACTCGAGAAAAGAGTGAAGACATCAGAGAGTACACTGTTGCAGTGTATTCTAGCCAGAGGGGAGGAGTATAGAGCCTGAATCCATTTAATAAACTTATTAGGAGGAGGAGGATTAAAGGGCAATGTGAGGGGGTGTTACTTCATGGAGAGGGTAGTGGAGTCCTGGAACAAATTACCTGAGAAGGTGGTGGGGGCCAAAACAGTGGAGGGATTTAAGAAGGCATGGGACAGACATAAGGGGTTGACCGGGGGGCGGAAGGGGAGGTCCCTTGACAAAGATGAAGAATAGGGGTGGTAAGGGGCAGACTCGATGGGCCAGATAGGTCCTTTTCTGCCATCAGATTGCTATGATTCTATGATTCATAACCACATGCAAACAGGGTGTGGGTACAGACACCATGACAGATCAGAGACAGGAACAGAGCTGGGTCGAGGGAGGGAGCAGGCACATGTAGTGGCAGCAGCACCTAGAGGCAAAAACAGAAACTTTTGACTGTTTTTTTAAACAAACACCTACACATAGGGAAATTAAGTAAAACAAAATTACTTTTTTTGTTAATTTTTTTTTAACATAAATGAGCCATTGTAAAATAGCAATAAGACACTCCAGATTGTGCGTTAGTGTGAACTAACATCACTTTTTGGGTGTTGAACACACTCAGCTTGCAGCTTTGTGCTTCGACTGCCCAAGGCATAATGTTATTACACAATAACACATACCCTGCTGTGTCTTACTGCTTAATTACCCCATCACTACACTCTGCACTGAATGCCTGTTAAAGAACTGACAGGTTCTTTCAGTGACCTTTAAGGCCCTACTCAGTTTAGGACTCCACTGTCTCTGTGAGCTTCTGATCCCTGACTACCCATAAGGTCATTTCTCTTTCTTCCATGCTGCAATTGTAAATGAGGCAATTTGAATCTCGGTGTGTTTACCTAGTAACACAAATATTAAATAACAAAGTAACACTTTATGTATGTTTATATTGTGCTCAGTATTTGTAAAGTGGTTACTTTTAAATCCTTTATTTTTGGACCTTCAGTTGTTGAGAAAGGCAAGTAAGGAATAAATACTTCTCAGAATATGAAGGAGATCCCTAAAGGAAACAGATGTGACATGTGCATTTTGTTTCTTAAAGTGAGAAATAAACAAACAAGTTATTTTATGAGTCTGTACTAGGGGAATCATATTAATAACCTATACTGTCTTCTTGGTGACATTCATCCATAGCAACCATTTTAGCATTTACAAATCTGTTGCTCATAGAGTAGCTGGTTTGTGATTTACATGGCATAATACCAGCAGAAGCAGAATGGAGTACAGCACACAGTTGTATTGCTCTTATGGCCCCAGAGGCTAGTCTATAAAGTCATATCTTTGGATTGGGATTTCCAAGGTTGGGAATTAGCCAGCTTGGGGTTAAACAAGGGTTCTTTCTCAACAGTGTTTAGAATGAGCTGCTGAGTCAGTATGTTAACTTTCCTCCTTTAGTCTGGAATAGTTATGTACAGTAAGACAAAGGGACTCTTTTCCAGCTTCCAGTGGATACCAAAAATATTGCAGTTGGGTTTGAGAGCCATTTATCTCATTAAATATGTCTTGGTTATCAGTGTAAATGGGTTTCATTACTATTGTCATAATTTAAGCTGGAGGCAGTAGACAAACCGATTGTTTTCATGCCCAAAACAATGGCAATGCAAAATTAATAAAGGCACAGTTTAAGTGCATATGTATGACCTTCTACAATGAAATTAAGATGGCAGAGTTTGAGGTATAAGATTGTTCCTTTTTTGTATATTTACCATATGCCCATTCACTGTACAGTATGTTGTTTGCCTGAAGAGATTTAATGGTTTCCTACCTTGATAAATGCATATGCTTGTTACTTAGAAAGCAGATAGAAAAACAATCAAACTTAGTATATTAAACCACAACAAAATCAAAAGAGACAATCATATGTCTTATGAACACAACTGCAATAAATGAAAATGAAGTTATATGTGTAAAATTCTCAGCAGACTTACACAGCATAGCAATAGACTTTATGCTTGAAAATTTATGGGCCATGGACAGTTTATAAGAAACGATGTAGTTCATCAGAGAAGCAGACTGATAGAACACATGGGAACATTCAGCACAGGAAGTCAGGTTTTTGAATTATACTTGTGTTGATAAAGTTGTTTTTCCTACTAACTAAAACAGTAGGGAAGTCAACAGCCACTTAGGTACGAAACATAAATATCTCTTTTTACCCTTTCATTTTACACTAGCATAAAACTGGTAAATTACATAGGAATTCTCAAAAAAGAACTTTTTAGATTTTACTGACAATAAAGACATTTTCAATGTGGCCTAAATATTACACTTACAAGGATATTTAGGGAAATTTTGAACGTTGGAAATGCTTAACTGTGGTGCTGTATTTGATAATATTGTCAGTTCTATACACACACACACACACACACACACACACACACACACACTTCGTCAATTGTTTATTGATTGATTTAATGTAATGTATTTATTTTGTTTTTGTAATTTTTGACCAAGAGAGGAACACAAAGTGTAATAGCTTGTTTCTTGGTGTATCCCTGGGGCTAGGTTACATGGACCTGGGTGCTGAGCATGGCTCAGTTGGAATCACATCTACCTCTTGGCTAGATGTTCATGGGTTCTAGTCCCACACTGGGACATGGCTCATACCTAGATGCTGGCATCCAAGTGCAGTATTGGGAGGCGGTACTGTTCTGTTGTTGTGTGCCATCCTTGGGATGAAATGTAAAACTGATGTCCCTTCTGTCCATTGCTGGTGCTATCCTGGTGGGAGCTGGGGAAAATGAAAGAACTCAAGGTACTATTTGCTAGGGTAGGGGATTTTACCAATGTTCTGGTCAACGTCCCTCTTCACATAAAACTGGTTCAGGCAATTGTCCAAAGCTGTGTGTTGGTGTTGTTCTGCAAAATGGCTGTCTTTACACATTTTCAGTCACTTTGCTGCCAGTCTCTCATTGCTTGTAAAGCTCTTTGAAACACAACATTTATGAAAAATTCTATATAAATACAAATTCTTTTCTTCTTCTTCTGTTTCCTTTGACAGAGGAATGTTGGCCATGGCCATGACAGCAGGGCAACTGCCTTACTCTTCTTAGAGAAGTGCCATGGGATCTTTGACTTCTATCTGGACAGTGACTAATGAGGGGTAGAGGGACCTCGATTTAACATCTCATCCAGAGGATTGCTGAGACACACCACACTCACATTCCATTTTGTGATGTCAGTAATGGAGGCATTGGGGTGCACTCTATCAGAGCAGCATCGGATGTTTAAATGCATTTATTACAATTTGAGTTCTGATCATAATGAAACAGGCCGCCACCAACTAACAAGGTCCTTGGTAGTCGAGTGGTGGCCTTGATTTGTTATAGTCAAAACTCTAAACTGCAATAAAATGCACTTAAAAAAGTCCCTAAGCTACTGTGTGGAGCACCCCACATTGGCTCTCTATTTACTGACATCGCAAAACTTGCGAGCGTGGGACCATGTCTCAGAAATAAGGAAGTGACACCATTCTGGCTTTGGGCTTCACTGAACAAAATACAATCCTTTGGATTTTTTTAAACTGACAGAAATACATGCAAATTTGCATTGCACACCACTTTGAGCCAAGTAACCTTTGTTTTATGTTTTTTTTTTGGGGGGGGCAGAAGTAGGAAAGTAAGAAACTGCTCTTTAACATCTTCAAACAAAATAATTTGAGACTTCTTCATGGATCCTATAGCATGTTTATAAATATGCTACCCTTGTTTTTAAGACTTAAGGAGATTTATATATTTTGGAGCATTTGTCCATTGTTGATGTGTTACTTTTCCCAGTATAGTGCCATATGTGGTGGCATGTCTCAGCAATAAAGGAGCAGCATCATTCTGGCTTTCGGCTCCATGGAGCAAAATACAATCCTTTGGATTTTTTAAAACTGACACTACCTACCCACTGAGATATCATCGCTAAAATGAACCTCCCCATCATTGATTATGGCAACATTTTCTAAAGTGCTGTCACAAAGTCCACCCTGGCCAGAGTGGACCCCCTTTCATTCATTCTGCCATTTTGCCTTGGACTGCTCACCCCGCATGAAACACTGCTCTTTCTATTCTTCCCTCTCCCTCCCCTTCATGGCAGATTGTCACATAACCCAGTGTGCATCTTTCATTTCTAAATTTTGGCTGTAATCACCCCCCCACCTCAGCTCTCTTCTCTCCCCATCACCCCTCTCCTTGTAACACAGACTATCATTCCCTCATTCTTTCCTCTTGTAAATCCATTGCTGGTCAGGCTGCCTTCTCCTTCTGCTTTCCTAAACTTTGGAATTATCTTCCCTTAACCATTTGCTCTGCTTCTTTCACACTCTCACTCTCCACTTTTCTCCATCTCAACACTGCTTCCTCCTGTAAATGCCCTTAGTCAGAGCCCAGCCCCTCTCCACTTTTCCCTCTTTCCCATTCTCCTACTTCTTGACCTTCCCCACCCCTACCCTTCTCCTTTCGCCTTTCCCTCCGTGTCTTATTCCCTCTCTTAGAAACATAGAAACATAGACTTTGACGGCAGATAAGGACCACTAGGCCCATCTAGTCTGCCCATTTCCCTACCTACAGGATAGGCCGCAGATCCTAGTTAACCAACAGCCTATTTCATCCTACCCCCCACAAGAATTGCCTTATGTCTGTCCCATGCATTCTTGAATTCTCCCACAGTTTTAGACCCCACACCCTCCTCAGGAAGGCTGTTCCATGCATCCACTACCCTCTCTGTGAAATAATACTTCCTCACATTGCCCCTGAACTGCCCTCCTTCTATCTTTAAATTGTGTCCCCTTGTTCTTGCAAGTCTCTTTTTCTGAAAGATGCTACCCTCTTGGACTATGTTGATTCCACTGAGGTACTTAAAAGTTTCTATCATGTCCCCACTCTCTTCTTTCCTCAAGGGTATACATATTAATCTCCTTAGTCTCTCCTCACACGGCTTCTCTTGCAGACCCTGCACCATTTTAGTTGCCTCTCTGGACTGCCTCTATCCTGTCTATGTCCTTGTGGAGATGGGGTCTCCAGAACTGGACACAGTACTCCGGATGGGGTCTCACCAACTATCTGTACAGAGGATAACAACTTCCTGTTTTCTGCTGATGATGCCTCTCCTATACATCCCAGTATACCCCAGCCCTCCCTACTGCCTTCTCACATTGCTTGCTAACCTTAAGGTCATCTGATATGATTACCCCCAGGTCCCTTTCCTTTTTTGTTGTTGTTACTACCTCCCCACCCATTGTGTATTCTTCCCCTTGGTTCTTGTTTCCCAGGTGCATTATTTTGCACTTCTTTGCATTGAATCCTAGCTGCCATACTTCTGACCATTCCTCCAACCTTGCCAAGTCCCTTTTCATCCTTTCCACACCTCCTTGTGTATCAACCCTGTTGCAGATCTTTGTGTCATCTGCAAAAAGGCATACTTTTTCTTCCAGTCCCTCTGCAATGTCACTGATGAAGACATTAAAAAGACTGGACCCATACGGAACCTCATGTACCCCAATAGTAACCCCCTTCTTCAGAGTGGACTCCATTTACAATTACCGTCTGTGTCCTGTTGTCCAGAAAATGTTTTACCCAGGCTACCACCCTGGGTCCCACTCCCAGGCTGGTTAATTTGACTATTAATCTTTTGTGTGGGACTGTGTCAAATGCCTTGCTAAAGTCTAAGTAGGCCATGTCCACAGCCCCTCCCTGGTCTACTACTTTGGTCACCCAGTCAAAGAAATCTATTAGATTTGTCTGACATGACCTTCCTGCTGTGAACCCATGCTGCCTTGGGTCCTGTGCTCCACTGACCTCTAGGTACTCGACTATTCTTTCCTTCAGAAGTGACTCCATCACTTTCCCTACCACAGAGGTCAGACTGACAGGTCTGTAGTTTCCTGCCTCTGTCTTGGACCCACTTTGTGAAGGGGAATCACATCCGCCTTCCTCCAGTCCTCGGCACCACACCATCCCTTCCATGATTTATTAAAAAGAGTAGCCAGTGGTTTCACTAGTTCCTCCCTTAATTCTTTTAGAATTCTGGGGTGAATTCCATCAGGACCCATTGCTTTGTCCACCTTCAGTTTTAGGAGTTCTTGCAGAACCCTTTCTTCTGTGAAAGGACTGGGATCGACCCCCTATCAAGAGTGCTTCTGTTAATTGGATTAGGCACTTCCCCCTCCTCTTTTGTGAATACTGAGCAGAAATATTCGTTCAGTATTCCTGCTTTTTCACTGTCCCCTCTGCCCACCCACCGTTCATTCTATTCAGCCTCACTATCCCTCCCTTTGTCTTTCTACGCTCGCTGATGTACTCATAAAAGGTTTTATCCTCTTCTTAACTGAGTTGGCTATCTTTTCCTCAGTTTGGGCCTTTGCTATTCTAACTTCCCTCCCTGCTTCCTTCTGCCTTAACTGGTACAGCTCTCTGTCCTGCTTCTTCTGTGTTTCCTTATACTTCCGGAATGCTATCTTTTTCTTCCTGACTTTCACAGCCACCTCTTTTGAGAACCATAGTGGCTTTTTCTTTCATTTTGATTATATTTATTTGCTTCACACAAAGGCTTGTTGCCTCTGTGATGGCAGTTTTGATAATTCCCATTGTTGCTCCACACCTCCTTCTAGCCTGTTTGGTTAGTGCTTTTCTGAGGCACTCTCCCATTGCCAAAGTCAGCCCTCCTAAAGTCCAGTACCTCACTTTTGTATGGCTTGACTCTGTAGCTGAGTTTAATGTGAACCACACTGTTTGATGGTCACTTGTTCCCGGATAGCAACCCACTTCTAGATCTAGGATCCCTCACTGCCCCTGTTTGAGAGTATGAGGTCTAAGATTGCTCCCTCATGAGTGTGTTCAAACTAGCTGTCTAATGCCTGCCACCTGTAGGGCATCAAGAATGGCCCTGTTTTGGATGTGGCTGCAGCAATGTGCTCCAGTTAACATCTGGCATATTCAGGTCTCCCATCAACAGTATCTCTCTTTCTGCCATTCTAAGAATGCCTTCTATCATATTCTTGTCCATTCCTTCCCCTGACATGGAGGTCTGTACACAACCCCTGTGCGGATTGTGGTGCCCTTTCCAGTCTCCAAGGTGACCCACAGTGCCTCCTCTCCTCCCTGTTTACTCTTTTGTTCAGTTGCTTTATCCCTTCCTTTACATAGAGAGCTATCCTCCCCCTCTTCTCCCCTGCCTGTCTCTCCTGTAGGTTATGTACCCTGGTATGTTAACATCCCAGTCATGGTTCTCTGTGTACCATGTTTCTGTGACTGCTACATGATATCCAGGCATCCCTCTTCCATTAAGGCCATCATCTCAGGGAGCTTGTTGCCCAGACTACGGGCATTGGTACTCATTACCCTCCATTTCCTGATGGCCTTACCCCCTTTTGCCCCATCCCTGTCCTTCTTGCCTTTGTCACGTTCTCCATTTACTCCTGCTCTTCTCCCTATCGACACCTCTATGTTGGTGTTTGCTGCACTTACTACCGTGATTATTTGGGGGGGGGCTAGGATTTTCCTGCTCCTTTCCAGTGCCTCCCCCCTTGGCTAGTTTAAAAGCTTGCCAATGAAGCATTTAAACCTATCACCTGGGATCCTGGTTCCCCTCCCAGACAGATGCAGCCCATTGTGCCAGTATAGGCTTGCATCACTCCAGGTGGACCCCCAGTCCCCAATGAAGCCAAATCCCTAAGCTCCACACCAGTTTTTCAACCACTGATTGAATCCCATGGTGTGGAACACCCTAGCCTCTCCTATGCCATAGATGGGTAGCACCTCCGAGAAGGTTACCGTGCGTGCTACTTGACTAAGGCCCTTCCCAATTCCACAAACTCTTCCTGCACTTCTAATCCCTTTCTTAGCCAGATCATTTGTCCCTAGGTGGACAATGACATCCAGCTCCTCCCCTGCAGCTGCTCTGGCAATCCTGAGGAATCGCTCCCTGTCCCTCCAAGCCATGGTGCCAGGCAGGCTGCCACCTCCCTCCCTTCCTCCCCCAGTTCTACCTTCCTAATATGGAGTCCCCACCAGGAGTTGTTTCCTTCCCCTGCAGGGTCCCCTGCCACCCTCCTGTGGGTCTCCTTTGTGGAGGTTCCCAGCATCCTCCTTGGTCTCCACTGTGGATGCCACCATAGAGGAACCACACTTTGCCAGAATGGCATAGGAATTGTGGAGAGGTACAATGGGAGGGATGTGCCTCTGTTCCACCACCCTCACCCTCCCTGAGCCCACTGTGGTCCAACCACTCCTTTTTCTTGGCAACCTCTGAGGCAACAGCAGTGGCACTGGTGGTCCCTGGATGGAAGAGGAGGTCCCACAAATCCTGGCCAACTCAGCCTGGAGATGAGCAACCTCTTGCCTCTCTCATTTCCTTCCACACTAATCTCTACTTCCCTTGTTTCTCCTTCTTTATACTCCCCCTTATGCTCTCTATTCCCTACTGCCCTCACCTGTTCCTGAGGGACATACCTCCTGCCCTGACCTTGTGATAATAATATTTATTTTCTATATGTATGCCTAGTACACATACATTTCTAATGCATAAAGTTTTGTGCTGTTAATTTAATCTGTGCACTATGTTTTGTTTTATAGTATAATGTATTGTACTTATCCCCTCCCCCCTTCCCCCAGGACACATCTGGAAGCGAGTTATTTTTAGCTCAGTATGTCTTGCTGGTGAAACTTTTGAACTAACTAACTGAATACATAAATAAATATGTGCTCAATATAAACTTATTTATATAAGAGGTGTGGAGAAAAATGCCATATAATAATTCTGAAATTTTGGACTTACTTTCCAAGATATCATGATATCTTACATTTTGTGGTATGCCACAACAGATATCTATCAAAGTTGGGTACATCACAATGGAATACTGAAACAATCAGAGAGCAGTTTGGATAATGCTGATGACATCACAATAGCCATGTGCAGTACTGAAGGCAGCAGCTAAACTCAAATACAAACAGTTATATCTTCATACAAACAGATGATTGAAAAGTTATAATAGCTAGCAAACCAATGTTTCATTAATTCAATATGCAATGGTCTGGCACAAAATATGCAGTTTATCAGTACTTGTGAGGGTGCAGGACTTTCATAACTTACTCGTGGCTCTGCCGCTCCTGTTATGGTCATGCCCCTCACACTTTGAAGGTAAATTTCATATTTTGAGTCAGACCATTGCAGTGTGCCTAGGAATTCTTAATACACTTCCATGAAATTCTCTACTTAATCTAAAAGTTGTAAATAACTGAATGCCATTACTGATGGCACACTGCAATCTTCTATAACAGAAACATGGAACTACATTCAACATTAGTTAATGTACGTACCTGATGGCAGTGTAGGGAGACATCTCAACAGATTAAGAAGTAATCTAAGATTAAGAAAAAGCTTGAAATTGCCAACAGGTAGACACCTGATTGAGTCCTGGTTGGTATATAGCTATTAAAATACTAGATTCTAGTATTTATGCTACAACCTGAAACATAACATAAGGGCCTCTTACATTCAATCTTTGTACATTAAGATCCTTGCCAGTCAGAAAAAGAAGTGGTTATAATGATGCAGTGTTCAGTATGATAATATAAAAAATAAGCAAATTGGTTCTTTCAAATTGCACTCTTAAAATGTTTATCTTAAACATATACATGGCTAATTCATGGCATGGGCATTTTATAAACATTTGCATAAAATGTAAATATAATTATTGATTTAATGGGGCCCATACTTGCAAGGAACTGAAGTACAGGGCCATAATGTATCTCATGAGTTTACATAGATATGAGTCCAGCACGTCTTTGAAATAAAATAAAACAAATCCATCTGATTAGGCCTTTCCACTAGACATGTATATTGCATTTAACATAAGAGCTTTTAACACTTAGAAGCGCAGCTGAGCCAAATCTATTGTTTGTCTGTATGATGGATTAAGCTTAAGAATGTTAGCGTTAGACACTAACACACTTTTTAATTTATGAACCATTTGTATAAACTTGGTCATTCAAGCTAGATATGATGTTAGTGGCATGCTCTAAAAAGAAAGCAAGGTGGAAGAGGGTCTGATATGAGTGGGTAACCTGATTATTGATGGAACCGCTGCAGTAATCTCAGTGCATTCAAAAATTGCAAAGTCCATCAGTCATAGAAAACACTTTTACAAAATAGGACATTTACAGCACCCTTGTTTGCTATTATATATAGAAATGATGCTGTATTATTAATGCAAACATGATATATTTACAGTACATCTTTGAATTGACAGAAATAAATATACTAGCCCTCATACTCAAAAGGTTAGCACAGCACCAAGTGGGTTAGTGCCATGCTAACCCTGAATAGCACCAGTGATCAGGGTGGTGCCATATTCAGAGGCTATCAGAATGCCCCAGAAACCCAACAGCAAGGCCACATAGAATATACAATGGTGCCCATGCAAAATGAGGGCTCCTTTATGCATAACGGGTGCAACAGTACATTCAAAAGTTTTGACAGTGCTCAACAGCCACTATAACAGTACTGTTCAATGCTTCTGAAACCCTTTTCTTAATCAGGTATAATGGCTGCTCCCCATTGATCGCTCATGCCTGGCTTCATGAATGTATTATCACTGGTGCCTAGTGGTCCCCCATGATTGCCTGTGCTGGGCTTTGTAAATGTGCAGTCCTTGTTGACTAGTGGTCCCCCCCCCGATCACCCATGCTGGGCTTTCTAAATGCGTGATTGCTGGTGTCTAGTGGTACCCCCAATTGTCTATGCTAGCATTTGTAAACATATAATCTCTGTTGTCTAATGGTCCCCCTTGATCACCCATGCTGGGCTTCATAAATGTATAATCCCAGGTGTCAAATAGTCCCACCCCTTTGTCCATGCTGGATTTTGTAAATATGCAGTCCATGGGGTCCAGTGGTCCCCTAATTGCACATGCTGGACTTCATAAGTATGTAATCCCTGGTGTGTAGTTACCCCCCAATCAGCCATGCTGGGCTCACTACAGGTTTAATTCCTGGTGTCTAGTGATTTCCTCCCCATCGCCTGTGCTGGGCTCTGTAATGGTTTATTCTCTGGCATCCAGTGTCCCCCCCCAACCTGAAAAATTGTCAAACTCCCTTCCCAACTGACCCACTCTGGACTCACTTCCCTGCATCCCTCCTCACCCTAGGCACCAGTTCTTACCTCCTGAGGTGACTGCAACTGGCTCATCCTTCCACTCTCCTCTTCGGCCAGCCACCACCTGACTGTCAGTATGTGATCACTACTGTCTGTGCAGCAGTAATGGCAAACTCTGAATATGAGGGCCATTCTCTTCATGCCATAAACATATATATATATATGTAATTTAACATCTTACATGATTACATTTATAGTGATTGAGAGAGGTCCTGTGTTTTCCTTACTTCTTTGAATTCCCTGTATCTGATGGGTTTTATTACCTTTGGTAGTACACAAAATCGTTGCCTTTTCTGAGACATTCACCACATTTTCTGACAGAGGAAGATTACTTGCCAACATTTTTGTATTGAAATGTTCTATAAATGTTTCTTTATAGATGAAGCATAAATATTGTTACCATAAATATCTGTAACTTGTGATGGTTAGTGATATATGTTACCACAAATATTTGTAATTTGTGATGGATGGTTATATATTTAGAAATAATTATGCTATAATGGATTTCTTAGGTGTGTGTATAAGACAATAAAACAATTACATTTTTAAGCATTATTGAACTTAAAAGATCAAATCAGCTAATTTGAGCTCTCCTTTAACCTACAAATGAGATAATCTAATTTTGTAAAGAGTGCCTCATATTCAGATATCCTGGCAATAGACATGTTTGGGGGTCAATTGTTAAATATTACTTATCAGTCACATTCAATAATATATTTCTATGTCCCTTGCCAGCACTCTTACATGGTTTAGAATGGTCTCCATTATATCCTTAGGGTATTTGAACTACTTAGCCATGTTCTGTGGGTTTCACATCCTAAGAATTTATTTATTTTAGTCTTTTGTAACCAGGTAAGAATGCATGTAAGATCATTCTAGCATGCATAAGAGTGCCATCAGGAGATGTGTAAATAAATATGCAACTATGTTTTGATTTAAGGATGAAATGAGAAGGTAAATGCTGAAATAGTGATTCTGTTGCTTGACTGTGTAATGTGTACTTTAGTAAATGGAGCTGAACTGCTTATATGAAGCTAAAAACACAGTGCACTATTCTAGTTTGCATAAAGAGAGAGTTCCAACACATACGCAGGTTTTCAGATGCCTAATGTTGAAATCTGAGAATACCTAGACACTTGAAATGTCATGTTTCCTAGTCCTAGTACCCAGGGGAATCATACTAAGGAAGGTAAAGGAGTCAGAAGGCAAATTGTCCATTATGCTCAAATATAAATGTCACTATGGGTAATAGCTAAGTTTACCTTCTGCTACAATATATTTACCTAGTTTGTTCTTTAATTAGTTTGTTGTGTTGCTGATAATTATTTCAGTTGGTAACTGGTACCATGGGTTTGCTATTCTCAGAGTAAAAAAAATTGTTTTACTGTTCTGAAAGGTCTACCAACAATCTGCTGTGGGTGACTCCTAGTTTCTCTGTCAGAATTTTTATAGTCAATAGCCATCTTGACCATAAGATAAAGATCACCTGGGAAACATTGGTTTCACAGTTTCAATAATATAGCAGGTACAAGTAAAATATTTCTAGCATTGGTGTCCTGAAGACTTTCTCAAATGGAAAACCTAGCCCCACAGATGGCAATTTTTGAGCTGACATTACTCAGCAATGCAGATAGTAGAAATAGACGGCATGGGGTCAATGTGACATGACCACTAACACTAATTGCTGAAAATGGAGGTAGCACTCAGCAAAACAGTGAACGCTACCTTCCGCGAACAAAAACACAAAAACTATATGTTGTGCCCCAGAACCCCCAACTATATAAATACCTAACTCCAGGGGTGACTACACTGAGGAAATGGAGAAAACTTAGGGGGAGACAAGACAGTCCAAAAAAAAAAAAAAAAAAACAATTCCCCAAGACCAGGATTTGAGCCACAATCTGTCACCACTCCACCACCCTCCACTGCCTGTGGTTCTTTCTGCTGAGCCACTGCAGCTGCTTGGCCAGCACACTACCAGTCAGGGCCTTTCAGTTCTTCCTTAAAGGCGATATCACAAAAATGATAGTGGTACTTTAACTTCACTACACTGTTCCTGTAGCTAGTATGCCTCTAGCTGTTTTACCTGCATGGTTTATCCTGTGCAGTTCTTACAATGACAAACTGACCTGGTACCGACATGAACATATAGTGTAGTATTTCCTCCAAGTGTCATCTGCTGGATAAAAGTTTTTTCCATGGTTCTACTTATTCTCTTCATTATTTATCCTTTGAGAAAACACAACAGAGGATGGATACTTGCCATCTAGACAGAATATTCAGTCTGTCTTTCCTGTTCATATGATATTGTTAGAGACAGCATCAACTTTCATAGCAACCAGTATTGCAACTTTGAACTGAGTTTCCTCATAGACCAAAGAAGGTTCTGACGGAGAGCACAGGGAGACACACTGTCTCAAGCATATTTGTTGCTTCATTTTCTCTTCTACAGGTGCAGCCTACCATTTCCTAATTGCATCAAAGGAGAGGGGGAGACAGAACTGTGAGATGAATAAAAACATTCTAAAAGTTAAAAAGAACAAGCATATGTCAATGTTTGCTTGCAGGCATTGGCATTGGT
Source organism: Neoceratodus forsteri (assembly GCA_016271365.2). NCBI lineage: Eukaryota > Metazoa > Chordata > Ceratodontiformes > Ceratodontidae > Neoceratodus > Neoceratodus forsteri. Next base: position 1,533,495,633 of record CM057450.1, read on the forward strand.
AGTGTAGGAGTTACAGAGCTGCATAATAGGAATGGCGGTGAAGTATTGAACTGAAGCCAACCCCACCACCATCCTGCAGAGACTGACAGGCATTGGGGTGTACCTTTGGGTCGTCAGGCATAACGGCCACACCATTTCACCACACTCTACCCTGTAGACACCGACAAGTGTCACGGTGTGCCTTGGGGTCTTTGGCCCTTATGTGCACGTCATTCCATCAGGAAATACGGTGAGAAGGGTGCGGTATAGGAGAATGGGGTGAACTTTGGGGCCGAAGAATCCAAGGCACACCTCGATGCCTCTCACTGGCTGTGGGGTGTGGAATGGTATGAGCATTACAGGCAAGAATCCCAAGTCACACCCCTGATGCCTGTCATTCTCTACAGGGTGTGGCGTTATGGTTGGAAACACTAATGCCTCAGGCATTCATTGGTATTTTCACTCCAAATTTTCAACATGGTTTTTTTGTGACTCCCACCTCATGAACAGTGGCAATATCAGTTTGTTAGCCGAAAGCTGCTTTTGCACAGTGACTATGGCATGTAGCACCACAGGTGCAAAAACACATTCCGAACAGGATGTGAAAAATGACAGCAGTACTGTTCATGGGGAGGTGTAAAAAATGGCAATGTTGAAAATCTGCAGTGAAAATATTAAACAAACTGGTGAAGTCATGAGCTTGCATAGAAACTGTGCAATGCACACCAATAATGTAATTAGTTTGGGGATGTTTTACAGCAGATTGTGAACACAGGCATTTTGGGACCTCCGATCATGAACAGTGCAACTGTGATTTTCTTTATCTGTCCCGAACAATGATTTCCCACAGCGACCACGCATTTCTGTGCTGAAAGTGTGAAAACACATTTCGGCCATGTTGTGAAAAATGACAACTGTACTGTTCATAAGGAAGTGTGAAAAAATGCCACTGGTGAAAATCTGGACTGAAAATATTACAAATTCATGAACTTACGAGGGTGTGTGGAAACTGCACAATGCTCACTCGTAATACAGTCATTTTACGGACTTTTGTCACCAAATTTTCAACATAGCCATTTTAAGACCTCTGCTCATGAACAGTGTCACTGTGATTTTCTTAATGTGTCCCATACATTGATTTTGCACACTGACTGCGCCATTGTACACTACATGGGCGGAAACACATTTTGGCTGAGATGTGAAAAATGACAGCTGTACTGCTCATAAGAAGGTGTGGTAAAATGGCAATGTTGAAAATCCAGATTGCAAATATTAAAAATTTGCGAACTTACAAGCGTGCATAGGAATTGCTCAATGCACACTCATAAAACAGTAATTTTTAGGAATTTTTTCACCAAATTTGCAACATAGGCTTTTTGAGAGCCCACCTTATGAACACTGGCACTGTCGTTTCAATAATCGGTCCTGAAAGGTGATTTCACGTAGTGACTGCAAAATCACCCTTCGGCCTGATTAACGCCATGACAGTTCACGAATTCATGAGGAGGGGTCCCAGAAACCCCATGTTGAAAATTTGATGGAGATATGCATCAAAGTTGAAAAAACCCTATTTATTGCATTATACAGCTTACCAGCATTTCCTCAGTTCATGGTCAGCTTTGAATAGTGCAGACATGTTCCCGGTCCACCAAGATCGTCACGACTGGACTCCAGAGGTAAGTATGGGGTGAGGGGGGAGGCAGGGTGCACAGTGTGGGTGCGGGTTGGGGGCAGAGACTACGAGGGACAGTTTTTTTTTTACAGGTTTAAAAAAATTTTAAAAACCATCGAGGAACAGTTTTTCCATTACAGGGGCATTGGGCACACTGGGGTGGGCTCCCAGCATGCCACATGACTGTTTCTGGGGGTGTAGCCGATGGGGATTGGACACCTCCATCAGCACAAAAGCAGGGGGGTGAAAGAACCAGGGGGGATTGGGCACCCCTTAGGCACAAATTTACTTTGTTTTTGGGGGTGCATTATGCCGATGAGGAGGGGCCTCCATTGGCAACTTTACATTGGAGGGGGACTGAGCGATGGGGACTGGGGCCCCATCGGCAAAAACACTGCTGTGGTGGGGGGACACATGCTGCCGAGGGGATTGGCCACCCCCTCGCCACGGGTCAACTTTAATATTGTTTGTGAACAGGTGGCAAGCCACCCACCATGTTCATAAACAATGTTACAGTTGGAAAGTTCTGCCCAACAATGACAGGTCATTCCCTCATTGCAGCAGAATCACTGATGCTGCAATGACGAGGTGGCACCTGATTGCTGTGGCGCAAACGTTGCAACTTGGTGCAACTTTTGGAAGCCAGTGTCATCAGCACACTGTGCCTCCATTGGCCCACCACTGCCAAGCCCTCAAATGCTGTGCCTCCCTTGGCTGCTACAGTGCCATGCCTCCACAACCCGCTTCTCTCCTAAGCTGTCACATAATGTTTCTTGCGCATGCGTGCAAGCAAACATAAAAATGATTTCCACTGCTGATGGCCATCCTAACCAGAATCGTTGAGGTGGCTGCCAGGGTGGGCTGGTCATCAGAAGCTCTGCAAAAAGTTTGTTGTAGACCTTCTTTGTAGGGTTGATAGTATTTGCGCTGTTCAGTACAATAGTTTAAATCAGAAAGTGGTAGTGTGGGACTTCGGCATACTTTAGGAGATTGTGTGAGTTGTTGTAGGAGTTTAGTGTTTTGTTTTAGATAGGATGGTGCAAGAAGGTTGCAAATGATTTGTGCTCTGCCAGGTTGTTTATAGAAATGGCTAGAGGTGCTGGAAAAATCCTGCAGTTAATGTAGTTTGTGAACAGGAAAAGTTGTTTATTTTGCAAGAACTCATCTGCTGTGCAGCTCCATATACCTGCTCAGTCCAGGTAGGTATAGCTGGAGTGGTGCTAGTGGCATTTTGCTGGTTCTTCTTGCCTGGGGATAGTTGGGTCAGGTTGGGTTGATATGCCCAACATGTGAGCAGAGCTAGATGGATTCAAAGCAGAGGAGTGGAACTGAACTGTATCCTATGAGTGTCACAGAGTGGTGAAAGCACGGACCAGGTAAGAGGTGTCTGTGTTCAGAAACCAGAATTTCAGTTGTTGAAACTTTACTGTTGGAATCTATTGTCAGTAGACTGGACATTTTCTGTGGGAGTGGGAGGTATGAAGACTGTGGCTTCATAAAAGTGGGTGCAGGGTCACTGTGAGAGGGCCACCCAGCAATGGGTTCAGAATCATCCTGATGAGTTAGAGAGAATCTCATTTGCAGAAGGCATGGAGGTGGTATGTGTCTTTTGCATTTGATGATTCCTTTCTGTCTGCTACATTCCTACTTGTACAGCTTATTGGAACTTTCATAATTTAGACTGTCCAAGCTTGGTTGCAGTGTGTTTGTTGGCTGTCTATTTGTATATCCTTTTCTCCCTAGGGGAGAGCTGGGGGTGGGACAGCAGCACTGTTCTGTGGACATTTGTCTAAGAGAACATTTTAACTGAAATTTCATGGATCTTTATGGGACTTTATATTATGGACTCTTTAGACCCACTTTGCACCATACCTATTATTGTATTATATTATTTTAATCTTTTGTGTTAATTTAGTTTACTTGTTGGAGTAATTTGAGTGGCCAGATTGAGTGGCTGGACAGTGTTTGGATCTGTAGGGGGATTTGAGGGTAGGTAATCTTTTGTGGGTGGTGGGTTTTGAGGACTGTGTTGGGTAATATGTGGGAGTTTGTGTAGTGGGGGAGTTTTTAATAGTTTATTTTTGGCTAAGCTGGGATGCATCACTTACATAAGGCCCCGAGGCTCTGCTGCTCTCTATCCCTGCTTCAAGCTCTCCACCCCCTTCCATGACTCCCCAGGTACTGCATACCAGTGGTGTAGAGAAGTGGGGATCAGAAGGAGGCATAGAGAGGGAGTGGATGACTTGGGGAGGGCTGACAGATAAGTACTAATTGGATTGTGAGGAACAGGAGACACCCTGAGGTGAAATGGGGTTTGAAAGAGGCAAGACGTGTTTAGTTACCATACCCAGGCATTCCACTGGGCTGAACGGGCATGTAACTTGGGGGCTGGCTGCCACCATTTCTACACTTCTAGTAGTGCTGTATAATGCTAGATTAACAAGGAATAAGTCTGCAATTATGGTCTATCTTATTTTATCTGTCGATCTGGCTTCCATTACAGAGACATGGCTGGGTGATGACAATGGCCTGATCCTGGAGTCAGCAGTCATGGCTGGGTTTCCTATAGGGCACTGTTCAAGGAAGGTCTATGGGGGTACGAGCACCTATTTTGTTTCAGAACTGAACCTGGTTGTGCATCCAGTAGGGGATACCTCATCATTTTATTCTGTGACTGTGCATTTGAGTTTGTGTGTAGACTGCATAATCCTCTTCATCTACCAACCTTCGGGGCACTAGGGGGAATTTTTGTGGGAACTTGAACACGTTGTTGCAGACAGAGTGTTGGAGTCTCCAAGATGGCTTATTCTGTATGACTCCAGTGCTTGGGTTGATGATGAACTCTCACATTTTGTGCAGGATTTCCTCTGGAGTATGGAAGCCTGGGGTCTCACACAAGTCATTACTTCTGTGACCCATCAACACGACCATGCCTTGTACTTGGTATTCTCTCTGGGTCTCAAGCTCAGGAATCTCCAGATTGATCCAGTCAGTTGGCTGGATCAAGTCACCATCAGGTTCACTTTTTAGGGCCCCCACCTTGTAGTCCTCCCTTTGGGGAGGTAGTCCAGTCCAGTTCCACCCTTCGTGAGGGTTTTGGCCAGAGGGACTCTTGGTGGTTCTGGACACCTTGGATGTGTTGCAGGATGAATTAAGGGACCAAAGAAGCTGTGGCAGCCTATAATAGGGCTGTCATGGAGGCTTTTGATCTTGTGGCACCCATTCATGTATGTCTGCTTGTTTCATGCCTTGGCTCACCATGGTTTGATGCTGAGCTGAGGGAGATGAAAACAAAGGAGCAGAAGCTGGAGCCTTGTTGGAGGAGATCCAGGGCCCAGAAGGACAGCCTGGCTCTGATGTCTCACTATGGTGAGTATCAGAGGGCAATCACTCAGAAAAAGGCAAAGTTTCTATCTAGGGAGATTGCTGCTGGGAGGAACTTACCAGCGTAGCTCTTCTGGACTGTGGATAGATTTCTTCATTTGACCTGTCTATAGCCTGTGAGAGCATTTTCACCATGACATGAGAGGAGTTCACTCAGTTCTTCTCAGACAGGGTGCTTCTGTTATGGCTGGAATCCCATCTAGTGGGCCATAACAGCCCAGTACAGTAGGGTTGAGCCTATGAGTCTGAGACACATTCAGTGGTCTTGAGGAGGGTTTTGTGCAGTGACCCTGGAAGAGGTGAGTTAGGTGATTTCTGAGCTCTGGCCAATGTTTTGTAATCTTGATCCATGTCTGACATGTCTATTTGTGTGCTGTGTAGGGCAGTTGGTCCCAGTATTCACTGAGATTGTCCAGTGCTCCTTTTCAGAAGGGGTGTTCCCATGGTGCTGAAAAGAGCATAGGTGAAACCCCTTCTGAAGAAGTCATCTTTGGACCCAGACATCCTGGTGAATTACCAACATGTCTCTAATCTGCCATTTTGTTTAAGGTTATTGAGAAGGTGGTTACATTGCAGATTGAAGCACACCTCACTGCTTATGACATCTGTGAGCCTCTCCAGTCTGGTTTTAGGTATAGGCATAGCATTGAGACTGCACTAGTTAGGGTCCACAATGACCTGCTCATGGCAAGAGAAAGAGGGGAATAGTCATTGTTCATGATCTGTTCAATATATCTTCAGCATTTGACACTGTGGCCCATGGGCTGTTATTGGACTGGCTCAAGTAGTATGTAGGATTCACTGGCAAAGTCACCTGCTGGTTCAAGTTCTAGCTCAGTGGCAGAACCCAGACAGTAATGTTGGGAAAGGCTTTCCTTGGTCCCAAATGTTCTGTCCTGTGTCATACCCCAAGGCTTGGTTCTTTTGTCCATGCTGTTTTTGGTGTTTATGCTAATCCTGGACAGGATAATTAGGGTCCATGGTGTACGGTTTCACTGTTACACAGATGACATCCACTCTACAAGTCTTTGTGTCTGAGGCACTGGGTGCAGTTAATGTGCTTAATAGGTGCCTGGCCAAGATCCAAGAATGGATGTTATCTAGCTGGTTGAAACCTAATCCATAGAAAACAGGGCTTCAGCTCAGCTACTCAGGGCTCTTGGCTGACATAAAGTCTTTCTGGATGAGAAGCTGAGAGTTGAGGCCAAGGTGTCAGTAGTAGTCCAGAATGACTTTTACCATCTGAGGAACATCAGTCAGATCAGAGCCCTTATCCCTCCTGGTGATCTGGCCACATTGGTATATATGCTTGTGACTTTGAGGCTTGAGTACTGCAATGCTATTTACCTTAAGGTGAATGGAGGTATGCTGCAAAGTCTGCAGTTGGTGCAGAATGCAGCTGCTAGGTTGCTTACTGGCCTTCCGAGGTCATGTCATGTCTCCCTCTTGCTGTGTGATCTGCACTGGCTACCAGTTAAGTGGCACATCTCCTTTAAAGCTGGTCTTCTTACTTATAAGGCCCTGCACAGGCTGGGCTCTCATAGAAACATAGAATTTGACGGCAGATAAGGACCGCTTGGCCCACCCAGTCTGCCCATTTCCCTACCTAATAGATAAGCTGCAGATCCTAGTTAACCAGCAGCCTACTTCTTCCTGCCCCCACCCCCTAGAATTGCCTTATGACTGTCCCATGCATGCTTGAATTCCACCACTGTTTTGACTTCACAACCTCCTCCAGAAGGCCGCTCCATGCATCCACAACCTCTCTGTGAAAAAATACTTCCTTAAATTACCTCTGAGCAGCCCCCATCTTTAAATTGTGTCCCCTTGTTCTTGCACACCTCTTTTTTTGAAAGATACTACCCTCTTGGACTTTGTTGATTTCCTTGAGGTACTTGAAAGTTTCAATCATGTCCCCCCTCTTCCTCCTTTCCTCGAGGCTATACATATTAAGCTCCTTTAGTCTCTCTCTTCATATGTCTTCTGGTGCAGACCCTGCACCATTTTAGTTGCCCTCCTCTGTACAGCTTCTATCCTGTCTATGTCTTTGTGGAGATTGGGTTTCCAGAACTGCACGCAGTACTCCAGATGGGGTCTGACCAGCTGTCTGTACAGAGGGATAATAACTTCCTGTTTCTCTGATACTTCCTTCCTATGCATCCCAGTATCCCCAGCCCTCCTTGCTGCCCTCTCACATTGCTTGCCCACCTTTAGGTCATCTGATATGACTACCCCCAGGTCCCTTTCCATTTTTGTTGTTGTTAGTATCTCATCCCCCATTGTGTACTCTTTCCCTGGGTTTTTGTTTCCCAGGTGCATTACCTTGCACTTCTTAGCATTGAATCTAAGCTGCCATACATTTGACCATTCCTCTAACCTTGCCAAGTCCCTTCTCATCCTTTCCACTCCAACTTGTGCATCAACTCTGTTGCAGATCTTTGTGTCATCTGCAAAGAGACATACTTTTCCTTCCAGTCCCTCTGCAATGTCACTTATAAAGACATTGAAGAGGACTGGTCCTAATACTGAACCCTGCAGTACCCCACTAGTAACCCCCTTTCTTCAGAGTGGACTCCATTTACTATTACTCTCTGTGTCCTATTCTCCAGCCAATTCTTTACCCAGGCTGTCATCTTGGGACCCACTCCCAGGCTGGCTAACTTGTGTATTAATCTTTTGTGTGGGACTGTGTCAAATGCCTTGCTAAAGTCTAGGTAGGCCATGTCCACAGCCCCTCTCTGATCTACTACTTTGGTCACCCAGTCAAAGAAATCTATCAGATTCATCTGGCATGACCTTCCCTGCCAGAATCCATGCTCCTTGGGTCCCAGTGCCCTCTGGCCTCTAGATACTAGACAATTCTTTCCTTCAGAAGTGATTCCATAATTTTTCCTATCACTGAGGTTAAACTAACAGGTCTGTAGTTTCCTGCTTCTGTCTTGCTCCCACTTTTGTGAAGGGGAATCACATCTACCCTACTCCAGTCCTCGGGTACCACCCCATCCTCCCATGATTTGTTAAAGATGGTAGTCAGTGGTGTCACTAGTTCGACCCTTAGTTCTTTTAGAATTCTGGGATGAATCTCATCAAGCCCCATTGCTTTGTCCACCTTCAGTTTTAAGAGTTCTTTCAGAATGCTTTCTTCTGTAAATGGGCTGGTATCAACTTCTGTAACTCTGTAACTTCTGTAACTCTCGCTACCTGTCTCATCTCTTGCACCCTCACATACCCATGAGCCCTCTCCGCTCAGCTGAGGAGGGCATCCTGGTAGTTTCCAAAGCAATGTTAAAAACCTCGGGGGAGTGGGCCTTTAAGGTAGTGGGCTCAGTCCTCTGGAAGTCCTTTCTGAGAACACTGAGGGAGATCCTCTCAGTAGAGACCGTTATGTGAGGTCTATAAACTTTCCTGTTCACTCAAGCATTTGGGAACTAATTATTAATATAGCTGCTAACATCCCAGTTTTATGTGTTTATTGATTGATTTATGAATTGATTAATTTAGGAAGTTTTTAAATTACATTTATAGTAGTTTCTGTATTAATTATTGGTACTGTTTTAATTTAATTTGCTTCTATTGTGCTCCATGCTGAAATGGTGCACTGAACCTCCAGTAAGGGGTGCCATAAAAAATAAAGTCTACTACTCTTGCTAATGTTGATGAGCCACAGAAGAAAGTACAGCTGGCAGTTTTAAGTCTGGAAATTTCAAATAATGATGAAAATGTACAGTAGCTGAAGCTATACTGGACATGGCAAGCATTGGCTGCTGCTATGATTGGCTACCCTAAGCACTGGCCTGGAAGGAAAGGTGGATACAAGAACAGGAAAACTGTTGGTGGATACTACCATACCAGTTGTACAGGAGAAGTAGGTGGCAAAGAAGCTGGCTAAACAACAGGATAGTTCTGGACCTTGTTACAAGGAGGTGATGTGCACTGCCAGATGCATGAAAAGTGGTGGCAAGGTTCCAACTGTGAGGTTCTACTACCCAAAATAATCCTTCTACTACAATTAGAAATATACAGTTTGCACCCTGACGATTAAAGTTCCAATAATTGGTTACTGCATCTATAGTTCTTACCTGATGTACATTCCTCTTCTACGTGCCTCCAATAAGTAAAACAGACATAAAACTGACACACACTAAATAAGCACTTCAGTCATCAATAAAACACATGACCCGGCCCTCTCATCTTTCTTTAAACTTTTACTATTTTGGCAGCATTGTAAATACAATACAAACTTACACAGGATCAGCAAGGTTAAATGTACAAGGTAAAAGAACTTACAAACTCTTCTACATAGTTGATACACACAGACATTATCCTGTAATCTTGAACAATAGGAAACTGGGGGAGAAAGGAGACAAATGTCCAAAGTTGAAAGTTGTAAAGTCAATACCAGCCTCATCAATGTCTGAGGTGGTTCCATCAGGGAGAATTCATAGGGAGGTAAGACACAGTTAACAGTAATTTGCTATTTAGACCTGATAAAGGGAACAAAACTCAGGTATACTGTGATTCCTGTACACTGCTCCCCTCATTAGACAAAGTAGCTTTTTCCGAAAAATCAGATAAAACCTCATAGTCTCAGGCAAATAAATTCACAATAAGTGTAACCTCCTAACTCTAATGAGAAACATAAGCATACAGGCACTCAGTATTATTACTGGGATGCACTTGCTTGCACTCTGCATTCGCTATAACTGTTTGTTGAGCAGCTGGGCCCCCTCTCAAAATAGAGAGTGTGTCACACATGGTTGCTGCCATCTTAAACATAATCCAGAAAAATATAATGTGCCCCAAATACCCAAACTACTATAATCAATTAGTAACAAAAGGTGTTCAATAACATTTTAACCAGTTGAGAGCAAAGGGGGTGGCTTCCTGTGAACAACACTAGTGCTTCCGCATAGTTCAGACACATCCAAGGTACAAGAGTGGGGGCCACTTGGTTAACCGATAAAAAATGCAGACATTTGGCATCACTCTGACGCTTTTTCAAGGTGTGAAAAAGTGTCAGAGTGATGCAAAATGTCAGTGTCACATGTGGGGGCGGTGTTGCTGTTCTTGGATTTTAAACTTTTGTAATAAAATGTTTTTTAACTTGACATAGCATTCAGGTCTGCATTTTTATCGGTTAATCAAATGGCCCCACTCTTGTACCTTGAACATTTTAACCAGGCTGAGCTGCCTGGTTCAAAAGTCTAACAAATTACTTGAAGTCATGCAGTTTCATGTGTCAGTGAATAGGCAGTTTTATAGCTGACTGAGCTAAACCACTCAACCATCCTTGGCCTGCTCCTCTTGTGCTTCCATGTCTGCAGCCCATCTGGAGATAAATTCTTCCTCAGTTTTAGTAATCCACCTTCATGCATCTCCTGGGTCTGAGAATTGCCAAGATTTCCCTTCACACATGACCCAGAGATGCACTTGCAAAGGAAGGAGTGTACATCTCCTAGGGCTCACAGACACTGATAAGCAATATCAAACTTTTTGTGGTAAGCCCTACTTTGGAAGGAAAGGTCTGGGTATAATTTGACATCTGTCCCTTCATTGGTGAGACGATATGCTGTTCTAGCCACAGAGAGTATCAGGCACTGCACTTCCGCAATGGCTGTACACAGTAACACCATCCTTGGTTGATTAGGGTTAGGCAGGGTGGCCCTAGGATTCACATGGTAGGCTCTTTGAAGTAATTTAAAGTTGAAGGTTCCCTGCAGAGTTAATGTGTTGGTGAGTAATGTAGTTAAAGTGATTTTCTGCGACCCTGAAAAAGGGACCTTCGAGGCTCAGTGGGCCTACCTGGTTACCAATAAATAAATAAATGGGAACAGTAACCTGTAAGAGTTGTGAATCAGCCTCCTACCATTCAAACTGCCAAAAAGTGCTGTTTTTCATGAAAAAATGCTTTTATTTCTGTGCTCTGCTTCATTTACATAACCCTGCCCCTTTTTCTCAGTGATGCAACCCCCAACTGTGACATCATGCAAAGGAAACAAAGTTTTAAAAGGGACACTGTCAGTTTTTAGCTCTTTACATTGTTTGCAAGTAACTGCATCTAGCATCATAACGTGTAGAAAAATTTTAGCAATCTGATTTGCTGAAAGCAGCTCAGAGCCATGTAATCACTGACCCATAATTACATTCCTGAACTACTTACAGTCATTCAGGCCCTATAACATAAAAATAGAAAAGTATTATCTTGCTCCCACATTAAGACAAGAGCTGTCATTTCACACCTGTCACTTTACCAGCAGGCAGTAAAAGTGAAGCAACATCTACACAGAATGGCAAATTGTCTTTTTGGCCTACCTGCATCACAAAAATTTCCAGAAACTTTTCTACAGACTGTACCTCTGTAAACACTACCAAAACTGGAGACTGCACTTCGACTAGACAGACAGAAAAATCAGCTATTTACTGTATCCACAATGCCTCACTATGTAAATAAATGTACAGGCTATTATATTTATGTGATCACTAAAGAAATAGGAGACTAGGAGACTGCATCTCAGTAGAGAAATTTTGTCAGACAGCTACTATATGCACAATGCCTTGTTTTGAAAATAAACATATATTGTTGAAGCCACTATAGAAATATGAGACTGCTTCTCACAGTAAGGAAATTGGAAAACTGCTTCTTATTGTACCCACAATGTCTTGCTATGTACATCTACATATTAGGTGCTATGCTGCAGTCACAACCACCAAACTAAGGGAATGCACATCTGAGTAATGAACATTTAAGTCAACTGTATAATTTACTCAGAATTCCTTGTTGCTGTATGTAAAACTTTGACAGATCTCTTGCGTGACATCATTTTGGAGGTGTGGCCGCACACAGAAAACAGGAGGGTGGGCAGAAACAAAGTGCTGATAAAACATAAAAAAAATGACTGACAGATTTTTTTACAAAAAAATTGCAGCTCAACATCTGAAGCACGGGTGGCAATGGCATACTATGTGGAAAAGGCACTTACAGAATCTCAATGAATCACTTTAAAAAGGATAGCAGATCAGAACCCTTGACACCCTCTGGGACTCCTACCAGTCTTAATTTGCCAGACCTCACCTTATTTTCCAACACTTCCATTCGGCCTCTCATCTGGGAGTTTCCTTGAGTGAGGACATCCACTGAAGTCATCGTTGTTGTGGACTGTTAGTCCACATCTTCTACTCAGGAGGTAAGATCTCTCAGTTGGGCATCATAGGCCTCAAGCTTTGTCAGTGTCCATTCCATTTTTGTATCCATGGCTTTCATGGATTCTAGCAATGTTCACCACGGCTGTTTTTGGTGGAGAGTTGGCTGCCAGCTCCAATGCTGCTCACAGCTTTACTTTGTTGGGAAAAGAAGCTTTAGAGGTTCCAGATGGCTGTCCCTTAGTGTGGGTCATGTTAAAACTGATATTAATCCATTCCTCAAACCCCAAGGAAGTTAGTGCTGTAGGTTATTTCTGAGTAAAGTCCAGTTTGTTAAAGTTATTTATAAAAATGCTGAGCTTTGAGGTGCAGCATGTGAAGAACCTGTCCTGGCAGAAAGATGGCTCTCTAAAGCCCCCTGTCTTCTCATCTTGATCGCTACAGATTAAACAGCATAACAGAAAAAATACAAAATTTAAATAATGCACTGAATATTTTTCTAATTCTTACAGTATCCTTTCCATCCCCTATCCCTATCACATTTATCTTCATGCCACCAAAGCCATATTCTGACTTCTCACGTCAAAGCATCCAAGCCCATGGCAAAGAAGTTCATAGAAAAAATAAAAAACAGTACGCAACTGTATCCCTTTTCTGCCTCCCTGTGACATATTTTAAATTCATTTCTTTATTTTACTTCAATACACCAACGTGTATATAGTTGACCCAGATGTGGGAATGGACTTGGGAGCTTGCAGCAGGCTGGAAGTAATGCTGTCACTGGCAGCATGTCTTAGCCTTGGGAGGGTGGTGCCCATGCCTACTGCCATAATGGCCCCTCACCATGGGCTGGTGGGCATTCTCCCTTGTGAGTGTTAGGATCTGCTGCCATTAATGCAGTGATTGTGTACAGGGCCAGGCTGGATGGGGGAGTGACTTGGGTAATGCAGCCAGAGGGTTCTTATGGATAAGTTATTTTGCCCCTATAGTAGGTATATACAGTGCAAATAAAGGAATACAACAGCAGAGCCAGTGTGCATTGTTAGATCATGCAGGGTTACAGGGGCACATGAGGCATACAGGGTGAATCATGTGGTTGTGAAGCAAGAATTGGTGAAGAAATAAGCCATAAACAGAATGATACCTGCAACTTGCCACCTTTTTTGGGATAGGCATCCGAGGATCAGCTCAGTGTCCAGAGACCACACTTTTTTAAAGAAAGAATAAAAAGTCTGGTGCTCTGGTTGATTATAAACTCATAGATTATTGGAAAAAGGTAAAGTAAAATAATAATCTGAAGCATAAGGGCATGACTAGTAACTGCAAGTGCAGCACAGTAGAGAGAAAACCATATTTGTTTTGTTAAATATTTTTTATTGAAATATAAACAGAAACAATGCAAACAACTGAGCATACTGGATACTTTAACAGAGTAAAGAGTACAACAAGAAACTTGACTATAACTATCAATTAACAGTAATGTGTGATACACCAAAAAATGTACATTGAGAACTACAACAAGGCAGTACAGTTAAGGGACCCTCAAGAAGCCTTGCCAGCTGAACTTTGAGATGCATAGTATAATGAGCAAAGTTCTGGGATACCCACCCTCCAAGTCCCCTGTGAAACTCTTGTTAGGAGCCAACCCCTTCCACCCTCAAAGTGGAGTGTTAGTATCTCTTTGGTCTCTTGCTTTAGTCACGACTAAGAAAACCATTGCCCAATCCTGGCTGCCAGCCAGTGCCCCCACTATCCAGCAATGAGCTAACAACCTGACACAGTGTTTAGTCCAGGGAAAAAAATACAGTTGATAGCAAATGGGGCCTACGACTCCTTATGTATGTGGTGACCCTTTTTGGCTGCCATGGAAGGAGACTTTTTTCCTGCTGTAAATTTAGTCCCCAATTCCCCACCCACTACCTTGAGAATGTTGCACATGACAAGTGTTCCCCAAGCTGTTGGGAGTCCATCTTCCATATAAGAGATAAACATATTTACTGAAGCAGCAGTATCTGCCAGAAAAAAACAGACAACAACAACAAAGCAAAACTGTTTTTCAGTGATAATGCATCTGTGGCAAAACAATAATATATCCATTTTCTTTTAGTTTTGTTTCATGCCTTAATCAAGACATGCATTTTTGAAGTTTTTAAATGTTACTGCTCACTTGCCATGACCATAGTGCGATACTGTGCTGTTTACTATCAGAAAGGTTTGCTAGCACCATACTAATCCATGAACAGCAGGAATCTAGTTTACACAGTAAAAAAGCACATCTTTATTGACTGAAGTTATTAATAACAAAATTAGTAATAAAAGCTATTTTAACCCTTGCTGTGCCATGGACTGATATATATCAGTCCTGAATTCCTTTATGTTCTGATTCTATCAACAGCCTAAGGGTTAAAACACATCTAAAGAAATTAAAACTACACTAATAATAATTCTAAGGGTGTCAGTCAGAAATTAATGTTTGCTGAAAAAACAACAACTCTATAATGACAGTTTTGGCCCACTTATGTAGAAACATTGTAACACAGAATGTGACTGTAGAGAAGACTGCTTGGCCTGCCTAGTCTGCCCATTTTTCCCTGCCTATGGTATAAATGCAGATCCTACTTGATCTCCAGCCCATTCATCCCCTTTTTTCCCTAAGATGCCCTTATGCCTATCCCAAGCATTCTTGAACCTCACCACTGTTTTCAACCTGACCACCTGCACTGGAAGATTGTTCCAATAATACACCACTCCTTCTGTGAAGAAGTGCTCCCTTACATCTCTCCTGAATCTATCCCCTCCAGCTTCTTGTCCCAGAGCACCGTTTATTCTGAAAAATACTTCTCTCTTGTACCTTTTTTACCCCTGTGAGGTATTTAAAGGTCTCTATCATATCCTCCTTTCTCTCCTCTGTTTCAGAGAGTACATATTCAAGTCCTTTTATCTCTCCTTGTAGGGCTTGTGATGCAGACCCTGCACCATTTTAGTTACTCTTTTCTGGATCGCTTCCACTCTATATCCTTCCTGAGATGTGGTCTCCAGAACTGGACACAATACTTTTGGAAGGGTCTTTGCTATCCCTCCCTATGCACCCCAGCATCCCACTTGCACTCTCAACTGCATTGTCACACTGCCTGCTCACCTTTAGGTCATCCGATATGATCACCCCCCCCCCCATGTCTCGTTCCTGCTTGGTGGTTGTCAGTACCTCCCAATTTTGTACTCTGTCCCTGAGTTTCTGTGCCCCAAGTGCATTATATATATATTGACTAACGCATGGGTAAGTGTGATTTATGGGGATTGTATGCACACCTGAGGTGTGTGATGCCCCATAAACCCTGAGGGTGAAGCCTGATGCACAGCGAGGGTGTGCATAAAATCCTCATTAAAACACATTTACCCATGTTTTATTTTTTTATATTTACTGGTTCTGTGGATTTAAAAGCAATATTGCCTGGAACATTGGGGTAGGGACTCAGGACTCTGTTGACATATTTAGTTTTAAGACCTTACCGCGTGTTAAAAAAATTTCTTGCTGAGGTACTTGGAAGCCATAGAGAAAATTGACCCTCACACTGAGTCTGTGAGAAAGCTAATGGTACAGGACATGTGGTGTGAGGACAGCTTCTCTGGTGGCTTTCTAAGCTGCTGCTTTATTTTTTTGTGTAGCCGTGGTTTACAGAGCTCCATAAACCAAATATGTTGTTTACGGAGCTGTTGGACACTCACTGGCAGTGGTCTATAACCACTAACCAGTAAATATTTTGTACTTTTTCACATTGAAACCCAGCTGCCAAACCCTTAACCACTCCTTGAGTTTTCTCAGCTTGTTGCTTATCCTTTCCAGCCCCCCCCCCACTCTACTGCAGTTTGGTGTCATCCATAAAGGGGCGACCTTCCCTTCTGACTCCTTTGCAATGTCACTTATAAAGACATTGAAGAGCACCAGTCCCTGCACTGATCCCTGAGTCACCCTGCTGGTCACCCTCCCTTCTTCTGAGTGAACTCCATTTAGCACTACAATCTGCCACCTATTCCTTAACCAATTTCTTACTCAGTTTAGCACCTTGGGACCTACTTCTAAACTACCAAGTTTTTTTACTAGTCTCCTATGTGGGACAGTGTTGAATGACTTAATTAAATCTAGGTAGCCTATGTCCGCTGCTCCACCCTGATCTAGTTCCTTGGTCACCAGTCAGAGAACTCTAGCAGATTAGTTTGACATGACTTACCCCCATGAATCCATACTGCCTCTGGTCTTGCAACTCACTGGATTAAAGATATTCCACAATCCTTTCATTCAGCAGTAATTCCATTAATTTTCCCACAACTGAAGTTGGACTGACTGGCTTGCAATTGCCAGCTTCTTCTCTGTTACCACTTTTGTAAAGTAGGACTACATCTGCCCTCCTCCAGTCCTCTGGGACCACTGCTGTTTCCAATGAGCTGTTTAATGCAACCATCAGAGGTTTAACCAGCACCTCACTGATCTCCCTCAACAGCCTTGGGTGGACCCCATCTGGCCCCATTACTTTGTCCATTTACAGATTTGTGAGTCCCTTTAGGACTCTTTCCTTTGAAATCGGACTAGTGTCCACCTCCCTTCCTCCAATGCTCCTGTTATATTTTTGTGGCCTCTCCTAATATTTCCTCTGTGAATACAGAAAAAAAGTATTTGTTCAGGATGTCTGCCTTTTTCTGCTCCTCCTCTGCACAGTCTTCCCCTTCCCTTCTTAACCTTACAATCCCACCCCTGGTCTTCCTTTTTTCACTTACATCCCCCAAAAATGTCTTGTCTCCTTTTGTTATTGCTTTGACTATTGTCTTTTCTGTTTGTGCCTCTGCAGTCCTTACTGCTCTCCTTTCCCTCCGTTTCCCTGATACACCTCCCTATCCTCTTCCTTCTGCATCCCCTTGTGCCTTCTGAATGCTACCCTCTTAGCTTTTATCTTTTCTGCCACCTCTTTTGAGAACCATAGCAGTCTCTTTTTTTCCTTTCTTTTGCTCCCTTGCTTGATGCAGAGGTTTGTTGCCTTCACTATGGCCCCTTTTAGTTTTCCCACTGTTTCTCCACCCAACCTAGTACATCCCCCTGCTTGGTCATCCCTGAGGCATTCACTCATCTTTTTAAAATCTGCCCTTCTAAAGTCCAGGACCCTCATTTTTGTGTGGTTTGATTCTGGAGTTGTCATTATGTTGAACCACACTGTACGGTGATTGCTTTTCCCCAGGCGGCCCCACCCACCTTGACGTCTGCAACTCTGTCCCTGTTGGTGAGTACCAGGTTCAGTATTGCCCCATCGCAAGTGGTTTCACTAACCAGTTGTCTAAGGAAGGCCCTGCTTCTAGCTGAAGCTGTAGATGCAGTGGAGAAGCTCTAATCTACATCCTGCAGATTGAAGTATCCCACCAACAGCACCTTCCCCTTTTCTGCCAGCTTGCCCATAGCTTCCATTAATGCCTTTTCTAACTCTTCCACCTGTGCTGAAGGCCTGTAGATCACACCAGTGTGAATACAGGCTCCATTCCCCATCTCTGGGGTGACCTACAGTACCTCTGTCCCCTTGTATTTTCTGTATCCCCATTGCTTTAATGTCCTCCCTCACATAAAGCACCACTGCCCCTCCTTTCCTTCCTACCTGTTCTTCCTGAACAGTATGTAGCCTGGTATGGCAATATCCCAGTCATGGCTTTCAGTGCACCATGACTCAGTTATAGCCACAATATCTAGGTTAGCCTCTGCTGTTGTGGCCTCTAGCTCTGGAATCTTAGTTCCTAGACTTCAAGTATTCGCACACGTGGCTTTCCAGGTTTTGTTACCACTCTGTTTGTTACCCCTTTTTCCTTTTTGCTTTCCCTCAGCACTCCCTTAATGCACTTGCTTCCATCCCCCTTCATTTCTTCCACCCAGCTTCCTGCATTTATTTGCATCCCAGGGGATTTTGCTCCTCTTGGGTTCTACATACTATCTACTTCAGCCTGTGGGGGGGGACACTTTCTGCCTCCCTGATCTCTTCCGCCACCCCCTCACCTAGTTTAAATGTTCATCAAAGTAACATTTAAACTGTCCACAAAGGACTGTGGCTCCCCTCCTGGATGGATGCTGGCCACATTCTCCCAGGTGGATACCCAGTCCCAAATGTAGCAGAACCTTTCCTCTCTACATCATTCTTTTAGCCATGAATTGAAGCTCCTCATGCAGAGATCCCTCTCCTCCTCCTAGCTGTATACATGCAGCACCTCAGAGAAAGCCACTGAGTGTGCTACCTGGCTAAGATTCCTCCCCGGCTCCCTAAACTTCACTTGTACTGCTGTAGCCCCATATTTAACCTGGTCATTAGTTCCCAGGTGGACAATGATATCCTATCCTGCCTTCTGTACTGCTGCCAGAGCAATCCTTAGGATCCACTTCTCATTCCTCTTGGCCAAGGTGCTGCATAAGCACCTAATCCCTCTCTCCCCTCCCATTCCTATTCCAAAATCTGTCAATTTATCCCCTTAGAATTGAGTCCCCAACAAGAAGACGCTTCTTCCTCAGGGGTTCTCTTCCACCCTTCTTGCGGTCTCCACTACAGAGGACCACTCATGTCACCTCTGGCTACTTCCACAGGTGCCTCTTCCTGGAAGTCCTGCTACACCACTGTAGTGTAGGAATTGTGTACATGTACTGGTTGAGGAAGTGCCTATGACTCTCCACCCCCACCCTTCCTGAGCCCACCACAGTCCAGACATTCTTCCTCCCTGGCATCCTCTGAGGCAGCAGACTTGATGGCCCCTGGATGGAGGAAGAGGTTGCCCGAATCCCAGCCAAATCATCCTGGAGTCTAGTGATCTCTTCACTCAACCCAGAGAGGTGTGTGCAGATTGGGGAGCATTGCGGTCTCCAGAAGGTCTCTAAAAACTGCCAGTCAACAGCCACTATACTTCACCACTTCCAGCATTCAAAAAGTCTGTTCTCCAAGTGTTATACGGAAATATGTTTTAACCCTTATCCCTGGCAGGGTGTTTCAAGTTTCCCCCTTTTATTTGGTAGTTTCTATTTCTTTTCCCCCTTGCCTTGTTTAAATCTCCTAATACTCCTACCCTAGATAGGGTGTTGCTCCTATTTCAAATTTCTACCTTCCACCCTTCCAAGTAATGCCAGTCATCTATTCCACTCCTTCATTGTTCTACTCACTCGCTTTAAGGTAAAGTAAGGTGCTTTCATTCCGCTCAGACAGCAAAGTCTGGTCTTCCATCTCAAGGCCCCATTTATGTACAGGTACTACTATGTTACAATGGTGGGCATGAGCTAAAAGAGAACTTAAACAAGATATGCATTGAAGAAGGGAAGGGTGGAAGCACTCATATCCTGCTTGCTCCTGTTGTTTCATCCAGATTTAAATTTCTAGTTGGGGGGTTGGTCACCTGAATTGGAGAGATACAACAATTGCTGTGACCTATGGACGGCTGCAATACAGACTGCACATTGACGGCAATGTTTTTGTAATAATGAATGTATGAGGCCAAGAATAAACTAGGCCCCTAGTATTGCAGCAATCTCCTGACTCTCCATGTCCCAACCAGGGAGTTGAGGTCCATGAGGTGGAAGCTTTTTAAGGTTCCACTCTTACATTTACAGTCCACTTGGAACCAAGCTTTTGCAGTGGCTGTCCCCACTGCATGGAAGTTGTTACCAGCAGAGGTTCAGTCGATTGGTTCCCAGATGACCTTAAACTGTGTACTGAAAACCCACCTGATGACACAGGCCTTTTGGCAGCTGTACTAGGGCTTCACCTTTGAACTTTATGAAAAGTCTTTGTCTGTAGCAGCTGGAATTTAGAGGGCAATTGCTTCTTTCAGTGAGCAGCAGTACAGTAGTTTAAAAGGAAAATATTTTCCTTCATATCAGCCAGTACCAGAAGAGATGCCCACTCTTTATGGAATCCAGTGTCATACATGACTGCATGGCAGCGAATGTGTTAGGTACAAGCAAGCCAAGTGACTGCTTAGTGCACCAGCACAGATGGAGCACTTTAAAGTAGTATGTAGAAGCAGAACTCAGCTTGGAATCCCAAAAAAATAAATAATAGAAAACAAACAGTTTTGTTGTCAGCTTTGTGTTCAGAGTATACTTACAACTCTTTGGATGTGTGGTGGAGCAAAAAGGGAGAATGGGGCAGTGGGAAGGGTAAAAAGGCACCAGTGGTGTTTATGCTTGGGGTGCCATTTCATGTACAGCCTGCCTTGCTGCGTGGCACATGTGCAGCACAATTATTCATAGTCATCAGAACTGTAGAAGCAGCAATTTTAAAATAGCAACTGGGTGTTTCAAGTAGCATTATGGAGTGTTTTATTAGGAAGAAAAAATTGTGCTCAGGTATAGTGGTACCAGTGAAGACACCCCATGCCACCATTCATCATACATTTTGCATGACTGCGTGGTACACATTCAGTACAGTAATTCACAATCATCAGTAGTTTCCAACACTACAATTAACCATTTAGCACCCAGAGATTAAAAGGGCAATTGATACTTGTTTCAAGTAGCAAGACAGACTAGATTAAATTAAAAAAAATGTGCTGAGCTCTGTTTCCCATGTGTTTAAACATGAGTGGTGAGTGTGTGTTGTACTATATGTGAAAGGAGAGGGATCTCCTCACAAAGGTCTTCAAATAATTGTAGAAGGAATGGTGCAGGGTGGAGAGGTATGTCTACATTGGGGACTGTGGGCCAAGCTAGAAAGATAAGAACCTATACTGAAGTGATGGCCTTCTTTCATTCAGGAGGCAACCACAGTCCTCAGTGGACAATTCAAATGTTACTTTGATAAACAATTAAAGTAGCCGGGGATGATGGAAGAAATAGGGGAGGCAGAAAGTGGGTCACTATAAGCTGCGATAGAGAGTAGGGAGATCCCAAGGGGAGAGAGTCCCACCAGATGCAAGTTATTCAAGGAAGCAAGTGGTTAGCACAGGAAGAAGGGAAAAAAGGAGCAGTCAATGGAGAAAGGTGTGGAAGGGGGAACAACTGGAAAAAGAAAAAGCAGCAAGAAGAGTGGTGAGGGCTGTCAAAATGGCACAAGGTCTGCATCAGAAACCTTATGAAGAGAGACTGAAAAAATTCAATATATACATCCTGGAGGAGAGGAGGGAGAGAGAAGATGTTATGGTGACCTTTAAATGCCTCTCGGGGGCTAATAAGGTACCATAGGGAGATATGTTTCAGAGAAAAAGGTGCTGTAGAACAACGGGTCATGATATAAAGCTGGAAGGAGGTAGATTCAGGTGAAATGTGAAGTAGTACTTCACAGAAGGTGTAGTGGATTCCTGGATGTGACAGGGTTGAATAAGACCCTGTCCCATTTGTTATGTAAAAAGAGGTAAATGCAAGGATCTGTTTTATCCTCTTCTGTTCTGTCTCATGTCTGTATGACTGTGCAGTCAACTTTTCTTGTGAAACCTAGGAACTGTACAATCTGATGGTCTTGCTATCCCCCACCCTCCTTTTATCTCTCTGCTTTCACTTGCTGTTTCAATCTTTTCTTCCCACTTGCATATCTGAAGTTATGAAATATGTGAGAATCGTTATGTGAAAGTGGGATCCCTTGGTTTAAAAATGAATATGGTTATATTGTTGAAATGATTGCAGAAAGGTATTTGGAGCTCAAGAGGTCAACCTGAGATGCAAATTTGCAAACTTTTTGCAGAGCTGTTAACAGGAGGTCAGTTCTGGGACACCATGTACTGTTTTGTTGCACCTGCAAAGAAGGAAACTGACAAGAAAATTTTCTGAAAAACAGGATGGCTTCTTAATGAGTTCTCAGACACAGACTCATAAAAAGAGCAGCAATACTTCTGCTAGAGAGACAGCAAGACTGAAACTTGAAATTAGAGATCTCCTCAGATGAAGGATTTTGTTTTCTGTGTTTGTACTGCCTTTATAAATAGATATACTGAACAATTTTATTTTTTATTTTACTGTTATTAGGAAAAATAAAATGCTACTTGAGAATGTTATACCTGCTACTGGTCTTCCTAAGCTTTCTGACATGTGCCTTGATGACAGATGGTGTCAGCCTAAGTGAGATTTATGCCATGCACACTCTAAGCCAGGAGTTTTGTGCAAGGGTACTGGACCTGGTACCATATCAGAAAGGTATTGATTCTACAGCAGCAAGCCCAGGACTCCTTACCAGAAAGATGGCAGCCAAACTAGCAGAGACAGAAGTTCAAGCTGAGACTGTACAGCCAGCACCAGTGATGGAAAAAAAGAACAGGCAGTGACAGAATCTGAAAGCCTTTCTGCCTTCTTTATGCTGGGCTATACAGCAAAGAGAGACAGAGAAACAGAGAAAAGAAGAGATGCAACAACAGGAGAAGCAGAGAAAAGAAGAGAAGCAGTAAAGAAAAGAAGAGATGCAGTGACAGGAGCAGCAGAGAAGAGAAGAGATGCAATGACTAGAGCAGTGATGGCTGGATGCCTTGCAAGCTATAAAGCCAGATTTAAACATTGCCCTAGATAGCTTCTGCCAGAGAACAGGCAAAACACCAGGAGGAAGGAGCTACAGGTATAACTAAACATCTTTACTGGGACTATATTGCCCTCCCCCCCAGCCTAAACCAGTTCTACTTTTATAGGCACAGGATTTGACTGATAACAGAAACTTCCTGTTTGGGAGCAGGAAGTGAGTGGTCACACAGCCACTAAAGACTCACCATCTTAGAAGGATAAGAGTAGCTCTCTGTTCCCCCCTAGCTGCTGGAGGTCTGACTCTGAGCAAGTAAGGAGACTACTGAGAAATACAGGAAATTCTTGTCTCAGAACAGCAAGATCGGGAGCTTAAAGGGCACAGAGGCAGTAAGTAAGTAGGGAGAAAAATAAAAAAATAAAAAATAAACAAACGGAGGAAATGGTAAGTATTCCAAACAACAGCTAGGGGGCCAGACATAAGACATGATGGGAGTGGTGCAGTGCAGTGGCTGTGGAGCAGCAGTCTTCCTGGAGATGTTCTGAGGATGTGGTGTTGTCCCATCTATAGGCAACTCTCTGGGCTGAGGGAGGAGGTTATCCATCTCCAGGCTGAGTTGGCCAGGATTTGTGGGACCTCCTCTCCCACCCAGGGACCACCAGGGCCACTGCTGTTGCCTCAGAAGTTGCCAAGAAAGAGGAGAATTTGGACCACAGTGGGCTCAGGGAGGGTGAGGGTGGTGGAACAGAGGCACATCCCTTCAGTTGTACCTCTCCACAATTCATATGCCATTCTGACAAAGTGTGGTTCTTCTATGGAGGCACCTACAGTGGAGACCAAGGAGGATGCTGGGAACCTGCCACAAACCTCCACAGGAGGGTGGCATGGTACCCCACAGGGGAAGGAAACAACTCCTGTTGAGGACTCCATTGTTAGGAAGGTAGAACTGAGGGAGGAAAAGGAGAGGGAGGTAAGGTGCCTACCTGGCACCATGGCTTGGAGGGACAGGGAGAAAATCCTCAGGATTGCCAAAACAGCTGCACAGGTGAGGGAGCTGGATGTCATTGTCCACCTAGGGACAAATGACCTGGCTAAGAAAGGGATCAGAGCAGTGCAGGAAGCATTTGTGGAGTTGGGGAATGGCCTTAGACAAGTAGCACACACGGTAACCTTCTCGGAGGTGCTGCTTGTCTATGGCACAGGTGAGGCTAGGGTGCTCCACACCATGGGATTCAATTGGTGGTTGAAAAACTGGTGCAGAGCTTAGGGATTTGGCTTCATTGGGGACTGGGGGTCCACCTGGAGGGATGCAGGCCTATACTGGCATGATGGTCCGCATCTGTCCAGGAGGGGAACCAGGATCCTAGGTAATAGGTTTAAATGCTTCATTGACTAGCATTTAAACTAGCCAAGGGGGGAGGCACTGGAGAGGAGCAGGGAAATCCTAGCCCCCCCAACAAAACAGGGTACGAAGTGAGGTAAACACCAACATCGAGATGTCGATAAGGAGAAGGGAAGGGAAGGGGTAAATGGACAAAATGACAAATGCAATAAGGATAGAGATGGGGCAAAAAGGGGTAAGGCCATCAAGAAATGGAGGGTAATGAGTGCCAATGCCCATAGTCTGGGCAACAAGCTACCTGAACTGGTGGCCTTGATGGAAAAGGGATGCCTGGACAGAGTAGCAGTCACAAAAAAATGGTACACAGAGAACCATGACTGGGAGGTTAACATACCAGGGTACACAACCTACCAGAGAGACAGGGAGGAGAGAATAGGGGGTGGAGTAGCTCTCCATTTAAGGGAAGGGATAAAAGCAACTGAACAAAACAGTAAACAGGGAGGAGAGGAGGCACTGTGGGTCACCTTAGAGACTGGAAATGGCACCACAATCTGTACAGGGGTTGTATACAGACCCCAATGTCAGGGGGAGGGAATGGACAAGAATATGATAGAAGGCATCTTTAGGATGGCAGAGAAAGGGGAGATACTGTTGATGGGGGACCTTAATATGCCAAATGTTATCTGGAGCACCTTTGCTGCAGACACATCCAAAAGCAGGGCCATTCTCGATGCCCTTCAGGTGGCACACCTTGGACAGCTAGTTTTGGAACCCACTCATGAGGGAGCAATCTTAGGCCTTGTAGTCTCAAATGGGGACAGTGAGAGGATCTCATATCTAGAAGTGGGTAGCCATCTGGGAACAAGTGACTACCAGTGTGGTTCATGATAAACTCAGCTACAGAGTGAAGTCATACAAAACTGAGGGTTCTGGAATTCAGGATGGCTGACTTTGGCAAGATGGGAGAGTGCCTTAGAAAAGCACTAGCAAACAGGCTAGAAGGAGTGGTGGAGCAACAATGGGAAAACATCAGAAACTGCCATCACAGTGGCAACAAGCCTTTGTGTAAAGCAAATAAACAAATCAAAATGAAAGAAAAAGCTACTATGGTTCTCAAAAGAGGTGGTGGTGAAGGTTAGGGAGAAAAAGATAGCATTAGGAAGTATAAGGAAACACAGAAGGAGCAGGACAGAGAACTGTACCAGTTAAGGCAGAAAGAAGCAGGGAGGGTAGTCAGAATAGCAAAGGCCCAAACTGAGGAAAAGATAGCCAACTCACTTAAGAAGGGGGATAAAATCTTTTGTAGGTATATTAGGGAGCATAGAAAGACAAAGGGAGGGATAGTGAGGCTGAAAAGAATGGACGGCGGGTGGGCAGAGAGGGACAGTGAAAAAGCAAGGATACTGAACAAATACTTCTGCTCAGTATTCACAAAAACGGAGGAGGAGGTGCCTAATCCAATAAACAGAAGCACTCTGGATAGGGTTCAATCCCTGTCCTTTCACAGAAGAAAGGATTCTGAAAGAACTCCTAAAACTGAAAGTGGACAAAGAAATGGAGCCTGATGGAATTCACCCCAGAATTCTAAAAGGATTAAGGAGAGAACTAGTGACATCACTGACTACCCTTTTTAACAAATCATGGGAGGATGGTGTGGTACCTGAGCACTGCAGGAAGGCAGATGTGATTCCTCTTCACAAAAGTGGGAGCAAGACAGAGGCAGGAAACTACAGACCTATCATTTTGACCTCTGTGGT
The DNA here is from genome assembly GCA_016271365.2 of Neoceratodus forsteri. Taxonomy (NCBI): domain Eukaryota; kingdom Metazoa; phylum Chordata; order Ceratodontiformes; family Ceratodontidae; genus Neoceratodus; species Neoceratodus forsteri. Next base: position 1,533,521,355 of record CM057450.1, read on the forward strand.
AGGGAACGTGATGGAAAGAATTGTTGAGTATGTAGAGGCCAGTGGGGCACAGGACCCAAGGCAGCATGGGTTCACAGTGGGAAGGTCATGTCAGATGAATCTAATTGACTTCTTTGACTGGGTGACCAAAGTAGTAGACCAGGGAAGGGCTGTGGACATGGCCTACCTAGACCTTAGCAATGCATTTGACACAGTCCCACACAAAAGATTAATAGCCAAATTAACCAGCCTTGGAGTGGGTCCCAGTGTGGAAGCCTGGGTAAAACATTGGCTGGACAACAGGACGCAGAAGGTAATTGCAAATGGAGGACACTCTGAAGAAAGTGGGCTTACTAGTGGGGTACTGCAGGGTTCAGTACTGGGTCCAGTCCTTTTTAATGTCTTTATAAGTGACATTGCAGAGGGACTGGAAGGAAAAGTGTGCCTCTTTGCAGATGACACAAAGATCTGAAAGAGGGTTGATACACAAGGAGGCGTGGAATGGATGAAAAGGGACTTGGCAAGGTTGGAGGAATGGTCAGAAGTATGGCAGCTTGGATTCAGTGCAAAGAAGTGCAAAATAATGCACCTGGGAAACAAAAACCCAGGGGAAGATTACACAATGGGAGGGGGGTAGTAACAACAACAAAAATGGAATGGGATTTGGGGGTAATCATATCAGATGACCTTAAGGTGGCAAGCAATGTGAGAAGGCAGTAGGGAGGGCCTGGGGATACTGGGATGTATAGGGAGAGGCATCACCAGCAGAAAACAGGAAGTTGTTATCCCCCTGTACAGACAGTTGGTGAGACCCCATCTGGAGTACTGCATCCAGTTCTGGAGACTCCATCTCTACAAGGACATAGACAGGAAGGAGGCAGTCTAGATGAGGGCAACTAAAATGGTGCAGGGTCTACAAGAAAAGGCATACAAGGGGAGACTAAGTTACCTTAATATGTATACCCTTGAGGAAAGGAGGGAGGCGGGGGCATGATAGAAACTTTTAAGTACCTCAGTGGAATCAATAAAGTCCAAGAGAGTAGCATCTTTCAGAAAAAGAGATGTTCAAGAACATGGGGACACAATTTGAAAAAAAGAGGGGGGACGGCTCAGGGGCAAGGTGAGGAAGAATTTTTCACAGACAGGGTGGTGGATCCATGGAACAGCCTTCCTGAGGAGGTTGTCAGGTCTAAAACTGTGGGATAATTCAAGAATGCATGGGACAGACATAAGGCAATTTTTGTGGGGGGGTAGGAAGAAATATGATGTTCGTTAAATAGGATCTGCAGCTTATCCTGCAGGTAGGGAAATGGGCAGACTAGGTGGGCCAAGCAGTCCTTATCTGCCATCAAAGTCTATGTTTCTATATTTCTATGACACAGGTTCAGCAGAGCAACAAAACACCAACAACGTAAAATACCTTAAACTTACAAATCTGTGTCCCTCAGATGATATTGAAGCATACCCAACAACTTTTGAAAGGGTTGCTGCAGTCTGCCAGTGACCAAACCAGCAATCGGCAGTCAAGCTGGTAGCCCAACTTTCCTACAGCAACATGGACACTGCACAGTTGGAAAACTATGACCTTGTGAAAAAAAGAAATCCTGAAATGACTTAACATCTTAGGAGAGACCTACAGGCACAGGTTCCAGTCCCTGAAGTACAACTCAGTCAACAGTCCTCGAGAAGCCTTCACCCAACTCAGAGAACTCCTTATTAAATGGCTCCAACCAGAGGGCAAAACATTGCCACAGATCATTGACACATTTGCAACTCATCAAGATTCTGCTTACAGACATACAGCTTTGGGTAAAAGAACACCGGCCAGAAAGTAAGGAAAAGGGCGTTTCTTTGGCCGAGGACTATCAGATGCCCAGACAGACCATGCAGCAGCGAAGTAACAGTCAATGACTGGCAAGATCCACTTTTTCCCAATCTGTCTCCAAATCAGATAAAAACTGTGGAGGGGGTAACAAATCTGCACCCAAAGACTTTATTTGCTATAATTGTAACAAGTCAGGTCATATCACAATAAACTGTCATAAAAATAAGGAGGGTGACACTACAGCAGACTTGGCCTTAGCAAACTGGGGCAAGTATTTAACAGATATCAAGGTGGGAGAACTGGGTTTAAAAAACACCAATGGCTGCTTTGCTACAATAGTTTTACAAGAAACTGATAAAGAAGATATTGATATAGCTTATAAAATGGGCTAACAAATCCCAAGGCACTGATTGGCTACAACATCATCTGAGCCATGTCCTTATCAGATGATATTGTAGCCAACCGGCACTACCACCCAGCAACATGCCTCATGACTGCAAAAATCAGTGAGCTCTGCCAACTGAAAACAACAACGCTGACTGGCAGAGCTCACTGATGCCACAGACCGACACCTTCTCGCCTCACAGCGCGAACTGAAAATGGCGCCAAAAACCAAGGACCGCAACTCCACGACTGTTTAAAAGGAAGGAATAATACCCACAACCACACAACAATAAAGGCAAATCATGTAAAAAAAAGAATTCGAAATCCCCCAGCAGCTGTTAACATTACACTGACGATCATTTTCAGTGAGAGCGAGTGTCTCTTACTGGAACCGCCGTAGTTAGCGCTTTTCTCACAGCGCTTCCTGCATTCTACTCCTAACGGCGGGCTGGTTCATGATACAGGATTTCGTTGTACAATATTTTTTAAAAACTGTTTAAAAGAGCATCAGCTTGAGTGAGAGCGAGTGTCTCTCACTGGAACCACCGTAGTTAGCGCTGTTCTCACAGCGCTTCCTGGATTCTCCTTATACGGCGGGCTGGTTCGGCATACAGTGACGGTTCCAGTGAGAGACACTCGCTTCACTCAAGCTGATGCTTTTTAAACAGTTTTAAAAAATATTGTATAACGCAAACGGAGAATGCAGGAAGCGCTGTGAGAAAAGCGCCAATTCACGGTGGTTCCAGTGAGAGACACTCGCTTTCAGTCAAAATGATCGTCAGTGTAACGTTAACAGCTGCTGGGGGATTTCAAATTTTTTTTTTTTACATGATTCGACTAATATAGTGGTGGACAAGCAGGGTCAGATAGTTTCACAAAACCAGGAACCGCAAATGTATGGTACCCAGTAAGGGACACTCTCACTCCCAGTGGCCAGCTGTAATTCAAATGAAACATTTTTTTACAGTGACTACATAGGGGGACTAAGGGGACTATTTTTCCTATATGAACTATTAAACCTTCTTTTTCTATATATTTTTTACTTTATCACTTTTTCCTTTTACTCATTAAATAATCAATAGAAAAGCCCATTTTATAAGCACAATAACACACTCCGAGGTGTGGTGCACCCACTACATTCCAGTGGTACATGGATGTAATTTTAGCTACTCACATTGGTTTCAATATAGACTGGGAAACATGAATCTAACAGTGGTAAATGAAGAAAGTGATTTGGGTGTTAAAATCATTAATAATTTTAGTTTTAGACCTCATTATAACCAACCTATCAAAAAAAAACAGCCATATTCAATACTCCATACATAAACATATAAGCAGTAGGAGCAAAGATGTGCTACCCCCCTTGTATAATTCCTTGGTGCGCCCTCATCTTGAATATTGTGTCGAATTGTGGGTTCACGGGTGTAGGGGAGACATAAAAAGTCTTGAAAGGGTACAAAAAAGGGCTACACGTAGGATAAAAGAGGTACAGGGACAGGGTTATGAAGAATGGCTAAGGACCTTGGGATTGTATTCCTTGGAATACAGAAGAATGAGAGGTGACATGTGCTTTATATTTAAAGCCTGAAACGATAGTGATCTATGGGAACAACTTGGTCTGGTTTTGAAGGACCAGGTTTATAATACCAGAGCCCACTCATTGCAAATCAGTAGGGAAAGGGTTAATACAGTTAGGAGAGAGCACTGGTTAACTGTTAGAGTTTCAAAGATTTGGAATGAACTTCCAATTGAAATAGTTACTAGTAAAACCATTGACGAATTCAAGAACAAGTTAGACAGATACTTGATGGACAACAAAATCCTGGGGTATTAACATATTTGTGAGTATATGGATCTTTGATCTAATAAATTGCTCTGATACACCTATGATACTTATGGTTATTGTGCTGCTTACCTGGTTGATGTCATGGTGTACAGTCCAGACCAGAAAAAGCCACCTGGAACACCTACGAGCCGTTATCCAAGCTAACAAAAATGTAGGTCTGACCATTAATCCTACAAAATCTGCATTGGACATGCAGGAAACCAGATATTTGGAATATGTTTTAGGAAATGGAGATATAAAACCAGAGATTTCTAAGATGGAAGCTGTAGTTAACAGTCTTATCTCTAAAACAAAGAAACATGTCAGGTGATTTTTAGGGCTGGTGGGTTACTGCCAGAGATTTGTTCCCAGCTTTGCCCAGTTAGCTACTCCCCTCACTGAACTCATGAAGAAACAGTACCAGAATACTGTGAAATGGTCCCCAGAGTGTGATGAAGCTTTTTGGGCCATCCAAGCTGCATTATGTTCAGCTCCTGTTTTATGAAGCCCAGACTTTGCGAAATAATTTTTGCTACAGATAGATGCATCAAAGGTTGGCCTAGGTGCAATCTTGAGTCAAAATACAGATGGGAAGAAACATCCCATTCTATATATCAGTAGGAAGTTGCACAACAGAGAAATAAGATACTCCACCATTGAAAAGGGATGCCTTACAGAAAAGTGGGCCATGGAGTCCCTTAAGTTTTATTTGCTAGGAGCTGATTTTGTACTTCTAACTGATCACAATTCTCTCTGTTGGCCTAACCAAATGAAGGATAAAAATTCCAGGATTACAAGGTGTCACCTAGCACTACAGCCATTTAAATTCAAGGTGATACACAAATCCAGAAAACAGAATGTAAGTGCTTATTTTCTGTCATGATATGGATCAGGAGTTGAGAATTCTGAAGGTTAAAAGAAAATGCATGAGTTTAAACTTCACTGTTTGCTGTACTGTTTGTTATGGAGAAAAGGGATTCAGCATATACTGAGAACTGTAAAGATTATGAGCTAATATTAAAGGAGAATTTTAAAAAAAGTTTTGGAAACCTGTTTTTTAAGCAGATTCCCACTTAAAGAGGGTGGTGGGGGTATGTGACTGGGTTGAAGAAGACCCTGCCCCATTTGTTATGTAGAAAGAGTTAAATGCAAGGATCTGTTTTATCCTCTTCTGTCTGTCTGACTGCACAGTCAAATTTTCCTGTGAGACCTAGGAACTGGCCACTCCAATGGTCTCATTATGCCCCCCTTCTGCTATCTCTCTCTGCCTTCAGTTGCTGTTTATATCTTTTCTTCCCCCTTGTGTATCTAAAGTTATAAAATATGTATGGATCTTTATGTGAAAGTGGGATCCCTTGGTTTGAAAATGTATATGGTTATATTGTTGAAACAATTGCAAAAAGGTATTTGGAGCTCAAGAGGTTAACCTGAGATGCTGGTTTGCAAACTCTTTGCAGAGCTGTTAACAGGAGGTCATTTCTGGGATACTATGTACTATTTTGTTGCACCTGCAAGGAAGGAAACTGACAAGAACATTTTCTGAAAAACAGGATGTCTTAACGAGTTACCAGACAGAGATTTATAAAAAGAGCAGCAATTCTTCTACTAGAGAGAGAACAAGACAGAAACTTGAAATTAGAGATCTCCTAAGATGAAAGATTTTGTTTTCTGGGTTTGTATTGCATTTGTAAATAGTTCGACGGAACAATTTTATTTTTTATTTTACTGTTATTGGGAAAAATAAAATACTACTTGAGAATTTTATACCTGTTTCTGGTCTTCCTATGCTTCCTGACCTCTGCCTTGATGAATCTGGATCAGCCTTCTATGGGAGGCAGTGGGGATGAAATTAGTGGTGGGTTCAAAAATGCCCGGGACAAGCACTAAGGAAATTTAGGATAAAGGAAGGGGGTGGAAGGTGGAAGAAACAGTGCTGTAGGACAAGTTGGGTCTTTAGCAAATGTGGTCATACCTAAACATGGGCAGGCTAGGTGGGTCCAGCAGTCATTGTCTGCCATCAGTTTCTATGTTTATGTAAGCCCCCCCCCTTGGGAGATTACTAGTCAGTTCACCCCTCCCTGGGATTTTGTGACTTAATTTGTGCCAGTAGGAAAAAGGGCTAATTCTTCTCAGTACTCAGGTGGAGTCTTCTGAGGGTCGGTAGGTTTAGAGGAAAAGAGATAATTGAAGTCATTGGATGCAGCCCATCCCAGCCCCTCACCATCAGATAAGGCCATTCATTACAAACAAAATTGTTACTACAAAACAGCACACTTACCTCACTGCTCCTTTTATGATAAAGCCAGGCTGTTTTTAATTCATTTTGGTTTTTTGGCACCAGCCGTCTAACTCACTTGGTCCCGGCCATGTCCCATCTCCTGACTTGTGAGAATTAATTGTTCACAGGCTTGTATGGTGTGACTGCTCACCTGCTCACCACTCATACTCCATATAGCACCAGTCACACTTTCAGTCACACAGGTACAGCTAGTCACTCAGTGGGTTAAAGGATTTCTGCAGGATATTCCCCAGATTGCAGATCTATCCTTCACATGAACAAAGAATACCAACCTCAAGACAAGAACAAAGTTACTGCTGCCAGGTTATTAAGTTACTAATCCTTCATGGAGAAGACATTTAAACATGCACTACTGCTTTGCCACATTAAATAAGTTAATTAAATAAACAAGTCAACTATACTGCTCTATCCAGGAAAAATACATAGTAAAAGCTGGACCCCACTGAAAATGAGAAATTGCTTCTTACTTGGGCTATCCTGGGAAAATGCATTATAAAAATGGGTAAAAGGAGGATCACATTGAAAAAAAAAGATCTTGTATCTTCACTACACTATCCTGGGCAAATACAGTGTAAAAACTGCGTCAAACAGAACCCCACTGCAAACAAGATCTCACAACTCATCTAGGCTATCCTCAGTAAATATATTATAAAACTGTAAAAGCAGAATCCTACAGCAGAACCCCACTGAAAAGCAAATGTTGCTTCTAAGCTGATCTGTCCTGGTAAAATACATTGTAAAAGCATCCAGATCACCCATTTGTAGCTGTCTGGTATATCCCTGGTGGTCTAGTTGTCCCCTCCATAAGGGCATCTAACCACTTCCCAACTCACCATCTCAGGCATCCCCCCAGCCCTAGTCACTAATGCAAACTGCAGCAATAATGATGATTGGCACAGCCCTCTGCTCTGCTCTGCTCACCACTTCAACTGGTTTCAATCTGATGGTCTCGAAGCAATCACAAGTATTGTACAAACACCTGTGTCTACCATACTCATGATCACTTACAGGCAGCCTGATGGTGGCTGGCCAAAGTGTTGAGCAGAGGGCTGTGTAAGCCACTATCACTATTGCCATACTTCGGCTTAGGTGACCCGAGCATGGGGGTGTGGGAAGGAGGGTCCTCAGCAGGTGGGTTGACAGAGGATCAGATGCCCTTATGGGTGGGGGGGTAGACCACTAGACTACCAAGAATATTCAAGACAGCTACAGGATGGTCAATTGGGGGTTCAGGAACCACTACACGATCAGGAATATTTGAGACAGCTATAGGACAGGTGATCAGGGGTGAGAGACCATTAGACTACCAGGAATATTCAAGACAGCTATGGGACAGTCAGTCAGGGGGTACAGGAACCACTACACCACCAGGAATATTTGAAACAGCTGTGGGACAGGTGAATGGGGGTGGGGGGCTGCTAGACCACAAGGAATATGTAAGACACCCACAGAATGGGGGCATGTACAAAAGTTAATGTGACTTGCAGGAGAATGCTACATATAAGAAAGGAACTCTCCATAACAACCCCCCCAACATAGTGATTTCAAGTAGCGGAAGGATTGTGGATCAACTCCAAAATTGTCCCTTGAAAGGAGTCTGATGTGCCCTTTTTCCCCCAAGTGATAGACATCTGCAGTGCTCCTTCACCCACAGCCACAAAAACGTGGTGGTATAAAAAGTTGCCAGGAAATGTCTAATACTGAATTTGATCAGATTGTTTGTCCAAACGAATCACCAGATAATGAGTAATACATTACATACACAAAATATAGAATTAAGGCATTGCAGAAGCTTATCAAATAAAAAAATGCCTTAAAACAGAATGGGAAAAAATAACAAGAGCCATACTAACACCAAACCAAACAGAAATAGAGAGATGAGACATCCAAAAGCAGAGATTATACCCAGACTTGAAAGGTTCCAGTGTGGATTGACCATCTGGGTATATAATGACTCTGTGTTCTATCCCATGGATACCTCAGAAAGTTATAGGTTAATTCCTAGATAGAATCTATGAGACTAAGAAAAAGAAGGCAAAAAAGAGAGAGAGAAATAATAAAATGTTAGCAATCACAAATACTGTAATTGAGCCAACTATATAAACAACAAAACTATCCCTAGATTCATACTGTCAAACTGATAGTCACTTCACAGTCTAAGCAACATTAACACAAAGATATGGTAATACATGTGCTTCATGAAATCACAAAAATGGTTTCAGGTTCCATTTAGTGTTAAATCCCCTTGGTTTAAAGCATTTCATGATAGGATCCAAAAGATCTCCATTCACAGCAGCTTTGTAAGTCTATTTCCACCCCTTCTGTTTGATCTAATCATCTCTACTCTGATAAATCTCAGTTGCTTGGGATCAGAATTGTGCATGACAGAATAATGTTCACTCACTGGGCTATCTGGGTTTTAGTTTTTAATATCTTTTACATGCTCTTGTATCATTTAATGAAGTGATCTGATTGCTTTGCCTATGTGCAGTTTTGAACAACTACACCATAATGTATGAACCACAAAACAAATGGTAGAAGAGACACATTTCATGATTTCCATGTTATGGTCATATCCAGCCATAATTAATTTATTGTCCTGGTTGCAACTCTGACCATGTTGTAATGGCCACACTAGAACATGACCCTTGCTCATACTGGTAACCACTTCAGATATTCTGGTCTCTGTTCCAACAACCTGAAGTGACTATGCACAAGCTTATCCCTGAGGTCTGGTGCCCTTATAAAGGTAACAGGAGGGCCATCCCCCATAGTTTATGTCAAACTGGGGTCACACATAAGAATAGGCTACTACTGTCTTACTGTGCTGTAGTTTTACCTGTTAGACCAATAAACTCAGTAATGAAACTGAGTTGGCAATCTGAATTGCTATTTCTGTCTTTTGCTCTAAGGAGCTGAGATCCCTCAAGTGACCTATCTTTAACCAGTGCAGTTTAAATGGTACTGGAGGAATACTCATCCTCAAGGAACCTCTGTTGAAATTCTTTAGCTTCTACCTCAAAATCAGTAATGCTTGAACAGTTACCTCTGAGACATACAAACTAGCCATAAGGGATGGCATTTTAGTGATTTGGGGTGGGCACTGTCTGAAGAGGCTATTAGTGGCTGTAGGTTTCCTAAAGCCTCAGGTTGCCACTGTCTGTTCACTATTGGCCACTCGGATGATGTCAAGAAAATTTAAGTGGCAAGAATCCATACTTCACATGAAGCACAAGTTCAAGCTGCTGTTATTCAACCACTCTATGAACAAATTAGCTTCACTAGCAGCGCCCTTCCACACAGATCATATCTTCTATATATCTGTACCATCTGACTATATGGTCTGTGTGAAAATTAGCCATATTGTTGAACAACAGCATTTTTTTCCAATGACCAAGGAACACCTTTTGCAAACAAGGGGGCTATAGCTGCCCCCATAGCTGTACCACAACACTGAAGGTAAAACTCATCACTGAATTCTAAATAACTGTGTGTCAACACAAAGTATAGCACCTCAAGGATAAAATCCACTCAGAGGGCTTCACAGTCAAGGTCATTACATAGGAAATCTTCACAAGCCTTGATACCATCACAATGTGAAATCAATGTATAGAGTGACTCAGCAGACAACATCTATCCACAAAAAAAGTGGACTTCCATTTGAAATTCTTCAACCTTTCCAACAGGACATGCATCATGTCCTTGAGATGGAAGTCCAACTGAGAAACATACCTTTGAAGGAAAGAAGTCTAAGAATTTTCATAGATTATCAGTAATAGACTCCACACCAGATATGATATGACATCCAGGGGAGTTACTTGTACTCTTATGGATTTGGGGTATATAAAATGTAGGGATGAGGGGGGATTCAGTTCAGGGGAATGTAACTTCTGTTTCTGTAATAGCATCTCTGTCTCTGGCAGTATCAAGCAAGGCAAGCAATTTATTTTAGACACATGTGGGATCTGCTATACATTTTCTATAATTCTATACATGAGCAACAAAATGAATTATAGAAAATTTCTGACAGAGCTCACAAGTGTTTAAAAATAAATTATCCTACTGAACGTCTACAATGCATGTTCTGGAAATGTTTGAGAATTTTAAATTGGAACCTGATTTTGTGTGACTAGGCATAGATACTGAAACATTGTACACATCTATTTCACATTGTGATGGTATCAAGGCAAGTGAATTTTTTCACATAATGACCCAGACTGTGAAGCCCTTTCAGTGGGTTTTATCCTGCAGTTGCTACAGTTCATGTTGACACACAATTATTTCAACTTGTGGGACAAGTTTTACCATCAGTGTTGTGGTACAGTCATGGGTGCAGCTATGGGCTCCTTGTTTACAAATGTGTTCCTTGGTTCTTGGGAAACAATGTTGGTATTCAACAATGTGGCTAATCTGCACACAGACCATAGTCAGATGGTACAGATAAATAGATTATGTGGTCTGTGTGTGGAATGGCACTGCCAGTGAAGCTACAGTAGTTTGTTGATTGAATGGCTGAATAGCAGCAGTTCGAGCTTGTGAAAGTAACTGAGTAACAACAGTTTGAATTTATGCTTTGCATGCACTATGGATCCTTGCCACTTAAATTTTCTTGACATTTCCCTAGTGACGAATAGTGAAAAGACAGTGGGAACCAGAGGCTTTAGGAAACCCATGACTATGAATAGCCTCTTGAGAGGACACTACGTCTATCCCAAATCACAAAAAAAATCCATCCCTTATGGTCAGTTTATACTGCTTAGACGTAACTATTCAAACATTGCTGATTTTTTGGTAGAAGCTGAATAATTAAAACAGAGGTTTCTTGAACATGGATATTCCTCCAGTGCCATTGAAAATGCAATGGTTAAAGGTACAGTAGGTTGCATGAGGGAATCTCAATTCCTTAGACCAAAAGAAAGAAACATCAATTCAGATTGCCAACTCAGTTTCATTACTGAGTTCAATGGTCTAACGGTAAAATTGGCAGCATAATTGGACAGTGATGGCCTAATCTTATAGGTGATCTTAATTTGGCAGCATCTATAGGGGATTACCCTCATGATACCTTTAGGAGGGCACCAAATCTCAGTGATACACTTGTGTAAACCCAGTTTAGGGTGGCAGAACATATACCAGAATATTTGAATTGGTTACCAGTATGATTAAGGGACATGTTCAAGTGCGGTCATTGCAATATGTGTCAATGTTGCAACCAGGACAAAAAAAAACACATTTTGGCTGGATATAACAGTCAAATTGAAATCAGAGAATTTATCACTTGTGCTTCTAGTTTTGTGGTCAGTGCTTTATGGTGCAGTTTTCCAAAACTGTACACAAGCAGAGCAATCAGACACTTTATCAAAGGTTACAAGTGCAAGGGAGAGATACTAAAAATCAAAACCTATATAACCCAGTAAGTGAACACCTCTTTGTCATGCACAATCATAATCCCAAATAACTGACATTTATGGAACAGAGACGGTTAAAACAAACAGGAGGAGTGGAAACAGACTTACAAAGCTGCTCTGAAGGGAGAGCTTCTGGAGCTTTACAATGAAATGCCTTAAACCAAGGGGACTTAACACTGACTAGGACCAGAAACTGTTTTTGTGATTTCATTACATTCATACACTGCCATATTTTTTTATTAATATTGCTTAGATTGCAAAGTGGCAATCAGATATGAATCCAGGGATAGTTTTCTTGTTTGTATAGCTGATTCAGTTACTTGTGATTGCTAACCACATTTTATTATTTTTCTCTCCTCCTTTCTGTCTTTCATCTTATTCCATAGTCTCACAAATTCTCCTCTAACTGTAGGAGGTATCCATGGGACAGAGGAGAGCACAAAGCCCCATTATTCCTCTTATCACTGGACATTTTCTGGTCTGGGTATGCTCCTTGCTTTTGGATGCCTCTGCTCTCTATCTTCATTTGGTTCAGTTTAGTGTGGCTCTGGGATTTTTGTTTTTCATCTGTTTTGAGACATGTTTTTGATTTGATCAGCTCCAGGGATGCTTCATTTCTATATTTTTTGTAGGAAATGCATTGTATTATTTATTGTCTGCTGATTTGATTGGACAAATAATCTGATCAAATTCCACATTAGATGTTTTTATACAACAATATTCTGATACATGACTACATGTGCTTCAAGAATGTAAATCATGTTTTTTCACCTTGGTGTTATGGACTCTATTCCCACCACTACACTTGTCATGCAGCACATATTTTGAAGTCACCATTCTTTTGATTGGAGGCTTGTGAATTTGAAATAGTTCTTAGTGGTGGGGATTTATCCAGGCACCCGGCTCTTGACAAAGCTTCAACTGAGCAAACTGCCAGGGCACCTGGACTGTGAATGTAATCCTTTTCACAGTGCATTCTAATGTCCATTTATTGCTCTTAGTAAATGAACTTGCAGTTTGCACACTATCTGCTGCAATTTGTGCTTCCCTTGTATCGTACTGTGAGCCCAGGTTTGGTGTGATGTTCCCTTCCTCCAACCATGTATCATGCATCTCTCACTTTCCACTCAAACCCTGAAACTACTATTTGAAACAGCACCATGCTTTTTCAGAAAAAAATGCATAGTATTAAAAATGCATTGAAACTGCATCATTACCAGCACCATTTAAACCTGGTATAATTAGTTTGGTTTGCAAATTAGACATGCAGACTTAACATATTGTTGAAATTGTACATTTCTGAAAACTGCAATTTTGAGAAGGTGGTGCTATCTGAAGAAGCCAGATTAAATTACATTAGGTTTTGTGCTATTTCATGAAAATTGCACAAGTGCAAAATTGGAAATTTCACACTATTTTGCCAGTATAATAAAAATTTTACCCAGCAATACTTAACATACAAATATGAAAATTAGGATCACTACACCTGCTCTGGCTACTTGTCTGGATCTGAAATCACAATCCTCTTACTGTGCCCTATTGTTGTTAATATGCTTATAAGCAAATGATTAGTATGCACAGTGCAGATAATAGTCAGAGCAGATGAAGTCTAGGTAACACTGATCCTGTTCCAATTTTAATTTGCTTAGTTATAAAGAACAAAGAGAAGCTAAGCATGGTGAAAATGTGAAATATAAGGTAAAATGCATCTGAAAATCATTTTTCTCTAAAGTTTCTTGTGATGTTAGTTGCTCTTTAAATTCCTCTAATTTGTCCACAATGAGGTGTTTGAGGCATTAACAACTGACAAGAAACATCAGTACCTTATGCCATTTTAAAAAGGCTGTATGGTGTGTTTGTCTCCGGACAATCAACATAAGCCACTTGGTTTCCAGACATGCTCCAACTGGAACGAGAAGAGCAGCTCCGTGAAAAAAAAGTGCTAAGTATTCTCTAAGTGTTAGCAGTTGAGGGGAGCTGGGGATGTGGAATTGATGGATCTCTGAAATGTTGAATAGAACCTCTGTTCTCAACAGCTGCAGTTGGGAAAGACCCATAAAATATGGTGGGGATGGGCTCAGTCTTGATCTCATAACCAGCGGTCTAAATGGTGAAGTGCTCTTTAGCAAATGGAAGGCTAGAGTGGTGCAATACCCTCTGTGCAATACTTTGCCTTGAATCCACTTATTCCTCATGTCTCTACAGGTACTGTTTAAAGGTATTAAATAGGCTTTGGCATCTGTTCCACACTTGCTGAGATACCAATGTTGAGTTGAGTATTCCAGTCATGTCTGGTTTTGTCTGTTTGTATTAGGGGTGGTTGCCAGTTATTTGGGGCCCTGTTTCCTGTACCCTATTGAGGCTGGTGCCTCATACCCCAGGAAAATTAGACAGGGTTGTATTGTTCTGGTATTAGGGGATAATCCATGTACAGTGGGCATGGTGATGTTGGAGGAACTTCTAGAAAAGCACTCTTAGTAGTGGGAATATCTCTCAGAGCTGCTGGAATGAGTGAAGTACCCCTGTGGAGCGATGAGTAGCTTGGGGCTTTCCAAGTTTCCTCCCAGTATATACTTCTGTCCCCAAGAAAAACAACAAAAGATCAGCCAGATAGGCCATAGCTTAACTGGGGAAGACATTTAGACCAAAACCCAAGGTGAACAGAAATAATTCTTCCCTGGACTTCCTGGTGGCCAGATTGCCATGCTCAGCATTTAATACATTGGATAGAAAAATAGAGATCAATTTCAGGGGAGCATCTGTTACCTAAGGCACATTCCAGGCTAGGCTAAGTGACCTGACATGAGGAGAAAATGTTTAAAAATTTGACAGAATCTTTTAAAAAAGGACTGTCGTAGCCCTTGAACAATGGGAGCTTATTCCAACTTCCTCTGCTCTAGTAAATCTGCAGTTTCCTTTTGCTTAATGTGGTACTGTAGTTTTCTTTTCTATCTCTGTGATATTTGCAACAGGAAAAGATAATCTGAATAGTTGAACTGAATAGTTCCCATTAATTCCATTGATTAAACATCAAATACAACAGGATGAAATAGCAAACCATCCACATTCTTTGGTCCTGTGAAAACTTGTACTTTCCTCTCATTTCTGATTAAATGTAAAACATCATACACCTGCCTCAGGATAACTAGAAATAATATAGAAACATAGAAACATAGACTTTGATGGCAGATAAGGACTGCTTGGCCCATCTAGTCTACCCATTTCCCTAACTACAGGATAGGCCGCAGATCCTAGTTAACCAACAGCCTATTTCTTCCTACCCCCCACAAGAATTGCCTTATGTCTGTCCCATGCATTCTTGAATTCTCCCACAGTTTTAGACCCCACAACCTCCTCAGGAAGGCTGTTCCATGCATCCACTACCCTCTCTGTGAAATAATACTTCCTCACATTGGCCTTGAACCACCCCCCATCTTTAAATTGTGTCCCCTTGTTCTTGCATGTCTCTTTTTCTTAAAGATGCTACCCTCTTAGACTTTGTTGATTCCACTGAGGTACTTAAACGTTTCTATCATGTCCCCCTCTCTCTTCTTTCCTCAAGGGTATGCATATTAAGCTCCTTTAGTCTCTCCTCATATGGCTTCTCTTGCAGACCCTGTACCATTTTAGTTGCCCTCCTCTGGACTGCCTCTATCCTGTCTATGTCCTTGCAGAGATGGGGTCTCCAGAACTGGACGCAGTACTCCAGATGGGGTCTCACCAACTGTCTGTAAAGAGGGATAACAACTTCCTGTTTTCTGCTGCTGATGCCTCTCCCTATGCATCCTAGTATGCCCCCAGCCCTCCCTACTGCCTTCTCACATTGCTTGCTAACCTTAAGGTCATCTGATATGATTACCCCCAGGTCCCTTTCCATTTTTGTTGTTGTTACTACCTCCCCCATTGTGTATTCTTCCCCTGGGTTCTTGTTTCCCAGGTGCATTATTTTGCACTTCTTTGCATTGAATCCTAGCTGCCATACTTCTGACCATTCCTCCAACCTTGCCAAGTCCCTTCTCATCGTTTCCACGCCTCCTTGTGTATTAACCCTGTTGCAGATCTTTGTGTCATCTGCAAAGAGGCATACTTTTCCTTCCAGTCCCTCTGCAATGTCACTTATGAAGATATTAAAAGGACTGGACCCAATACTGAACCCTGCGTTACCCACTAAGTAACCCCTCTTTCTTCAGAGTGGACTCCATTTACAATTATCTTCTGTGTCCTGTTGTCCAGCCAATGTTTTACCCAGGCTACCACCCTGGGACCCACTCCCAGGCTGGTTAATTTGACTATTAATCTTGTGTGGGACTGTGTCAAATGCCTTGCTAAAGTCTAGGTAGGCCACGTCCATGGCCCCTCTCTGGTCTACTACTTTGGTCACCCAGTCAAAGAAATCTATTAGATTCATCTGACATGACCTTCCCGCTGTGAACCCATGCTGCCTTGGGTCCTGTGCCCCACTGGCCTCTAGGTACTCAACTATTCTTTCCTTCAGAAGTGACTCCATCACTTTCCCCTACCACAGAGGTCAAACTGACAGGTCTGTAGTTTCCTGCCTCTGTCTTGGTCCCACTTTTGTGATGGGGAATCACGTCCACCTTCCTCCAGTCCTCGGGTACCTCACCATTCTCCCATGATTTATTAAAAAGAGTAGCCAGTGATTTCACTAGTTCCCCCATTAATTCTTTTAGAATTCTGGGGTGAATTCCATCAGGCCCAATTGCTTTGTCCACCTTCAGTTTTAGGAGTTCTTGCAGAACCCTTTCTTCTGTGAAAGGACTGGGGTCGACCCCCTTATCAAGAGTGCTTCTGTTAATTGGATTAGGCACTTCCCCCTCCTCTTTTGTGAATACTGAGCAGAAAGATTCATTCAGTATCCCTGCTTTTTCACTGTCCCCCTCTGCCCACCCACTGTTCATTCTATTCAGCCTCACTATCCTTCCCTTTGTCTTTCTACACTCGCTGATGTACCTATAAAAGGTTTTATCCCCCTTATTAACCGAGTTGGCTATCTTTTCCTCAGTTTGGGCCTTTGCTATTCTGACTTCCCTCCCTGCTTCCTTCTGCCTTAACTGGTACAGCTCTCTGTCCTGCTCCTTCTGTGTTTCCTTATACTTCCAGACTGCTATCTTTTTCTTCCTGACTTTCACAGCCACCTCTTTTGAGAACCATAGTGGCTTTTTCTTTCATTTTGATCTGTTTATTTGCTTCACACAAAGGCTTGTTGCCTCTGTGATGGCAGTTTTGATGATTCCCCATTGTTGCTCCACACCTCCTTCTAGCCTGTTTGCTAGTGCATTTCTGAGGCACTCTCCCATCTTGCCAAAGTCAGCTCTCCTGAAGTCCAGTACCCTCACTTTTATATGGCTTGATTCTGTAGCTGAGTTTAATGTAAACCACACTGTTTGATGGTCACTTGTTCCCAGATGGAAACCCACTTCTAGATATGAGATCCTCTTACTGCCCCCATTTGAGAGTACGAGGTCTAAGATTGCTCCCTCATGAGTGGGTTCTGAAACTAGCTGTCTGAGACCTGCCACCTGTAGGTGCATCAAGAATGGCCCTGCTCTTGGATGTGGCTGCAGCAAATGTGCTCCAGTTAACATCTGGCATATTCAGGTCTCCCATCAACAGTATCTCCCCTTTCTCTGCCATTCTAAGAATGCCTTCTATCATATCCTTGTCCATTCCATCCCCCTGACATGGGGGTCTGTACACAACCCCTGTGCAGATTGTGGTGCCCTTTCCAGTCTCCAAGGTGACCCATAGTGCCTCCTCTCCACCCTGTTTACTCTTTTGTTCAGTTGCTTTTATCCCTTCCTTTATATAAAGAGCTACTACTCCCCCTCTTCTCCCCTGCCTGTCTCTCCTGTAGGTTATGTACCCTGGTATGTTAACATCCCAGTCATGGTTTTCTGTGTACCAAGTTTCTGTGACTGCTACAATATCTAGGCATCCCTCTTCCATCAAGGCCACCAGCTCAGGGAGCTTGTTGCCCAGACTTCGGGCATTGGTACTCATTACCCTCCATTTCCTGATGGTCTTACTCCTTTTTGCCCCATCCCTGTCCTTCCTGCCTTTGTCACTTTCTCCATTTACCCCTGCCCTTCTCCCTATCGACACCTCTATGTTGGTGTTTACCGCACTTACTACCGTGATTTTTTGGGGGCTAGAATTTCCCTGCTTCTTTCCAGTGCATCCCCCCTTGGCTAGTTTAAATGCTTGACAATGAAGCATTTAAACCTATCACCTAGGATCCTGGTTCCCCTCCTGGACAGATGCAGCCCATCATGCCAGTATAGGCTTGCATCACTCCAGGTGGACCCCCAGTCCCCAGTGAAGCCAAATCCCTGAGCTCCACACCAGTTTTTCAACCACTGATTGAATTCCATGGTGCGGAACACCCTAGCCTCTCCTACACCATAGATGAGCAGCACCTCCGAGAAGGTTACCGTGCATGCTACTTGTCTAAGGCCCCTCCCCAATTCCACAAGCTCTTCCTGCACTTCTCTAATCCCTTTCTTAGCCAGGTCATTTGTCCCTAGGTGGACAATGACATCCAGCTCCCTCCCCTGTGCAGCTGCTCTGGCAATCCTGAGGATTCGCTCCCTGTCCCTCCAAGCCATTGTGCCAGGCAGGCACCTTACCTCCCTCTCCCCTTCCTCCCCCAGTTCTACCTTCCTAACAATGGAATCCCCCACCAGGAGTTGTTTCCTTCCCCTGCAGGGTCCCATGCCACCCTCCTGTGGGTCTCCTTTGTGAAGGTTCCCAGCATCCTCCTTGATCTCCACTGAGGGTGCCTCCATAGAGGAACCACACTTTGCCAGAATGGCATAGGAATTGTGGAGAGGTACAACTGGAGGGATGCACCTCTGTTCCACCACCCTCACCCTCCCTGAGCCCACTGTGGTCCAACCGTTCCTCTTTCTTGGCAAACTCTGAGGCAATGGCAGTGGCACTGGTGGTCCCTGGATGGAAGAGGAGGTCCCACACATCCTGGCCAACTCAGCCTGGAGATGAGCACCCTTCTCCCTCAGCCCAGAAAGGCGCCTGCAGATGGGACAACACCACATCCTTCAGAACGTCTCCTGGAAGACTGCTGCTCCACAGCCACTGCACTGCACCATTCCCATCATGTCTTCTTTCTGTCCCCTTAACTGTTTGCAATCCTTACTCTTTCCTCTTTTTTTCCTCTGTCTCCTTACTTTCTGCCTGTGTGCCCTTTAAGCTACTGATTGTCCTGTTCTGAGACAAGAATATCCTATATTTCTCAGTAGACCCCTTACTTGCTCAGAGGCAGACCTCCAGCAGCTAGAGGGGGCTGGAGAGCTACTCCTGCCCTTCTAGGATGGTGGGTCTTTGGTGGCTCTGTGATCATTCACTTCCTGCTCCCAAACAGGAAGTTCCTGTTGTCAGTCAAATCCTGTGCCTATAAAACTAGAACTAGCTTTGGGTGGGATGGTGGAGGGGAAGGAAGGAGGGCAATATAGTCTCAGTAGAGAAGTCCAGTCACACCGCAGTCCTTCCTCCTGGTGTCTTCTGCCTAGCTACTAGTAGAATCTTTCTAAGGCAGTCTTTAAATGTAACTTCCTTCTAACTAAGCCACTCCTCCTACTTACTAGATCTTTCTACAAGTAATTTAAACCTCACAGCTATCAAGTTATTTCAATCACCTGAGATTTACACCTAGATATCTGTTCAGATAACCATTCAGTTCAGTTAACTCAGACAAACACACACTTTTTTTTGTTTTGTTTGTTAGTTTTTTTTACCCTAAATTAAAGGTCCAAGTACAAGAGTTCTACTTCTTTAATCCCAACAGAGAAGTCCAGTCACTCAGCAGTCCTTTCTCCTCGTGTCTTCTGCCAAGCTACAAATAAAGTTACAATTATAGAAAGCTTATAAACTTTTTCGTTATGTTTCCCTTTCTCCTTGTTTTCAGACTTCCTTCCCTTCTGCATTAGCTTATACTAGCTGACTACTTAGTATGGTATACTATTTAGTAATATGACTTTTGAGGGCCCCTGTTACTATGGTAGTCTTCTTAATTGATGGATATCACTATTAATTGCGTGTTGCCTCATCACTTTTATAACTAGGGGTGGTATCAATTATTATAATTTTTTTTATGTTTTTTCACATATTTGTACAATTTGCAGTTATGGACACTACAACTGTTTTAAGGGGTGTGCATTTGTGATATTCTTTTAAGGCATATATAATCAAGGACCCTTGAGGCAGAACTCACATGCTGAGGAAGAACTACAAGGTCTGAAGTGCCAGAGTTTTTGTTTGCTGTTCCTTTACTTGGTGTGGCACAATACATACTGTGTTTAATTTACTGACTTGACACTGGCCCCGTTCTTGGGCATGGCTTTTCTATTTGCTTTGTGCATGTTTTTCTGATGGCAGCACTCTGAGTTTCAGTGCAACATAAGTTAGTGGATTTCTGTTTTAAGACAAGTAGTTGTGTATTGCAGCACTTTTTTATGATTGTCACCATTTCAGTTTCTCTTGTCTAACCATCTTGTGCATCATTTCCCATGGACATCATTGTTATTACATATTTGTCCCAGACTTTGTATAATATAGCTTTATCTTTACTGCATTTTTGCACAGTCCAACAGTGATGTGGCAGCAATGGCAGCACTTAGTGATACTGTCACTTTTGTTTTTGCGTCTAGCACTACTGTGGACATGTGGCTTTAGGAAAGAAACCATAGGTCCACTGGATTGTTCCTCGCACCACCACCATCTCTGTGGGAGCACCCTGGCTCCCCTTTCTCTTCAAAGTACAATGAACTCTATGTTTAAAGGAAATTAGTTTTAGTTAATATCATTGGTTCTGGAAGTCTGTTCTATATGTCCACCAGTTGTTTCAAGAAGTAGTTTTTCCTGTAATTTCATGTTATTTCTGTTGAATTTTCCTTCTCTCGGTGATATTGTGCATCCCCCTTGTTCTTTCAAGTTGGGTCATTCCTGAGAGCTGTGTTGGATTTGATGGTGTTATCCTTTTCAGGTGTTTGAAGGCCATGTTTATAACCCTTCTGAGCCTATATATAAAGAACACCTATACACTCTGCAGCTGGTGTACCCAGTCCAACTCTGGTGAATACCATACTTTATATGTATGTGTCAGTGTGTATGTGTGCATAGAGAGGAATTAGGGGGACTTGTCTGTTTAACAGAGTTTAGTATTTTAAGTTATTCACAGGTTTTCCTACTTGTAATTTCATGAGTTGTAAGGAGAGGAGAGAGTAAGCATACAGAAAAACAGGAGAGGGGACACAAAATAAGACATGATAGGAGTAGTGCAGTGCAATGACTGTGGGGCAGCAGTGTTCTGGGAGACATTCTGGAGGCTGTGATGCTGCTATATTTGTAGGCACCTCTCTAGTCTGAGAGAGGAGGTTGCCCATTTCCAGGCTGACCTGGCTAGGATTCGTGAAACCTCCTCCCCCACCCAAGGGCCACCTGGGCCAATGCCACTACCTCAGAGGTTGCCAAGAAAGAGGAGAGGCTGGACCAGGGTGGGCTCAGGGAGGGAGAGGGTGGTGGAACAGAGTTGCATCCCTCCAGCTGTACCTCTCACAATTCATTCACTCTTCTGGTGGATAGTGGTTCCTCTATGGAGGCACCTGCAGTGGAGACCAAGGAGGATGCTGGGAACCTTCACAAAGGAGACCCACAGGAGGGTGGCATGGGACCCCACAGGGGAAGGAAACAACTTCTGGTGGGGGACTCAGTCATTAGGGGGGTAGAAATTGGGGAGGAAGGGGAGAGGGAGGTAAGGTGCCTGCCTGGTGCCATGGCTTGGAAGGACAGGAAGCAAATCCTCAGAATCGTATCAGCAGCTGTATGAGGGAGGGAGCTGGATGTCATTGTCCACCTAGGAACAAATGACCTGGCTAGGAATGGGATCAGAGCAGTGCAAGAGGAGTTTGTAGAGTTGGGGAGGGGCCTTAGACAAGTAGTGCATTCGGTAACCTTCTCAGAGGTGCTGCCTGTCTATGGCAAGGGTGATGCTAGGGTACTCCTCACCAGAGAATTCAATAAATGGTTGAAAAACTGGTGTGGAGCTCAGGGTTTTGGCTTCATGGGGGACTGGGGAGCCACCTGGAGGGATGCAGACCTATACTGGTGTGATGGTCTGCATCTGTCCGGGGAACCAGGATCCTAGGTGAGAGGTTTAAATGCTTCATTGGCAAGCATTTAAACTAGCCAAGGGGGGAGGCACTGAAAAGGATCAGGGAAATCCCAGCCTCCCCCCACAAAACACAGTAATTAGTGAGGTAAACACCAAGGTAGAGAAGTCATTAGGGAGAAGGACAGAGGTAAATGTAAAAAAAGGCAAAGGCAGTAAGGACAGGAATGGGGCTAAAAGGGGTAAGGTCATCAAAAAGTGGAGGGTGATGAGTACCAATGCCCGTAGTCTGTGTAACAAGCTCCCTGAACTAGTGGCCTTGATGGAAGTGGGTTGCCTGGATATTGTGGCAGTCACAGAAACATGGTACACAGAGAAACATGACTGGGATGTCAACATACCAGGATACACAATCTGCAGGAGGGACAGGGAGGGTAGAAGAGGAGGAGGAGGAGGAGTAGCTCTCTATGTAAAGGAAGAGATCAAAGCAACGAACTAAAGAGTAAACAGGGAGCAGATGAGGCACTCTGGGTCACCCTGGAGACAGGAAATGTCACCACAATCCGCATGGGGTTGCATACAGACCCCCATCTCAGGGGGAGGGAATGGACAAGGAAATGATAGAAGGCTTCCTTAGAATGGCAGAAAAAGGGGAGATATTGTTGATGGGGGACCTGAATATGCCAGATGTTAACTGGAGCACCTTTGCTGCAGGCAAATCCAAGAGCATGGTCATTCCTGATGCCCTACAGGGAGCATGCCTCAGACAGCTAGTATTGGAACCTACTTGGGAGTGAGCAGTCTTAGACCTGGTACTCTCAAATGGGGATGGAGAAAGAATCTCAGATTTAGAAGTGGGTAGCCATCTGGGGACAAGCGGCAACCAAACAGTGTGGTTCACAATAAACACAGCCATACAATCAAGCCATACAAAAGCAAGAGTATTGGACTTTAGGAGGGCCGACTTTGGGAAAATGAGAGAGTGCCTCAGAAAAGCACTAGCAAACAGGCAAGAAAGAGGGGTGGAGGAACAATGGGGAGTAATCAAAATAGCCATCACAGAGGCAGCAAGCCTTTGTGTAAAGCAAATCAACAAAACACAATGAAGGAAAAAAACACTATGGTTCTCAAAAGAGGTGGCAGGGAAGGTTAAGGAGAAAAGGATAGTATTCAGGAAATATAAGGAAACACAGAAGGAGCAGGACAGAGAACTTTATCAGTTAAAGCAGAAAGAGGCCGGGAAGGCAGTCAGAATAGCAAAGGCCCAAACCAAGGAAAGGATAGCCAACTCTGTTAAGAAGGTGGATAAGACATTTTATAGGTACATTAGGGAGTGAAGAAAGATCAAAGGAGGGATACTGAGGCTTAATAAAGGGGAGGGAATATGGGTAGAGGGTGACAGTGAAAAAGCAGGGATACTGAATGAATATTTCAGCTCAGTATTCACAAAGGAAGATGAGGGGGAGGTACCTAAACCAAACAAGAGAAACACTCTGAAGACGGGGGTCGATACCAGTCCATTTACAGAAGAAAGGCTTCTGAAAGAACTAATAAAATTGAAGGTGGACAAAGCAGTGGGGCCTGATGGGATTCACCCAAGAACTCTAAAGGAACTAAGGGTAGAACTAGTGACACCGCTGACTACTCTCTTTAACAAATCATAGGAGGATGGGGTGGTACCTGAGGACTGGAGGAGGGCGGATGTGATTCCTCTTCACAAAAGTGGGAGCAGGACAGAGGTAGGAAACTACAGACCAGTTAGTTTGACCTCAGTGGTAGGGAAAATGATGGAATCACTTCTGAAGGAAAGAATTGTTGAGCACCTAGAGGCCAGTGGGGCACAGGACCCAAGGCAGCATGGATTCACAATGGGGTCATGTCACATGAATCTAATAGAGTTCTTTGACTGGGTGACCAAAGTAGTAGACCAGGGAGGGTCTGTGGACATGGCCTACCTAGATTTTAGCAAGGCATTTGATACAGTCCCACACAAAAGAGTAATACACAAGTTAGCCAGCCTTGGAGTGGGTCTCAAGGTGGTAGCCTGGATAAAAAATTGGCTAGACAACAGGACACAAAGGGTAATAGTAAATGGAGTCCACAGTGAAGAAAGGAGGGTTACTAGTGGGGTACCGAAGGGTTCAGTAATAGGACTGGTCCTTTTAATGTCTTTATAAGTGACATTGCAGAGGAATTGGAAGGAAAAGTATGTCTCTTTGCAGACGACACAAAGATCTGCAACAGGGTTGATACACAGGATGGAGTGGAAAGGATGAGAAGGGACTTGGCAAGGTTGGAGGAATGGTCAGATGTATGGCAGCTCAGATTCAATGCAAAGAAGTGCAAGGTAATGCACCTGGGAAACAAAAACCCAGGGGAAGAGTACACAATGGGGGTGAGATACTGACAACAGTAAAAGTGGAAAGGGACCTGGGGGTAATTATATCAGATGACCTAAAGGTGGGCAAGCAATGTGAGAAGGCAGTAAGGAAGGCTGGGGGGATACTGGGATGCATAGGGAGAGGCATCAATAGTAGAAAACAGGAAGTTGCTATCCCTCTGTACAGACAGTTGGCGAGACCCCATCTGGAGTACTGTGTGCAGTTCTGGAGACCCCATCTTCGCAAAGACTTAGACAGAGTGGAGGCTGTCCAGTGGAGGGCAACCAAAATGGTGCAGGGTCTGCACCAGAAGACATATGAAGAAAGACTAAAGGAGCTTAATATGTATACCCTTGAGGGAAGAAGAAAGAGAGTGGACATGATAGAAACTTTCAAGTATCTCGAGGGAATCAACAAAGTCCAAGAGGGTAGCATCTTTCAGAAAAAGAGATGTGCAAGAACAAGGGGGCACAATTTGAAGATAGAGGGGGGACGGCTCAGAGGTAATGTGAGGAAGTAGTTTTTCACAGAGAGGGTTGTGGATACGTGGAACAGCCTCCCTGAGGAGGTCATGGAGTCAAGAACAGTGGGGGAATTCAAGAATGCATGGGACAGACATAAGGCAGTCCTAGTGGGGGGTAGGAGGAAGTAAGCCGTTGGTTAACTAGGATCTGCAGCTTATCTGTTAGGTAGGAAAATGGGCAGACTAGGTGGGCCAAGCGGTCCTTATCTGCTGTCACATTCTATGTTTCTATGTTTCTATACAGACATTTTCAGGATGAAATGTCTTGGGTGATCCCATTAAATTCAGACAGCAAACATTTTGTACCTTGAAAAGCAACTTATGGTCAGAGCCAAATGGCTGCTAATGCAACAGTACTGAAATACTGTGACTGACACTAACTGCTTTTACAATGATTAAACAGAAAACAGCCAGTGCAGCTTGTGACCCATCCTCTTCTATGCATTGGCACCAAAGTAATTTGCTGAATCCCTAGTAACGTAGTCAGGTGATGGAGTTAGAAATCAAAGGAATTCGAGGTGTCCCCTTGCTAGATAAGAGCATACCTGAGACAGGTGAGTGATGGGTGTTGTGCTCCACTGGGCATGGTGGGTGGTGGTGCACGTGGACCTACTCTACATTTAATGGCATTACACACATAAGAAGAATACTGTGGGCCACACAAACAATTGTTCTGATTTCATACAGAAATATGTACACTCACAACTCTCTCAAAATGGTTGTCTTTTAGTACCATTTAATTTCATTTATTAGGATAAAACCATCAAGCTAATGTTCATTTGCAATCATGCTATACTGCTTGGCAAAGCAGAAACAGATTCATTTCCATTAAGTGTTATGTTGATAGCGTTTCTGTTAGAAAGCAACATGGTTTCAGTGTCCTAAAGAGACTTCCACCAGGTTTTACTAAATAAAGTAATTCCCATTTTTATAGCCTTGGTTTGCTCTTCTAGTGTCTAGATACCCAGCAAGTGTTTTGTCTTCCCAGCTCAGGAGGGTCATGAGGACGTAGGTTTAAACAGCCCTCCTCTAACAGCAGCCCAGCAGCCACAACTGAAGATACGCAGCTCTTCCCCCAGATACCAGGCCAATGTTTCATCTGCCCAGCTCAGGAGTGTCATGAGGGCACTGGTTTGAAACATCCCTCCTCTAAGAGCAGCCCAGCAGTCACAGTTGAAGATATTCAGCTGTCCACCCCAGATACCCATCCAGTGTTTCATCTGCCCAGCTCAGGTGGGTTGAGAGGGCACAGGTTTGAAACAGCCCTCTCCTAATAGCAGCCCAGCAGCCACAGCTGAAGATATTTAGCTCTCTCCCCCGATACCAAGCCAGCGTTTTGTCTGCCTAGTTCGGGAGGGTTGTGAGGGCACAGGCTTGAAACAGCCCTCCCATAACAGCAGCCCAGCAGTCATAACTGAAAATATTTAGGTGCAGCTCAGTCAGGGCACAGGACCATGTGGTTTTCAGCATTCAGCGCCATTTTAAATTGGCAGACTCTGACTGATAGTTTTTTACCACATTGCTCCATTGCTCAAATAAGGTGTTTTCAGCCAAACTGAAATTTTACTTTAAGCCTTTAAGTCTTGCTGTGCCATGGACTGATATATCAGTCTAGCCAGCCTGCAAACAGAATACTGCTTCACTAATCCCTGCTTCTCCCACAGGTTGCCATCGGACCCGACCCACCCCCCTTACCTTCTCTTAATAGTCTCTCCCTCGGCAGCTCTTTCCCCTGATACCCAGCCAGCATTTCACCAGCCAGCTCAGGAGGGTCATGAAGGCACAAGTTTAAAACAGCCCTCCGCTAACAACAGCCCAGCAGCCACAGCTGAAGATATTCAGGTACAGCTCAGTTGGGACAGAGGAATGGTGACACTTGCTGTGCAGCACTGCTTAGCTCTTCCCAGCCACTTTCCCACCCCAAGCTAGTGTTCCTCTTGTAGGAACAATCAGTAGAGTTTTGCACCTCCACTGAGAATCTGAAAGAGATATGCTCTACTCCTCTTCACACACCTAGTCAACTTGGTAGCTTCCAGTCTCAAACTTTATCTTACCTCAGTTAGGTTTCTATATCAGATCCAGATATCAGGTGTGCTGTTGAATTGCTCCATTTTCCCTAGGCTACACCCACATTGATACACCACTCCTTTTCTCATCTAATTTTCACAAAACCCATTTGCTGCCCCTAAAAGTCACCCCTCCCTGCCATGCCATGTCTCTCCCTCCAAACATATTTCTCGCATCCTTCTACTGTACATCCTTCCTCTTTTCACCATCCTCACTACATTACCTCCTTCCTCCTTCCTACCCCCTCCCAAGTCCTCCCTAGTCTTATCCTCTAATGCCACACCCACCCTCCCCTCATCCTTCTGCCTCTCCACAGTGCCTCACTATCCATGGCCTCCTGCTTCCTGTCTCCTTCCCTTCCCCTCCCTTCATTTCATATTCATCAGACCCCAGCTCTGCCGCTCCCACAGTTCTCCTCTCCACCTGAAACTCGTTCCCATTTTTATAGCCTTGGTTTGCTCTTCTAGTGTCTAGATACCCAGCAAGTGTTTCTTCTGCCCAGCTAAGGAGTGTCATGAGGGCGTAGGTTTAAATAGCCCTTCCTCCATCATCCTTCTGTGCACGAGTAGAAAAAAAGAGAAAAACAAGAACGTTCTATGCTGCAAGCTTAGGCATAAGTACACTGCTCTTTCCTTTTGTCTTTTTCTCATCCTGCTTCTATCAGGCAATGTGGAACTAAACCCTGGCCCCCTTTCCATCTCCCTCCCCCAAAGGTCTCCATATGTACCAACTGAATGTCAGAAGTCTACTTCCTGAACTGGGCAGTTTAAAAGTTTGGATGTCCCAGCACTCTCCACATATTCTGTGTATATCTGAAACCTATCTTTCCTCCAGGATGCCACACTCCTCTCTAACTATCCCTGATTTCACCCTCCATCGCAAAGACCATGGGAGAAGGGGTGGTGGTGTTGCCATGTATGTCCACTATTCCATCACCTGCTCCATCACCTGCCAAAACACCAGTCCTGATTCATCTGAGTATCTGGTAACCCACATAACCTTGCCTTCCTCCCTAGCTGTCTATGTCACTGCTATATATGCCACCCACATAATTGCCACAGATTCACTCATAAAGTGCATCTCCTCTGCTATCTCCCATACAAGTGATGGTGAGTTTATAGTGATGGGAGATTTCAATCTGGATTGGCTCTCCCTATCATCAAAGCCATCAATCCATAGAATTGAATCCCTCAACCTCACACAGCTAATCAATGAACCTATCCGATACAACCTTCACTCCCCAAATCACTCTGTCTTAGACTGGATTCTCTCATCTCACCCACACCGCATCACTGCTGCTAGCATTCTTCCAGATGTGCTAAGTGACCATTGTATAACTTTGTGCATTAGAAAAGTCCATTTCCCCCACTCTGTCCCCAAGTATATCAGCATCTGGCTTCTCTGAGGACTAAACACTAATGCCCTTCTTCATGACCTTGCTTTAGATGACTGATCTCCTGTCTATTCTGCAACCGACATTGACTCCACCTTCAACCACTTCCTGATCACCTTTCATCAGGTCCGGGACCACCATTCCCCCGATGAAAAAAATTCACGTCAAGCAGTTTCACCACCCCTAGATTTCACCACAACTAATTTCCATGTGCAAATCCCGGGACCAGGCCTGGGCTTGGTACAAGTTCTCCCATTCTCAGTCAAATCGTCACACCTATAGAACCATCAGGAACATATGCACAAAGGACACTCATCTCACCAAAACCACACTCTTTAAAAAACATCTATACTTAAACTCCAGCTCACCCACCTCCTTCAGGAAGACAGTTCATTCACTCATTGATCCTCACGTTCCCCCAACCTCCCCCAGCCTCAAAAATGATGGCACTTCCTTATTTGATCCCTTCTCAATGGCATAAAGTTTTAACAAATTCTTCACCACTTGTGCCCTTCCTGCCTACCCCCTGCCCTCAAGTCCTCCCCCCTTCTCCCTCAAAGGATGGATACTGCTTCCCTCCTATCTCTCCACTGGAAGTCCTCCAGGCCTTGAACTCACTAAACCCAAACAAGCTGAGCCAAGATGGGCTTCATCATAAACTACTATGCCTCTAAGCAACAGCCATAGCCACACCCCTTGTGCACCTTTTCAACCTCTCTTTCACCACCTGCACTGTATCCATCCTCTGGAAAACAGCCTGCATGATGCCCCTCCACAAGGGTAGAGAACTATCATCCCCTTGAAATTTCCGACCCATCTCCCTTCTCCCCTCACTCGCCAAGATCCAGGAATCCCTAGTCTACTCAAGATTACTGGACTTCTTCACCTCAGCTGACATACTCTCCCCATACCAGTCAGGGTTTAGAAAGTATCACTCCACAGTCTCTTCTGTACCGCATGTCACTAACACTATCCACTCTGCCATGGACAAAGGCCATGTCACCACTACGATTTTCATTAACCTTGCTAAGGCCTTTGATTCTGTCTCACACATGCTGTTATTGAATAAACTCCACTCTGATGACCTGGCATCCCCCTCCACACAATGGTTTTACTCCTAGCTTATTGAAAAACAGCAGTCAGTATGACTGGTCAACTTTTTTTCTCCCCTCCCCATCTTGGCAGTCATCCCCCAGTGGTCAATTACAGGCCCTCTACTCTTCTCAATATTTATTGATGATATCTCCCTTCCATCTGCACAAATTCCCACATTCATATGTACGTGGATGACACTTTCATCTTCGCATCGGGGCCCACTACAAATAACGTACAAGCTCCTCTCCAACAGGACTTTAATAAAGTCGTGGCTTGATTTCAAGCTAATGACCTAAAACTAAATAACAAAAAAAAGTTTCAGTGACATTAGGCTCTGCTCAAAAGCACTCCAGGCTCTGGTCCCTACCAGTATTTCTCACTCAGGACAACTCCCTCCTAGACACCGTGCATGCTTTCAAGTACCTGGGGGTATGGCTAGATAATCACCTTAATTTCTCTGCACATATAGATGCACTAATCTCCAAGCTCTGCCCCCAAACTAGGATTTCTTTATCAAAATAAAGACTCCCTCTCACTCTCCATATGGCACAAGTGTGTCTCTAAAATGATCCTCCCATCCCTAGACTATGCAGACATCATCTACAGCACAGCGCCTGCTGCATCCCCCTCTAAACTGGACACCATGCTGAACTCCTTCTGCAGGTTTGCCACTGATTCTCCTCCCCATATGCACCACTGCTCCCTTTACTCTGCTCTCTCCATCACACCCCTCTCACATCAGAGGCATGTCAACTCATTGTCTTTCATCACCAAATTCTGGTTTTGTCTTCTCCCTCCTTACCTCTCCTCCTGACTTATCCCCACATCCCCTCTCTTGTATTCGCTATGCTCCTGGGATCACTGCTCCTTCTCAGTCACTCATCGCCACTCAACTGCTGGCCAGTGTGCTTTCTCCTACCACCTCTATCTCCAATGGAATAAACTCAACCCCGAGCATCAAAACTCTTCCACCTACCTCACCTTTAAAAAAACTTGTTCATCTCCTTCCAGTTCCACTCTGCACTTGTCTCATCCCCAAAGGTCTCCACTCCCCAGTTCAGTCTCCCAGGTAACTGAGACTATGTGTGAGATACTTGCACAAAATATTGCCATTACTGCACTTTAAATGGTTGTCTGTAATTGTATCACCATATTGCTGTTGCTGTGTAATCTAATCACGACTTGCTCTGTTAATTCTTAACTTGCATCTGTACCTAATTTTTGTATCTCCTTGTGCATTCACTTCATCATGTCCCTGGGTCGCACCTGGATATGAGCTTTGGCTCAGTGTGCCTTTTCTGGTCACCAACATTTTAAATAAATAAATTTATAGACATGTCTCTAACATTCACTGGACACTGTTAGCACAAATGAAAGGTGGAAGTCTCATCAGGATGCTAATTAACACTATCAACTTAATGCCAAGACAACATTGATGAAAGAGTGGTGATGAGTGCTGTAACCAGCTCTGGGTACTCACAAGAGGTACCTTCCCATCACATGCAGCTCTGCACCTACAGACAAGTGCACAAATGCCAGAATTCACTAATACAAGCTGACATTCCACGGGCCTGCCCCACCAGTGCACAGCTGCACAGGGGTAGATCAGGGGACACAGGTGGGCATGCAATCAGATGCCTGTCCTGGGTACCGAAGTGAATCCCCTACTGCACATGAGCAGGGGATCCTGAGAACATGCGTTGGAGTTCCAACAACATCTTATTATCCTGGGTCCCAAAGTGAATCCCCTGCTGTGTGCAAGCAGGGGATCCTGGGAAGGTGTGTTGGAGTTCCAACAGCATCTTATTATCCTGGGCCCCGAAGGAATCCCCTGCTGCATGTGGGCAGGGGATCCTGGGAAGCTGTGTTGGAGTTGTAACAATGTCTTATTAGACAATCCTGAATGTATAGCTCCGATGGAGAAAGCTGTGAATACATTCAGGATATATAATCATGACCTTGAATGACATATGATGAGACAGTGGGATTCCTTCAAGTAGGTAAATTATTCTCTTTTTTGACAATAAGTAAATAACATTATAATGGAGCAGCAAAACCAATTTGATAATGAAATAAAATAATTGCTAAATACCTTGATTACAGTGGGTCCCACTATAGAGTTTGTTAATGAATTGCACAATACAGTGGTAGGAAATACTGAGGAATGCAGTAAGGCAGTTGAAAAAGACAGTAAGATTGTAAAAAAACACAGTATACTTATGGATTGATAAATGGGGTACAGTTCAGGATCATGCCTTATGAACTCAGGGAGAGGCTATCTCTGCACCCAGTATTGTGAACTCTATGAGTAAGTGCCTGACTAGCTGCCCCCAGTCCTCTGTATTAGCCTAGTGGGCTAGGGCAGTGGAGTGGAGGGTATTCCCATCCCACCACAAATGGCGGCTGTCTGTTAAAGGGTGGGTCAAGTAGCCTCTATGGCAGGGTCCTCCCTGCCATATCTTGTAGCCCCCTGTGCTCAGCACTCTGCACCTTACTGAATGTTGCAGCTTGCAGGCATGCCCCTGACACTCCTCCAGACTGCTCATGGTGTACGATTACATGGGCGGTCAGGGGATTGATTGCACAAGGGGCTTGTGCAGCTGAGGTGAATGCCACTGGTGTTCTGATGGACCTCCACTGTACATCATTCTGACTTAGGGTTGCGTCTGTGCCTCAGCATAGGCAACCCACACCTTGGTGCATAGAGGCTATTGTTTGGTTGGAAGTGGTTTACCTCTGTTGACAATTCTGTAATTTTTCTGATTTGCAGGATGCAGTTGTCTCAAACGGTAAACTATTTTTTCCTGTTCTGCTTCCAACCACTTGCCCATTCACAGTTAAATGGCTACTATGCAGTTGTAAGAAGAACAGTTTTTTAAAAACCATCAATCGTGCTTAGTTTACAGTCTCCATTCCTAAAGTCCGTGGAGCAGGCTTACCTGGATCAGATGCAAACACACTAACAACAGCTTTCTTCTCACACTTTTCCATCTCTTTTAAGCAAGAAACTTAACTCTACTTAAATTTGTTTGAAGATTCATGTTTTACTGTGTTTCAGGGATAAAGTCATTTCATCTGGGCTCCAGTGGTTTGTGCCTCAAACAAACTGGATTACAACAAAGAAATATAGGTTTCTGACCTGTCACACTATGTGACCTTTAGTCATAAAATATTGGTGGTTACCAGGGGTAGCCATGTTAAGATGTAAATTTTCATTTTAATGAGGTCTTGTTTTTACATATTTTTACAATGTATTCACCCAGGATAGCCCAGCTGAAATTCAACATCTCATTTTTAGTGGCATCCTATTTTTACAACTGCTTGCAATGGATTTACCCAGGATAGCCAAGTTGAGATATAATATTTAATTTTCTGTGGGGCCCTGCTTTTACCCATTTCTAGGGTGTACTTACTCAGGAGAGCCTGGCTTAGATGCAGTATCTTATTTTTAATGGGGTCCTGCTGTTACCATTTTAAATTGTATTTTAGCAGGATACCCCAACTGAGATTCAAAATCTCATTTTTTTCAAACATATTTTTGTCCTTTTGTGGCAAGCTAGGTAGCTGTATCAGCCCATACCACAGTCCCCGGCTTCCCAAGTCTCCATTCTCACCACCGAGACCAGGCGGGTTGTTGGTGGTGCTGGTGGGTCAGGATTCATGTAGCCCAACCTCCAATTTTCACCTGATGTTTCTTCCCTGAACTGTTGCCTCTGAAGCCACACACGTGCAGTGGCACCATGGATGGGCTCCGCCTCCATGGAGACATCCTCAAATGACTGTGTTTGTCTTGCTTTTGTGTGTGCCTGAACTACTCCACTACATGGACACCTCCTGGTGGCAGGCAAGCAGCGGGTCACACAACCCCCCTCCCCCAGGGTGGAGAGCTGTCTGATGGGACATTCAATCCTCCCTCCCACAGCCAGCCCCCAAATGACCTGACTCCACTGCCAATCTTGGATTACTGATGTGGCAGGAGGTAAGACTGTAGGTGCCTCAGTCCTCCACACCTGCTTTTACCCATTTTTACCATGTATTTAGCCAGGACAGCCTGGCTCAGATACAGTATCTCATTTTCAAAGGGTCCTTTTCTTGCCCCTTTTTATATTATATGTAGCCAGAATAGTTCAGCTCAGATCCAACATCTACTTTTTAACGAGATCCTGGTTTTACCTCTTTTTACAAGGTATTTGCACTGGATAGGCCAGCTGAGACACAACATCTCATTTTTAGTGGGGTACTGCTTTTACACATTTTTACAGTGTATCTACCCAACATAAACCAGCTGAGATGCAGTAGCTCATTTTCAGTGGTGTCCTGCTTTTATCAACTATTATAATATTAACATAGGCCAGCTGAGATGCAGTATCTCATTTTCAGTGGAGTCGAGTTTTACAACCTTTTACAATATATTTTATTAGGATAGCTCACCAGAATGGCAATATCCACTGTAATTTTTAGTTGGGTTCTGCTTTTACCAATTTTTACAATGCATTTCTCTAGAATAACCCAGCTGATACATAGGCCACAATATTCAGAAAGTTAGCACAGTGCTAACATAAATGGCACTGTGCTAACTATGCTGTGCATATTTGGATGAGGTGTGGGCAATATTCAGAGAGCCATGGTGTGAGGCGTTTGGTGGGTAGTGCAATCACACAGAATACAACACTGTGTAAATGAGGTAACCCCTCAACATAGAGGATGCAGTGGTATTCAACTGGTTTGGAAAGACATAAAAGTTGACATGGCGGTGCTATTTACTGCTTCCAAAACCATGCCCTTAACATTTCACACGGTGGTGCTTGATCACTCAAACCCCTGTTTGATCCCCAAGTATCATATTGAAAAGCATGGCTGTCATTCTGTGGAAGTGTAGTGTTCCCCCATTACTCCCTACTGCCCATCAGAACTGCAAAATAATAATCCTGACAGTCTCTCATTGTAAAGCCTGCCCCCTCCTTCCCTAATGCCCATCTAAATACCAAAATAATCAGTGTGGCTGTATCTAGTTGCCAAGTGCCCCCCCATGCCCAATTGAATGTCATAAAATCAGTCTGACTGTGCCTGGTTGCCTAGTGGTCCCACTCGCTCCCTAATGCCCACCTATATGCAGAAATAATATGTCCCACTGTCCTTAGTAGTCTAGTGGTCCACTCACCCTAGTGCCCATCAGTGTGTAGATATTATTCAGTCTCTCTTCCCTGAGTGTCTAATAGTCCACTCTACCTGGGCATTGGTAGATCTGTCCAACCCCACTTCTTATCCTACCCACCCAACACCCATGCTCCCTTCCTTGGCAAAGTCACTCTCCCATAGGCAAAAGTTCTGTCATCAGTGCTGCCATCAGTGATGTCATGATGGCGACAAGAACAGGTCCTCCTCTCTCCACCTTACCTAAATGTTATCTGTATTTTAACAAGAATAACTTGATAGTGTTCTTCATCTAGGTCACTAGAGTGGTAGATAGAGGACATGCTGTAGATTTGCTCTACTTCGATTGTGGCAAAGCCTTCCATTCAGTGCCACATACTGTAGAAGGCTGCAGAAAACATTATTGGACAGGGGAGTAGAGACTGGGTTAGTCTGGTGGTCAAGAATGGGATTGGGGGCATGGTAGTAAACTGGGTCAAATTTGTGAAAACAGGGTTACGAACTGGGTGCCACATGATCAGTCTGGGACCTGCCAAATTTAATATGTTCATTTGTGACATAATGGAAGGTATTCAAGACAAGATTTTATTTTATTTTTGTTGTTTAACCAGGAGTAGCACACTAAGCTGAAAGCTTTTTTACAGGGGTGACCTGGGAGCACAGAGAAGTTAAGTGACTTGCTCAGGGTCACACAGTATGCAAGTGGAAGCAGTGG
This sequence comes from Neoceratodus forsteri, assembly GCA_016271365.2. NCBI lineage: Eukaryota > Metazoa > Chordata > Ceratodontiformes > Ceratodontidae > Neoceratodus > Neoceratodus forsteri. Next base: position 1,533,556,547 of record CM057450.1, read on the forward strand.
GATTCAAACCCAGGTCTGGTCTGCTGGATGTCACCAGATTTGCAGCTCAGAGCCTTTAACCACTGCACTATACTGCCTCCCGATGTGTCTCTTTGCAGATGACACAAAACTGTATGACAGGGTGGACATTGAGGAAAGGGCAGGGAGGTACTGATGGATTTGATAAGGCTGGCAAGGCAGTCAAAGATATGACAGTTGAGACTCAATGCCGAAGAGTGACACACATAGATAAAAAGAACACATGGACAGACTGCTGGACAGAGGAGTTAGACTGGTAATTATAGCCAAGGAATGGAATCTGAGAGCCATCATCAGTGACTTCCTTATGTAAACCAGTCAGTGCAATAAGTAGGGCGAGCAATTTCCAGATATGTACTTTTACAAATTTTAGTGACAAAAAGGATGCAATTTTGGATAATTCTGTATATAATAATTACCGTAGGTTTCATTTTCAGTATGCAATAGCAGTTAAAGTATACATAGTATTACAGGGTAAATAAATCCAATGACCTAGCTGCTAGTGCTGTGCTGAATGTGGAATTCTGCTGGTAAAATTAGCACGGAATAACCATTCTGCCTGTGGAATTTTTGACAGAATTTCCATGGTTCTTCTGTGGAATTCTGCCTACTGTGATCTGAGGAATAATAATCCATGAAACAGCATTCCTTCCATGGAAAATCATTCTGCAGCTATTGTTTGCCACTGAATTGCAGCATTCCATTTCTGGTGAAATTTGCTGGAATTTTGGCAGAATTTTAAAAAGTCCACAGAATTTTGTTCCACCAGAATTAGAAAATTCCGCACAGCACTACTGGCTACCACAATCCAGTAAAAATGAATTACAGTACTATGACTAATGAAGATATTTTAAATTATTTAGATTATAATTAATGGTGCCCCCCATCAACTGGCTCACAAGCCTCTGGAAAACACCATAACAACCCTAAAATGGGTTATTACGGCATTCTGAAAAACTTTCTTTAATCGTCAGTGCCAATCATTCATAGTGCAATAGCTGATTGGCTCCTAGTCTGTGTATGGGTGGTATGAACACTTCAAAAAATATGGCGGCTCTGTTTCCAAGGAATCACAATAATCGCTGGTGTGCCCAGACTAATTGTTTGCCTGCACTATCCTCCAATGTAAGTTATCACTATTTTTCACTATTTATCTGGTTGATCCTTTTTTCACTATTTATCTGGTTGACCCTGCCATTACAACCACAAAAATCTATCTGGTTGATCCTGCTGTAGTTACACTTCAGTTGGGACTTCAGTCCAATCCAGCGCAATCTGCAGTGTGACTCTGCCTCCCAGTCAACAGTAGCATTTTTCCAAAAGATAAAAAAAAAAAAACAAAGAGAAAAAAATATCCTTACTGGACAGACAGTATGTGTGTGGACAGAGAGTGTGTGTGTGTGTGTGTGTGTGTGTGACAGTAAGAACTGCTTAGCTCGTACCTAATGTTGGCATTCACTCCCTGCACCAGTAATGGGTTTATGGGTCATCACACATCTCAGGTGTGTAAAGAAATCCCTAACACACACTTGCTCTATCCATTATTCTCTATTTATTGACCAGGTAAGCACACTAGACCATTACAGTTCCTACTTTCAGGTGCAACCCAGGAGAATTACAAAGCAATACTAAAAAGTATACAACAACAATACAATGTCATTTATAAGCTGCAGAAAAGCAGACTGGTAACTACATAGGCAAATAATTGAAATAACAAATAACAGTGAATACCAGTAGAATTACATGCTAAACAGGTACAGTTTTGAAACCGTTCAAAACACGGTCTGCAAGATAATTAATAATCCCTAGAAAATGTGGGCGGTAAGCCACCCTGAGTAGAATAAACACTATGAAGGGGGAAAAGACAAGGAGCTCTAGTCCATAGGATATGTACCATATGGTTAAATGCATGAGCAGACTGAGATGGCCTTCAAGAAATCCCAGAGGAGCCTCTTGAAAACTGAATGGGAGACAGTCCTGCAAGCCAGAGACAAGAAGGAGTTCCAGAGCCTTGGTACCCAAGCCCTGAATGCCTGGTTACCCAACGTGGTACAGAAGCAACCAAGAGGGATTGGTCCATGTACCTAAGTTGATAGCTCTGAACAAATGATTTTAGCTGGCCTGCCAGGATAGATGGGGTTGCAGTTCTGAATGTCTTGTCCACAAAACAACCCAGAGAAAGAGAGCAATTATTTGCAGGGAATAACCAGCTCAGTTTGCTATGGAGCTTAGAGTGGCGTGTGAGACAGGTAGCTGATACAGCAAGCCTACACATGTTATTATAATCTATCCCATTTACAAAGTAAAGCCTTAGCCACATTTTCATAAGTGATGAGCCCATAATTAAGCCCTCTGAGGAGCACCCCATAGAAAGGGTGACATGAGCCTTAGGGGTGAGGATATGTTTGGCCCTGTAGGACAGACCCAGTTTACAGTTTACAGCCCTAGATACATTTGAGATACATAAGGAGAGGTCTAGCTGAGAGTCCAGTGTCATGCCAAGGTACTTGAAGGATAGCATAGTAGTAATGGAGGACGCCATAAGTATTGGTGACTACCAAGGAGTCAGGATAGGACAAAATCTTACCAGGTGAACTGAAGAGCCATGCTTGTATCTTTTTCACATGGTGGACCAACCACTTTGCAGTCATCCAAGACTTGATATGACAAAAGTTGTCACCTGTCTGTGAATTAACAGGTTTAATATTGTCTGCACTGGTTAGCAGCACAAGGTTGTCTGCATTCAAAGTGGCTCTGCAGAAAACAGGCACACTAGGAAGCTCATTTATGAATAGGTAGAAAAAAGAAAAGGCCTTAGGATGGGGTCCTAAGGGACCCCCATCTTAATGGGTGTAAGCTCAGATAGTGTCCTGTTGAATTTAACCAGCTGTTGCCTACTATGAAGATAATTAGAGAACCAGGTTACAGCATGGACAGACAATCCAGAACAGTGACGCTTGAGAGAAAGGGACTTATGATACACCATGTCAGAAGTCATTGAGAGGTCCACAAAAATCATTCCAAAAGTTTGCTATGGTCCATATGTGTCCTAAGGACAGAAGCAATAACAGCAAGAGCATTGGAGTTGATATGCCCCTTTCAGAAGCAATGCTGCTCCAGGATCAGTAGGTTATAGGAGTAACGGTATTCACTAACTTGGGAGGCAGCAATCTTCTCAAGGAACTTGCTGATCACTGATAATATTGCAATGGGGGAATAAATACCCACAGTTTTAGGGTCTCCTTGCTTATTAACTGGTACTAGTTTAGCCACCTTCCACATTTCTGGAACATCACATGGATCAGATTATCCAAACTTTCCACCAAAAATTGGGTCTCCTTTTTAAACTGAATTGCTACCTCACCTCAGACTCCAGGCTAGCAATATCAAATAGTATACTGATTCCTAAACTCACATATGCTATCTTGCTTGCAGTCCCTTAGCAAGTCTGAAACTAACAGGCTAGAGATACTGTATAACCAAACTGGGTGCATTACAATGATGTCCCATCCTAGGAAGCACCATTTCGATGTTCTGGTGTCCCTAAATTGGACTTCACTAGCAAGTCAGATCCAGTAACCCCTATTAACCATGGTGTACAACTGTTATATGCATCTTCTCCCCCAAGTCTTGGTGGTCTCCTTGTCTCTAAGCATTCATGCAGGCTGCTCTGTACCTCTAGCAAAAAATTGCTTGAGGTACCCAGGATTAGGTCTGCTATGAGGTGTCACAAACCCACTTTTGAGGGTCAGGTCCACTTAGCTCACAGTGCCCACTCCTAAGTGCAATTCATGACAGGGAGGGGGAAACAGAGGATGCCCTCTTCGTGTCATTCTATAGTGCTCGCTATGTTCACAACTGAACACTCGCCACAAAGTCCCAGGGTCCTCTCTTTACTCTGGATTAGGGTACAATACTAGTCTCGAGCCTTGTAGCCAAATATTAATCCTTCTTGGTTGTTACACAAAGAGGGAAGATCCAGGCTTACAACCTCTTCAGGGTAGCATTGTAACCCTGATTATGCCTTCTCCCACAAAGCGTGCAATAACCTGGTTCAAATCCCCATAGACCCTTCCTTGAGACTTTGGTATTCCCCTATCTTCATCCAGACTTTCCTTTTTCAGACCCTTTGTTCAATTTGGTAGCTTATGATGGCACCCCTTAGCAATAACAGTTTAGTCACAAATTATTTTTTTTAAATTGCCGTTTGTTCATCCTTCCTCACTGCTGGTCTCCACTCCTTCGGGAGACACAGATAGCAGTCCATCTCCACTCTGCAACCTTCCCAATTCTGCCCCAATGGTTCCCCATCAAGCCTTGGCTGTACACCCAGGTGGGTATGGGGTGGGGGGCTCAGTTGCCCCGAGAATCTTACTGGTGTCAGATCCACTGGGGACATCAGGCAGGTGCAGGCAATCAGGGTCACTACTGGGTCTCCATCACCTAGGAGAACGACACTGGTATTTCCTCCTCTTTCTACCTGGCATGGTGCGGGTCCCTGATGTCAAGGCACTATGTGCCGACATCCACCTTGCATCTCAGTCGGCCCATTCCTGGTGACAGGACTTGCTATACCCTGAGCCTCCGCTTGGGGTCAGGCAAACTGCGGGACTTGGCCTCCCCTCTTCCCCCCAGAAAAGATGAGCAGTCATGGGACCCTCAAGCCTTTCTCACCCGGCCAGCCGTCCAGTGACCTGAGTCCACTCCAGAGCCAGAGTTGCTGGCATCGCAAGCAGAAATCCAACCACTGAGCCCACAGGCCGGCAGTCACAGATTATTACTGAAACATCCCACAATCACACACACAATATAGAAATCTCACTCAGGCATGTTTCTTAAACAAAACAAATGTCTTTACTAAATAATTAGATAATTATCATGCATTACAACAAAAAAGATTTGATCAATTTGGTCACAGAATAACACAAATAAAAAGTGGACATGTACATGCAACAAATGCCTTAAACCTGTTAGTTAAGTTCTACCTTAAGTTCATATTGGATTGCATTCCAGGAAAAGTTAATTAAAGTTTCAGTTTCCTTTGTCAGCAGTCTTGCTTCTTGTGTGTGTCAGGAGAACAGTGTCCCTTGCAGATGCTCAGCAAAATGAGAGAGGGAGAGAGACAGAGAGAGACCCTGGTTTTCAAGCTCTGTATATAGTGTCAAAATCCCTGGTCTGTCATAACTTTTACGCAGTAGATGTCACTCTTGCATTTTCCCAACAACACATGTTTCTGGCTACCTTGTGATGTCATGCTTCCCTGACAGTTATGACACCTGTAAGAACATTTGCAATAGCCTGCCAGAATGGATATTTTTGTCCTTTTCTTTCATCTCATCAAAGGCAATATACCATAACAGCTTCCTGGGACCAAAGCAGCCTGCCTTTGATGTGAAAAAGGGCTATCTCCTGAACATTTTATTTACCTCTGTTTCCCTCAGTAGTTAATCAGGGAAATACCCATTGATCAGCTACCCCCAAGCCTTTGACAAGTAATTGTCAACTTCCTGGCAAGCAAGCTGGTTCTTCTCAGGTCAGAGGAAGGTCAAACATTTTAAAAGAAATCCAGTGTCTCTCACTATCCTATTTTTTATGATATTTTAAGTGAGGCTTTAAATAAGCATGCACCCTTGGTTAAGGTGGGGGTCAGGAGCAGCACCTGCCATTGGTTCTCACCTGAGCTCAAAGCTTCCCTGTTAGAAAGGGATACTTTATGGAAAAAAGCCAGAAGAAGCAAGAACGACTCAGAATGGTGTCTTTTTAAGAGAGCACGTAACAAGTGCACCAAGTTGGTCAGAGAAGCCAAGGTCACCTACTTCATTTGGAGCTAGCCTTTGCCTCAAGAAATCTTTCAAAACTCTGGAAAACATTAAAAGACATGTCTGGACATGCACCTGGTAATTCCATTCCAGCAAAAATTAAGTCCGGTGGCAGTGTTATCTCTAACCGATCGGAGATATTGGAAGCCCTCAATAACCATTTTGCAATGGCAGGGCTAGCATTTGATACTTCTCATGCCAATGACCTCTGCACAGCTCAGGGCCCACCAACCCACGAGTCCCCCTCTACCGAGGAGGCCTTCTCCCTCCTGCCTGTCTCTCTAAAAGAGGTGCAAGACCTACTGCTGCCAGTGGACACCAGGAAGGGAGTAGGCTCTGACTTCATAGAGCCATACTATCTGAAATGTGCCTACCATGTGCTAGCGGTGCTAATTACCCACCTATTCAACATGTCACTCTCCCAGGGTAGCCTCCCCCCTCAATGGAAAATAGCCCATGTCATCCCTCTATTAAAAGCAGGTGACCCCTGCGATCTAAATAATTACAGACTGATCTTCCTCCTCCCCATCCTGTCTAAATTACTAGAAAAAATAGTGTGTGGCCAGCTAGCGGTATACTTAGAATCCAGAAGCCTATTAAACCCGGTTCAGTCTGGATTCAGAGGAAAGCACAGCACCATAACAGCCCTAGCTAAGGTGACCAATGATTGGCTCCTAGACCTTGACAACAAGAAGCATGTCTGTGCTGTTTTCTTGGATCTTAGTAAGGCATTTGACACAGTCAGTCACAGCCTGCTTCTTTCCTCCCTAAGCACCTTAGGCCTGGACCATAAATCTATATGCTGGTTTGCAGACTACCTCGGAGAATGGAAACAGCAGGTTAAAGCTGAAGGTGATCTTTCTCCATTAAAACCTTTGCTGAGGGGCGTGCCCCAGGGCTCTATCCTTGGTCCCCTCCTCTTTGCAGTCTACATTAACAACATCAATGACCCCATCAAAAAAAGCCAACATCAACTTATTCGTGGATGACACTGTACTGTACTTGAGTCATCCCATGCTGGAAGCAGCTTGTGAAGGCCTCCAAGCTGAATTTAACCTTCTACAATACCAGCTCATAAACAAAAAGCTTTTTGCTCAATGCAAAAAAGACAAAAGCCATGCTCTTCTCCCCCTCCTTGCATGTGGCAAATTCCTGCTGGGGGGGAGCTATCCCACCAATTACCACTGTTCTTGGAGAAACACTAGAGTATGTAGCTAAATTCAAATATTTAGGAGTTTGGCTCGATCATAAACTTTCCTTCGCCAACCATCTCGAAGAACTACAGAAGAAACTAAGGCAAAGATTAGGATTATTCTACAGAATTAACCACCTGCTCACTAAGGAGGCCAAGATTCAACTGGTTCAAGCTACCCTCCTATCTTTAATAGATTACACGGACCTGCTCTACAGCCACTGCACTGCCTCTGCACTGGCTAAGTTGGACACCCTCTACCACAGAGCTATCAGATTCATTACTGGCCTTCCACGTTCCACACACCACTGCTCCCTGTACTCATCATTATGCTGGAATTCCCTTCATTATAGAAGGAATAGAAATGCCGCCCTATGGGCCTTCAGAGCGGTGACCAATAAGCTCCCCTCATATGTCTCAGATTGTATTCTCTGGAGTGTGTTAGGCACCTAACGCTCTAAGGAGCTATTCCCTAATTGCCCTCCAAGTTCCAAGGGTGAAAACTTGTTTCAGCAAAGCTGCTCTAAGCTTCTCTTTACCCACATTGTGGAATGGTTTACAAAGGAACTTGAAGCTGAGCTGCCCTGTTAGCCTGAATATCTTCAAGGTGCTCTATGATCGCTACATGAAAGCACCTTGCAAATGTTTTCCTCACCGCTAGCCCACTAATTCTGCAACTCTCCTTTCCATCCCGACAATCGCCATGTTTCTACCCCTGGCTCTCACTCTTTCCCTATTAACTCTTCCTGCTGCACCCATCCTTCCCTGTCCGCTCCAGCCTGGCTAAAGTCACACCCCATTCACAGTAGTGTCCCAATTATCTACCCCTCCTCCATCATTATCGTAATAAACAAGTACACAACAGCAATCATCACTTTCTGTGGTTTTAGCTCAATTTTTCACCCAGTCATCTGGTAATATATCCCTCCTCTTCTTTACCTGTCTAACCTGCCACCCCATACATGGCCTCTTTCCCCTATATGTGTTGTTGCCGGCTGCCTCACTCAAAAGATCTCTGCTTATAACCCCTATATGCCTATGATTGATTGTACATCTGCTGACTTCTTCAATTGTAAAATAAAGCTGTTTTTTTTTTATTTATTTCAACCTTCTACTGTACTGTATACCCTGTATATACCTTTTCTTCATTGTATATTATTGCTTTTTGTATACCTGCTTGTGTACTGTACTTTGATGTATTCATGACCAGGTCCACCTTGCAAATGAGCCTTGCTCAATGGTGCCCGCCTGGATAAATAAAGATTTTGATTGATTGATTGATTGACCTTTCCTTATCACTAGCATTCTTGTGGCATATACACATAAACCAAATATAACAGAATATAACACCATGTATCTGTATATCTGACTGGTAGTGGCATAGCTCACAACATCCCTCCATCCTAGATTGAATTTGTAGAAACACGCCCGCTACCACATGGTAAGGTTTTCACAAATTCTGTTACTGTTCTAACTGGTGAGATAGGTAATTTGCGTTGGCACTGGCCGATCTGACCCTGTGGTTAATTGTCATGTTGTAGACCTGTAGGGCTATACTCCGCCTTAAGAGATGACCATTTGCTTTACCCATCTGATTTAGCAACACCAGGGGGTTATCATCGGTCTGTACCTTGAAGCGTCTCCCATAGAGGTATGGCTCTAATTTCTTCAGGGCCCATACCAGTGCAAGGCATTCCTTTTCCACTGTGGAATATGCCTGCTCCTGGGGAAGTAACTTTTTGTTAAGGTACACTACTGGGTGATCTTTTCCCTGATTAGTGGTCTGACTGAGGACTGCTCCAATCCCCACATCTGAGGCATCTGTCTGTACAACAAACTAGTTATTGCAATCTGGACTGGCTAACACAGGAGAACTGCACAATGCCTCCTTTAGCCGTATGAAGGCTCATTCACAGGTTGGCTCCCAGGCTACCTTTTTGGGCTTTCTTTTCTTTACCAGTCAAGATAGGGGAGCTGCCAGGGTACTGTAATTTGGTACAAATGTCCGATAGTACCCTGCAATCCCTAAGATGCTCTTAACCTGCTTCTGGGTTTCAGGCATAGGCCACACCTCTATTGCCTCAATGTTTGCTTTATTAGGGTGAAGCTGCCCCTGCCCCACTACCTGGCCTAGGTGTGCCGCCTCCACCATATCCACATGTCACTTTTTAGCCTTGACAGTAAGCCCTGCCCTCTGTATCCTGCCCAACAGTTCCTTCAGGTGGGATAGGTGTTCTTTTCAACCGGTACTAAAGATGGCAATATCATCCAGATAAGACACTGCATACTCTCCAGTACCATGTAACACCTGGTTGGCCAACCTTTGAAAGGTGGCAGGGATGTTCTTCACTCCAAAAGGCATTACCCGGTACTCGAATAATCCATTGGAGTGATGAAGGCCGATCGTTCTATAGCTCTGGCAGTTAACTCCACCTGCCAATACCCTTTCATTAAGTCAATGGTGGTAAGGTATGTTGCCCTTCCAAACTTGTTTAGTAATTCATCCATCATTGGTATTGGGTGGGCATTAGACTTTGTGACTGCGTTGAGGCCACGATAGTTCTCACAAAAGCGAGTAGAGCCATCTGGCTTGGAAATGAGGATTACAGGTGAGGCCCAGAGACTGTGGGATATCTGGATTACCTCTAAATCAAGTATTTCCTCCATCACCCTCCTAATGTTCTTTAGGACAGCCTCAGATACCCAGTAGGCTGTCCACCATATAGGAGCTTGCGCCCCTGTGTCTACATCATGTGTCACTAAGTGGGTTCATCCAGGCTTGGCCATAAACAAAGGGGAAAAGTCTTCTAGAACTTCCCTCACTTCCTGGGATTGTTCTGGTATCAGCTGGGGCAACAGTTTGATTGTCTTCACAAAGGGCTCCCACTTGCTTTCCTCCAGCAAGTCCAGTAGGGGATCTTCTTCATCCATCCCCTCCACAGGACTACACACTGCAAATACCATATCAGCCCTATTTGCATACTGCTTCATCATGTTGACATGGTACATCTTATGGGTATGTCTCCTGTCAGGTTGTTCTACAATATAGTGCACGACATTGATCTGTTGGACTACCTTATATGGTCCCACCCCCTCGGCCTGTAGCTTGTCTTCCAGACTGGGATTAGGACCATGACTTCTTTTATTTTATCACGATACTCTTTATCTCCTCCTCTGTGGAGTGAGCATGCCAATAGTATGGCCACTGGCACTCACACCCCAGAACCTGGGTCTGGTCTGCAAATTGCTCTCCTCCACTCAGGCTGGCTAATGCCTGGGGGGGCACACCTCGCTAGGTCCCGGGGGTGAAAAGTAAGACTATCAGTCGCCATGAACACCCTGCAATTTTCTGTCTGGTTTTCACCCCTGGAGCCAGACATGCAATGACATCAGTGCACTGACATGCTGCTGTCTGCCAAATTCCAGCCCTCTGCTGCGAGCCACTCCTGCTGTGCCCCTGAATTCCATAAGGAGCCACTACAGAGTGACATGAACCCCTGCGCCTACCCCAGAGAGAGAAGAGCAGTCATGGGACACTCCATTCTCTATCTTCCCTGCCGACCCCTGGTGGCCTGGTTTCATTCCCAAACCTGGGTCACTGGCATTGCATGAGGTGTGGTTACAAGCACCTCAACCCTCAGTACCACTGGGCCAGCAGGACCATGACTTCCTGACCTGCACTGTATGAGTGAGCTCTGTCTTGGTGGTCATACCAGACTTTTTGCTTCTGCTGGGCAGCTGACAGGTTGCTTTAGGCCACCCCCATAAGCATCCTCAGCTTCTCCATAAACTCAAAGACATACTCCACTATGGGAGCTCCCTGTTTGGTGTGCTTGCCTTCCCAGTCTTCCTGGATCAAGTCTAGGGGCCCATGCACCCTATGTCCATAGAAGATTTTGAAAGGGGAGAACCCTGTCGACTCTTGGGGCACCTCCCTGTATGCAAACAACAGGTGGGGAAGTTGTTTCTCCCAGTCCTTCCCATGCTGTTTGGAAAACACTAGGAGCTTTAATTTTAGGGTACCATTAAACCTTTCCACAAGCCCATTGGTTTGTGGGTGATAAGATGTCATGTGTCTCTGCACCACCCCATGCTTCTCCCACAAACACTTCATCAGGTCCGACATGAAGGTATCCCATTGATCAGTGATAACCTTCTGCAGAAACCTAACATGGGAGAAAATCCCTAGCAAGGTGTCTGCCACTTTGTCTGTTCTAAGTGAGGAGAGGGCGACCACCTCTGGGTATTGGGTGGCTTAATCTACCACTTTCAGGCTAAACTTTTTCCTGAAGGAGCTTGGGCTAATCAAAGGTCCTATAATATCCATTCCTACCCTCTGGAATGGCTCCTTCACAATGGGCAAGGGAATTAGGGCACTTTTGGTTTTACTACCAGCCTTCCCAATTTGTTGGTACTGGTGAAAGGACCTGCAATATTCCTTCACCTGCTGGGTCAAGTTGGGCAAATAGAAATTCTGAGCCAATTGCTGCTTGGTGCGTGTGATGCTCAGATTACCGGACATGGGGATATCATGAGCAACCTTGAGGGATCACTCATGATACCCATGGGGATTACAAGCTGCCTGTCCATCACCCCTCCCTCTGTCTGTACATCCTGTGTATACAACAGTCCATTATCCCCAAATACTTTGTGTCTTATGTCACCTCCCTGTGTCTCATCATATTCTGCACAAGCCCTCAGCCTCTCTAAACTAGGGTCAGTTCTCTGAGCAGCTGCAAAATCTTCAGTTTTCCCAAGGTTTGGGACATGTTCCCTTCAGTTCCTAAACTGTGGTCCATAGCTCTAGCTTCAGGGCATTCAAGGTCACTGCCATCTCTAACCTTCTGAATATTTGTTACCCCTCTCTCCTTTTAGTAACCTTCTGTAGCTATCTTGTGAATGGCTACCTGGGGAAGTTCTACCTCCCTTTCACTACTCTCCATTTCAGGAGACACAGGCTGGGGAACCAGCCTCCCATTTTTTTCCACAGGAGCTTCTATGGGGTTCGGGGAACTACAATCAGCCTTTGTCATCTGACTGCAGGTAACCGCACACATCACCCTCTTCTGGAGATTGTTCCCTATTATCAAATCCAGAGCAAGGTTGTCTGCCACTGCCACTTTTTGCACCGTCTCTTCTGCCTCATCCCATTTCAAGAGAACACTAACAAGTGGCAGAGTTTTCTCCTCCCCAGTGAATCCCCTCACTGTTACAAACTGATTATGTATAAGCTGTTCAGGCCCAACCAAATCCCCTCTTACTTAGGTAAGAGATGCCCCCATGTCCCTTAACCTATGAGTCTGCACCCTATTTACAGTAACTGGGTGTACAGTGACACCTTTCAGGACAAAGCACAATGTCACAGGTTTACTGCATGACAAAAGGGAACTACCTTCCATTGAAATTGCTTGTTTACTGCAGTATCTCTACCTCAGAATTCTACAGTGCTGCCCTTCATCCTGGTGGGCTTCATTGTATGTGCTCCCTCACATTTTAAGGGATACACAGTGCACCCAACTCTGTTCAAGCACCACCTTGTCTACTCTGTGTTTTTTTAGGACACTGTCTAGCAAGATGCCCTGGCTGTTTACAGAACCAACAGTCATCATTTCTTTTATCCGAGAAATTGCTTTTTTGCAACCTAGGGCTTCCTTCTTTCTGCAGAGGCTCTGAGGGTTTTAGCTGCCCTGAAGGTGTGCTTTTCCTTTTCAGCCCTGCCACACCTGCTCCACTGCCTTTCGGAGCAGGCCTGCTCCTGGCATAGTGATCTGAGAGCTCAGCAGCCTGCTGTGCTGTTTTTGGATATCAGTCCTCTAGCCAGGTTTTCAACTCTGCTGGGCAAGCCCAAAATAACTGCTTTAAAAGTACAACCTCCTCAGTTTTTCCCATAGAATTTGCTTCCACCACCTCGCACCAATGCTTTAAAAACTGCCGCTGCTTTATGACGAGTTCCTCAAAGCTCATGTCAGGGCTTTTTCAGAATTTACAGAATGTAACCCTGTAGGCCTCAGGAGTCAGTTCATACTTTTTAAGTTAAGCAGATTTAAGTTTCTGACAGTCTTGGCTGTCTTCATTATCCAGTTGGCCTAGCATCTCACGCCCTTTACCAGTAAGCAACCGGGATAGCTGGAAGCTTCAGGACTCTCTGGGTACATTAGCCTGGATACAGACCTTTTCAAATGAATTCAAAAATACATCCATATCCTCTCCTTCTTTAAATTCCGCTATTAATTTGGAACTTAATTTATACATCAACCCTGGAGTTTCTGGTCTATCCCTGCCACTTACCTCCTCTGGCATTTGTCGTTGGAGTCTTAACTTTACCAGTTCTAATTCCCTCTGGCACTCTTTTTCCTCTCCCTCAGTCTCTCTCTGAACCTGCTTTTCTCTTTCTTCAGCCTCTCTCTGGCACTACTGTTCCTGCATCTCCGGTTTGGAGATTCCTGTTGGGCTTTGAACTTTTTCTGCTAAAGCTCCAATTTCCTCAGCTCAAACTGTAGCCTGATCCCTTCTAGCTCCAGCTCTTTTGGGACCTTCTCCTGCTGCTGTGACTCTGGGTTCCTTCAGATATCGCTGTCCTCCTCCCTGGGACTAGACTCTGCGATGGACCCTGGCAACCCCACGCCCAGGTTCTGGTCCTTTTCAGTCACTGGCCTTGACTCAAGGTTCTGGGCAGCCACTAGCTCATTGGCTGCCACAAGAGCCTCCACAAGGTGCTTTTTGATTTGTCCCTCATACTGGACCCCCTTTCTTGACACAACTGCCTTAAGTGGTCTACAGTGCATTCCTTATAGTTGGAAGACATATTCTTCCCTAACAATTACTACACTAGTTTACAGCAAATAAATAAATAAAACATGTAGGGAACTTTATACTGTGACCAAATTATTTTTTCCAAATCTCTGCCCTGGTTGTATGTGAATTGTTTTCAGTTTATCTTTCTGATACACTGGCCTCACATCCAACTGTTATATCTGTGCCACCAATATCTCTTGAATCTCACTGCTACCAGATCTCTTGGATCCCACCACTGTGCACCAGGTCTGTCATAAACCCACTCCTGAGGGTCAGATTCACTGAGCTCACAGTGCCCACCCCCCAAAGTGCAATCCATGATAGGGAGAGGGAAACAGGGGATACCCTCTTTGTGTCCTTCTATAGTGCTTGCTGTGTTTACAACTGAACACTCACTGCGACGTCCCAGGGTCTCCTCTTTACTCTGGATCAGTGTACAATACTAGTCTCGAGTCTTGTAGCCAAATATGAACCCTTCTTGGTTGTTACACAAAAGGGGAAGATCCAGGTGTTACAACCTCTTTGGGGTAGCATTGTAACCCTGATTCTGTCTTCTCCCACAAGACATGCAATAACCTGGTTCAAATCCCCACAAACCCTTCCTTGAGACTTTAGTACCCCCCCATCTTTATCCAGACTTTCCCTTTTCAGACCGTTTGATTTGGTAGCTTATGATGGCACACTTACCAATAATAGCTTAATCACAGATTATTACTGAGACATCCCACAATCACACATGCAATATAGAAATCTCACTCAGGCAGGTTTCATAAACAAAACAAATGTCTTTACTAAATTAAATAATTGTCATACATAACTACAAAAGGTTTGATCAATTTGGTCACAGAATAACTCAAATAAAAAGTGGACATGTACATCCAAAATAAATGCCTTAAAACTGTTAGCTATGTTCTACCTTAAGTTCGTAGTTGATTAAAGTACAGAAAAAGTGAATGAAAGTTTCAGTTTCCATTGATAGCAGTTTTGCTTCTTATGTGTCAGGAGAAGAGTGTCCCTTGCAGATGCTCACTAAAAAGATAGAGAGGCACTGGTTTCCAAGCTCTTTATATAGTGCCAAAGTCCCTGGTCTGTCCTCACTGTTAGGCCAGTAAATGTCACTCTTGCGCTTTCCTAACAACACAAGTTTCTGGCTACCTTGTGATGTCATACTTCCCTGACAGTTATGACACCTGTAAGAGAATTTGCAGTAGCCTGCCAGAATGGATATTTTTGTCCTTTCCGTTCGTCTCGTCAAAGGCAATATACCATGACAGTTTCTACGGACTAAAGCATCCTGACTTTGAGGTGAAAAAGGGCTATCTCCGGAAAATCTTATTTATCTCCATTTCCCTCAGTTAGTTAACCAGAGAAATACCTTTTGATCAGCTATCCCCAAGCCTTTGACAAGTAATTGTCAGCATCCTGGCAAGCAAGCTGGTTCCACTCCAGTCAGATTAAGGTCAAACATTTTAAATGAAAACCAGTTTGTCTCATTGTCCTATGAGACCTTTCCTTAACACTGGCATTCTTCTGGCATGTACTCATACACAAAATGTGACAGAATCTAACACCATGTATCTGCACCTCTGCCTGGCAGTGGCATAGCTTGCTACATGGGGAGCAAGTGCTTTGCCTACTGAGCCCCAAATCTCTGCAATGCCCTTCTGGAGGACTTTCAAATGTCCAGGTCCTTTGACAGCTTTAGAAAGGGCCTAATAACTCATCAACTTGAGCATATCTATGCTCTTGCCTTCACTGACCACATTACTTAAATTAATTAAGGTCCCCACAGATGTATGCTCGAGATACTGGGTCAGGTCTTATGACCCACCCAAATATCCTTACATTGTATTTATTCTGTTATAGTGTCTGTCCCAGATGTTGTGTACCTATATGATACTTGCTCACTCTATAATTTTTGCATTGCATTTCTTTCACATTAATTGTTTCTCTTGCCTATGATTATACAAGGTTTTGTCTCCTATGACCAAAATGTATTGTTCTATGTAGAACAATTAATCCAGCCATTGTTTGGCATTTGTGAATTGTGTTTCTAGTGTATTGTTCCTGCTATTCTGTATTAAAAGCAATGAATATTCAATCATTTATATATAATTAATCCTGGGTCACCCCTGAAAAAGGGACCTCTGGTTCCAGTGGGCTTACCCGGTTTTCAAAATTAAAAAATAAATAAACAAATAAAGGCCATTAAGGAGGGAGATGTTGAAGATGTAGGCAATGGAGGGAGCATGGAGAGGATCACCTAGACAAGTAAGCTGTGGCTTTGTGTTGTCAAAGTCAGCACTGGTAGATGAGGAGAGCCCACCCAGGAGCCTAGGATATATTTAAATGTGTATGTGAATGTTAAATTTTGGGACAGATAACAAAAATTCAAGTGCTGAAAAATTTGAATCCCATTGCTAGGGATATATTCAGCAGAATCTAAGTATTTATTTAAAAGCTGATCCCTGTTTGAATATTTTCTTTAGTAAATAAACCAATTGCTGTACTGGTACAGCTGCAGGAAGCCAGCGTGACAGAAAACTGTTTGAACAGAAATATTAGAACAGTATCAAAGTTATGAACAGATTGTCATTCACCTTAATGGATCACAAAGCCTTTTCGATCACTTAAATACCAACAGTATTAAGTTGTATTTGGAGTTCAAGAACTGTAAAAGACATCTACTAGTGCAATGTAACCTCTCTAAAAATTTAAAATACAACCCCACTTATAAAATTTGAGGATCTACATATAATGTAAGTTTTTATAGATGTTAGCATGATTTAATTTATTGATTAAAAAAAGAAAACTAGAAACAACATTTTAGATGAAATTTGATTGAAAATTGCAGCTTTTGATATAATTTGCAATTTTTAACAATTTCAGAAAAATATCTGCAGAAATTCAGGCAGTGTCTGGAAATCACTGGCCCTAGTAATAAGGAGTACAGCATGGTAACACTTATGTTGGAGTGTATTAGCAGGGGATTCGACAGCCTTATCTGGAATACCATGACCAGTTCTGGAGGCTGGAGTCAGTACAGCAAAGGGTCACCAAAATTAATTCATGGCCAGAAAGGGAGATTCTATCAGGAATGGCTAGAGGCCATGAACATGTATTCACAGGAGGCAAGAAGAGAGAATGGTGACATGATGGGACCTACAAGTTCCTAACAGAAATAAACAGAGTGAGCAGCAAAGACCTTTTTGTTAGGAATATGGATGCTGTCATGTTGGGTCCCAATTGGAGGTTGTTGGGTTGTAAATTCACACGTAATGTGCACAATTCTGTACTGAGAGAGCTGTGGAGTCATGGAAACTTATCGCTGGAAGAAGTGGTGGAAGTAAGTTCTTTAAATCAGTTCAAACATGGTTGGGATAGAGCAAGCAAATTCATAGTTCCACTAGGAAAAATTAGAGAAGTATGGGATTATGGAGTGGCAGCAGTGGGAGAAAAACATTTTAAGATGCTGTGTTATAGAATGAGGTAAAAATACTTATATGGGTAAACTGGATGGAACATTTTATATTCATTGGGGCTCCACTTTTACCCTTTGCTACAATATACAATTTATTTATAGAGGATAGCCCAGTTGAGATTCAGTATCTCATTTGAATTTCAGTACAGCTTTTATCACATTTTACATTGTATTTATCCAGGATAACCCAGCTCAGAGTCAGTATCTCATTTGAATTTCAGTACAGCTTTTATCACTTTTACATTGTATGTAGCCAGGATAACCCAGCTGAGATGCAACATCTTGTTTTCACAGTAGTCCTGCTTTTCAACTTTTTTTGTAGTTAATGATTTTTTTTACAATTTTTAAAACCAGTACATAAAGCAGAAGAAAGGACACTACATGTACCCCATTCTGCAGTATGGAATATGATGCATAATATAAATGCTCATTCTATGTCACATAAAAAGAACATTTTGCTGCCTTAGGGAAGTGCCAATTTTTGCCACCCACCATCTAGGTCTTTGTTCAATCCACTTTATGGGATAGCAATCATCTCAACATTCATCTCCATACAGTGACCCTAATGAAAAGCTGGAGGTAGTGGGGAGAGACCACCCAGCAACCAAAAGCCTCACATGGCCCAGCACTCTGTCCAGAACAGCACAGACTCAATTCATTGTGAGTCCACGACTACAGAACCAAATGGCTGGGGATGGTCAACAGTCCTTATAAAGAAATAGGTAAGACAATCTTATGGGGCTATGCCCCTTTAGATGCTTCATGGCTGGTTTATATTACTGGAAGTTCTCTTGGGTTGTAGGAAGTGAATACAAAGAAAAGGCTAAGTAAGGATCCCACACTGAGTGGTATTTCCCCATAGCATGGGCTGCAAAGTGAGATATAAACTCACAGGTCATTAGTTGGACTAAGCCTTGCATTTGCTCCACAGCTGTGGGAATATAAGCGATCTTCCACCTACAAAGGTTAGGGTGTTTAACCTCAGTGCTTACTACCTATCTCAGAAAAAAGCATGTTTTTCAGATATCTTGTCAAGTGATCCACTTATGCAAAAAACTTTAAACCTCCTTGAATAAGTCATAAAAAGCTACAAGTTTACTGGTGTGAAGGGGAATTGGGGTCTACCATTGACAGAACATTTTAATGTATACCAAATATACTTTAAGATGGTTACAGCCACCTGCCCAGTCCTCCCAACCATGTCTTGCCCTAGAAGGATCGGCCATAGGGCTGGGTGACCTTTAACCTCTGACAGTAGATTTCTGGCAAATTCATAGTTTTGCTTTTGTGAAATTTTACTGTATTTCCCCAAAATGTTGTGAAATATCATCCACAATTAATTTTCACTTATTTCCAACTAATTTTGAAACTGCTCATCCATATTTCATCAAATGTGGCATGCTGAAAGGTTGCTCTACCACATGGGCATGTGTGCCTTGTTTCAGATCTCTGTCTTTAAAGGGGTGTGAATTATAAGAAGTCAAACCTTCAGACATTTTTAAATGTATACTGTGAAATATTACAAAATGAGGCAAGCTAACTCCTGCTATGAGTCTGTTGAAAGAGGAAGGATCTTATTTTTCAGACTGGCTTGAGGACATTTTGGAGCAAGGAGTGCCTACATGATAAAAATTGGCTGCAGTTGTCCCAAGAGTAAGAAAGTACTGGGCATGGTAGTAGACAGTACAGTCAGAGGGATTTTAATGAAAGGAATGAAATTGCAGTTAGTGCAGGGGGGCACCAGTGGCAGGAATTAGATGCATGGGTTTACCAAGGGAATAAGAGCAGAACTGGGGAACACAAATAATAATACACTCCCATTTGAAAGAAGGAGGCAGAAAGGGCATCAGTTCTCACTTGCATGAAAGTCATATGAAAATCACACCATGCAAAATTGACTAGCTGAGCGCCCAATGCACTTGGAAGTGCAGGACTAAGAGGCACTCATAGAGACCTCATGGGGGATGGAAATGATGGGCACAAAAAAGGAGGAATTCTGGCTAATCTGAGGGATTTGTCTGACAGGAAAAAGAGTTGTGACTCACTTTCTAAGGGAGGGTGGCACTGTGAAGAACAAGAAGGATATCAAGGGACAAGTATTTTCACTGAGTCAATCCTGTCAATCTCAGACAAAAAACAGGAGAGCAAAGAAAATAGTCACACAGGAAGTAACTACAGGACTGCAGACAGCTCAGCTAATCTGATGCAGTGGTGGAACATGTTTATCAGAAGTTACATTGCACAAGTGGAATTCTGGAGGCATTACCTACTGTGTTTATTCTCCATGCATGGTTGAGAACATTTTGCCAATTAGTAATCTGAAGTATTTCCACTGTAAATGTAAAACTATGAAACCAAATGTTCCATCCTAATTGGATTGTAGGAGCCATTGACATGGGGTAGGCATGCCAAATTTCAGGTCTATACCTACAATAGCAGTAGAGTTATAGGCATCCACATTTATCAGAAAATGTTCACACTAGTTCACAAATGATGACATTTTGCAATTGTAAATCCCTGTAACTTATACTTAACCAAATATTTTCACATTTAGCAACGATGTTATGCATACTCATTTTCAGGTATCTAGCTCTGAAGGTGGTTGCATTATAAGCAGTGAAATATTTTCACAAAATGTCACAAAAAATAAAATGCCAGACTTTGAGCCCTAATATGTTTGAGACTACTCAGTCAAATGTCATGATATTTCACATAGCCATACAACACCTAAACCCAAGTAAACATTCCAGTTTTCAGGTCTTTTGTAAATAAGGTGTTATGATTAAATAAACAGACTGACCTATCCACAAGGCTTGAACAGAAGTTATTCACTGCTTCCTGTAACTCTGCAAGGATCCCACACCTTTACCCCTAGAGCATTACTCTGCTAAAGCAATTGCATCTGAATAAGAGCCAGGCCTCTTGAGAAAGTGGGCCACCCAAGGTATTTCCTTCATTAAGGACATCACTGACCTGGCATCAGGAACACTCCTCTCCTTCTTACTGCTGTCCATGAAATTACAGCTATAAAAGGAGGATTTGCTGTGAGATGCCTGTGAGGCCAAAGTTAGTTGTCCCCTGCCCAAATATACCTGGAACTTACTGTATGTCTACATATGGCCCATACAGTCTGCCATGACACCAGAAGCAGACTTACAGATCAAAATTCTCCACAGATGGTACCACACTTCCAAGGTATTAAAAACCCTGTGCATAGTAGTGCCACATATGAGATGCTGAAGACACAATACAGATTGGGCACATTGTATCCACATACACTTTGGGATTGCCCACTGCTCCACTACTTCTGATCAGGACTATTGTGTGATTGACCAACACTTCTACAGACAATATCCTACCTTACTCCAGACTTTTTCTCTTGGGAGACAGCATGTAATCCACCAAGTTCCCATTTTATTTATTTGTTTATTTATTTTGTATTTAAAACATACTTTACCAGGTAAGCACATACAACCTAAGGCTCATTTCCAGTTGCAACCGGGGGGTGGGGATGAGAGGGTACATATTCATAGTACAATCATACAAGACAATAGTTTCTGCAATACAAGATATACAATTTCCATTACAGAGCAGATGATACCATTCTAGGTATAGCTCAATAAAAAACATAAAATGTGCAATGCATGTTCAGCAAGTTCCAAGATGCTGCAATACCATGGCAGTAATGAATGTGTTTTTGACCCCCTTCAGGAGTGGCCTACCAGGAGCATTAGGGAAGGGAGGCTCTACACCCGGCAGTGGGGGGGGAGCCTGACAGTGACAGCAGGACAATAGGGATTTGAAGTGGGTCTTGATCATGGTCTTCCATGGAGTTAGAGAGGGAGGGGCAGCAACTTTGGAGGGTACATTGTTTCAGATATTGGGGAATCTATGGATAATGGAGGCTTAGCCTAGGCTGTAATTGTATAGATTTATATGGAGGCAGCAGTTTGCCTCTGATCTGAGTGAATAGGTAGAGTTCATCAAGAGAATGAAAGGTCAGATAGATATTTTGGTAGTTTTCTACACTAGTAGTTTGCACCCATGAGAGCAATGTGCATCATTTGTCTTTCGGGGGGGCAGCCCAACTCATTGTACATAGTGCAGTGATGTATGTGCATGTGTGTTGGGGGGAGGTAGCCCAGTGTGAGTCTTCACAGATCATTAAACAGAGTTATTATTTTGGCAAGGAAGGTGGAGTTTGTGCCTGAGTAAAATACATCTCTGTAGTCCAGAAAGAGAAGGATAGATTGTTCCACAACCTGTTTTCTTATCTTTAGATGGAGACAGTTTTTTACTCTGTAAAGGGTGACAAGATTAACCCTTAACATTGGACTTGGCTACAATTTGAGAGATGTGCTTGGAGTAATCATGGTGTTGGGCCAAGTTCCAAGGTCCAAGGGTAATCAGTAGCTGCCACCACTCAGCATAGACACTCTTTCAGGATATCTCCAGATCTTGTGCTCTCCAAAGCCACTGCTCACACAGTGCAGTGTTCCTTCCTCAAGGGTGACCAAACCACACCTCTATGTCACAGGTGAGAACTCCTTACTTTAGAAACAGAATATGGTAATGGTAGCCTTCTCTTAAGAGGCAGCAATACAGTCTTGTCGATTATAAACAGTTAGTTGTACCTCAAAAGACTCAGTCACAGAAACATGAAGTATATAAAAATATAATATTTGACTATTTAATGATATTTACACAGATAATACAGAGTATTGCATTCTGTAATTCTACAGAAATGGAAAAGAAAATGTTTGAACTCTAGGTTAAACACAGAAAATTTTCTCTCTCTCTCTCTGATTAGCAAGGTAGAATGGCTTACCACACAAGACACTTTGGTAAATAAAAGCAGACTTAAACCCTCCAATAGTAGTTTGTTTGTAGTACTAAACCTGACAATTTCTTTCAGGCTGTGCTTGACCTTAAGACCCTCCAGATGCCCCCCCAACATGTCATCCAGTATGTCCTCTGACATCATAGATTCAGCTTTCATTTTGTCTTGAGAGTTGGGTTGGAAAACCAGTCTGATCTAGTCTTCAGAGAAATGCATCTGTTTTTTGACCCATAACCTAAGTCCAACAGGAACGTTTGGTGTAGCTAGGAGCTTCTTGAGATGAAAAGACACTTTCTAAGCTCTTCCCTTCTACTGTCCAGGAGTCCTACCATGATGCAACGCAGCACAGATAGTAAATTGACCTCTAAGCCAGTTGGTCTGTCCCTGATACAAATTTTGACTTTTCTCAGGTCTGTTAGCTTTCTCCATTCAGCTGCTAAATTCTAACTGATAACCATGCATAAAGAATTGAATAAAATAACATAGTGACAGGTATACATAGAAAATTGTTATATCCCCCCTCCCAGAAAAATGAAAAACAAATGTTTCTAGCAGCACGTGATTTTTGTTTTTCATGTGAGCTGGCTAGCTCCACCTGCTGTATGCTCCATTCACTCTTTGTATGAACCCTACACTAGTCTCTCCTGGCATCTCTCCTACTTGAGAGAAAAAAAGACACTAACTATTGTACAGACAGCCCATCCACATTGCCATGTTACAACCCACTGTGGTGCCTGATGTTCATATTATAGGACTGCAGCATCAAGCTCCATGTTAGCAGGTTTTAGTTCTGACCACTGGTTCTATGCAAACAGGTAAAGAGATTCTTATCAATAATCAGGGTGAGCTCCCTCCCATAGAGATAAGTTTTCATCTTCTGCAAAGCTCAGAAATTCCCTAGACACTTCTTCACAGTTGTGATGTTGGCCTCCTTTCTGGGCAGTATCTTCTTGCTGATGTGCACTATTGGGTGTTTCTCTCCCGAGTGTGTAACCTGACTAAGAAGAATGCCTACCCCTTGATCAGATGCATCTATGTGCACAATAAACCTAAGAGAATAGTCCAGACTGGTGAACACAGATGCTTGACAGAATGCAAACTTATGCACGTTGGTAAAAATAACCCAATGTCTCATTATGTAATAAATAATGTACCATTGATCAAAGTCTCTTCTGAAAAAGATTTGGGTATTGTTATAAGTAATGATTTAAAATTTATGGATCATAATAATTTGACAGTTAAAAAATGTCATCATCTAATAAATTGTATTTTCAAAAATCTAAAAAGTAGAGATGCAGATGTGCTTATTTCATTATACAGTACCTTGATTAGATCAAAATTCGATTATTGCTCTTCGTTTTGTGCTCCTACTTTGATAAGGGATAAGATCACTAAAGAAAAGGTACAACAAAGATATACAAAGAATATTAAGAATCTAAAACAGCTTCCTTATGAAGATAGACTAAAAAAACTAAATCTTTACTCATTGTAACATAGGTCAATGAGAGGTGACTTATGTTTAATTTATCGAGCAACAAGAGATGAGACTCTATTTGAAACTCTATGCTTAGAGTGGGGCAACCCCTTTAATTCTACACGATTGCACAATATTAAAATTAAGACATTTCTTGTAAAAACAAATAAGTGGAAAGCTTTCATAACACAGAGAATAATCCCTGTGTGAAACTTTCTGCCGCAGGAAGTTGTAAATAGTCAAAATTTTAATATGTTTAAAAGAAATCTAGATAATTACATGGGCGATTATAAATATTATTACCACCCAAGTTAATGGGTGGCGTAGTTATAATGGACTTGTCTCTCAACCTCGTATTCTACCTATGAACTACGAACCTATAATGTCTCCTTCAACTGATGGAATGTAGCATCACAGATTTCCATCCACTGAATGTTTCCAACATTTTCTCCTGGTGAAATTGAACAGGGGTTTGGCCATGCTGCTGAAATTCATCACAAACTTACGGTAGTAACCTGCCATCCCTAGGAAGGCCTGTACTTTCCTTTTGGTTGTGGGTGTAGCCGATCCCTGGATTACATCAATTTTCACTGACTCATGCTGGATGTAACTACTCCCAACCCTGCACACATGGTATGACACTTCTGCCATTCCTATCAGGCACTTCTCCACCCTGAGTGTAAGTCCAGCAGCCTACAGTCAATGGAACACCTCATTCACATGCCTAACAAGATCCTCCCAAGTCTGGCTATAGATGGCAATGTCATCCACATATGTCTGAGCAAAGTCTCTTGCCTCATTCAGAACTGAGGTCTAAGAGCCATTGAAAGGTGGCTGGGGCATTCTTCATCCTGAATGGCAATACCATGAACTCAAATAATCCAAATATAGTAATGAAGGTTGACCTCTCTCTGGCTTCAGTGGTCAGGGGTGCCTGCTAATAGCCCTTTGTCAGGTGCATGGTGGACAGGTAATGAGCTTCACCAACCTCTCAAGAACCTCATCTGTCCTGGGCATGGGGTATGCATTCAACTCTGTACAGCTGTTGAGCTTGTAGTAGTCAAAGCAGAACCTCAGGTTCCTGTATTGTTTTGGGAATCAATACCATTGGGAAGACCCAGAGACTAGCGGATTACTGGGTAACCTGTAGAGTCAGCACCACCTTGATCTTCCCCTCTGTCTTACACCTTCAGGGACTCTGTAGGGGGTTCACCTATACTGCAGCAACAATCAATTTTGCAATGTAAAACAGAGCACAAGCAATCAGCTGACAGCAGCTACAGCGCTATGATAGTGTGCTGTACAGCACTATGACTGACCTGCCTGTGCCCATGCCATAGTGCCCCTGCACCCCCCCAACTATTTATATAAACAACTCCAGGTTGTGGTATGTTGGAGATAGGGTTGTGACTCCAATGCCCAAAACAGAACACGCCAAAAAATGAAAGTTGCAAATGAAGCTTACGGCAGCATTCCTTGGCTAACA
The DNA here is from genome assembly GCA_016271365.2 of Neoceratodus forsteri. Classification (NCBI taxonomy): domain Eukaryota; kingdom Metazoa; phylum Chordata; order Ceratodontiformes; family Ceratodontidae; genus Neoceratodus; species Neoceratodus forsteri. Next base: position 1,533,581,652 of record CM057450.1, read on the forward strand.
TCATTACGCCAATAATAAGTCACTGTATTAACAGGATATCTCTGTAGGGTGGCTGTCTCAGTGGGGCTTGGGACACTGTGTCCATGTAGTGCTCTGCCAGTGTGGTATACAGTACCTCAGTTTCCCCCTGAACATTTCACCAAATGTACACAGCACTCCACTCATTTTTGGAGCTTGGGCTGGTGTCAGCCAGTCTGAGAGGGTGACAGCATCTATGGAGGATTCTCCCTTAACATCTCTAAGATCCATCAGTATGTCTGCTTCTGCCTCCTCTTCTGGATAGCTGCACACAGCAGGACTATCCTATCCCTGTCATGGTAGGGTTTCATCATGTTTATGTGGTAAACTCACTGTTTGTACCACCTGTCTGGTAGCTCTACCATGTAATTAACATCATTCACCCTACTGACCACCAAGTATGACCCCCTCCCTTGCTACCAGTAACTTGTTCTGCCAAATAGGGTCAAGCACCATCACTCATTGTCCAACTTTGTACTCTTGGGTTAGGGCCTGGTCATATTATGTCTTCTGCCTCTGTCCCTTGAACCAAGTCCTGAAATTCATGACATACTCCATGACAGAGTCCCTTGGAGAGCATGCTCACCCTCCCATTCATCCCTTACCAAATCAAGGGTGCCCCCTACCCTATGACCAAGCAGGAGCTAAAAGAATGAGTACCCTGTGTACCCATGGGGCTTCTCTATATGCGAATAGGAGATGTGGTAGATAATTGTCCCACTCTCTCACATGCTGGTCAGTGAATGCCCATAACATGGTCTTTAAAGATTGAATCACTTGACCAGATCCTTAGTCTGGGGCTAGTATGATGAGTTCCTGAGCTGTCTTACGCCACACTTCTTCCAAAGACTAACCATTAGATCAGACAAGTTGGTGCCCTGGTCTGACAGAACTTGCTGGGGGATCTCACCCAGCTAAATATCCTCAGCAGTTCATCGGCCACTTTCTACCCTCAATGGTGGACAAGGGCACTGCCTCTGGGTAACTTGTGGTGTAATCTATAACTATGACAATGTACTGCTTGCCAGTGTGACATGGGGTGCTAAGTCATCCCACAATATCCATGGCAACTTGCCAAAATGGCTCCTTGAGAACAGACAAGGGAATCAAAGCCACAAATTAGTCTTGTCCCCAACCTTTGACACCCTCTAGCACTGTGGACAAGCCAGAAGTAATTTGCCATGTCTTTAAAAATAGTGGGCCAGAAAAGATTGCTAGTCAGTCACCTTTCTATATGGCTGATGCCTAGGTGTCCTGAAAAGGGTATGTCATGGGCTAATGCCAGCAGCTACTTTCTATACTCCCTAGGAACCACTATCTGCCAAAACATTCTTCCTCTGGTCCTCCCATAGGAACCCACTCATGGTACAAGAGCCCATTCTCCCAGTAAACCTTCCTTTTTCCAAACCTTGGAGAGTCACCTTCCACACTGGTAACTAACTCCCTTAATTTTTGCAGGGATGGGTCAGCTTGCTGAGCTCTCCCTTGCTCTGCACCCCTGACCTCCCACAAAACACACTCTGCTGTGAGAGAGCCACCCATAGTTGAGTTCTTCTCATTCTGTAGCTGTGGCTCAGAACTGCTGCTCCCAGCTCATTCTACAGCTATAACTTCTCCTGCTACTGAGGTAGGGGTTGCTTCCTTGTGCACTTCCCCCTCATTGTCTTCTGGAACTGGTTCCCTCATGTTGCCCTGGGTAGTGACACACCCACTCACACACACACACACACACACACACACACACACACACACACACACTATTGGCCCTACTTTCGAAGTCAGTATCCATGATTACATTCATGGGTAGGCCTGGTAAAATGCCCAACTCCCATATGCCCTGGTTACCTTCCCAGCTTAGAAAGATCTGGGCCAGTGACACTGAGACTGCAAAACCCATCACTACTCTAGTCCTGGAAAAGTGATCTGGCAAGATCTGTTCCTCTTGAATCAAATCCTGCTTCACCAAAGAAATGGAGGCCCCAGTGTTCCTCAGTCCCTGGATCACCATCCCATTTACACACACACAGTGTATGTTTGCAGTGGAGTTGAAAGGCACTGCACTCTGTATACAGGCTACTAACTGCTGTGAGCTCCCTGAACTACCCCAATCAGATGTACTAATGTCTTTTTTCACATTCTTTGGACAGTCGTAAGAAAAATGCCCCAGTTTCTGGCAGGTATATCACCTGTGCTCACCCATCTCCATGTTTTTGAGATTAAATGGCTTCCCTTTTTGTTCAGGAACAGGCTGGTTTCTCTTAAAATCATCTCATGTCCCTTCCCCATTACGTTATCAAGGAGAGGATAGTTGGCCGGATAGGAACTGATCAGCCCTTTCAGCTACTTGCCATCCAGAGCTTGGAGTTCTATACAACAACCGTATTCTCAGATCCTCAAGTACAGTTTTTAGAAACTGTTCCAGAAGAAATAAATCTTTTATTTCCTCCACAGAGTGAACTTTTGCACCCTCTACTAAATGTTCTAACAAGTTACTTAGCTGCACACACATTTCGGCACAGCTGTCCCCCAGTGCCATTCTTAACCTACTAAATTCTTTTATATAGATCTCAAGATTAATTCAGATACTTTAGCAAGGCATATCTCACTGTATTATGATCCATGCAGTCCTCATTGTCCTTTCTGGAAAAAGTATCTAATGCCTAGCCTTTAAGCAATGGCAATAAGAGAGTTGCCCAAGAAGCCCACAAACTCTCTAAAGATCTTAAAATACAATCCAAGATCATTCCCCTCCTGATATCTGGGAAACATTTTAGAATAAATTTTGACTTCCTGTGTCAAACTTCTCATGCCATTATTCACAGTTTGTAGTGATGTCCTCTGGCACAGAATCTCAATCTGACTCTCATGCTCAAGTTTCTTCATCTGGGTCATGTGCTGATGCTGCTTTCTTGCTTCTTAGCCTGTTGACTCTCCTCTTCAGTCTGTCACCTCTCTGCATAAGCCTTTCCATTCTCCTACTTCTGTTGTTCCTCTGCTTCCAGCTTCACATTCTGAAGCTCCACTTCTGCCTTTTGCATCTCATTTTCAGCCTTTGCATTAATCAGGGCTTGTTCCAGCTCCATCATTTGTACCCAGTCTGCTTGCTCAGTTGCCCCAATCACAGGCTCTGGCTCATCTGCATTCTCCCTAACCTCCATCTCACTACTTTAGCTAGCAGTGACCCATTTCACATGGCTAGACCCAATGGAGTGTGTGTTACACTGGCACAATGCATCCTGAGGGGAGTAGTGAGACACAGCATCACAGGCAGAGTGCCTTCAGCCCAGGGAAGTGCATCTGCCAGTACAATGCTCACTTCAAAGTGTCTTGCTCCATTTATAAAATGGGTAAACTGAGAAAATTTCATAAACAAAAACAGCCAACTTTTTTAATAAAGCAGGTATTTTCTTCTGTTAACAGTAACTAGTAAAAAGTAGTCCCACCCCAGCTGTCAAACATCTTTCTATCCACATATTCAGTATACGGAATGTTTGTTTATCTTGGAATGCAGGAATTTAAATTTCTGCAGAATTCTACTGGCTGAATGCTGACCTCTCCCCCACACAAACACATACAAAAGAAGGTGCCAGTAATGTCAGGAATTCATTTGTATTTGGGCTGGTGCAAACAGAAAAGATTTCCCGGTTGGCAGATAAGGATGGGGGGGAGTTTGTGGTTAGAAAAGAAGCTTCAAAATAAAACTGTGTGTGCAAATAGGGGGTTATAAAGGAAAATAACATTTAATCAGTTTGTTCTTTTTTTTTGGCAATCAGAAATTAAAAAAGGCATTGATATTCTGCTGTGTCCAGATTGATAGCACTTAATTTACCCATGTGTTGAGCTTTCTGAATGTACAGATTCTAGTCAATCAGGATGAAATATTTTCCTCATCCAGTTTATAAAGATATACAATGCACATACCATAGTGTATTATAAAATGTAGATAAATCAACAACCACTATCCAAAGCATATGAATTTAAGTGGGTAGGTAAGACTGATCAAATACAGATATAAGCAGCTCAACTTAACCTTCAGTGCACAACATGCCTCACTGAGACAGCTGGGTTATCACTGTCCCAACTCCACACAGATACTCCTACCAAGGGGGAGAAGGTGGGACAAACAATACCCCTACAGAGGTAGAGAAGAGGGGACCAACAAACCAATTTCATATCAGGGCAACAGACAGCCAGTCAAGACAAAGATTTTATGCACTAAAATGCAGGTGTGGTCCAGAGTCACTGGGGAAACCTGGGGGGAGTAAAAGTAGGAATGAGGAGTAATAGGGGAGACTTATGGCCCATATGGTGGGTTGCTATGCTTGTGGCAGTGTGCAGAGTGCACAGGAAAGATATGGGCCCCAAATTTAATAATATTTATGGATGTCACGCAATGCCAAGTATGACATTCTTTCAGATGTGGCCAGTTGCCAAGTAGCCTGATGCCAATCCACTGTTGTGGGTAAGCCTGTGAATCTTAATCTACAATGCATGTGCTGATTGGCCTCAGTACTCACCATAGTCATGCACTTAGCCTTTGATGCATTATGTGGCACCTGCAAAGGGGGGGGGTTGCCTAAGAAAAGGAGGGAAATATTAATGTCAAGGGAATCCACCATCACCTCACTTGCACATAGAACATCAGCCCAAAGGAGGCTGATGCTGGGCAGAACCAGAGTACATGAAAGAGGGAGCCCCGTGGTGACCCACACCTCCAGCAGTAGTCATTGGGGAGTCTCCCTAAGAAATAGAGTGCCTCGGGTATACAGTACCAGTGATGGAGAATTTTGTGCTGAATAATGTTGGGCTTGTTATCGCTATTAACAACATGTTCTGTGCACCAGCATGGATTCCATTCTTTTGGGAAAAATACCCCCTCCCCAAATTCAGTTTCATTTGAGGCACACCTTGGACATTTGGTCAGGGAATGAGTCTCTGATGGCCTTTGGAAAATGCCCTACCTTCCCTGTTTGACGTTGACCCCATATGGACAGGAGACATGAGTCCTCTACATGTTGAGGATGTCATAGAAACATAGAAACATAGAGGTTGATGGCAGATGAGGACTGCAAGGCCCATCCAGTCTGCCCATGTCCTAACTGGGGCACCAACAGACTGCAGAGTTGGAGATGAATCCAAAATCTCACTTGAGCAGGCCATAACATCTTTGAAGATACTCAAAGGAGTCTAAAAATGTATTGTCCTTCTATGCATGGATTCAAAACCTTGTTGATGCCTCATGTTGTCCACCCTGTCGAATGCAAAAGTATTACCTCTTTACACAGATTGGGGTTACCCACATTATGGGCATGTGTGGTAGAAGTGACTGGAGTTTTATTGATACTACCTATTTTGTGCCAGGCCAGCACCAGTATACTCACTCACTGTGGGAGAGATTTGAGGCTCCCTGGAACTTGGTTGAATAAATACACCTCAAGCCAGATCCACCCCCTCTAGTCTGTCTCATCTTTACCCATAGGAACTGGTCATTGGCTCCCAGTGCCAAACACCTTAAAGTATGGGCCACCATGAATTCTGGCTAGTGGCTTTAGAACCAGGGCAGACAACACTCTTGTTTCAATCAGTGCACTTGCAGTTTAAGTCTGCTAAAATGGGGAACAAGCATACCTTTCCACAGAAAATTGTCAATAAGGGAGTCCAGTTTTTAAACCAGATGAGGGGAATATTAGTTAGTAAAGGGGGGATGCAGTAGAAGACCTTTGGGCCTGTGATCATTTTCAGTGCTGCAACCTTTCACCTTAGGGACAGGTGTTGAAGCTTCCATTTGTCACACACAAATCAAGTTCTTGCAGGAGAGATATAATATTAGCTGGACACAAATGGGACAGATCATTAGGGATCTAGCCCAGGTACGTGATCCCTTCATGGGATGTATGAGGGTCTTAACTGGGAGGGTGTGGGGGCTTTACATAACTGATTTAATGGCACAGCCTCAGTCTTGGTCTGATTGACTCTTAACATGGATACATGAGAGAATGACTGTAACAAGTGCAGTAAGTGGTCAGCAGCCTGAGGTGTACCTGAATAGTAACAGCCAGGTTATCAGAAAATTGCTTGGTTTGCTATTGCCGTCCCCCTAGGTGAGTATCTACCAGATCTGGGTGTTCTTAGAGGGCAATGGCCAGAGGCTCAATTGCCAGTATTAATAATAGAGGGGAGAGGGGGGGCTCACCTGACCCAATGCTGTTTTCAAGCACAAAGGAGGGGGAAAACTGACTTTTATAAGGACCTTAGCTGAGGGGTTGTTATAAATTACAAACCCATGAAAAATATGTAGGGTCCACACCCATGTGATGAAGGACTGGGTACAAGTATTGTATCTCTGTTCAACCAAATTAAATGATTTTTCAAAATCTCTAGCATCTGCTGTGGGAGTGATGTTATTGGCTCAATGGGACAAGTTAACCAAAGTATGCAAGTGGCTGGTATTCAAGCACCCTTTTACAAAGCCTTCTCACAAGGTGTGTATGAATTAGAGGAGAAATCCTTCAAGCTCTGTGGCCATTGCCTTTGCAAGAATTTTCGGATCAGCATTGATGAGCAAGATAGGATGGGAGCTCTCATTGCTTTTGTGACTAAGACTTTAATGATAACATCTCTCTTCAAGGCTGCAGAATGTGCAATTATTGGAATTCCTGGAACACTTTCTGTATCCTAGGACTTATCACCTTTTCCAGGACCTGATAAATATCTACCAGGAAGCCATTCCACCTAGGGGACTTAACATGATTCATTGCCCTCAAGGCAGTTCAAATTTCAGTCTCTGATAATGGCTCCTTCTGTCTGGCTTCCTCTTGTGTAACCAGTTTTGGCAATGAGAGATTGGTTAGGAGGCACGCTATCCTCTTTTGGGGGTGGGCATTTAGAGAAGCATTCTATGCTTGCACAATACAGTTCACTTCTAGTGCTTGTGTATGAATCACTACTTGTGCATCCCTGAAGACAGCAATATGTACTCTGCCTGTTCCTTCTGAGGCAGTAGGAGGGCACATTTCTGGTTTGCTTCCTTCCTCCCTCCCAATGTTTTTGTTTAAGTTGCAGAAGAACAAGTTCCACTATGCGGGTTAGCATAGTGTTCAAATGAAACCAGAGACCTTTAATGTAGGAAAGGAGGGTGACCAGTAGGGTGCCTCAGGGATCAGTGGTGGGACCAGTCCTCTTTAATATCTTTATAAGTAACATTGCAGAGAAGTTGGAAGGGAAGGTCTGCCTGTTTGTGGATGACTCTAAAATCTGCAATAGGGTGGACACTCCAGTGGAGGTGGAAAGGATGAGAAGAGACCTGAGAAAACTAGAAAGTGGTCAAGGGTATGGCAGCTGGGTTCTAATGCAAAATAGTGCAAAATAATGCACTTAAGGCATAGAAACCTGGGGCAGAGTACAAAATGGGTAGAGTGCTGTTGATGACCACCAAGCAGGAAAGAGATCTGGGGTAATCATATTGGATGACTTAATGGTAGCTAGGTAGTGGGAGAAGGCAGTAGGGAGGGCTAGTATCAGTAGCAAGGGCTAGTTGGATGCTGGGGTGCATAGAGAGGAGTATCACCAGCAGAAAGAGAGAGGTGGTGTTGCCTCTGTATAGATTGCTGGTAAGACCCCATCTAGAGTACTGTGTCCAGTTCTGTAGACCACATTTTTGGAAGGACATAGACAGAGTGGAGGCAGTCCTGAGAAGGACAACTAAAATGGTGCAGTGTCTGCATTAAAAGCCCTATAAGAAGAGACTAAAGGACCTCAATATGTACACCCTGGAAAAGAGGAGGGGGGTATGATAGAGGCCTTTAAATACCTCATTATGGTAAGTAAACTACAGTATTTTGCAGAAGAAAAGGTACTCAAGATCAGGGGGACATGCTGTAAAGCTGCAGGGGGTAGATTCAGGAGAGATGTGAATAAGCAATTCTTCACAGAAAGAGTGATGGATTCCTGGAACAGCCTTCCAGCAGAAGTAGTGGGGCAAAAACAGTGGTGCAGTTCAAAAATGCATGGGATAAGTACAAGGGAATCATAATGGAAAGGAATGGGGAAGGAGAAAGAGATGAAGATCAGGCATGGGGAGGGAGAAAGAGCTGTAGATCAGGCATGGTATGTGGTAATAATGTTGGTAGGAAGGAATGGGCAGATTGGATGGGCCAAGTGGTCCTTATCTGCCATCAAATTCTATGCTTCTATGAGGCTAGCTCTGTCACCAGGGCAGCTATGGCAACTTTATAAGTCAATTCTTTTTGCTTTACGTGTGCCTCTAAAACTGCCATTTTGGCCTCTTTTGCCATTCTACCATGCACATTGTAACCTATGATCTTCCCCCTCATCACAACTGTGAAAGTTACCAGATAGTACTTTGGCTGGTATTGCCAGAATCAGTAAGGGCAAAGAATTCCTCCATCTCTTTCCTGGCCCAGGTGACAAAGTTGTCCTCCAAAAGGATAAGTGGGTCAAGCTTGCTGGACAATGTTTGAAACATGGCCATTTCCCTCATCACCCCTCAGTGAGATGGGATTTGTTCAGAAATAATAATGGACTCTTTAGCAGTGCTTATAGTTTAAAACTGCAGCCTTGCTCTAACACCCCCTCAAAAAAAAAATAAAAAAAAACCAACAAAAAAAAAAAATAACACTGCACTCCGGTATATAAAAAAATTGATTCACAACCACTTAATTTAGAGTAGTTTATCTCAGTTCTGTTAAGATATTTATTCACTTGAGCACTGTACCAATCGGGTTGTATATGCTGGCATGACAAAAAAGATTGTGACTGCCATTACAACGACGTTCTCCATGGTGACTGCAAGTTGCAGTTGGCATGGAGCCCCGCTATTCGAGTCCCTTCTTTACATCAGGGCTTTGCTTTAACACACCCAACTAAAGTTCTAACTCCAGGTCAGAGTTAGTTCGGGGAGGGGGGGGGAAGTGGTTCCCCCTTCCAGCTGCACTTCTACGGTGGCATGGTGCTGTAGTCGATATCGACGCATGTCGCCATAGAAATGCTGCTGTTAGGGTGGTATAACATACCAATCCATAGATATCCACAATTATGCAAATTAGTCTTTTAGTGCACCACAGGCTTGGATAAACCCACCACTATTCCAGGTTTTGTCATGTACATGCAGAACTTCCTCAGAGTAAGTCATGCATGCACATGATGAAGCATCAGCTGTTATGTTGTTTTTTAACCAAACCTGTAAATCACTAAAAAAACATTAATTTGTATACTTGTGGATATCGATGGATTGGTACAGTGGATCAAGAGAATAAATGTTTATGAGGACTGAGGTTGGCTACTCTGAATAAAGTGGTTATGAATCGGTTTTATGTTTTACAGCGTGCAGGATTTTATCAGGTTGTAGAGCCAGGCTGTAGTTTCACACTGCTTTTTCTGGTACCACACCAAACATTGCAGCTCTAATGCACAACAACACCAACAACCCTCTCTGTTACAGAGCTGATAGTTGGTAGGGTAAGATGCAGAGAGGCCAATCAGAAACATGGGGTATGTGTGACCAATAAGGAGCAATAGTCTCTCTCCCTGGGGTGCAGCAAGCACCATGCAAGAGGTGTGGTCTTACATAAGATGTTTTAGTGCCTCCACAGCTTTGGAGTGAGGTTCTGTGTTCCCATCACTGCAGTCTATACAGGATTCCAGAGTTAAGTTCAAGTCCTTCTAACCTGAACAGGAGTTGAGAAGGGGATGAACTGACACAGTATCCAGTTAAATTTATTTATTTATTTTTATTTTAATTATTTAGGGATTCGGATCATACCTTTGAGCTCAGAGCTCTTTTACAAAGGTTCTATGTTAAACAGTGACACTGACAATAATAACAAACAGTTTATCTACAATACTCAAATAGTAGGTAGCTAGTATACAATAAGGTTACAATGTCATTCATAGTACCAATGGTGACAGTACAGCATCAAGAGCATTCAACTAGGGTAAAGGACAGTGGTATAAGTAGTGAAAGAGATAAAGAAGTGTGACACCTAGTGTGAGGGTCCAAGGAGGAGGAGGAGTCTAGGTGAGGGTCAGGGGAGACTGGTGGGATAGTGGGCAGCCAAAAGAAGTGGCTTTGTCTAGGAGGTTGGGAATTAGTGGTAGTAGGTTGGTTATAAGGTTGATCCAGTGGGGTAAAAGGCACGGGCAGAGAGGAAGACAGAGGGATAGGGCAAGGGGGAAGAGTGGGGGTAAAAGGAAGGGAAAGGAGAGTGTGGGTGAGTGGGCATTTTGGGTGTTAGAGTCCTAGTGGCAGTCACAAACTGTCCTAGTAAGAAAGTGTTGCCTTAGGCCATTTTTGAATTGTGAGATGCATTGAGAGTTTAGAATGTGCACTGAGACTTCATTGAGCCATTGGGGGGCCCTATAGCTAAAAGCACACTGTCCCTGCCCAGTTTGATGGAAAGGTGTTGATAGGGCCCCCCTCATCCTGCCTCTGGTGGTATAGCTGGTAGCACTTGGTGTTAGGATGCTAGAAATGCATGGGGAAGTTTACCCATTAGTGCCTTTTTTCCAAGGAGACATGATTGGAATATAATCATGTTCTTTAGTGGCAGCCAATTGGTCTGCTCAAATAAGGAGCAGGTGTGGGTATTTCAATCTGCAGTCATCGTGAGCCTACATGCCTTGTTGAGGGCATGTGAATCCTTTTTAGTGCAGTGTCTGTTGCAGCGTCGTAGACCACCAATCCATAGTCGATGGTAGAAAGGATGGAGGTGGAGACTGAGAGATGGAGGGCCTCTGGAGTGAGATACTTTTTATGCCTGTAGAGTACAGCCAGCTTGGTGTTCACTGCCTTTACCACTGTGTCGATGTGTTGGGTGAAGGTGAGGGAGTCATCAATGGTGACCCCCAGGTCCTTGAAGGAGTGAACTTGTTCTAGCAGCTCACTGACTTTATTAGAGTTGGTGAGGGGAAGGAGCTTCTTTTTGTACTGTGGGCTGGCTGTGAGCATCACTTTGGTCTTTTTGTAGTTTAATACATATTTATGGCTACAGAACCAGTCTTCCAGCCTGTAGAAGGATGCTTGGAGGGTGACTATTGATGAACTGCTGGTGAGAAGTACAGCATCATATGTGTAAAATATCAGTTTAGTGTCACAGGCTTCAGGAAGATTATTTAGGAAAAGGCTGAACAGTAAGGGCTTCAGTATTGACCCCTGTGGGACCCCTAAAGATACCTTGTTGGAGCTAGATACTGTGTGCCCAATTTTTATACATTGGCTCCTGTGTATCAGGTAGTCCTTGCACCTAATAAACCCAGATTATCTGTGTTGTGACTGTAGAGATTACACACTACCAGAAGACCTTTTGGCGTATTGTCTTATTAGCAACCATCAACCATCAAGGTCTTTTCTAATGCCTTCCAGGGTCCACTGAAGGGTTATAGGTATAAAATGGATACCTGTTTTCTTCACTTTGGCTTCACTATCAGCCTCCAGCTCCACCTGCTCCCTTTTTAGTTTGGCTGCTTCTGGGGCTAGAAACCTCTTCGTCTACAAGAAAGCCACCTGGACTTTTAGATATTTAAGGTGAGCCAGTATTTTTTTCCTTTCATTCAAGGAGTTTAGGCCCTTAACATTTCAACAAATGAATTTTTCCTTCCCCAACACACAAACCTAATAAAGTACAGATGAAGGCAAGCAGTTTGTGGGAGATTTGCCACATATAGCCCCCCTCATGCTCCCTCTTCCTCACCCTGCCCATACCTACAAGCCTAGACCAAAAGTAAACTATGTTTCTTTGGACTGTTCATAAGAACTTTGGATAAGGAATGCTAATATGCTGCAGTTTGTAGGACATCATCAGTAATGTCTTGTGTATAGGCATGTAATATGTACTGTATATACAACATTTCAAAACAGAATATTCAGCAACCAACAAATTTTATCATTTTGAACCAATACAAATTGCCAAGCTTACCTGCCCACCCCACCCCCTTCTATCAAAAGAGAAATATTGATGTGCCTTTGAGATCCCTTTTTCCATAGATCCCAGTTATGTACAGCCCACCAGGGAGATGTCTGTAACTGTGATGGCATCCAGAAGGGATTAAAAGAGGTTGCAAAGAAACTGAAATCTCCTTCCCAAACCAAGAGGGTCTTTGCAGAAGTACCATCCCATATAGAACCTCAAAAGTAGTAAAATTCCAAAGAGGTTAGCCATAATCATGGTTGTCCACACCACTAGCTTGTAGATTAAAAAAAAAATGACTACTGAGCTGCATATTTCAGGTGCAGACACCTCCTGACTGACCTCTTTAGGGGCCCAGGGACTTCATATTGCTATCAGTAGGGCTATAGAAAAAGGGGATCATTACTTCCCAACATTAAGAATCTTTAACTGATGTCATATACTGAGACCCTGTGTTCAGTACCAGGAAATAGGGGATACCCAGCCCCTAAGGAGCCTGGCAGATGGTGCAAAGGAAGAATAGAGCAGAGTGACATGGTGCATTAAACAGCCAGCTGAGCAGGGACATGACCCAAGGATGAACAGGATGAGACAACAGTATCAGCATCTGGGGCATTTTGATGAGGAGGCTCCACAGATGAAACTGATGGTCTCTGGTAGGTGCTGCTCCTAAGCAGATTGAATTGGCTGCACTAAACTGGCTGTCATAGTCTTCAGTCTCTCGTTCTGCACTGTGGCTCTTGCTCCTATTTAGGGTATGAGTAGTGGGGGATCTATAGGCTTCCCTGTATCTTATCCTGTAACTCTGCTCTTTCTTGTCTTTTCCCACTATGTGACTGGGCTCCATCAGGCCCTGTTGTTTCACTTTAGGAGCAATACCAGATGTTGGTATGTTTATTCCTTTGTCCATGTGATGCAGAGAGCATATCCAAAGCTTCTGTAGGAAAGCAAGCTACTTTGAAGTCACTTGGAGGAGACGTGTGGCCAGGCCTAAAAAAGGAAGGTCTCAGCCTGCTCCTGTGTTTCACAGTCACAGAAGGCTAAATTACAATATATACGGAGCATGCCTGGGTGCCAGAGGGCATTTTTGATGTCTACTTTGAAGTGCATCTGCTGCTGTTCAGTTAATGCTTTCATTTAGTTGTATGTTTAGCAGAAAAATCCAGGAAAAACATGATTTTTGTTACCCTGCCATATCGCTTGTTCCTGCTCCCTGACCAACTACACAATTTTCTCCTTGCTAGGGGAAATGCGGAAATCTGATAAGGAGTGGTTGTGGTTGTCACAAACCCACTCAGCAGGTCAGACCTCTACTCCCAAAGTGGCAACCTCTGAGCGCAGTCTTGTGAACAGTTAACAGAAACAGGGTAACCCTCCTGTCTGTTTTTGTGGGTTCGAATCAACCTTTATTCTTAAGTCTTGGAGGGATTCAAACTGTGAACCTCTTGTTAGCATACCCAATGCCCAGGCTCAGATAATTCTGTCTTCAGGGGTCCAGATATCTTTGCCTATGGGCACCTAACCAGGTGTACAACAATGAACCCTAAAAAAAAACTCTAATAAAAGACCTCAGATTAAACCCATACCTTATTCCAGTTTGGTATCACCATTCAAGCTTATGCTCAGTGTCTGCTTTAGCCATATATACTTCACTTGTAAAGGAAAGAAATTCAAAGACAGACCAAGTAGGCTCTAAAAATAGAGTTTTACTAAAATAGATAAAAATATGTAACATGTAAATACAGAACCATATATCACAAAACATACAAATCACTTAAAAGAATAAGGTTTTAAAAAGTGCAGATTCCTACCACTAGTACACTTAGAATTGTCTGTTCTAAGGTATTCTTATCTCACATTGCTATAGATGTAGCTTTCAGAGTCCAAACATTTGTGTGTAAATGGAAAACTGAATACTGTTTAAAAGCTGGCTTTGCCACCTCTTTGCATGAGGTCACCTAGCTCCTCCCTGTCAGAATATATAAAAAAATATATCTATATAAAAACAGGATGTCTTTTGCAAGTATTAAATTCTGTAACCTCAGCATAACTCATTTTTCCTTTTCAAATGACATTTCTTTGATCTTATGATCAGCTTCCCCTTTCCAGGACAACAAAGCATCTTTTATGACTTGGCACTAAAACGTCACAACCTGCTCTTCCTCCTCTAAGAGTTATAAAAGTTTATGATCTATCTTGGCAGTTAGGTATCTTCTAGCCTGTAATTAGCTTCTTGCCTTCCAGGTAACACCTTGTATCTAAAACATGAGTGTGTGTTTGTGTGTGTGATCTCACATGCTGTTTCAGCATTTCTCATGAGAGACAGTCCATGACACATTTTTATTACAAAAAATGATACAGTGATCAGAACCAGCTGTCCAAGTGTCACAGTGATCACTCACCCACTTTAGGTTTGGAGTCTAATGAGGGGTGGGCCTTCTCAATACCAAGGTCCGTGGGCCTTTAATGCCCCAAGATGACAGGCAGAACTTTCTGCAAGGACCAGTCTGGCTCTTTTCCTTCCACTCCATCAGAAAAGCCCACTAGCCCTACATTATTTCAGCTGCTGAAGATTTACAAGTCTTCAACCTGCCACCACAACTTAGAGATGATTTTCCTCTACTTCTTCACTGTATTCTACAAGGAGATGTTGGCATCCTTCAATAAGGAAAGTTGAATCTCAGCCTTGTTTATCCTCTGTTGTAAGTCTGCTACCTCCAAAGAGGTAGCATGAGAAGCTGTCTTCAGGCCTTCCTTCTCTGATGTCAGTTTAGTGAACATAATTTTTATTTATGTTATATCACTCCCTGAAGCCATCATCATTCTGAAATCAGTGCTGGTCACATGGTCTTGATGGCTCTATAGGAAATCGGGGAGGCATAGAAGATTGTGACTTTCAGGTGTATGCTACCAGTCGCCAACAAAAATATACACACCAGGGGGAATATGAAGGTAATGGATCCTAAACCACATCAACTAGCGGTGCCAAATCAAGTTCTACAGGTAAGATAAAAATGGATCTCTTTGGGCCCTCAAGGAGCTTCAATAATCTACAGCCATCTGCCTTGGTAGCTCCCTAGCGCTGCTGCTTATTTAGCCTTGGCAGAAGTTATCCATGAGGTAAAGAAATTTTGAAGTCCATTAGAGAACAGGGCATCCACAACCAATGATGGCCAAGGTATACTTAGATAGTTGCCTCAGGGCAAGGGTTGGGCTCATCCAGGCAACATATACACACAGGTCAGGTGCCTTTACCTCTGGGATAACCAGATGAAGAAGGTTTGCAAGTACTCTCATTGCTAAGGAGACGAAATAGCTGTATGGCACTGCCTGTTCCATATTTAAATGGCTACACATGCCCCAACACAGAATTCTGAATCTTATCGGCTTACTGGAAACCTAACTCTCACTCTCATCCTCTGCCCTGTGTGTCTCCTGAGGATGTTCCACTCAGAATGTATGTCAAAATGTAAATGTTACTACAGCAGAATATACAGCAAAGCACTAATCTCCATAACTGGGTAAAAAAGAGAATGAATCCCAGAGTATGTATCACTTTATGCATTAACCTTCTATAATGTAACACGTTGTTTACATGTGGAAAATGTTTTTAAGAAAAGTTGTGCATGGCACAGAGGGTTGAGGCACTGGACGCCACACCTCAAACCATGCAGGCATTAAGGGTTCGGGAATGGACTCAGGCGCCGGGGGTCGGCAGGGGAAGGGGTAGGATGGAGCATCTATAGGATTGCTCTCCTCCTCTGGAGTGGGTTAGGGATGCATGGTTGCTCTGCAGTGGCCCCTGGTGGAGACTGGGAGCACAGCAGAGGGGATTGCATTATGAGGAATACCAGGAAAAATGGAAATACCACTCTGGGGACTGGCCAGATGATGGACGCCAGCCCCAGACACCTCTGAATACTCCCAGGAAGCCACAGAAAGCCTCAGCAGCACCCAGGACTGAGGAAAAATAGTGTGCCAGTCTCCTCCCAATGGAACAGGGTTACACCGGGCTATCCCAAGGATGGCTGCAGATCTGAAGTGGCTTGGGGGAGATAGTAGGAGGATGTCTGAGGGGCATGGCAGCCCAAAGGAGAGGCAGCTCCAGAGCATGACGGGGGTATAAATAGAATACACAAAAAAAAAAAAAAAAAGAAAAGTTGCGCATAACTGTGATGGTTTGATGGGAAAAACTCAATAAAGACTTTAGATTGGTCAGACTCTTAGAATCTCTGATTTAATGGAGCCAAATGCAAGGTGCTACACCTGTGAAGGAAAACTGGAGGTAGGGCATGCACAGTGTATGGGACTCTCCTTTCTGCAGTGGAGGAGGAAAAGGACATGGTAGTCATAATATACAAGCTGCTGAAGCACAACAGGCAGTGTGCAGCCAGTGTTAGGGAGTCTGGCAGAATGCTGGGGTGCATGACAAGGTGTGTGACCAACAGGGTTACTGCCACTTTTCAAGGTTCTGATTAGGACTAACCTAAAGTACTGTATGCAATTTTGGGGTCCTGAAAATAAAAATGACATTAAGGAAGTCATGGCAGTGCAGTACAGGGCCACAGAAATGATGAGTGGTATAGAGACAAAAGCTATGAGGGAATCCGTGTTGCCATTACTACATTTACCTTGGAAAAAAGACAGCTGAGAGGGGATATGATCTTACTCATTTCTATATTTCAGTGTATTGAGAAGACTGAACAGAGATGTTTCATCTGTTGTCCTACCGTATGACACAGGGACATGCCCTGACATTTAGAGGTGGTACATTTATGGGTAACAAAACGAGGCACTTCTCCTAGAGGGTGGTAAATCTCCTAGACAGCCTCCCAACTGGTAGAGTGGACATGATGACATTACCGGCCTTCAAGATAAACCTGGACAAAAGCCTGGACAAATTTCTGCTGAATTTCAGGGTACCCTGGGTTGTACTGTAGAGTGGGTTGGGAACCTCTTTATATTAGCATATGTTTGCACAGCATACTTATTCTTCCCTCTCATGAAGCAGCAGGAGTGAACATGAGAGATCTTAAGTCCCTTCCTACCTCAACATACTATGTTACTACATTTCTAAATCTGTTTATATGATTGTATATTTTATGTTCATAGTGTCGTAACTTAAAGGAGACAGAAAATGTTTGCTAATTTGCAGCTGTTTGTAATATTCCTAGTTTCAGAAATGAAATGCATACCCACTAAGAGTCATATTTAACAGTACCTGAACACAAGCTGCTGTGAAGGATTGCACTGCCTTCTTTTTATGGATAACATTCTGTACAGTTATCTTCATGGAACCAGTAATTTGGAATTTTTTTTAGTGTACTTTTCTCTCCTTTCTCTGATTGGCCTGTCATAGGTCCTGCCTCCTCTCCCATCCCTGTCACCTACCTTACCTGGGACTTACTCATGTGCCATGTTCCTCTCTGGCTTACCCTCCAAGGCGGGGCCACTGGTAGGGTCTCCAATTTCTCTAGTGAGGTTGAAGCTTACTTCTGGTGTTGGAGCCTGGTTCAGGACCTGCAGGGAGGGTCACGGCAGTGTGCTGCAGTGTACAGTGTTTTTCTGTTGTCTGCCCTGCCCATTGATGTTGAGGGATGCCCCTTTGACTGGTGCCCACACATATGATGTGCAGTGTGTGCCAGAGAGCATCGATGTCCCCCTCTCTTGCTATTTGATGCCAGCTTGCACCACCATCTGTGGTCACCCTAGTGGCAGTACTGGAGACTGAGAGTCCTCCTTCCCCTGAGGAGGTGAGTGCCCTTGGGATGCTCCACCATACTCCTGTGGCTGGCTCTCTGATGATCAGGCTCATTCCCAAACCCAGGTCGCCAGTGTTATAAGCACTAACACTATCACTGTGCTGACAGGCCAGCCAGAAATCTGGAGTTTTTCACTATGTCACAGTTTGTCTGCACAATGTTAGGCATGAGTACTTTACCTACCAGAGCAGTACTCAGAACTCTGTGCAGAAGCCATAACATAGTAAAGTCCGAAGTTGACTGGTTTCATGATGAGAACAATGAAAAATGTTGCCCATTAAAGGGGAACATTCAGAAATGTTGACCCTCACAGTCCGAAAGCACATGATAATCTCTTTTAAATGAAGTATTGGGCTTAGCTGTAGCTGGCAACAGTCCAGAGATACTGAGGAGTATATCTGTTTAATACTGGCACCAACTTATGGAACCTTATGGTGTCATGGAGGAACCTGCAGCACTTGACTGCATATAATTAGCAACAGGTTGTTCTTCCATGACATCACAAGGTTACATCTGTTCTTCCATGACATCACAAGGTTACATAATATGGTGGTCATATAGTTTCAGTAATGAAAAGTCTTAGTTATGTATACTTCAGGTCTGCTGCCAGCTACAGGTGAACCCAATACCTCATTTAAAAGAGCATTTCATGCACTTTTAAACCATGACAGCCACACTGCACAAATGTTTCCCTTTAAAAACCAATGCAAAACACAGTTTCACATCAGTTTTAATTCAGGAACAGTTGATCATTCAACAGTAAGAGTATTATTTCTGCCAACAGAAAGATTACAAATACGAAATTGCTAGCAGAAAGCAGCAATAGCTTTATATTCGAACAATTTTCCATTTCTCTACATTATGCTGCATGCTGCCTGCACTTATGCCCCATAACATCAGGGAACAGATTCTGTTGCATGTTACTGTAGATTATGTTAGTCTCAAAAAAGAGTAATGTGAAACAACAGGTGTTTCGTTGCACCCAAAGATATTAATGAAAACCGTGGAGTAGCCATACTTTAATGAAGCACTCCAATAATAACTTCAAACACAAACAAAATGCTAAAACAGACTCAGAATGGAGAAAGGGATATCTTACAAGGCAGGAGAAAAGGTAATCTGAAATGGAATAAAATTGTATAAACACAGAATATTCACTGTAACAGAAATTTATACTTTAAAATGGTTAAATAAAGGTTGCTTGTATTGTTTATCAAAATGTTATCTGCTGGCTAAACCAGCTGGCACATTGCAGTGTTGAGTTCCTAAGGCACTCTGGGCTGGATTTCCAAACATGATGACATAGACACAATTCCTGATTTGGAGCTGTGCCTGCATCATCTGAAATGTGCCAAAATGTTTGACTGCTATATTCAAATAGGTTTTGTATTTGCAAACGTTTAACTGCTTTACAACACAAAAGTCATTTATATGTCATTTCTTTAATCGCAAGCACACAACTGCAGCATACTTGAAACAAACATAAAGGCAAAAGATGCTCAAGAGAGATTTTACTCATGCATGATAAACAAAAAGTTACAGTACTATTACTCCAGCGCTTTGACCAAAAAGAGTCTACATCAGGAGAAGAAGACCCTTTTTGGTCCAAGCACTGGGGCAATAGTGCTCTTTTTGTTTACTGTTTGTTAATAAAATCTCTTTTTAAACATCTTTTCCCTACCTTTTTGTTTCATGTGTGCTGTAACTGTATGCTTGTGATGGGATTAAGTTTGCAGCAGCACCAGTCCCATTTTATGAGCATGTCCTGGTGTGGCTCATAATTTTTTAATGCATGCATAATTTCCAGTATGCAAATTGCTACATTTACATCAAAATGTTAAGAAAACATTTTATGTGGTCTTTTTTTGTCACAAGTTGCACAGTTGCAGTAAACAGATGCCACAAGTCCTGGATGCCCATCTGAAATCAAGCCCTCTGTGTCTACACAATGAAAAAAATACCACCTATATCTGAATGACTGAGAAAGAATCTTGATTTGAAGATGTAGCTTCCTGTATATAGCCATTTATAAAAGTAGTCATTCTTCATGCACAGGGGCTTTGGACTCACAAAAAGAGTGAAATAATTTTCTTCATGAAATTTTAAATTGAGGGAGTACCTCCATTCAATTAAGTTGCTTCATCCTCTGGTGGATGGAGTACTCTTATTCTGTGCAGAATGTCTCATGCTCAGTTGACTAGAAACAGGATAGCAGAGTCTTTTATTTGTGTTTTACTTTAAAGAAACGTTTGCACCTGCTCAACCAGTGATATATTTCTAGGCCCCATGATGGCTTTCTTAGAGTTGTAAAAGTGACACTTAGATGTTTCGTAGTGCAGTGTTAGCCACTGCTAACAATTTAAATCACAAACCGTATAGAGAAACAGATAATGTAACCTACAGGGAACTGAAGACAGGCCCCCAGAATATCATCCTGCTACAGGCTCTCATGGTGAGACATGGGGTTCTTGGGCACACTTTCTTTCTCTGGTATTGCATATCCTGTAAATAGGAATGTTGAAGATAACAATGAGATGTTTTTGGTGCAGTATTACCCCCTGCTAAGCAATTAAAATCACAAATTGTAGTGAGAAAGACATAATGTGACTTACTGGGAGACAAACCCATCTGTGATCTGTCCTAACTCATCTTGATCATTCCAAGTTTCAGGATATGCAACATCAGAGAAAGGAAGTGTGGCAGGGATCCTCAGGTTAAATCATGTGAGCCTGTAACTCAGTGGTTAGAGCACTGGAAAGGTATTCTGGGGTCCTGGGTTCAATTCTTGGTAGGTCACATTAGTTTGTTCTCACTACAATTTATGATTTAAATTGATAAGCAGTGGCTAATACTGCACACAAATAAACAACAGCAACAACAAAAAATCTGATTTCATCTTGATCATTCCCAGCTGCAGTATATGCAATACCAGAGAAAGAAAGTGTGTACAGGAACCGCATGCCCAACCATCTGAGCCAGGGGAGTGGGTTCAATTCCCTATAGTTAACAGTATTTCTTTCTCCCTAACAAATTGCAAGTTATAAAAGCAGTTGTCCTTGCACTGTTAGGGTTCTAGAATGGCATGCCATAATCTTATGGTTATCACACCCTGAAAATACACAAGACTATTCCTACCATCTCTGGGACCAAGAAACATCTAAGAGACTGTTGTTTCTGTTATACAGTATACAACAGTCTCTACACATCTCTAGGGAAATAAATATTCACATATCATTTAATTGAACATATGAGTCTTATAATAGTTTTCTTATGCATATGAGAGGGAGTGTTGTTGTGTTTCATGGTGAACCAGAACAGATGCTGAACAAAGCCTCCTTAACAAAACATGCAGTCTCTGACACAGCATGGTTTTGAAATGACTGCAGTATAGTTAACATTTTTACATGACCAAGTCAATCCCATTTCTATGATGGTGCACATGCCTAGCATCACATAAAACAGAACCTGGCATAAATTACTTTACAGCAGTTTGACTAAAGACTTGTTGACCTTCAGTGCTGTCATTTTAAGGATTAATTCTATATTGTTGAATTGGTTCATTCTTCAATAATAAAATGTAGAAATTAATTATGCTGGTAACCTATTATTTCTTTGAACTTAAAGACCAAGCCATTATTCTTCACTTGGCTGGTCTAGTTCTCTGATATTAAACTGTCAAAATGTTATTGTTGCATAGCAGGGAAAACAGTTCATCAAAGTGGCTAAAGGATGGAAAGATGAAGTTCTGAATATTAAGTTTCCTCCATTATACTTACAGGTATATGAAATATCTAGCTGTAGAAAATATTAACTAAGTCGATAGTTGGGGAGAATTCTGCAACTGTATTTTTCTGCCTTTCCGGCTGAACTAATTTTCTATAACTCTGAAACTAAATTTTTGGTTGCTGGGTTTTAGAAAAAATGTGGGCAACTTTGTGAAAATATAAATGATTTAATCAATACCAGCCAGTTATAAACATTTTTTTAATCAGTTTTGATTTTCCAACTTGTTGTAAATGTAACTGTTTTTGAAGCTACTTGCAATCTGGACAGCAGCATTTGCAAGCTTTTGCAGCACTGATTCTTTTTCAGTCTTGAATTTCTTCTCCTGTTCTCCCCCCAACTGGCCTCTGTCAGGACCAGTCCTCCCCAACCATATCATTTGACTTCTCTGGGACTTACTTTTACTCCAGTGTGTCCTTGTCACAGGACTTAATATGGATGAGCTCAGATGTTGGTATGGAGTCCACAAGGGACCAAGCTGTCACCTAGCTTCAGTCAGAAGTTTTTCCTCCATTCTGGCCCCAGGCCCATGCAAGTGCAATGACGTAATGTGTGTGCTCTTTCTCCACAGAGACACCCCTGGGTACACCCAAGCATACACCTGTACAAGGCATCTGGTCCCTTTGTCTATGTCTGTGGTTCCATTGCATTGCCACCCAGATTCCCTTGGGTGGCAGTTGACTAGATGGATACACATTCCTCCCCTCCTCAAGGGAGGATAGCTGTCTAAGAGATGCTCAGTCCTTCCTCCCCTGGCCAACACCAAGTTACTTGAGATTGTTTCTGAGCACTGGTCACTTACATAGAAGGTGGTAGCTATACCGCTGTGGTACTGAGCTAGCCTTTCAGTATTGATTCATATGTTGGCATGGCTGCATAGAAACTGTAGCTCATAGAAATTCAATCTTCTGTCTTTAGCATACCCCACTCTCATTGTGTGTGTGCTGTATGAGTAACTTTTACTATTATACTACATGTGGATATTCTCATCCAATCAGAAGCCAGTGCTACAAACAGGTTATCCTGATGCAAATTCACAATTGTAATTGTCCCTGGACCCTCCCACACTTCCCCACCTTCTGCCTGCTCCCCATTTACCACATGGGACAGCTGTATGGTTTTCTCCAACACAGCAATTTTGGTACAAAAGTACCTTATCTTACATGCATAGATCACATCATTCCCAATTCTTTATGACACATGTATTACATAGATTATATCATACATGAAAACATTTAATCAGTCTCTATCTAATACATCAATCTGTTAACTGATACACAATCTGCCACATTACATTCTCCTTAATACATTAACATACCCTGCTATACTATACATCAAACATCCCTGGCCTTCTCCTAGCTCCCTACCTTCCTGATAGGCCCCCTATTATTTCCATCTTCCTGTTTCTTCTGGCTGCATCCCAATAAACAGCAGAACACACCTCCAAAGCTCTGATTTAAACTAGGTGCACGTTTGAACCTTACTTTGATGTACACCCAGGTGTGGTGTCTCCCAATCCACTTCACTGGTTTCTTCATCTTTTTCTTGGCCTTCTTGGCTCTGCCTATTAGTCATTTCTTATTTTCACTGTCTATCCCTGATGACATCACTCCTCCTTCCCCCATTTCTCCTAGGCCCCATTGCTTGAAATGCAAACTGGCCTCTCTGCTGCAGCACCCACTCTATAGCACCCCAACAGCCTGACTATCCTAGACCATACTGAAGTAATCCTACTGTCCTACTGTCCCACTGTCCACAATGATTCCCCAGGCACAGTCCTATGGGACACCTGCACAGTCCAACTATCCCATACCAGATGCCAGAGGTGATTGGGCTGGCAGTATAGCCTAGAGGTTAGAATAATGAGGTGTGGACAAGCTTGATACATCCAGCAGACCAGACCTGAGTTTGATTCTCACAACCTCCACTTGAATACTGTGTGACTCTGATCAAGTCACTTAACACCCAGTGCTCTCAGGTCACCCCTGAAAACAGGCACTTGTGCCTAGTGGTCCTTACCCAGTTACCAAAGACTAAAAACAAATCAAGACATCACCTTCTGACCACCACAGGCCAGTGACCACAGAAAGCCCCTGTGTGACTACCTCTGACCAGCCATGCCACTCAGTTTTCACTGTCTCCTTGCTACCCTGACTTGCCCCAAACATGCCAATGCTCCTTGCCCCTGCCATAAAGAGGGAGTAAGGGTGTGACACAAAACTATGAAAGAGCCATGGGGTTTGTTGACCATGAACTTTTAAAACCACATTTTCTTTGTTCTTTGCCTGCATAATACAAGCCCAGACATAGCCCTTGGGCCTATTCAGGCCAATCCCTACCAGTCTCGCATTTTGGTCTCCCCCTTCAGATCAGTACTCTCTTCTGCATCCCACCTCTGTCCCTTCTGGGACATGTACAGATGTCCAGCATCCACAGAGCAGGTACCCTGTTGTGTTTTCATATGAAATTGTGCACTTCTAGCCACAAGGTTTGAGCACAGAAGGGGGGATACTTCTTTGGATGCCCCAGCGGCTATTTCCATTTGGCTGCATTTTGCCATGGACCAAAATGATCCACTCTCAAATAGCTATCTCTCCTCACTGCAATCTCTCACTTTGAAGGACAACTATCCCTGCTGGGTGAGCCTGGCAAGGCCCCTTTATTGTCACTAAAATGACACTTGAGACATCACTACTGTCATTTTATTGACAATAAAATGGCAGTGTAACTTCATCATTGTAACGTATATGCTGATTGGTCAGAGGTACCACAGTAACTGCAGACAAAATGGAGATCATACTCTCTCTTCATTATCCTCAAATAAACAAACAAAAAATTATGGTATCTATCCTTAACCAGCTACCATGTACCATCCATCAAATACTCTGCATACCTCCAAAAAATGTGATGTTTGTGCTGCTCTTTAACTTCTTGTACAAAGGAAACAGGGAAATGCCAGCCCAGTGGCTTTCAGTACAGAGCCTAGAGTTTAGAGCAATGAGCTGTGAATATGCTTGGTACATCCAGCAGGCATATGCTTGACTCCCAATGTTCTGCAGCCTATGCTTGCAGTCAGTGAAACTGAACAAGTCACATAACCATGCAGTACTCCAGGGATGCCCCTGGAAACAAGCTTCAGCTAAGAGTACCTTTCCCAGTCAAAAATGGTAAAAGAACCTATCTATTTATCTATCTATCTATCTATCTATCTATCTATCTATCTATCTATCTATCTATCTGTCTGTCTATCTGTCTGACTATCTATCTATCTGTCTCTCTGTCTGTCATGTGTCTGTCTGTCTATCTATCCATCTGTCTGTCTATCTATCCATCTGTCTGTCTATCTATCTATCTATCTATCTATCTATCTATCTATCTATCTATCTATTCTGCACAATAAATGATGGGTGTCATATACAAGGAACTAAACTCATCAAGGGCACTCACCAGATTAAAGACAGGAAACCACACGGCAATGGGTTTACTTCAGAGTACAGAAGATTTACCCATCTGTTATGCTACATAATACTTCTTTATGGTTACTGTTAGTTTTTAATCATAGTTATGTATGCAGAGAAAGGGTGTACTGGGAAATAACTGCTAGCCACTTCAATGGGGAAAAAGTGCACCAATGTTTTATGTTTCTATATCTATATCTATATACATTCTTTGCAAAAAAGAAAAAAACAAATCTTTGTTACTACACTAGCTAGGCTTCAAGTTAACACCACAAAAGTATGGAAATGTGGTGTTAGGGTTTCCAACCCTAACTGTCCACCCCCATCCCTCAAGCAGCAAAAGGAAAAAAAAATAGGGTTTTGGGTCTCTGGAGTCTTGGTGAATCAGTGGTGGGGTCTTCCTTGGGATTGTCAGCCTTAATGCTCACTCTGCCTTTAGCCTGTGGCCTCCTGTCTGAAGCACAAGGTACAGCTCCAACCCAATGCCTCACAATGATACAGTCTTCAAAGGTAGAGAAGTATGTCTCACCACATATCGTCAACACAATCTGTATGCCACATGGGGCCAGCACTTCTACAGCCACTGCTACTCATGCACATGAATCCTTACACAATCCTCCTTCTATGCTTCATTCTTGCTGCTCTCACTAGGATCCCTATGTTATGCTGCCCACCTTCTTGGAATTCTCACAACCCATATCCTAGGGATTCTTTTCACTACAGCACGGCTACACAATCTTATTTGCCCTTAGCACCTCTCTTTGTTCCCGACAGGTTCATTTACCATGTTGCTTTCACTCCTACATAAATACCTGTCCTGCAACACCACTCTTCCCACCCCCTTCATCCATCATAAACTGTGGTATCTGCTCCTACTAGCACTTATATTAGCTGGAGATATTGAATTAAATCCAGGGTCCATAGGATATTTACCATACTCTGATGCAGCTCACTTGGGAGCTTAAGCAACAGGTTGGTAGAAAAGAGGCCAGGAGTTATATTTTGTTTTAAACTGAAATATTTGAATAGTTTGTTAGTGAAATTAGTTCTATGTGTTAAAAATTATTACCTTGAATTTGAACTGATACTTGGGCTGTGATATTGTAGGTTTGGGGATAGATGTTTGGCAGGGAAAATTAGAAGGTAATTTAAATGTGTTGTTTGCCTGGTGTTTGGAGGAGGGGACATTAGCTGCAATTAACTTGTCTTTAAACAGGAATTACTGTGGCCTTCATTGTTCACTTGGGAGCTTAAGCAACAGGTTGGTAGAAAAGAGGCCAGGAGTTATATTTTGTTTTAAACTGAAATATTTGAATAGTTTGTTAGTGAAATTAGTTCTATGTGTTAAAAATTATTACCTTGAATTTGAACTGATACTTGGGCTGTGATATTGTAGGTTTGGGATAGATGTTTGGCAGGAAAATTATAAGAGTAATTAAATGTGTTGTTGCCTGGTGTTTGGAGGAGGGGACATTAGCTGCAATTAACTTGTCTTTAAACAGGAATTACTGTGGCTTTCATTGTTCACTTGGGAGCTTAAGCAACAGGTTGGTAGAAAAGAGGCCAGGAGTTATATTTTGTTTTAAACTGAAATATTTGAATAGTTTGTTAGTGAAATTAGTTCTATGTGTTAAAATTATTACCTTAATTTGAACTGATACTTGGGCTGTGATATTGTAGGTTTGGGGATAGATGTTTGGCAGGAAAATTAGAAGGTAATTTAAATGTGTTGTTTGCCTGGTGTTTGGAGGAGGGACATTAGCTGCAATTAACTTGTCTTTAAACAGGAATTACTGTGGCTTTCATTGTTCACTTGGAGCTTAAGCAACAGGTTGGTAGAAAAGAGGCCAGGAGTTATATTTGTTTTAAACTGAAATATTTGAATAGTTTGTTAGTGAAATTAGTTCTATGTGTTAAAATTATTACCTTGAATTTGAACTGATACTTGGGCTGTGATATTGTAGGTTTGGGGATAGATGTTTGGCAGGGAAAATTAGAAGGTAATTTAAATGTGTTGTTTGCCTGGTGTTTGGAGGAGGGGACATTAGCTGCAATTAACTTGTCTTTAAACAGGAATTACTGTGGCCTTCATTGTTCACTTGGGAGCTTAAGCAACAGGTTGGTAGAAAAGAGGCCAGGAGTTATATTTTGTTTTAAACTGAAATATTTGAATAGTTTGTTAGTGAAATTAGTTCTATGTGTTAAAAATTATTACCTTGAATTTGAACTGATACTTGGGCTGTGATATTGTAGGTTTGGGGATAGATGTTTGGCAGGGAAAATTAGAAGGTAATTTAAATGTGTTGTTTGCCTGGTGTTTGGAGGAGGGGACATTAGCTGCAATTAACTTGTCTTTAAACAGGAATTACTGTGGCTTTCATTGTTCACTTGGGAGCTTAAGCAACAGGTTGGTAGAAAAGAGGCCAGGAGTTATATTTTGTTTTAAACTGAAATATTTGAATAGTTTGTTAGTGAAATTAGTTCTATGTGTTAAAAATTATTACCTTGAATTTGAACTGATACTTGGGCTGTGATATTGTAGGTTTGGGGATAGATGTTTGGCAGGAAAATTAGAAGGTAATTTAAATGTGTTGTTTGCCTGGTGTTTGGAGGAGGACATTAGCTGCAATTAACTTGTCTTTAAACAGGAATTACTGTGGCTTTCATTGTTCACTTGGGAGCTTAAGCAACAGGTTGTAGAAAAGAGGCCAGGAGTTATATTTTGTTTTAAACTGAAATATTTGAATAGTTTGTTAGTGAAATTAGTTCTATGTGTTAAAATTATTACTTGAATTTGAACTGATACTTAGGCTGTGATATTGTAGGTTTGGGGATAGATGTTTGGCAGGGAAAATTAGAAGGTAATTTAAATGTGTTGTTTGCCTGGTGTTTGGAGGAGGGACATTAGCTGCAATTAACTTGTCTTTAAACAGGAATTACTGTGGCTTTCATTGTTCACTTGGGAGCTTAAGCAACAGGTTGGTAGAAAGAGGCCAGGAGTTATATTTTGTTTTAAACTGAAATATTTGAATAGTTTGTTAGTGAAATTAGTTCTATGTGTTAAAAATTATTACCTTGAATTTGAACTGATACTTGGGCTGTGATATTGTAGGTTTGGGGATAGATGTTTGGCAGGGAAAATTAGAAGGTAATTTAAATGTGTTGTTTGCCTGGTGTTTGGAGGAGGGGACATTAGCTGCAATTAACTTGTCTTTAAACAGGAATTACTGTGGCTGTCTTTGTTCACTTGGGAGCTTAAGCAACAGGTTGGTAGAAAAGAGGCCAGGAGTTATATTTTGTTTTAAACTGAAATATTTGAATAGTTTGTTAGTGAAATTAGTTCTATGTGTTAAAAATTATTACCTTGAATTTGAACTGATACTTGGGCTGTGATATTGTAGGTTTGGGATAGATGTTTGGTAGGGAAAATTAGAAGGTAATTTAAATGTGTTGTTTGCCTGGTGTTTGGAGAGAGGGACATTAGCTGCAATTAACTTGTCTTTAAACAGGAATTACTGTGGTTTTCATTGTTCACTTGGGAGCTTAAGCAACAGGTTGGTAGAAAAGAGGCCAGGAGTTATATTTTGTTTTAAACTGAAATATTTGAATAGTTTGTTAGTGAAATTAGTTCTATGTGTTAAAAATTATTACCTTGAATTTGAACTGATACTTGGGCTGATATTGTAGGTTTGGGGATAGATGTTTGGCAGGAAAATTAGAAGGTAATTTAAATGTGTTGTTTGCCTGGTGTTTGGAGGAGGGACATTAGCTGCAATTAACTTGTCTTTAAACAGGAATTACTGTGGCTTTCATTGTTCACTTGGGAGCTTAAGCAACAGGTTGGTAGAAAAGAGCTAGGAGTTATATTTTGTTTTAAACTGAAATATTTGAATAGTTTGTTAGTGAAATTAGTTCTATGTGTTAAAATTATTACCTTGAATTTGAACTGATACTTGGGCTGTGATATTGTAGGTTTGGGATAGATGTTTGGCAGGGAAAATTAGAAGGTAATTTAAATGTGTTGTTTGCCTGGTGTTTGGAGGAGGGACATTAGCTGCAATTAACTTGTCTTTAAACAGGAATTACTGTGGCTTTCATTGTTCACTTGGGAGCTTAAGCAACAGGTTGGTAGAAAAGAGGCCAGGAGTTATATTTTGTTTTAAACTGAAATATTTGAATAGTTTGTTAGTGAAATTAGTTCTATGTGTTAAAAATTATTACATTGAATTTGAACTGATACTTGGGCTGTGATATTGTAGGTTTGGGGATAGATGTTTGGCAGGGAAAATTAGAAGGTAATTTAAATGTGTTGTTTGCCTGGTGTTTGGAGGAGGGGACATCAGCTGCAATTAACTTGTCTTTAAACAGGAATTACTGTGGCTTTCATTGTTCACTTGGGAGCTTAAGCAACAGGTTGGTAGAAAAGAGGCCAGGAGTTATATTTTGTTTTAAACTGAAATATTTGAATAGTTTGTTAGTGAAATTAGTTCTATGTGTTAAAATTATTACCTTGAATTTGAACTGATACTTGGGCTGTGATATTGTAGGTTTGGGGATAGATGTTTGGCAGGAAAATTAGAAGGTAATTTAAATGTTGTGTTGCCTGGTGTTTGGAGGAGGGGACATTAGCTGCAATTAACTTGTCTTTAAACAGGAATTACTGTGGCTTTCATTGTTCACTTGGGAGCTTAAGCAACAGGTTGGTAGAAAAGAGGCCAGGAGTTATATTTTGTTTTAAACTGAAATATTTGAATAGTTTGTTAGTGAAATTAGTTCTATGTGTTAAAAATTATTACCTTGAATTTGAACTGATACTTGGGCTGTGATATTGTAGGTTTGGGGATAGATGTTTGGCAGGAAAAATTAGAAGGTAATTTAAATGTGTTGTTTGCCTGGTGTTTGGAGGAGGGGACATTAGCTGCAATTAACTTGTCTTTAAACAGGAATTACTGTGGCTTTCATTGTTCACTTGGGAGCTTAAGCAACAGGTTGGTAGAAAAGAGGCCAGGAGATATATTTTGTTTTAAACTGAAATATTTGAATAGTTTGTTAGTGAAATTAGTTCTATGTGTTAAAAATTATTACCTTGAATTTGAACTGATACTTGGGCTGTGATATTGTAGGTTTGGGGATAGATGTTTGGCAGGGAAAATTAGAAGGTAATTTAAATGTGTTGTTTGCCTGGTGTTTGGAGAGGGACATTAGCTGCAATTAACTTGTCTTTAAACAGGAAATTACTGTGGCTTTCATTGTTCACTTGGGAGCTTAAGCAACAGGTTGGTAGAAAAGAGGCCAGGAGTTATATTTTGTTTTAAACTGAAATATTTGAATAGTTTGATTAGTGAAATTAGTTCTATGTGTTAAAATTATTACTTGAATTTGAACTGATACTTGGGCTGTGATATTGTAGGTTTGGGGATAGATGTTTGGCAGGGAAAATTAGAAGGTAATTTAAATGTGTTGTTTGCCTGGTGTTTGGAGGAGGGACATTAGCTGCAATTAACTTGTCTTTAAACAGGAATTACTGTGGCTTTCATTGTTCACTTGGGAGCTTAAGCAACAGGTTGGTAAAAAGAGGCCAGGAGTTATATTTTGTTTTAAACTGAAATATTTGAATAGTTTGTTAGTGAAATTAGTTCTATGTGTTAAAATTATTACCTTGAATTTGAACTGATACTTGGGCTGTGATATTGTAGGTTTGGGGATAGATGTTTGTAGGGAAAATTAGAAGGTAATTTAAATGTGTTGTTTGCCTGGTGTTTGGAGGAGGGACATTAGCTGCAATTAACTTGTCTTTATACAGGAATTACTGTGGCTTTCATTGTTCACTTGGGAGCTTAAGCAACAGGTTGGTAGAAAGAGGCCAGGAGTTATATTTTGTTTTAAACTGAAATATTTGAATAGTTTGTTAGTGAAATTAGTTCTATGTGTTAAAAATTATTACCTTGAATTTGAACTGATACTTGGGCTATGATATTGTAGGTTTGGGGATAGATGTTTGGCAGGAAAATTAGAAGGTAATTTAAATGTGTTGTTTGCCTGGTGTTTGGAGGAGGGACATTAGCCGCAATTAACTTGTCTTTAAACAGGAATTACTGTGGCTTTCATTGTTCACTTGGGAGCTTAAGCAACAGGTTGGTAGAAAAGAGGCCAGGAGTTATATTTTGTTTTAAACTGAAATATTTGAATAGTTTGTTAGTGAAATTAGTTCTATGTGTTAAAAATTATTACCTTTGAATTTGAACTGATACTTGGGCTGTGATATTGTAGGTTTGGGGATAGATGTTTGGCGGGAAAATTAGAAGGTAATTTAAAGTGTTGTTTGCCTGGTGTTTGGAGGAGGGACATTAGCTGCAATTAACTTGTCTTTAAACAGGAATTACTGTGGCTTTCATTGTTCACTTGGGAGCTTAAGCAACAGGTTGGTAGAAAAGAGGCCTGGAGTTATATTTTGTTTTAAACTGAAATATTTGAATAGTTTGTTAGTGAAATTAGTTCTATGTGTTAAAATTATTACCTTGAATTTGAACTGATACTTGGGCTGTGATATTGTAGGTTTGGGGATAGATGTTTGGCAGGAAAATTGAAGGTAATTTAAATGTGTTGTTTGCCTGGTGTTTGGAGAAGGGGACATTAGCTGCAATTAACTTGTCTTTAAACAGGAATTACTGTGGCTTTCTATTGTTCACTTGGGAGCTAAGCAACAGGTTGGTAGAAAAGAGGCCAGAGTTATATTTTGTTTTAAACTGAAATATTTGAATAGTTTGTTAGTGGAAATTAGTTCTATGTGTTAAAAATTATTACCTTGAATTTGAACTGATACTTGGGCTGTGATATTGTAGGTTTGGGGATAGATGTTTGGCAGGGAAAATTAGAAGGTAATTTAAATGTGTTGGTTGCCTGGTGTTTGGAGGAGGGACATTAGCTGCAATTAACTTGTCTTAAACAGGAATTACTGTGGCTTTCATTGTTCAGCTTGGGAGCTTAAGCAACAGGTTGGTAGAAAAGAGGCCAGGAGTTATATTTGTTTTAAACTGAAATATTTGAATAGTTTGTTAGTGAAATTAGTTCTATGTGTTAAAAATTATTACCTTAAATTTGAACTGATACTTGGGCTGTGATATTGTAGGTTTGGGATAGATGTTTGGCAGGAAAATTAGAAGGTAATTTAAATGTATTGTTTGCCTGGTGTTTGGAGGAGGGACATTAGCTGCAATTAACTTGTCTTTATACAGGAATTACTGTGGCTTTCATTGTTCACTTGGGAGCTTAAGCAAATAGGTTGGTAGAAAAGAGGCCAGGAGTTATATTTTGTTTTAAACTGAAATATTTGAATAGTTTGTTAGTGAAATTAGTTCTATATGTTAAAAATTATTACCTTGAATTTGAACTGATACTTGGCTGTGATATTGTAGGTTTGGGGATAGATGTTTGCAGGGAAAATTAGAAGGTAATTTAAATGTGTTGTTTGCCTGGTGTTTGGAGGAGGGACATTAGCTGCAATTAACTTGTCTTTAAACAGGAATTACTGTGGCTTTATTGTTCACTAGGAGCTAAGCAACAGGTTGGTAGAAAAAGGCCAGGAGTTATATTTTGTTTTAAACTGAAATATTTGAATAGTTTGTTAGTGAAATTAGTTCTATGTGTTAAAATTATTACCTTGAATTTGAACTGATACTTGGGCTGTGATATTGTAGGTTTGGGGATAGATGTTTGGCAGGAAAATTAGAAGGTAATTTAAATGTGTTGTTTGCCTGGTGTTTGGAGGAGGGACATTAGCTACCAATTAACTTGTCTTTAAACAGGAATTACTGTGGCTTTATTGTTCACTTGGGAGCTTAAGCAACAGGTTGGTAGAAAAGAGGCCAGGAGTTATATTTTGTTTTAAACTGAAATATTTGAATAGTTTGTTAGTGAAATTAGTTCTATGTGTTAAAATTATTACCTTGAATTTGAACTGATACTTGGGCTGTGATATTGTAGGTTTAGATAGATGTTTGGCAGGGAAAATTAGAAGGTAATTTAAATGTATATTTGCCTGGTGTTTGGAGGAGGGGACATTAGCTGCAATTAACTTGTCTTTAAACAGGAATTACTGTGGCTTTCATTGTTCACTTGGGAGCTTAAGCAACAGGTTGGTAAAAAAGAGGCCAGGAGTTATATTTTGTTTTAAACTGAAATATTTGAATAGTTTGTTAGTGAAATTAGTTCTATGTGTTAAAAATTATTACCTTGAATTTGAACTGATACTTGGGCTGTGATATTGTAGGTTTGGGGATAGATGTTTGGCAGGAAAATTAGAAGGTGCATTAAATGTGTTGTTTGTAAGAGCCTCCCACCCACCCTGTTTTGTAGTCTTTCTTAAATACTGAAAAGCCACTGGGGTTGGGATTGAAGGGCTGAGTATTTCTGTTTGGGACTGAAATTTGAAGCAACAGGAGTTGGTGGGTCTGTGACATCATACGGTACCTGGAGTCTGCTTTTCACACACTGTTAGTGGGACTGAACACATACTGGACTGTATGTGCTTGTGAGACTTGGGAACTTTTTGTAGAGGGTTGAAATTGGGTTTGTAAATAACTACAGTCAGTATGAGAGAAACTGTACTCAGGGGAAAGGGACTGAAAGGGGTGTGTTATTATAAACAGAGGGGATAATCAGGGTGGCCATATTCCACCATGGCAGGCATCTTCGGAAGGGTTGTAGGCTGCACAGGCTGTGGGATGGCAATCACCCCAAATTGGGCCTGAGAGAAGGGGCTGCCCACTCTGTAGACAGCTATCTTGTATCAGGAGTGAGGTATATTGGTTAAGGAGTAAGCTGTGGGAGCTGGGGGGTGTCCAAGGATAAGGGGTGTGGATATGGGCAGCAGAAGGGTTGGGCTGAGGGGAGGCTGGGGCAACGCTCTGAAATTACAGGACATTATGCTACAGCAAGCAGAAGGGGGGATATTAGGGACAGAGGACCCTTAGATAGGGAAGTTGATGCTTAGGGGAAAGCGTACAGGGTGAAAATTCTGAATTCAAGGAGACTGGAGGGGGAAGAGTCAGGAGGGGCTGTTGTGCGGAAGCCTAAAACAGCAGACTGTGGGAAGGGAGCTCCTAAGGTGAACAGTGCAAGAGAGGAAGAAGAGGGTCAGTTTAGAGATGCAGTCAGGGGAAACTCGGGTTACTTGATGGAGGCTGACATAGAGTGTCACAATAAATTTGAGATACTAAGCATCCTAGAGGGGGAGGAAGGGTTGGTGAAATGAGGAACCTTATACAGGCCGGGAGGAGTCAGACACCATAGGGCATCACAGAACAGCTATGGAAAGGATAGATATAGTCCCAGAGGGAGAAGGGGAAACATATATGTTAAGCAAATGGGGGAGATGCAACATATTCCAGACATGAGGGAGGAGAGCATGATTGGAGAGGAACTGGGAGACAAGGAGGTGGGAGAGGAGCCCCCCTTCAGCAGGAAGGTCAGTACCAAGGATGGGGCCCTAGCTAAAGGGAACCCACAGAAAGCCTCTGAGACAGGGGACTATTACAAGGGGGATGAGGGTGCGGGGAAGGGAAACCATCAGGGCCAGGATAAATGGTTCAGATAAGAGAGGGTTAAAGGGACACCTATTCAGAGGGGGTTTGAGTTAAGTGGGCAAAATAGCAAGGGAGGCAGAAAGGGGAGGGTGACAAGGGGTCTCTAATACAGGAAGACTCCCATGAAATTGCGATCATGAATAAAGTGGGGGGAGGGGGGCTGAGAGGGCATAGTGGAGGTAACCATAAGGATGATGACGCTGTTAAGGTTCTGTTACTGGGAGACTCGATGATTAAGGGTATCCATTGGGAGGACAGGGGATGGATGCCATAGCCAGGTGAAGGTAGTGAGTATCTCTGGGCTGACAGTGCACAGAGCAAAGTTCAAGGTATGAAATGGTTAGGGATGTGGAGGGAAACCGGATTTCCTGAGCATTTGGGAACTAATGATCTAGAGGAAATAGCATTTGGAAATCCAAGCAAGGTTCCAAGAACTTGCCAGAGTCTGTCTGGATAATGGATGCAACATTTCCTTTTGGAGATATTGCCAG
This sequence comes from Neoceratodus forsteri, assembly GCA_016271365.2. Lineage (NCBI taxonomy): Eukaryota > Metazoa > Chordata > Ceratodontiformes > Ceratodontidae > Neoceratodus > Neoceratodus forsteri. Next base: position 1,533,616,672 of record CM057450.1, read on the forward strand.
TACCAAAGGCCCCAGTGGAGAAAATAAAGCTCACAGAGGTTAATGAATAGCTCAGGAAGTGGGGTGAAGAGAATGGGTTGGGGATAGTTAGGGAACTGGAATGGAGTTTGGGAGGATAAGAGGCTATATGCCAAGGACAGGTTTCATCTTTGCCCCATTAGGAAGGAAGTCCTTAAACAGGGGATGGCTGACTACATACAAGAAAGGTGGGGTTTAAAACTTGTAAGGGGGGAAGGGATAAGGGAGGCTGACCAGAAGCCCCTCCAGATGAGGGGAGTAGCCTTCAAGCCCAAGGGAGGGGAAACAGACTGGAGGTGGAGGTTTCAGGAGGAGCAGGGGAGGATGGAAGTATAAGGAATCTGGGTGGGGTTCGACAAAAGGATCAGGGATAAGGGTGGGGGTTAGTGTTAGTAAATGCCAGGAGCTTGGAAACAAGTTGCCGAGTTCCAGCCCATACTGTCCGAGGGGGTGGATGTGGCGGCAGTCACGAAACGTGAACAACAAAAACCATGACTGGACCTAAATGTAGGGGTACACTATGCTTAGGAAGGATAGAAAGGAGGCAGAGGGGTGGGGAGTATGTTCATTAGAGATGACATAGAAATTGCTATGGTAGAAGAGGCAGAGGGAAACATGGAACATGTCACCTTTATGATCCCCAGCAGGAGATAAGGTCAAGCTGGGAGTAGCATATAGGCCCCCGGGATGAGTGATGTTCTAGAGGATGGTTTGCTGGACAACATCATTGCCCAGTGTGTGGTCCAAAAGGGAAGGAGTGGTGTTGATGGGGACCTTAATATGCCAGGTACTAACTGGGGAACCATGTCCTCTAAGGTGGCCAGGGAGCAGAGGCTGCTGGATGGCTTCCAGGATGTGTTCTAACACAGCATGTGATGGAGCCCTCAGGGAGGGGCATGTCCTGGATGTGGTTCTGGCAGATGGGGATCTGGTAAGGGACATGGTTGTTCAGGACCCCTGACTGGGAGTGACCACAATACTGTCTGGTTTCAAATAAGCATTGGGGAGTGGGGGTGAGATCTAGGACACTGGCAGTGGACTTCAGGGGCAGACTTTATGGGCATGGGAAATATTCTCAAGGATCACTTGAGAGGATTACCAACAACAAGTGTGGAAAGGAGATGGGAGGTCATAAAACAGGGACTTCATGAGGCAGTCAGGATCTGGCGCTAAGTTGAGAACGAGAGGAGCAAGGTCCATAAACCATGCTGGTGGTCCAGTGAGGTCCAGGTAGCAGTCAGAGAAAAGAAGGCGGCTTACAAAAAATATAAGAACAACAAGAGGGATAGGGATAAGGAAATGTACCAGCTTACATCTAGAAAAGTCACCAGTATGGTGAGGGGAGCAAGTCAGTAAAAGAGCAACTGCTGGCACAGGGGATACATGGAGGGAAAAAGGGTTCTTCCGGTACATTGGGGTGGAGAAAACTAAGGGCCATCTCAGCAGATTGAGATCAGAAGGAGGGTGGTGGAAGAGGCGAGGACCAGGCAGAGGTATTTAACGAGGCACTTTGCCTCTGTGTTCACTAGGGAGGATGGGATATCTACAAAGCAAGGCACAAAGGGATAGAAGCAGCAGAGAGGATCAGAGCAGCAGAAATGGAGCAAAAGGAGGGAAAGGTACCCCAGGGTGTCACATCTGGATAAGGATAAAAAGACCAGTAAGGTGGAGGGGACGGATGATGCCATCCCACCAAAAGAGTGTGGTTTGCCCTCAAGGCCCTAAAGAAAGACAACTCCTGGGCCGGATGGCATTCATCCGAGAGTACTATGGGAATTGGCAACATACTGGCTGCACCTCTGGCGGAGCTTTTCAACAGGTCACTTGAGACAGGAGGGTACCTAGGATTGGCGAGAGGCACATGTGGTACGCAATCCATAAAGAGATCAAGGAAGTACCAGAAACTAGACGACCATCAGTTTAACCTCGGTGGTGGGAAAATTAATGGAAGTATACTAAAGAACGATTGGAGGTTTACTTGGAGGAGGTGGGAGGTCATAGATAAGTCGGCATGGTTTGTGCCAGGTAGATCATGTCAAACCAACCTTGTGGAGTTCTATGAATGGGTAACATCAGAACTGGACAGGGGTAAGCCTGTGGATGTATTATTCTTGGACTTCAGCAAGCTTTGACTCTGTCCCCACAATGGTCTGGTGGAGAAACTGATGGGGTTAGGAGTAGGCCTTTGATGGTCAGATGGATTGAAAACTGGAGACTGGACGCACTCAGAGAGTAGTGGTCTGTGAGAGCTCGAACCCTACAGAGGTTGGTAGTAGGTACCACAGGGCTCGGTCCTGGGTCCAATCCTGTTTAATGCACACATATCAGACATCAGGATGGTATAGGTGAAATGAGTCTCTTCGTGGATGACTCCAAGATGGGAGCAGTAGTTGAGGAGAAGAGGGGAGGTTGGCCCTGCAAGGACCTGGACACCCTGGAAGCTGGGCTCACACATGAAATTAAATTTCAATATCACCAAGTGCAAGGTGTTGCATCTTGGTGGGGAAACCCTAAACACAGGTACACCTGGTGAGGGGAGGTGCTAGAAGCCTCAATAGGGAAAAAGACCTAGGGTCCATGGTGGATACATGTATGAATAACACTGAAGCAGTGCAGGAGAGCAGCTAGCAAGGCAAACAGGATGTTGGGACTGCATGGGGATCACCCTAGGAGCAAGGAAGTGATTCTGCCACTGTACAATGGACTGGTTAGACCACATCTTGAGTACTGTGTACAGTACTGGAGACCACCACTGAAGAGGGACATAGCTCCTGGAGAGGGTACAGAGGAGGGCAACAAAGATGATCACGAGGGCTAGGATTTGACTTACGAGACAGACTTAGAAGAGCTCTGCCTGTTTTCATTGGAGGAGAGGAGACAGGGGGACAAGAGATGAGGTCTCAAGTACCTCAAGGGAATAAATAGGGTAAACATGGAGGGATCTTTAGACTAAAGCAGGAGGCATCACCAGAGGGCATGGTTTGAAGTTGGAAGGTGGAAGGGTGAGGGGAAAAGAGGAGGAGGTTTTCACTGAGAGGGTGGTGGACCCTTGGAATGCTCTGCCTGGTGAGCTGGTTCAGAGCCACAGTGGAGAGCTTAAGAGAGGGTGGGACAGAACAGAAAGTGGATGTATCGATGATGGATGGCCTGTCCCGGGGGGGTTGGGATGGATGATAGGGGTTTCTGGAGCACAAGGGATGGGAGGGTCTCGGCACCCAACTAAGGATCTAGGTTCGAGCAGACTTGATAGACCATAAGGCCTAATCTGCTGGCAAATAGTATGTTAGTATGTTAGCCTCACTTGACACCAAGGGCCTCTGCATTACTCACCTCAATATCAGAAGCCTGTCCCACAATCTAATTGAACTTGAGGCATGGGTTGTTCTACACAACCCTGACATTCTCAACCTGTCTGAAACCTGGCTGAAGCCATCCACCCCTGATTCCCAGTGTTTGTTACCTAATTATAAGCTAATGAGGCAAGACAGGCCCCCTATCTAAGCACGGTGGTGGTGTTGCCATCTTCTATAAATCTCATCTATCACTATCAAGTAATGTCTCATCCCCCCTCACTCACTGTGAATCGATTCATGCAATCTTACAACTTGACTCTAAGAAACTGCACATAGTGTGTGCCTATAACCCACCTGGCGGCAGCATTTCTGGTCTTGAGGAACTCCTCTCCCAGGTGGACACAACAATCAGATGAAATGAGGTACTAATACTGGAGGATTTCAACTTGACCTGGACCAGTAAAGCAAATCAGCCCTTCCACACCATAGTACAGGGCCACAACCTCCACCAGATAATCACTGACCCAACTTGGGTCATGGATCCCCCCCGGTCCAGCTCACTAATCGACTGGGTCCTTACAAACCATCCTGACAGTATAGACTCGACTAGTACCCTTGCAGATGCAATAAATGATCACTCCCCTATCTTCTACATCTGGTGCGCCACTAGTCGACCATCTCCTCCCCCAAAACTTATCACCTTCCGCAATCTGGGTAACTTTAATCAGACTCAGTTTAGACATGATCTCTCTATGATTGACTGGTCACCAATTTTCACTACCTCTAATGCTCAGTCAGCCCTTGATTTCTTCCTAGCAAGATTTGGACTTATCCAGGATATCCACACTCCCCAAGTCACCCACCACATACGCAGAACTCAAACAAAGTGGTTAACCAAGGACCTTCTCTCAGATAAGGGCTAGTGACAAAAGTTGGTGGCATTTCAAGGTCTCTGGCCTTAAGTCTGATCACGATGCCTACAGGTCACTGAGAAATACCTGCAAAAGGAATATCCTCCTAGCTAAAAGTGCTTACAGCAAAGACTTATTGATAAAAACCACAGGTGACTCTTCTGGTCAATCATAAAAACCCTCTTGGGAGCTGATCATATAGCCACTTCAAATGACATGCTGTTAAATGGCACTCATTGTAACAACCCGTTGACCATGGCCAATTCTTTCAACTGTCACTTCTCTGACCTATCAAGTCATGTGGCCTCTTTCCCCTCCAGAAGCACTATGTCCTCTTCCACAGATACAATAGCCATGCCCACCCATCCACCTTTTTGGTTCCAGGCTATTAAAAGAACTTAAGTTCTAAAGCTACTACTCGTCATCCTGGAGAGCACCAGCTCTGGGTCCGATGGGCTTGAACCCAGGCTTCTGAAAGTCGCTGCCCCTATCATTGCCTCCCCTTAACCAAAGTCTTCAACTTGTCACTGTGCCATGGCACTTTTTCTGATATCTGGAAAATAGCTAAAATAACACCAATTCCTAAAAAAGGTGATCCCAAAGAAATTGCTAATTATCGACCCATTGCCATTCTTTCAGTGCTCAGAAAAATCCTGGAAAAATTAGTGGCTACTCAAACCATAGCGTATCTTCAGAAATATAACCTCCTTTCTGGTACCCAGCATGGCTTTCACAAAGACCACAGCACCTCCACTGTCCTCCTAAAACTAACAAATGACATATATGCTGCCATGGATGCTGGCTTCTTGACAGGTGCAGTTTTCATCGACCTAACCACGGCTTTTGACCTGGTCAACCACAGCCTTCTCCTTTCAAAACTTCATTCCATTGGTTTCTCTGCTGAAGTGGTGGCATGGTTTAAGAGCTACCTCTTAAATGGGAAACAAGTCGTAGTTTTCAATTCTTCCATGTCGGATCTCTCCTCTGTTCAAGTTGGTGTTCCTCAGGGCTCCATACTGGGCCCTCTGCTTTTTTCTGTCTTCATTAATGACCTTCCATTGCTTGCACCAACCTGCTCATCTCTTCTCTATGTGGACGACCTTGCCATCTACTATAGTGCCAAACATATCTCCAATATAAACCACTCTCTTGCCTCTGACTTCCTAAACATATAATCCTGGCTGACAGAGAAGAAACCAGTACTCAGTGTCAGCAAAACACACTCTATGCTCTTTGGCTCTTCTGTCAAACTTAACGGAAATCAAAACTCCCTCAAAAGCTCATGTGCAGATGGCTCCCCACTTGTCACTTCCAGCTCCTTCAAATACCTGGGCATTCTTCGGGATGAATCCCTGGGTTTTGATCAACATATTACCGCCACCTGTAAATCTGTCAATTTGAAAATTGGAGAGGCCTACCATACTAGCTATGCCCTTACCCCATCTACCAGACTTGCTGTTGCACAAGACCTTCTACTCCCTGCCCTGGCCTATGGCATTAACCTACCTAGGTGTCACAAAGTCCTCCCTCCATAAATGGGACACCACCTATAATAACATCTGCCACTATGCCTCTTCATCACCAAGGTATACACACCACTGCTTGCTCTATGCTGACTTAAACTGGCCCTCTCCCACTGCCCATCGACTTCAGTCCTATGGCTCTTTAATTGATGGGATAGTTAGATCAGGTCTCCTACAATCCTTTGCCTCCATGCTTCACTCCTAGTCCCCCTCTTATGGGCTCTGCTCTACTGACCTAGCCCCTTTCTATATCATTAGATGCAAAACCTCTATGGGTGCACAAGCTTTCTCTCACACAGCTCCTAAATATTGGAACTCCATACCTCAAGCTATCCACCAAGTTCCCACCCATGCTAGTTTCAAGAAACTCCACAGAGATCATCTACGTGCTTCTAACCCCTGCACTTGCTTTAACCCACCATATATCATTATTTCCCTTTCCTCATTCCCCCCTGCATCTACTCCCCTCCTATTTGCCTCATCACCTCTCTCTAATGACCCTTCCCTTGTACACTCTCTACCACCCTTCACCCCTTTCTCACCTGCCTCTACCACTTCCTCCTCTCCCTCCGCTCTGTCTCTATTCTCACAAAGCTTAACTACTACTAAGGCACTTACTTTATACTGTATTTATCATGTCCATTTCATCCATTTTTATGTTTGCTTGCACGCATGTGCAAGAAACATAGTGCCATCATCGGAGATTTCAGAGGTGTGTCACCTCCTCCTCCAATTCAGTCAGTATGCTGGCAGGCACGGCCCCTGTAAGCCAATGCATTTTGGAGCTGTCTATGACACACTCCAAAATGCAGTGGCATACAGTTGAAAGTACTACGCTGGAGTGAGCAGCAATAAGAAAAGGCTGCCTACACACAGCCCCCACAGATGTCCGCAGAGGCATGCGCGCCCCGCACGCACGCACTGTATAGCTGACGGGTGCCCAATCCCCGGCCGACTGTGCCATGCCTCCCTCCGCCCCCCAAACATTTCACAAAATGCCACACTGGGTGCCCACCCCAGTGTGTCAACTAATCATATAGCTGACGGGGTGCCCAATCCTCGCCGGGCTGCACTGTCCTTTCCCTCAGTAGTGAAAGTGCCATGCTGGGAGCCCACCCCAGCGTGGGCAATCAGAGGTCATGGGGTGCCCAATCCTTGTCGGCTCGAACGGCCGCCCCTAACATCCTTGTGCCACACTAGGAGCCCACCCAGTGTGGCAAACATCCCACATCGTCCGTTTTTTTTATTTTTACCTGTGAGAAAACGGTCCCACGGTGAGTTCCCCGCCCTCCCACAACCCGCACTCCACCCACTGTGCACCCAGCCTCCCACTCCCCCTCACCCCATACTTACCTCCGGACCTCGGCGCGATGATCTCGTGGACCAGGAACACGCCTGCACTCTTCAAAGGCGACCGCGAACTGAGGAAATGCCGGTAAGCTGTATAATGGGCTAGATAGGAGGGGTCCAACTTTATTGCATATCTCAGGTATTTTTTGACTTTTGTACCAAATTTTCAACATGGTTAGGTCTTTCATGATTGATATCACTGTCATGGCGCAGTTCAGTCCAAGGGTGATTTCCGCAGTGACTGCAAAATCACCCTTCTGACCTGAATAATGCCATGACAGTGACATCAATCATGAGAAGGGGTCTCAAAATCCCCATGTTGAAAATTTGGTGCCAAAATTCCCAAAAATGACTGTTTTACGAGCATGCGTTGCGCAGTTCCTACGCAGGCTCGTAAGTTCGCGAATTTTCAATATTTTCACTCCAGATTTTCAACATTGCCATTTTACCACACCTTCTTATGAGCAGTACAGCTGACATTTTTCACATCTCACCCAAAATGTGTTTCGCCATGTAGTGCACAATGGCGCAGTTGGTAAGTAGGTCAATGTACAGGACAATTATAAATCACAGTGACACTGTTCATGAGCAGAGGTCTTAAAATGGCTATGTTGAGAATTTGGTGAAAAAATTCCTAAAAATGACTTTTACTAGCTTGCGTTGCACAGTTCCTATGCATGCTCGTAAGTTTGCAGATTTAATATTTTCACTCCAGATTTTCAACATGTCCATTTTATTAAACTTCCTTATGAACTGTACAGCTGCAATTTTTCATATGTCGCCCAAAATGTGTTTTCACACATGTGGCGCACAATAGTGCTGTTGGTGTCTTGAAAACAATGTTTATGACAGATTAAGAAAATCACAGTTACACTGTTCATGAGCAGAGGTCTTAAATGGCTATGGTGAAAAATTGGTGACAAAAGTCCATAAATGACTGTGTTATGAGTGAGCATTGCACAGTTTCCACGCACTGTTAGTTCATGACTTTGTAATATTTTCAGTCCAGATTTTCACCAGTGTCATTTTTCCACACTTCCTTATGAGCAGTACAGCTGCCATTTTTCACAACTTGGCCGAAGTGTGTTTTCACACTTTCAGTGCAGAGATGTGTGGTCGCTGGGAAATCATTGTTCGGCACAGATAAAGAAAATCACAGTGACACTGTTCATGATCGGAGGCACCAAAATGCCTGAGTTGACAATCTGCTGTAAGAAATCCCCAACCTAATTATATTACGGTGTGCGTTGCACAGTTTCTATGTACGCCAGGACTTCACCATTTTTGTAATATTTTACTACACATTTGCAACATAGCCATTTTTACACCTCCCATGAAAGAGTACAGCTGTCATTTTTACATCCTGTTCGAATATTTTTGCACCTGTGGTGCTAAATGCCGTAGTCACTGTGCATAAGCAGCTCGGCTAACAAACTGATATTCCCCTGTTCATGAGGTGGGGTCACAAAACAAACATGTTGAAAATTTGGAGGAAAATACCAATGAATGCCTGAGGTATTAGGCTTTTCAACTATAACGCCCAACCCCATAGAGAATGACAGGCATCAGGGTGTGACTTGGGATTCTTGCCTGTGATGCTCATACCATTCCACACCCTGCAGTCACTGAGAGGCATCGAGATGCCTTGGACTCTTCGCCCCAAAGTTCACCCCATTCTCCCTATACCGCACCCATCTCACCATACTTCCTTATGGAATGGGGTGCATAAGGGCCAAAGATCCCAAGGCACACCGTGACACTTGTCAGTGTCTGCAGGGTGGGGTGTGGTGAAATGGTGTGGCCATTATGCCTGATGACCCAAAGGCACACCCCAATGCCTGTCCGTATCTGCAGGGTGGTGGCGGGGTTGGCTTCAGTTCAATGCTTCACTGCCATTCCTATTATGCAGCTGTCTAACTCCTACACTACCAATCCCAATGCCAGCAAGCAAACATTCGGCATTGACAAATGCTTGTTTTTTGTACTCCATATTCATTTGTTTTTCACTTGTCTATACTTTATTAACCTTGTCTAATGTTGTATTGCTTGTACCCTGACCTTGTTCTAAACTGTATTTTGCTCAACACCTAATTGTTGATTGTTCTGACCCCCTCCCACTGTATTACTAATTTCATGTGCTGTGTCACATGGTGTGCTTATGTATTGTCAACTTGTTTTCTCCCGGGTCATGCCTGAAAATAGGCATTCCCATGCCTAGTGTGCCCATCTGGTTACCAAAAGCAAATAAATAAATAAAGTGTAAGACATACACACACTTCTGGTTGCAGAAGTACAGGTCCCATGAAATCCATGATATCCAACTGGCAACACTAATTCTGCCTGCAGAAAAGCAGGCCACTGAAAGGCCTGCACCTCTATAGCCACAGTTGTCAAACATACACACTGACTTCTGATTACAAAAACATAGGACTCTATGGGGCCTGCACTTGCACAGCTGCATATAACAATGAATGATACCCAAATTGCAACAGTACTTCTGTCTGCAGAAGCACAGACCCCCATGGGGCCACGGCTTCTGCAGACACAGTTACTCATCATGCACACCATCAGACTTATGCACACAGTTGTGACCATAGAAGCACAGGCCTCTATGGGCCTGTTCTTCTGCTGCTGCAGGTACAATTCCACAAAGGTAGCACATCAGTGCTACTACATTTCCATCATTTGGAAACAGTTGTATGTTGTTTGTCTTACCTGATGATGGCTGTCTGTTGTTGTTTGTGAGGTCTTGTCCTTTTGGTGCTTGAGGGAGTTAGGGTTGAAATCTCTATTGCCACATTTCCCTACTTTTACTGCATTAAGTTTAACCCTAAATGGTGCATTATTTTTTTGTAATGAATTTCCTTTCTTTTTGAGATAGTAGAATTATATTCTCATTCACACAGGTCCATTCAGTACCTGTGTGAACAAATATAGATGCGGAGGGGCCCCCTGGGCCATGTGCCAAGGGAAGAGTCCATCTGCCTTCACAATGGAGGGCCCTCTGGGCCCTACACTTCAATGTGGCAAACAGATGCGAAAGATTAGTGGGGCTGTCTAATGAGCTGCAGATGCACTAGCTCTTCTGGCCCCTGTACTTCCACATGGCTACAGATGCAGATGTGCTAGGCAAAGATTCCATCTGTCAGCGGTGGTTCAGTGACTTCTGGCAGCCACAAGTGCAGTGGTTCTGGGCCCTATGCCAAGAAAAGTGTTCTCTTCACTATATGGCACTTGGGCCCATGCAGTCAACCTGCAACTTCCTTTCCCAGGCTGGAGGGTGGGGTCCATCTAGCTAGCTCACTGAGTTCACCCCAAACGCAGCTTACCAGGATGAGTTCACAAAGCACTTCATGCTGGGTCAAAGGCTGGCCCTGCACACATTTCTTAATGATGACTTTAGTTTTAAATGTTGACCACAAATGTTCAGCATTGTTGTTTAATGGTTCCCTGTTACAAACATGACATGTGGCATTTATAGACTAATGGCTGAAACTTTATTTTGCACCACAGGTGTGAAAACATATTTTGGACAGAATTTGAAAAATGACACCTTTAACATTCAAGAGATTGTATGAAAAAAATGGCTATGTTGAAAGTTCGGGGTCAAAATATTGGAAATTAACGGTTTCAGCCAGCACTGAAAAAGTTCAACATACATTCAGAATTTTTTTTTTAATATGTTGATCCCACATTTTGAACATAGTCATCTTATGACCCTATCTCATAAGCCCAGTAGGTGAAAATTTTCAAATCCTGCCTGAAAGATGTTTTTGTACAGTGACTGTGAAATCACCTTTTGGCCAGGATTTCAAAAATTTCACCTGCCTTGTTTTATGAGGTGGGGTCCCAAGAAGGTCATGTTGAATATTTGTTAAAAAATATTGGCCCAGATATTCAAAGCAGTTGTGCATGGTGCAGCTGAGTTGAGCCGGCACAAGTGCAGACTTGCGCCAAGGAGCCATATTCAGCAGGAGCCAGTGTGCGGTGCAAATCTCATTGCGCCAATGTGCAACTATAATGAATGCAGGTGCAAGTGCAGGGGGGTGTTCCCATGAATATCCACTGCAGTGGGATATTCAACCATGAAACCATGGCTCAAGTGCGGAGCAAATCAAAGATGCACCGAACAGACTTATTCCTTTGAATACAGGGCACAAGCACACAGACAGCACTTGCACCAGGCAAGAGGGAGTGAGAGAGAGAGAGAGAGAGAGGGAGAAGGAAAGATGGAAAGAAAGAAAGACAGACAGAAAGAGAGAGAGAGACCGACAGACAGACCAAGGCAGACACAGAGGGAGAGTGACAGAGGTGGCATTGAAGAGGGAAACAGGGGCAGAGAGAGTGAGAGAAACAGACAGACACAATGCCAGGCAGTGCACCAGGGGTGGCACACAGCCAGCAGCAGCCAACCGCCCAGGGGGATATTGGACAGCAAGGGCCATGGATAGTGTGTCCTTCATGATGGAGGTCATAATGAGTGGTGTGAGGGGGCAGGAGGAACAGCGACATGGCAGTGGAAGGGCCCGTCGGCAGTATGATTGACACAGGTGGTACCGCACCCGCATCACCTTCAAGCAGTACAGTGACAAGGAGATTGTGCTCCGGTGCTGCCAGAACAGGGCCATTCTGAGGCAGCTCTGTGAGCTGCGCAGTGAGGAGATGCAGGCACCCACCAGACGGAGCCACGCCATGCCTGTGGAGATGAAGGTGACAGCCATCATGTGCCTGCTCACCACGGGCACCTTCCAGAGACCAACAGGGGACACCACAGGCATAACACAGTTGGCCACATCCTGCCTCCTCACACAGTTCCTCAATGCTCTGCTGCCACATGTGTCAGAACACATCCATTTCCCCAGCACACAGGCAGAGCATACAGCAACCATGCAGGATTTCCACAGGGTAGCACGTATGCCTGGCATGATTGGGGCCATTGACTGCATCCACATGGGCATCTGTATGCCACCTGGCCCCAAGGGTGTGGCATACATCAATAGGAAGTGATGCACTAGTGTCAACTGCCAGGTGGTGTACGATGCCAGGGGGCACTTAACCAATGTCTGTGCCACACACCCTGGGTATGCAAATGATGCATTCATCTGGCAAAAGTCTGCACTGTGCCATAGGTGTGAACATGGGGACATCCCCAGAGGCCACCTAGTGGGTGAGTATGGTACAGGCAAGGGGCAATGGGTAGTGCATACCTTGGGATGGGGAGGGCAGGGTGTGCATGATGGTGTGGGTGCCACAGACAGGCAAGGGGCACAGCATAGAATAGCACAGAGCTAACCATGTCATTATCCACACAGGGGACAATGCCTATCCACTGTGGCACTTTCTGCTCACCCCCTACCAATGCCCGTCGTCCCCAGCAGAGGAATGCTACAACAAGGCACATGCCAGCATGTGCAACATCATCAAGTGAGTCTTTGGCATGCTGCAAGCACGGTTCCATTGCCTAGACAGGTCAGGTGGTGCCCTACAGTACAGCCCCTCAAAAGTCTGTGGCCTATCACCGGCCTACTGCATACTGCACAACATCACCATTGACCATGGGATAGCTGTCTAGGCTGATGAGGGCAACAGTAGTGGGGACGATGGAGGCAATGGGCCAGAGGGAGGTAGACAGCTACCCCCTGGGCAGAAGGATCTCCAGCTGCAACAGCAGGTGTAACAACACCGGGACACCATTGCACAGGAGCACTATGGTGCACACAGGTAGGTGGTGTGATACACATGCATGGGCCACACAAACAGGTACAGCACACATGCAGGGGTGTGCACAGCATTGGGCATGCACATACAGAAGCATGAAGCAGGGCCTGGGATGTCGACATCAGAGCCCGGTGTCGACTGTGCTGGGGTCACCTGACACCAGGCACATGGGGTGAACAGAGCACTGTGGGGGGTCTTCTGTGTCTGGCCACACCCTATGGCAGCCAGCACCGCAAAGTAATCCAAGATCACAGTGTCAATGTGATCCAGGGATGCAGTTGTGGCCTCCTGCATGTGCTGTATCCCCGCTAGAATCTGCTCAGTGCCCCTCTCCTGCTGCTCAGCTAACTGGCACACCTCTGCATGCAGTGTGTGCACCCCAGTGGTGAGCAGCACCTGCTGCTGAATGGATGCCCACAGCAAATGGGTGTGCTTAGCCAGTAGGTCAGCATCCAGGGGTTCCCAGGCTGGACGCCGATCCCCATGTAGTGACTGGCCATGCTGCACAGCACCCCCTCTGGTGGATTTTGCACAGTGGGGTCTTCAGGAGGACTGGGTATGATAGGTGCACTGGTGGTGGACCCTGTGTCTGGCTGCCCTATGGAAACCTGCAGCCTGCTGCTGTTGCCCAACCAGCCACTGCATGCCACCCAACACCTGTGTGGACACACCACCCTCACCGCAGGGCACAGCCAGGGCAGCGCACAGTGCTGCACCTGCAGTGGTAGAGTGCTGGGTGTGCTGCCTTTGTCAGTGGCCAGCAGGGCATCTCCCCCACAATGGTGGCCATGCTGTCCAGGATGAGTGTGATGTCATCATCAGTATTGGACTCCACCCCGATCTGTGTCTCTGCACAGAGGATACCAAGGCTGGCATCCTGCAGAAACACATCCAGGGCCTTGTCCGACCCCAGGTCCAGGACATCTGCCTGCACAGTGGTGGTGAGCTGCAGCCTGTTGGGCCCCTGGATGCCCTTGGAGGTGGAAGGCTGGTCCTCTGTGGCTGGTCCAGTGGCTACAGCTGCTGCCGCCACCCCATCATCTGCACAGAGGCATGCTGGTGCTGCAAGAGAAAGAAAGGCATGTTAGTGATGCATTACCCACATGTGCCCCCCCACAATGCCACTGCATGTGTTCTGCAGCATGGCATGCATGCGGGTGTGCACACATGCACATGACATGCATGCCAGCTACATGCATGCCAGCATGACCCTGTACGCACCCTCCACGCCCCCAGCTGTGCATGGCTGACATATTTATCATGCAGTGATGGGCTGCCACCTGCCTGGAATCTGCCACCAGGCACACCCTCCACTGTGTTGCAGTGCATGGTGGCTGCCACCAACTCCTCCTGTACTGTGAGTGGTGGTGCATCTGCAGGCCCTCCTCCAGTGGCATTCTGGGATACACAGATGGCCACCACCTTCTCCTAGATGTGCCTTTTGTCCATGCCCACCTTCTTCCTGCACTCCTGCATGGTCAGCTGGTGGCTGCCCTGTTGGTTGATGCATGCCGTTACCTCCTCCCAGGCCCCAACCCAGGCCTGTGGTGTGCCCATGGCACCACTCAACAGAGGTTCCCTGTCAAGGTAGGCATTGAACAGGGCCTCTGTCTCCACCTTTTTGAAATTTGGCCTGCGCTTGTGAGCAGGCCCACACTCCTCACCCTCCTCATGTTCCAAGATGTCACTTCCTGTGGACATGGACAGCACAGTGTGTCAGTGGCAGCATCACTCTGTTCCATCCCACCCTGCTGTGCTGGCTGCTCCCAATGAGCTGCAGCGGTATGCACAACTTACGCTGAAAGGATGCAATACCGGTCCATGGCCTGTGCTGTTCCGTGGAGCTTATATAGTGCAATGCATGTAAATGAGCTTTGGCGCAATGGTAATGACATGCTAATGCCCCCAGTGTGCCACGCATTGGCTGATGAGCTAATTTGCATGTGGTGTCTGAATATCACAATTTTGATCTGTGCACACTGAGATTGCTCTGGTGCAAGTTGCAGTGCAATGCTCATGCATGCACAGTGCACGGGCCCTCAGTGCACATGTACTGAATGGTATCATGGTGTCAATCATGCACTGTGCACCTACTGTGTGATAGGGCATGGCACATGATGCACCAGGCCTGCTATTGCACATTGGCACCTACTGTTGCCTACTATCTGTGCCACTGTTGTGTTCTGGAGGAGGCTGGGTGCCTGTGTGCACCCTGCTGTGCCCTGCTGGTGGTGGCCTCCTGTGACCTGTCACTGTGCTTCTCTGGCTCTGTCCCTGGATCTCTTCTCTGTGCTTTGCCCCCCTCTGTTGCTCTGCTGCTCTGATTACACAGTTGCTGGAGCTTCTCTTTCTGTGCCATGGCACAACTGTGCATGCACTGTGGTGCAACTCTGGTTGCTCCATAGTACAAGCCTGGTTGCACCATGGTGCAACTGTGCCATATTCAGCCGGGTTGCACTGGTGCAGTGCAGCAGGTGCAACCTTTGAATATGGCTACTGTTGCACCATGGCACATCGGATTTGTGTTGCACTGGACTTGCTCCAGCCTTTGGTGCATTTCTGAATATCTGGGCCATTGAAAATTAGCAAAGTTATGAATGAACATCAAAATATTTCAATGTTCACTCATAACTCGGTTATTTTTCCATATTTTTCCACCAAATATTCAACATAGTCTTCTTGTGACCCCCATCTCATAAACCCAGAATGTGTGAAATCACCTTTCTGGACAGATCTGAAAAATTTTAACCAACATTGTTCATGACGTGGGTTCCCAGAAGGGCCATGTTGAAAATTTGGTTGAAAAATATTTAAAAATGACAGTTATGACTAACTGTTCAAAATGCATTGAAATACACTAACCACACTCTACCTTATTTCCTCATTTTGCAGTCAAGGTTCCAGGATGAGCACATCTTTCCACTTGGAGATGGTGGACCTGTTTTAGGTGAGTGAGGGTGTTTGTAAGGTGGGGTGTAGGGTGGTGGGTGCTGAGTGGAGGGTCAAGGTGGGGTGGGTGGGTGGTGTTTGGAGGGATCACAGATTGACGATGGACCATTTTCTTCTTTTGAGGTTTAAGAAAAAAAGATCTATGATGGACAGTTTTCTTGTTTTGCAGGGGATCTGGACCAACACTGGGGTTTGGGCACCCCAATGTTGGCATACTCTTCGGTGGCACAGGGTGGACACCTTAGTGTTGCTACCTATCTGTTGGGGGGCTGATTGATCTGGAGGGGAGCGGGCTTGTGATTGAGTGGTACTGGAGTGGGCACCCCAGTCTGCTTAAAAGAGTAAAATAAAAAAAGATACTTCTACAAGGGACATTTTTCTTTTTTACAGGGGGACTGGACCAAAAATTGGGATTGGTCAGCTCAGTGTTGACATTACTGTTCATTGCGAGGGAGCAGGCACCCCGGTGTCACCAGCTATCTTTGGCAGGGGGCTGGGAGATCTGGAGGAAATAATGGTTACCTAACATTTCATTGCAAAGAGGCATCAGCCAGGGTGAGCATGACTGGCTGAGCTGCGAGGGAGCATACAGGAGGATGTTATTAGTAATGTGCTGAAAACAGCTCCCCATGCTAAGCTGGGCACCTAGGAGTTTGAGATATTCAGAAAAGGTAATTCTGGGCTGCATTTGAAAAAAAAAATAAGCAAACACCAGAATCTAGCTAAATTTGTCCTGTTCACCTATGTTCAGGTGTTGGTTTTTGAGAAATCAACATTTATCTATTTATTATTTATTTATTTATTGAAAATGTTTCACCAGGAAAGGCACACTGCAAAAAGATGCTCATCTCCCGGTGCGACCTGGGGGGAGGGGTTACAGAGGAGGCAGGTATACATACAATAGTTGAGATTAGCAGCAGAGCAATACAGATAACATACAGTTGGGAGGGATTACTTTTGAGCTTGTTACATAAAGAGAACAGTACAGAACATAATCATCAAGGACATGGTATACATATCATGGGTACATATCAAAGCAAAAACAGTACAGAACATAATCATCAGGGACAGGGTAAACATATCATGGGTACATAATGAGGCAATACATGAGTTACATAAGTGCGAGTAACAGGACTATGGTGCCAGTATCAGAACTTGTGTGCCAGTAGCAGGACTTGAGCTGCAGCGAGATGCACCAGTTGACAGTAGGAATTGGAGAGTGAAGTTGGGGGGTAGGGGAGGAGTGGACTAGTAAACATTTGGTGTATAGGGGGAGGTATAAGTGAGGTGGGAGGGGAGGAGAGTGGAGTTAGTAGTTGTGAGTAGGGCTGAAGAGCGTAGGATAATTAGGAAGGAGGGAGAGAAGGGGGATGTTAGGAGAGAGAAGAGTGAGTAAGAGTGAGAGTGTAAGTGCTTAGGGCAGTATATAAGCCAGACAATTAGGTGTGGCCAAGCCACTGGTCAGGCACTAAAGGGCAATGGGGAAGGGAAGCTTTCAAGGGGGGAGGTCAGGGGCAGTTGCAATTTGGAGCAAGGAAGTTAGTGAGGGCAGAGGATAGGGGTGAGGGCAGAGGATAGGGTGCCTATCTATCTGTGCCTATCTATCTATCTATCTATCTATCTATCTATCTATCTAATTAATTACTTGGCAGACTGGGGTGCTCCCCAGTACCACTTCTTTCTCCTCTCCCCTCTAGGTTGCCTACCCCCCTTCCCATGTTTAAATTTTATTTTTAGTTGTGTAAGTGGCCCACCCCCCATATTACTTCATTCACACTCCTCCACTCTGGTTATCTGAACATGTCCCATGACCTGCATAGTGAGTGGAGTTGTTCACCTGTGTTCTCAGTATGAGAACAGCAGGGCATTCTTGAATTCTGAAGCCACAGTTGGAGTTGTGCTGCTGGCTTCAGTTGATGCAGTGAGCTGGCAGTCTGTCTGTCTGTCCATATGTCTGTCTGTCTGTCTGTCTATCTATCTATTTATCTATCTATCTATCTATCTATCTATCTATCTAATTAACTGGCAGACTGGGATGACCCCCAGTACTGCTTCCTTCTTCACTCCCCTCCCATCCAGGTCGTCTGTCGCCCAACCCATGCCTCATTTTTATTGGTCATTGTATAGGAGGACCGGGGTGCCCACCCCTAGTATCACTTCATTCCACCCTCCCCTCCAGGTTACACATCCCTGTATACTTTGTATGCCTGGCAGCATGGGGATGCCCACCGCTGATGCTGCAGAATGCTAGCCTAACACTGGTGTGCCAAATACCCAGCATTGGAATGTCCTCCTTTAACAAAGAAAACCATGCATCATTTTTTTCTTTTCTTTTTAAACCTGTAAAAAAAAAAGTAGTTCCTCGCTGATCAGACCCCCTCACACACAACCCCCACTCACCTCATCCCCACTTCCCACTCAGCACCTACCCCCCCACACCCCATACACCCTCACTCACTTGAACATGTCCCATGGCATGGATTCGCTCTCTGATTGAAGACACATTTTCCTGCTGGAACCAGTAACTGCAATATGAGAAAATAAGGTAAGTCCAGTTTAATGTATTTCAATGGTGTTTGAACTTTGAGTCATATCATTGTCATTGTTGCTTATTTGGACCCCTGACGTTCAACATTGCATTTTGAGACCCCACCTCATGACCAGTTATGGTGGAATTAAGCAAATCTGGCCTGAAAGGAGATTTCATGGTTACTTTGCAAAATCACTTTTTTGGTGATATTTGAAAATGTTCAGCTCCTTATTCATGAAGTTGGGTCATAAGGTGGCTTTGTTGAAAATTTGGGATCAAAATATGTAAAAATGACAAAGAATCACTTTTTTTGGATGAAGTAATTCCATGTGTAAACAAGCTGACATGCTACAACATAGGAAAATGGGGTGAGAGTTAGGCCTTATGACCCCATGGCACACCCCAATGTCTGTTAGTGAGTGGAGGGTGGGGGTGGGGGTGGTAGGGATGTAACCCTAACATCACATTTCCATACTTTTGTCACTGTGCTGTCAACTCTAACTGATGCATTAACAGAATTTTTTTGCAATGAATTTCCCTTCTTTTTGAGAAAGTGTAATGTAACTGGTAGCTGTAATGTGTTAGTGAGAAAGTGGGCACTCCGGGCCCTGTGCTCCCTTCACATTGCCCATTTTTTGCATAATAGTATGCGTATGTGGGAGTGTGGGCCCTATGGGCCATGTGCTTCCATTTACACATAAGTACAGAACCATACAGCAGCACCATAGTACTCCAAAGGAACCCTTGTATCACGTATTTGGTAATATCTCCATAACTGTAGCAAGTAGGAGAAAAATTTCACTGCAGGTCTAATCTATGACTTCAAAACTTCCTTGCAAGCTTAGTCCACCTAAGGTGGACTAAGTTGTGGGTGGCAAAAAATCCATGTCTTGAATCATTTTTGAGATACAGGCACCAAAAGTCGCCGCAGGCATTGCAGTGTTAGCCTATGGGAAATTTCTTAACTTATGAGCACTGTAACTATGGACCCATGGAATGTTTTGGGACCAAACCACCAAAGGGCACATCTGCGGTCCAGGGCTTGCCATCCTGCAAATTTCAGGCCAAAAGTCCTAACTATTTTGCTGTACTGAGATGGCAAATAATTGCTTTTTTTGGGCAAAGTTTTGTCGCAAATTGTGACAGTTTCCCAAAACTAGGCACAACACTTTCATGATTTGTAAAAGTGTCACAGCTGTTTCTGTTGCAATCTATGACATTACAGGGGGTGTCTGATCTTTAAAAAGCCATTTCTGAGGGGGGTCCCCCCAAAAAAGATAGTGCTGCGATCCTCAGGACCTGACTAGGTAAACACAAACATCAGTGTTTACCTAGGGGGTACCAAATTTAATTGTCTGGCATTTTTCTCTCTCACTAACTGAAAACAAGATGGCTGCCACATGACAGTAAAAGGGCCATTTGCAACAGTAAAATGTAGTGGTGGCAGCTTTTGAGAGACACACAATTTTTTTTCTCATTGATTATAATGGGAAACTTGTTTTTTGAATAACTTTTGAATGGTTTAATATTTTTTCACCAAATCTTCACAAGGTGTAACAGTGACTAAGATTGCATCTTTCCCAAAGATTTCAGAGCACATAGATAAATTGTGTGGGCTGTAACCACGAGCAAAGAAACATGCAAAAATACAGTTTTTTTGAGTTTTGGGGTGCTCCGCAATTCTGCAACCGCTTATCTGACCATAACACAACTTGCCAGATCCAGAGATCTATGGTGCCAAATCAGGCATGCAAAATTTCAGGCAAATCCATCATACAGTGGCAAAGTTATTAAAGTGCAAAATTTGGGACTTAACATAGAAGTGGCCGTGCAACCCTAATTGTATTGGTACTACCGTGCCAATATATATATTGGCTGGAAACCCTAACACCACATTTCCCTGCTTTTGTCTCTTTAGCAAGAACCCTAACTGATGCATTAATTAAGTTTTTTGCAATTAATTTCCTTACTTTTTCAGATAGTATAATCATATCCTTATTTGTTTGCGGGAGCACAGGACCCTCCGGGCCTTGCTCTTCCATTTATAGAACAACAGTGACCAAATTGTCAGCAAAGCCATCATATTATTCCACCTCATGTACCCTGGTACAGAACAATAGTTAAATCCACACCAAAACACAATTTTGTGCAACTACAATGCCATTCCAAGCCACAGGTGTGAAAACACATTTTGGCCAAGATTTGAAAAATGTCAGCTATGGCATACATGAGGTGGGGTAGTACGAAGGCTATGTTGGAAATCTGGGGTAAAAATGTATAAAATTTCCAAATTTATGAGCTGGCATAGCAAAATTGCAACAAACGGTCATAACTTTGGCACATTTTCATATTTTGACTCCAAATTTTCAACATAGTCTTCTTATGATCCAACCTCATAACCCCGTAGGTGAACATTTTAAAATCCATGCCGAAACACCATTACATGCCACAGGTGCAAAAATACATTTAGGGCAGGATGTGAAAAATGACAGCTGTACCGTTCATGAGATGGTGTGAAAAAATGGGTATGTTAAAAATTTGGGGTCAAAATATTACAAATTACCAAAGTTATGCACATGCATACAAACATTTCACTGAACACTCATAACTTGGCCATTTTAGGTTACTTTTGACCAAATTTTCAACACAGACTTTTTAGGACCCCACCTTATGAACACTGACACTGTGATTTCGTTAATTGGTCCTGAAAGGTGATTTCATACAGCAACTGCAAAATCACATTCTGGGCCAGATTAATCAAACAACAGTGACAGTGCTCATGAGGTGGGGTTGACGAAGAAGTAAAGTTGAAAATTTGGTGAAAAAAATACCTACAAATGCCAAAGATATCCACATAAGTTGAAAATGCCACTGAAATACATTATAAGGTACTTACCATTATTCCTGTACACAGTTCAGCTTTGAAGAGTGCAGTTGTGTCCTGGTCCACATAAGATGATAGCTGACAACCTCTGGTGGCAAATATAGGGCAAGGATGTGTGTGGGGTGGTGGGAGTTCAGTGGGAGGGTCTGGATGGGGGAGGTAGACAGGGGAGATGATGAGGGACTGCTTATTTTTTTTCAGGATTAAAAAAATAAGAAAGATGTAGGGGGATTGTTTTCTTTTTTACAGCTGTTAAAGGCATATTTCATGAAACTGGGAGTGGGCTCCCAAGTGTCCCAGACTGCTGGAGGGATACACATGTGGGGACATTGGGAGTGGGCTTCTCAGTGTCCCACAGTGGTGGGGGGTGTCCTAGTGCTGACACTGGGATTGAGCTCCCCGATGTCGACAATAGTATGGAACTTTGAAGGACTGTTTTATTTATTTACAGGTTGCAATGAAGTAGATATATCTGGACACTGGGGGGAGTGGGCTCCCCAGTGTCCCACACTTTTCATGGGGGGGTACATATGTAGGGACACTGGGAGTGGGCTCCCCAGCGTCTCACAGTGGCAAAGGGGGGCCCTTTCCTGCTGACATGGGGATTAGGCACCCTGATGTCAGCAAATATCTATGAGCATGCCTTTTTCAGACCAAACACCTGAGCTGTTTTGGGGAAAGAGCGTGACAAAGGATTTGCACCAAAATGGTAATTTTCACATTTTTAGACACTCCACATCTCCACAACCACACATCCAACCAGAACGAATCTTGCTACCTCAAGAGATCTATGGTCCCTGACAGTGCATTCAAAATCTTGTGTGAATTAGTCAACCATTTGCAAAGTTATTAATGTGCAAAAGAGTGGGTTTAACATAGACATGACCACTGAACCCCTAACTATAGTGGCACTACTGTGCCACTATAATATCTATCTATCTGTCTGTCTGTCTATCCATCTAAATTTAAATATATATATATAATTATTAAGAAACATTGTGTGCAGTACCTGTCGTGACACCAGTGGGTATGCTTTGCAATATCGTGCCAGTGAGCAGAGTTCAGGGGCAAGCAAAGTAACCCCAGCTGGATGTAGTGAGGGTGGGGGCTGGTGCTGTTATGTGACACCCTCCCAGCTAGGGAATGAAACCTGCATGGTTGACCACATGAACCTGGGTACAATATAGTGAAGACAATTGTCTTCTTTGGAATAGGGCCCTGCACCTCTGCACCTGTGAGTGGCAGAGGGCCCTTTGCATTGGCTGACAGATGGACTCTTTACCCTGTGTTTCTGTATCTGTAGTCACAAGGAAGTGTAGGGAGCAGAGGCCCTGCACTTCTACAGCCAACCAGATAGCCCCATGAACTCTTGACATCCATTTACTAAATCTGTTCAGAGATGGTGGGGGCAAAAATAGTGGTGACGTTCAAGAATATATGGGATAAACACAAGGAAATCATAGTGGAAAGGAAGTGAGGGGAAGAGGAAAAAACTGTAGATTGGGTTCAGTCAGTGGTAACAGTGTAGGTACGGAGGAACGTGCAGACCAGATGGGCAAAGCGGTCCATATCTGCTGTCAAATTCCATGTTTCTATGTTGCTATACTGAAGTACAGGGCCCTCACAAGCCCTACACTTCTGAAGGCAGATGGAGTCTTTCCTTGGCCTGTCAACACAAGTCTCTTTAGGATCTGCGTGAATGAGGATAATATATCAAAAATAAAGGAAATTATCTGCAAAAAAAAATGTTAATGCATCAGTTAGAGTTCAACTTAATGCCACAAAATTAGGGAAAGGTGGTGTTAGGGTTTCCAAACCTACCCCTACCCCCACCCCAAGCAGCGAAAGAAAAAAACATTAGAGTTTTCAGTCTCTGGAGTCTTGGCAAATCAATGGTGGGGTCTTTCCCGGGATTGTCATTCCTAATTCTCACCCCTCACCCCAGCTCATAATTTCCTGTGTGAAGCACAAGGTACAGCTCCAAAGCAGTGCCTCATAGTGATACACTCTTCAAAAGTACAGAAGTATGTCTTGCTACATTTTGCCAGTACAATCTGTTATAGCTTTCTTCATGCAGGGCCCTGTGGGAGATCGTGTCTGATGTTGTTTTCTCAAAGAATGGGGTGGGGTGGGAAGTAGGGTTGGCAACCCCCTAGACCCCACCACCAATTCATCAAGATTTGGGAGACCCAAAACCCTAATGTTTTTTCCTTTTGCTGCTTGGAAGGTGGGGAGTTAGGGTTGGGAAACCTAATGCCACATTTCCATACTTTCGTGGCATTATGTTGAACCCTAACTGGTGCATTAACAATGTTTTTTGCGAAGAATACATACCATATTTCACCATGGCTTTGATTAGATAATTATGTTTCTATGTGCAGCCTTAAAGTGAGGGCTGCTGGAAAATGAGGGCAGCTTCAAAAGCTATTGTCTGTTTTTGGCAACCAGCTGATTACTGAACTGAGCCACAGAGATACTAAAAATGCCAACGTGAAAGTCCTGTGACCTGGAGTTCAAACTCCAGGTCACCAAAACAGCTGAAATAGAAGGCAACAGACCCCTTAGCACTTGCTCTTGGAATAGATGAGAAGCAAGTATGGGGGTGGTGGAACAACATGAGATTGTAGAAGAAGCTCTGTGAAGAGGGGTGCTGTGACAGTAACAGAAAGTGCCTGCGTCTGGATGGTGCTGGTTGGCATGCATCATTCTCTACTGAGGTAGGAAATCTAGTGACCTGGATCACACAGTAGACGGAACAGCACTTGAGGGTCACTAGAAAAAGCATTGCCCTAAAATCAGCATCCCTTATTTCTAGCTCCAAGTTTCAAGGGAGCCACAGCTGGTGGAACAAGTTTTGTCACAGTGGGGGTTTGTGATATGGCAAAAAACTACAGTGGGGCAAAAACTGCCCAAAGACTATGTCCCCAAAGTTATTGACTTCATTGCATGTTGTGCCAAACAGTGACACAGCTTTAACCTGCCACTGTCCTGCTTTGGAAACATGAACAAGACAGCAGTTTGGGCAGACATGCTAGGTGACAAAACTATTGATGTTTTGGGTGCCAACTCTGGCCCCTTACTCTCCACTGTACATGAGAAACAATGATTGACAGTATGTTTGTCAGACATGGTTGATCGTCAAAAGCTGCCTCCTCTTATAGTATTGAAGGGCAAGAGAGTCCCAAATGATGTGGCCAATGTTACTGGGATCATAATCACAATGACCAGCAATGGCTGGAAGAATACTGAAATCACTAGCATGTGGTTACAGACATTGTGGAGTGGGATCACTTTTGATAAGATGCTCCTTGTCTGAGACACTTTTCAGTGCAATATCTGCCTGGAAGTGAGAAAAAAGAAGCCAAGATAAACACATAGCCAAGATAAAAACATAGTGATGACAGCAATCCCTGGTGGCTGCATGAAGCTATTGCACCAGCAGATGTTTCATAGAATGAGCCCTTTAAAGGGTACTTAAACAAGCAGTTTTTTTAAAAATGCAAACTCCAAAATCTGACTTCATAACAAGGTAAAGTAGAGGCTGCTGTTTACACTTATGCTAAAATTGCATTTATGTAAATAATATAAATGCAGTTTCATAGCTTTTGAAAAATGTAAACATCAGCCTTTCACTTTCAAAAAACAGCCTTGGTTTCTCCCTAAGGTGTCTGCCAAGTCTGTTAAGTGAGTCATTATGACATCATCTGAGCCAAAGACAGAGACCCACATATGTTTCTATAGTGCTTACTAGTTCTTCTTTCCCTCTTTGTTTTGAATTGTTGTACCAGAATGATCAACACCATGTATTAACTGGTGGATTATTTTGATCAGTACACATGTTAGGCTATGATTTTGTTCATTTTGTTTACTTTAACTTGTGAAAAATGTTTTGCAGTCCAGCTGACTTTTTCCTTGGCAAACTGCATTACAGTACAACACTTAAATATCTGATGATCTAGTGGTTATGTGATGCACTGAAGTTTGTTTTTTGTTAACCAGGAGAGACACACTAAGCTGAAAGCTTATTTACAGGTGTGGCCTGGGAGCACAAGGAAGTGTAATGACTTGCTCAGGGTCACAGAGCAAAGTACTGGTCTGGTTCAGTTCCAAAGCCCATGCTGTCTTGTTAATCCACAAATAAGGCTTTCTTTTTCCATGTGAACCTCCTGTATCTAGTCGGCCTTCTGTTGAATGCTCCACCATCCATACCCTGTCCTTAGTACTGCCTGGTGATGCATAGGTGCTTACGGTCTCATGAAGAGAATTATCATACCTCAGATTGTAATCTTGTACTTTAGAGAGTTGTGCACACCTATACCAATATGCATCATCAGCTGGCACTGTTACAAAATGCCTCCCAAATCACTCTCCAGTCCACATTCTCAGTGTTTGACTTCTACTCCCACAGTAAACACTGAGTGGATCACCACCCTTCTGCACAGTGATGGTAGTATGTACAGTTACCCTGTTGTGTTTTTTTCCAACTCATTAAACAACAACTAGGTCTTCCTGGAGGGCCAAGCAATAAGCATCATGACCTACCAGAAAAACTGCTGTTCATGCCCTCATAAGGACTGAACTTACAATGGATAATGATATTATTAGCAGGAGAGGCATACTAATACCTTAAGCAAATCCACCCGACTTCCAGTGTCAGTCTACTCCTTTACCTGTGATCTGCAGAACCCCGCAGGACAGTTCCCAGCAATTCTTCTCTAGTACTTTTCTGTGCTCTACTCCACAGTTCGAGTTGGCTGGCTACCACCCTTCCAAATCTTGAATGAGCTATACACAACTCCCTCAATACTGTCCTAACTAACGTCAGCACCCCCCACCCAAGGGCAATCTCTCTACACTGAATTCAAGTAACAGTTTAGGTGCCACCCTGCCACTCTGAGTATTTGTCATCACTGGCTGTTGTCCTCCACAGTCAGGTAGTGATCATGCTGTTGGCAGCCCCACATTTCAGATCTCACAGTTATCTGCTCAACATCCTCCTTCATGTCTTTAACTAGCCTAAATATAGCTATACCCTGCTGGAATGGCATCTTCAGTCCCTCTCTGGCATTCATTCTTCTCATCTGCTCCCCACACCAAAAACTGGTGAGTTCACTGCCCTTCTGCATCATGAATGTGATTAGTACAGTCTCCCATGTTACTTTTACACATTAATAATAAACATGATCTTCTGGTAAGCCACACTGATAGCTGCATTGCACAAGTGGAAAAATAGGCTTTTCTATCCATGTAAGATCTAAGCCACCTATGATTAGGCACTATTAAATGATGTGCATAATGATGTGCACACCCATCATTTAGCAGTCCCTAATCAAAGGTAGCTTAGATCTTTTAAGGATAGGAAAGCCCATCATTCCCCTTGTTCCCTGTTGCTATCAGCCTGACTTGCTGGAAAGATATGTTCATATTTGATATGTCAAAATAAAACGGGGACTGTACTACTTGTATTCATGATGCAGAAGGGTGATGAGCTCACCAGTTTTCGGTGTGAGAAGGAATAATGATGAATGAATACCAGAAGGGGACTGAGAAGACCACTCTTGCAAGGTACTGCTATATTCAGGGAAGGAGGAGACAGAGAAGAGCAATATGAGCAGATTACTGAGAGAAATACAATGTGGGCTGTCAGCACCTTGATCACTACCTGACCCCATTGTCCTGGTCAACATTTCCCTTCCCATAAAATCAGTTCATGCAATTGTCCAAGGCTGTGTGTGGATATTAATGTATGAAATGACTGCCACTACATGTTCAGTCACTTCACTACCAGTCTAGTATTGCTTGTAAAGCACTTTGGGATACAATGTGAATGAAAACTACTATATAAATGCTGATTCTTATTATTATTATTATTTTCCATGGAAAAAGAAGACAAGACAAGTATATGTTTGAGTTTTGAGAAAGTACGAACTCTAACATTGGACTGAACAAGAACTTTGCTACAAAAAAGTGGTAGCTCTAGGGGGTAGGGAAGGGTGTGGCTACACCCCCCCACACACATAGTAATGTACTTGCGTGCTGCTGCTGCCGCATTTCACTTTGTTGAAGAAGTCTGATTTATTGATTGTACAAATGTTTACATTCAAACTATGGATTAAATTCGTAGGTTCTGTCAAAAACATATTAGAAAACAATAGCAGAAAATATAAAGGTATAATAAAAATGTTAACAAAGTGCACATTAAGTATGCACACCACCCCAGCACCCCCATTGTAGCATCCTGGATCCACCATAACCACTGGACCACCAGGCTATTCAACATTTGTACTGCACTGTGGTTTGCCACAGACAAAGTCGGTTGGATTAAAATACAATTTCAGCATGTTAAAATAAACAAAATGAACAGAACCATAGCCTAACATGTATTATACAAAATAATGCACATGGTTTTGACCATTTGGGTGAAACAATTTTATACAAAGGGAAAAAATAACTAGTTAGCACTATAGAGAGCCATACATCTTTCTGACTTTGGCTCCAATGATGTAATCACATAACACATTTGGCGGACATTTTAGGAAGCAGGTAAGACAGTTGTTTTTTTAAATTAGAAGGCTGATTTTACAATATTCAAATGCTCTGGAACCACATTTAGGTAAATTATATGAATGTAGTTTTAACATTAATGAATACAGTAGCCTTTCCTTCAGTCACCTAAGGAGTCAGATTTTTGAATAGTTTGTTGTCAAAATGTTGTTTAGGTATCCTTTAAGGCTCGCTACAGGGAATGCTATGATAATTGGCTGGCCAATGGGGAATGAGAACTGACACCTGCCGGGAATCCTTGAGCACAGTCCAGGCCAGCAATTGTGGAGTGGGTAAAGTAAGCCTCGGCTGCTGTTTCAAGGGAAGTTATAAAAAAGCCATTTGAAGTCTGCAGCATAATATCTGTGGTCACTGACACCATCAACTACTTCAAGCAGGATGGAGTAGGTAGTGACTTGTGTGAGGAGCTTTTGAGATGCCTTGCCATCAATGACACAGATATTGCTTCTCAGTCTGTTACCAAAGATTTTATTGTGGAGAGTGAAAGTGGCTCAGAGGAGGGTGAGCCAGACAATGATTGTGAGCTGGATTAATTTTTTAAAATTTGATTCTGTTTAGGACTGCAACAATAAGGACTGAATGCAGGCATGTGTGCATTTTGCTTGTTAGTTTGCAAATATCACTATCCATGCCGTGCCTTTGTTTGTTTGGCATGATGCTCCAATTTTTTTTAACCACATAATAAATGCTATGTTTTATGTTAATATACAGAAAGCACAGTAAAGACACATCTCACTAAAGAACTCAGCCCTATGTGCCTTCATTATACGGCACCAGTGTGTGTGTGTGGTGTGTGTATGTGGGGGAGCAGTCAGTGAGTGTGAGTGAGTGTGAGTGGGTGTGCTGTCATCATGTGGGGCAGAAGACTTATAAATGAGGGTGGCTTTAATTCCTAAAACTGAAAATTGGGGAGGCTTTAAAATGAGGGTGGCTACAAATCAAAGGCGGCTTTAAAATGGTGAAATATGTTCTTTCTTTCTTTCTTTCTTTCTTTCTTTCTTTCTTTCTTTCTTTCTTTCTTTCTTTCTTTCTTTCTTTCTTTCTATTTATCTATCTATCTGTCTATCTATGGGTTCAACCACTTTAGGGTGAAAACAGACACCACACAGTAAAAAAGATGCAGGAAAATAGGCAACAGCAAGATGAGTGACATGCAATTGTGTCACCCTCCCCCAGCCAGATTGCATACCTCATGTAGTGATCAAACCTTGCTGCTGTAACAATCATTTTCTTCATGGGGCTTCACCCCCTGCAATGCCCTTGAAATATATATAAACACCCCCCCAGTCACAAGTTTGAAGCAGAGGAGCAAAACACTTATGGCCCCATCCTCAGAATGCTGACAGTACTGGATGCTCTCATATCTGTGACACCCATATGACACATGCTCTCATGTTGCCACCCACATTACAACACCCTAATTTCTGTGCTCCATTGATGGGATAGCCTATCTACATATATATGTAATAAGCCATAGCAGGGTGTTCCTTAGAGGATTTTAATGCACACCCTGGGGTAGTAGTAAGGCACATGGTAAAAGGCTGATTGTCCATACACCCTGAGAAAAGCATTAAAAACATATGATGCACACTCTGGAGGGGCTTAAAACACTTAAACAATGGCTCTAAGTATTTTTTTTGGTGGGGGAGAATGAGTTTTGGTACCTGACCATTTTAAAGAGATTTAATGTATGATCGGGTAGCATCTCCAGGTCAATGAAATTTCTAGATTTTTTCTTGCCATGTTGCAGATATATATATATATATATATATATATATATACACACATATATATTCATTCATGGCAAAAAAAATCAGTTTAATGCATCAGTCAGGGTTGTTCCACAGCGACAAAAGTGAGGAAATTCGATGTTAGGGTTCCCACCTTGCACCCCCCCACCAACAGGCATCGGGGTGTGCATTGAGAGTCGTGGTCCTAACTCTTACCCCCTCCATGTGTAAACAAGCTGTAGTGGTGCAGTATAGAGAATGGGGTGAGAGTTAGACCACGATTCTAACGCACACCCCGATGCCTGTTGGTGGGGGGCGTGTGGGGTGGGGTTGCAAGGGGGAACCCTAATATCGAATTTCCTCACTTTTATCGCTGTGGAACAACCCTAATTGATGCATTAAACTGAGATTTTTGACATGAATGAATATATATATATATATAAATATATATATAAAATGAACATGTGGAATACTAAATTGCTTATATCTCAGGAACCGTACGGCATAGGAAAAAAAATAAAATTTCATATTTTTTATTACTTTCCTGGCTAGTTTTGCACATAGCCTCCTAGTGGGGGGGCTAAGCATTTTTCTGATGAAAAGTCTGTATTTCAAAGCGTTTTTGAGTTACGGGCCCCAAAAGGCACGGTGGACGCCATAATGTTAGCCTATGGGAAAAATTGTCAACTTTGGAGTGCCACAACTTTGCAGCCCTCTAATATTTTGTCACCAAACCACCAAAAGGCACATCTGTGGGATGTTGGCTTTCATCTCTCCAACTTTCAGCCTAAAAGACCAAACCATTGTTTCACAGCAGGGTAGCAATGAATTCCTGTTATTTTGAGCATAGTTTCGCAAAGTAGTGTCATGATTTTCAACACTTTCACAAAAAAATCATGAAAGTGTCGCAGGTGCAACACTACTTTGTGACACTACAGTTTACAAACATTTTAAAAACATATTTTTGGGGTGTTTAACCCCACAAAAAAGATGTGGCTAGCATCCTCAGGGCTGGACTAGGTGAACACAAAAAGAATTGTAACCCTAGAGGGTCCCAAATTTAAATGACAAGCATTTCTGTGACCAGTAACTGAAAACAAAATGGTGGATTTGCAACACTAAAAACTGCATTTGTGACACTGTCAAACTTTTTGTTAACTTTTCCCTTTGACTATAATAGGAATCTTGTTTTTTGAATAACTTTTGAACCGTTTAATATTTTATCATGAAATCTTTTAAAGGCACATTGAGGACCCTGGCTACATGTTCCATGAAGTTTTTGGACTGATCGTGCAAACCATGCGACCTGTAGGTACGCGCAAAGAATGCACAAAAAAGCATAAATATGACTTTCTACAGTGCTATATAGCTCCACAATCGTAAATCTGACCATTTCAAAACTTGGCAGATCCAGAGTTCTATGGTACCACTCCGTGCATGCCACATGTCAGGAAAATCTGTCATATGGTGGCAAAGTTATTAAACTGCAAAATTTCACACTTTAACCTTAAATGGGGTACTCAACCCTAACTATAGTGGCACTACCATGCCACTATTATATATATATATATATATATAGAGAGAGAGAGATATTCATGGCAAAAGACTCCATTTAATGCATCAGTTAGGGTTGTTCCACAGCGACAAAAGTGAGGAAATTCAGTGTCAGGGTTGAAAACCCTAACTCCACATTCACTCCCCCAGCACCACACACACACGCACACACACAGACACAGACACATACACGCAAGTCGGGGGGAGGACCAAGGCAACACGACCAATCACAGACAACCAGCAGCAGGTGAAAGAAATAAAATACAACTGTCTAAATACAGTACTAGACATCCCAACTCACCTCACCAGGTACTGCATGCTCAGTGGAGATCCACAGTAAAACTGAGGTCATGTACACCAAAAGTACACATCCCTGATTGTGGGTGCACACAACATATCACACTTACGAGTTGCATGGCCTTACCTAGTGATGCACCACACCACAGCACACCTGGAACGGTTCCCCAAGTATAGAAGCAGAGAAACAACTAAGGAGTTGTACATCTATGGTATGTGTGGTTGCTTTCAGGTACACACAACTTCACCCTGTTAGGCAATGGAGGCCTTAGTGATACAGTGTCCCATTCACTGAGACCAACTACTGCGTGATTATAGAACAACTCCAGTCAAAATGAACCCATGAAGATCAACACTGTTACTCCATGATTGTAGCTTTGCAAAGGTTTGCACAGTTATGACTTGCAGAGTCTGAGATACAGAGTGACCCTTTTCATCTCCTAGTATGCTTGGTGCATCATGACTGCAAAGTTACAGGTAAAGAAACTCTATTAACATCTACAGTCCACCTCCCTGTTTGCTGGTGTTCTCCACTTAGCACAGTTGTCAGAACAATGGCATTACGGACATAATGGCCTGCCATGCCCCAATACCATATACTACATCCTAAGTAGACAACAACAGCAAAAACACAGACGGTGTGTAGATAAATGGTGCACCTCACTCATTGCAAGGATACTCAACTTTGCAGTATTTTGATTTGTGTGGCATCAGACAGCCAATTCTATTCTGTTCACCATGTACTGCATCTCCTGTAGAGAATTATAGCAAAAATTAAGTCTATTGATATCTGTTATACCCCTTCATCATTGTAGGTACAGTCATGTTAGATGTTGATACATTGTGTGAGCTTAGCTATGTAATTACACAACCTGCCAGACACACTAGTTACTGCATTCTCAGTATATATGCACCATTTAAAGTAAGTCCATGGACATAAACAGAACACCTATATCACAGAAACTGAATCTGTCTAACACCCATTAGGAGATGCAGAACCTTGTACAAGCAATAGCTGCACCGTACCCCCAGAGCAAGTTATGTATGTTGACCGGGCAGACATGTAAAACCTAGTACAACACAGATGAGAAACAGAAACACAACAATGATTGTATCTTGATACTGGATGAGTCTTTTACTACATTTACATAGCTGTATTTGATCATGTCTACTCCTAAGTGTACAAACCTGTACACAGGTCCAAACAGAGATTTGCATGGTTGACATTTATTCAGGATGCACTATCATGTCTGTTGGGGCGTGGTGCATTGCTAGGTAAGGCCATGCAACTCATAAGTGTGGTACGTTGTGTGCACCCGCAATCAGGGATGTGTACTTTTGGTGTACATGGCCTCAATTTTACTGTGGATCTCCACTGAGCATGCAGTACCTGGTGAGGTGAGTGGGGATGTCTAGTACTGCATTTAGACAGTTGTATTTTATTTCTGTCACCTGCTGTTGGTTGCCTGTGATTGGTCGTGTTGCCTTGGGCCTCCCCCCTACTTGCATGTGTGTGTGTGTGTGTGTGTGTGTGTGTGTGTGTGTGTGTGTAGTGCTGGGGGGGTGAATGTGGAGTTAGGGTTTTCAACCCTAACACTGAATTTCCTCTCTTTTGTTGCTGTGGAACAACTCTAACTGATGCATTAAACTGAGTTTTTTGCCATGAATTTTCTTTATTTTTTAGAATGAGAAGTACTAATAGTACTTGCAATGTTGTAGTTCCAGTACCAGACACTCGTAGTCAAATACACAAATATCCAAGAACACAGAAAGACATCTACAGAATTGTCTGTAATGAATCGTTAGCTGAGATCCACCTCAAGTATATACATTTCATTTTTTAATACCTGCTGACATGACCTGTCAGCTAGTGTGTGTAGAACTTAGAAGTTGTATGTTCATGTTCACATCATTTCATGACAGGTCATGATGAAAGTGAACACACTGAGAACAACAGTACCATGCATGGTCAGCATTCAATTAGCATACAATATGTGTTCCTCTTTTTTTTGTGTGCTAGATTGCTGATGTGTAATACCATTTAACCTATATGGCACATGCAATACCCTTTCTTAACCTAGAACAAGTAAAATGGCTGCTGACTTGTGCAATATGTAGTGATAATTGACATCCCCCCACAAGTAAAGAATACAGCAAGACAAAGTGTTCTTTATCAAAAATATTTATACATTGAAATGCAAAGATTTGAAAAAAAATAGTTACAAAATCAACAAATTAAAACAGGTTGTTCCTAACAAAAATGTGTAAAAAATATAAAAATACTTATTTTCTTCAAGAATAAATCAAAAACTAAATAAAACACATTGATTGTCACTTAGCATCGATTAATTAAGTAAATACTATATAAAAAATATATATTTCCAGTTTCAACAAATGTACAAAAATATTAGCATATAAGAAAATTAGTGAAAAAAAAACCTATTTACACTATGCACACAGAGCTCTGGAAGAGAGGTGTGCTGCTAGTTGAGGCAGTCCAGCCCATAAGTTGGACGCTATATGGAGGCGCAGAAGAAGTGGAAGTTGTTAAGCCTTCCAGAGGAGATACCAGAGGAGCTGTGGAGGCTGTTTATTCCTGGCCAGGGAGACTAGATGCAACTGGTGCAGGTGAAGTACTGGAACGGTGACCATGTCACTTACCACTGTCCCCACAGGCTCAAGCACAAGGTTGACAGTCGCTTGCTGCACTGTCATGAGGGACAGTTATTTGTCCTGTCCCTCGCGCAGTGCAACACTGTCTTTTATGAGACTGTCAACCTTGCACTCAAGCCTGCGGTAATAGCAGCAGTGGCCAGTGCACTGTCTTAAGCGAGGGTGCCCTGTAAAGTGACAAAAAATGTATAAATATATGACCCTCACTATGGTGGTTGAGTACCTGTCACACTTTTACAATATGTTTACTAGTTATATTGCTGCACTGCACTGTACCCATTCAATTGATAACTTTTTTTGAATTGGTTGCCTATCCATAGTAGTCCAGTGGGGCTTTCCATTTTGGTTATCACAAGCTTTCTATTTATTAATACACTTCTTGTCCCAGTACACTCCACCGCCTCATATAATGATGATTATGATGACATACATGCATGATACAGCTGTGCAGTAGACTGTCTCACCCTTGTACACCCACTGTGATAAATATATTAAGGTATTCAAAGTTGATTTACTACAGCTCTTCTCATAGGTCATAGTAGTCTTCACAAATCATAGATTACCCCTTCATACACTAGTGCCACCTTGAACAGCCACTCACTGAGAAACAACTATGTGATCAAGACTATTGCATGTTCAGGAACAGGTGACACTCAACAATAAGATACCTTCTAACTATCCAGAAAGTGACACCATATGGTACAGTTGTATGCATAGTAAACCAAAAAAGTTGGGTTCTGAGGATACACAACAGATTGTGTTACAGAATCTCAATATATGAATGGTCCATTCATATATTGAGATTGTGTAGTACAGTACTGTTTGCATCCCCACTTACTCATGCCTTTCACAAATAGGCACACAGCTGTAACACTACCTAGTGATCAGAAGTTGAATGGCAGGCTTAAGGGTGAGAAGTTCCTCCATACTGTTGAAGAAAGGTTGGGGAGGTTGTGACAGTACATCTTGTCTGAACATCTGTTATGGTACTTATGCTCAGAACTGGTGCCTGGCTCCTGCTTCACCTGCACAGGTGGTACCGCCACTGCCTCCCTGGCCACTATAAAATATATAAGTGAAGAATATTAAACATGTGCCATAATATGTAAATATAGCACACAACTTTTACTGTGAAGGACATTTTTTCATATTACTTATGGTCCTATTTAACCATATACCATAGTTGTTCTATCTTATCACATATCTGTGTTTTGGCAAATCTTGTGTCGTTCACCAGCAGGGACATCCACTGCTGGCCCTGTTCATGGGGGAAAGCAGCAAACTCACTCACATGAAGGGGACCTGGCACAGCCACAGCCAACCTCCTGCACAGGTTTCCATCCCTTGCCACTCAGATCAGCATCATAGTTATCCAGTGCAATTCCACAACAGTCTCCCTGCAGATGTGTGTGCATCCATCCACCTACTCAGTGACACCCATCTCATTTACACTTACTCTCCCAATGGTACCATGAATGTACAATGCTATCAATGCAGAAATGTACAGTCGTCTGACGTCCTATGTCCCCCTTGCTACACATGCATCACCAGTGCCACCTGGTGTTCCTATTACTTGCTAGAGCACAACATAAGAACAGTCCATTTATGAGCAATAGGAAAACAGTGATGAGGATGCGGAATCCTAGTCCTCTACTTCCAACCCCCAATGGCCCAGGCCCATTCTCAAACTCAGGTATGAAAAATGATGTGAGGTATGTCATCCAACATCTCGATGCTCAGCATCACTGGGACAGTTAGTGTACCACAGTTCTTAAATGTGGCTACATACTACATGTGTAAAGAAATGTCATCTAGTTTACCTAGATTGTAAAAGCCCCATTAAGAGCTGGCACCCACCACTAAGCAGGTAGAAGGATTATGTTGCAATAACTGTTTAGATGGTTAGTGAAGGGTGTATCACAGTCCTGCTACCGACTACTAACTTCACAAAACACATAATAAGGTGTGCATGTGGATCCAGCACAGTACCAGAGAAACACAATGCTTCACAAATACCATAATAGTTCTGCATTAGTCCCACTGACCCACCTCAGACATAGTTATCATTACAATGCACACAGTCACCATTGGTAGGAACTTTATTGTAGTATTAGTGATACATTTACTATTACGAAATTTGTATGTTGTGTTTGGTCACCTCTCTAGGTCTCACATTAGTAGGCACTACATTGATATGCAAACACACTTTGAAAATACCAGCCAGGATCGAGATAAGATATATTGGTATGATTGCCTGTATTACTCATTTAACAAGCAAGATGAGAAAAAAATAAAGAGTTTCAGATGTGCACAGATGTGTTCTTAGAGTGAAGGAAGATGACATGTATTTACAAAAAATAGATAAGAATTTTATATGCTAACAATGCTCCAGATAACATTGGTGTCTAGAAAGTTGCTCACCAGTATTAGAACATACTCAGTTAAACAGAAAGTGAGATACATAAAAGAACTGTACATCTGGCAAGGAAAAAAGTTTCCCTCTTGAATCACCAGTTATGTTATTAAGCACTTTCCCTTGTTGTTTGCAATATTGACAAATATTGGGTGGATACTGGTACTCATGGTAACTTTCTGAAGAGTATTTTGTTAATAAATGTCACTAAAATAGTCTAGCACACACCTTATATGTTGCCCTCATACCACCCCAATTATCCATAGTGATAATTTCTATAAGCATCTTACCATCAGATCCAACAATAATGACACTGTCGGTGTCAGAGTTCTCTGCCTCCACAGCTTCTGACTGTGCTGGTACCATCTCGGGTGGGGCTGGGGGTTGCCTGTGCCGATCTGTGAAAAAAGAAAATATGTAGACTCCCTAAGTATAAGATATCAATGATTAGTCATTTCACAGCACTCTCTCTAAGCAAGTGACATTCTCAGATACCTGACACTGTATTTAACCAACCACTGCAGACTCACTGGAGATGCATATGAAATCAGAATTAGTGAAAATTGATATTTGATAAATGGAAGGTAAGTAACTAACTCAGTACACAATACTTAGTACTCATATTATATGGAATATGTAATACAAGTCTGCTTCAATACAATAGATACTGCATAGAAATTTCCCCACTATTATGCCACGACAACAATAGATATGCAATAGAAGTACATAATACAACTTCAAGTCTTAAGAACACATCCTTAAGACAAAAAACTAATCAAAAGACACAAGCAATGATGTCCCTCATGACCTATATAATATTCAGTTGTTTTACACTGCTGAGATTTGAGTAGTGGTGTCATATTGTGATAATAGGATGCCTAAAGCAACAAACATCTCTATTAGAGAAAGACCGTATTTGTTCCACCTGTGTACTTGCACTATTATATGATTTAATTAGAGTAATTTTTTTTGAATAACTTACACTGAGAGAGGCATTCCCCCGCAGCTGGCTTGCCTGCAGCCTCCCACAGTTCATACGCAAGGTGGTACCAGCACTTGTCTTACTCTGGTATCTCCTCTGTCTGCTTCAGCACATAGAAGCACTGGCACAGCAGCTTCCACTTCCTTTTCATCTGTAGAACTGTCTTGTTCTTTACCCTCAAGATCATATGTAGGAAGCTGCTGCTGCACCTCCACATTGCGTCCAACTTACAGTTTGTGCTCTACATTAAGATGCGAGCATTGCCCCTTGCCTGGACTGCCTCAAACAGCAAGCACACCTCTGTCATTGTCCACTGCCTCATTTTTAAGTTTGTTTTTCTGCATTTGAAAAAATAAACAAACATTCCATTACTGTAATGCCTTGGGATCAATATATTTCAATATATTCTATTAACTGCTATGCGTAGAACGTGGTAACAGTAGCATTTCAAAAACTCAGTTGTCATTGTCACAAATGTAGCCATTCACATATGGAAATTATTGTATTGCAACACACTAATAGCATACACAACTCTGTGTTGTATCATGCTATGTTTAACCAATTACATATACCACTGGTTGAATACAGTTACATCAATAGTGCATCTTTCTCTCTCTTAAAGATCTAACATTGTCATTTTCATGATGGTGTGCTTGCACAGACAGCATCTTGTGATACTGCAGATTTAGAGGCATGGTTACTGTTGAGAGAATGACCGTTATGTATCAGTAGGTGCGTACCACACTGCCCAATCACTCAGTAGCAGCTACCATTACCCTGTCTACCTAACTAGATGACAACATCAGAAAAAAGATCAATTACTATGAGACTTAAGCTTTCACACAGTGTGACCATTACACACCGCACCCTACATGCAGCCAACATAGCAGCAGTGACAGCCAGTGTTGCCTGTGAACACACCCATTAATTGTGTGTCAATGGGGGTGCACAATACCCATTGTCATGATGTAACCCTCTAAGTTTTTTTTGTTTGCGAGGGGTTGACAAATCCTTCTCTAGTTTGTACCCCCCCAATCCTTGTTTGCCGAGTGGGGGCCGATCCAACATCACCTCCTGTGACACTCCTTTTCTGCTTTGTTGATGGGGGGCTGCCCTATCCCCCTGTTAGCTAGAGCACCCAGTGACAGACACACAGTTAGGTCACATGCTTGAGACCCTACCCCAGTATGCTGCACCACCTAACAAAATGAAAACAATGGCCCAATGCCTTTTGCACCCATTTGCATATCAACAACTGAACATCACAGTAATCACAGGTAGCAGAACCACTGCCACACTGTAATAAACTGTTGGTCCTCTGTGCCACTTGCACTACCATAATGCACTACCATAATGGCACAGAACCATGCAGAATGTAGCTGCCACAGTGACATGCAGCATAGCTGGACCATGGCATGCCACCACAGAATATCACCCTGACAACACCCATAGTGCATGCAAGCTCAAGTGTTACCAGCCCTGCATTCTACTGTGAATATCTCCAAGTATGTGCTACTCCTCCTCTGGGTGATGTATATACTAATTCTATTTTTTGACCAACATGTTTAGTTCTGCAAAGAACCATTTTTTGTTACAGCTCAGTAGGCATACAAACAGTCTGACATTCTTAGAGGACTTTGAGGATTCCATCTTGAAGGTCGCCCAGGAAAAGGCAATTGCCAGCATGTGAGAAGTGCACAACATCTGGTAAGTATAACCAATCATAACAATACTTAATTTCAGGGTGATGTATGGTGAGCATGCCAGACATGCGTAGATATGCAGATATTTGTATGGTCACCTTTCTCCATGCTCTGTCAAGCAAGTACACGTGGTGTTCTGCTTGCCAGACCCTACGCTCTGTAATATCTGAAAAAATGATTTTACAGGGAGGTAACATGCTGATAATAGAAGCAAGGTCCAATTTTGCTTCTGACACTAAATCTACCCAGCGTTTGGTGTCTAAATCATTCCCTTCAAGATGGATCACCAGTATATCAGGGTGAGCTTGAGTACTCAGAAGTCTGTGCATTGTTGGCATGAGGTGCTCCCACCTCATTCCACCCCTGCCATACCACTTTACACAGCAATTTGGGAGCTGCAGGTTTCTCCCCAAATCACTGTTCTGAGTATACTCAGATGCTCACCTCACTATACTGCTGCCAACAATCCACAAAGTCCTTTTGCTGTTTTCTGCCATTCTCAGCTTTTCGACCTAGAAGTGGACAGAGAGCTACCAAAAAAGTCAGTGTTCACCCTGCAGTGCCTTATCAGTAGTAAAAGTGAAACTGCTGTTTTCCCTCCTAAGTTCAACACTGCTTCAGTGGGCTGATCCATGACACACAAATAAAACAAATCATTGGCTACTACTGTGGCTTCATTAACCAATGTAGTATGTGCACTGACTATCACAGCAGTTCTGCTCCAGCCTAAATGTGCAAACATTTCAAGGTGGCAAAAATGCATCCTTTTGATAGGAAGTTTCAAACAATCACAAGTGCAGAGAGATATCTGATTGGTTCCCTCTTTGGTTATGGTACACGTGCACCTTGCTATCTCCTTCCATTTGCAGCTGTATCTGAGCAAGTAAGTACCAAATGACTGTCTGACTTTAAACAGTTATATCTAAATAATGCAACATCATAGCTTATTTCTAGCAGTTACATCTAGGCACATCTGAGAGCAGAGAGCATTCCTACTTTGCTCTACTATCCCTGTTTAGGCCCTGGAGGAATGAGGGTGAATTGAAAGGTGGCTGTGAAACATTCAAGGAAGAGTTTAATCACAGTTATGAGACATTCAAAAGTGAATACTCAGAGATATACATACAGAGACTAGATACTGAGAAAGAGCATCTTGAAAAGGCACAAAAGCTACTTGAGGAGGATACTCCTGTTAGCTCACAGGACAATCTTGATCCAGAAGGACAAGGTATCCTTGGGGAACCTCTGCCTCTGAATGCCCCAGAAGTACTAATGTCAGAAGTGGAGAGTGCCATGGAACATGGCAAGCACTACGGTGCTAATCTAGCTGAGTTGAGAGAGAGACTCAATGAGCAGCAGCATGTGGTTCACTCTGAGGTAACTAACATTGTCCGGCATGAGACACTGCATGAAGAGAAGAAATGTGACTGTCTTGACTACAAACCACTACTGATGTTTGTTAGTGGGTCAGGTGGCACAGGGAAGAGTTTCCTTATTGAGGCCATTACAGCTGAAATACAGAGCAGCATACAACATTGGTGGTGCGACTTTACACCATCTGTTCATGTTGCCATTGGAGCATGGCAAAGCAGGAGAGTATCGGAAACTATTTCGAGGTCGCATCTCAGCTTCGTTCAATGTTGACTAAGATGGAGTTACTCATCATTGATGAGATTAGTATGGTCTCCAATTTGATGCTTGCCTGTATACATCTATGTCTACAGGAGATCTTGGGGACTGACTATGGAGATGCATTCGGTGAAAAAAGCGTTGTTGTATTTGGAGACCTTTTACAGCTTGCACTAACCTGTGGGAGTTATTTACCTATGTTGAACTGTATCAGAACATGCACCAAAGTGCTGACATGACTTACAAGGCACTATTGGATCAAGCTTGTACAGTTTCTCTGTCACCAGAACATGTTGTAATGTTAAAAGGGTGAAGAATCAGAATGGAGACTACATCCATAGAAACTGCGTGTGATGTTTTCAGTGATGTGTGTTCCACGGGTACACTCACTGTGTGTCTTATGCCACGACTAAAGAAATGTGCTGAGTTCAGCAATGTCATGTTGCAGAGAGAAAATCAAGCTATTCTCACACTGTGTGCTGTTGACACAGTAGATGGTGTCATTTTAAGTCAAAAGATGGTAGTGAAGATGAGTGAACGGCTGTCTGAATTGAAATCAGATGCTTCACGCACAGCTGGCCTGGAAGCTGTACTTACAGTGTAAGAATGCACGTGTCATGCTACGCCACAATCTTGATGCGGAGAATGGCATGGTGAATGGTGCCATGGGTAACATCATTGACTTTGTTTACAATGTTCAAAAGACATTTATCAAGACACTTGTTGTCCACTTTGACAACATGGAACATCCTGTACAGATTGATCGTACCTGTGCTAAATTCCAGGTATTGAAGGATATCTATGTGGACAGGAAACAGTTCCCAGTATGTGTTGCATATGCTGTTTCCATTCACAAGTCTCAAAGCTTGAGTTTGGAGTCAGCTATGGTGGACATAGGGACAGACATTTTCAAAGATGGCATGAGCTACATAGCACTCATGCGTACGTAGTCTTTCTGGGTTGCAAATCATAACAGTCACACCTCAGAAGATACGTGCTGACAAGCGTTGTATTGTTGAGTACAACAGACTACGTACTCTATACCAGCCATAGCTGTCTTTAATACCACTGCCAACGTATGTGGTTGTCTCATATCCTTCAGTTACATCTACAGCTGGCAACAAAAGAAAATGAGCTTGCACAACTCATGGAACTGTTCAGAGTTCTAAGAAGGTCACAATGGCAAAAACAGATACAGAGCCAGCTATTGTTCAGAAGTCAGTTGGAATAGCTGTTGTGCCTATGTTTAATAACAGTACTAGAGTAAACTGCCATGCTAATGCAGCAATGCAGCTCTTTCTCCACATGTCACACTTTGTTGAGGCAATATCTGCTTCGCAAGACACTGCACTATCGAAGGCTGTCAAAATGGCTTCTGATCAGTATAACAATGTGCAGTCACTAACACCTCTGCGTCAAGTGCTGGGCACATATGATGGATGCAGTACATTTGCTACAAACATGCAGCAGGACGCTACCGAGTTTATGATGGCTATCATAAACAGCCTGGATGAAGAGGGAACTTCTATGCATCACTATTTTACTGTGTCATATGTAACCAAGTATGTATGTCTGTCATGTGGTCATTCAGAATGACAAACCACAGAAGATATGCTTTGGGTTTCTCTGTGGCTCAGAGTAAAGCTGTGAAGTTTTGGCAGCCATTTGCTAATGCTGTAAGTGGTCACCTGTGTGTGAGGTGTGGAGGTACATGTACTCAGTCCATACATCTTAGGACTTCGTCTCAATATCTTATGCTAGTATTGCATAGATTTGACTCTAATAGGCTCAGAGTTGACACACCCATCACTGATTTCACAGCTGGTAGAGTAGTATTTAACCAAGCAGTGTTTGACACTCATGCTGTGATCTACCACTATGACCAGTCTGTACATTACACTTGTTTTTTGAGGTACAGAACTGGATGGGTCAAGTGCAATGATTCAACAAGCTCTTTCAAACAGAGACTGCTGTGACACTTAAAAAATGCATATGTTCTGCTACTGAAGAATTATGACAATCTTAACATGTCAGAGAAATAGTAACACAACATGTGAAATTCCTTCACTGTCCTGTCCATATTATTTCTCACAGAGTGGCCCAGATATTCAAACTGTGCCAGGCTGTGGCACAAGCTTGGGCACAGCTCAGCTTGGCTGCTCAGGGATGTGGACTGGGCAATATTCAATGGAGCTGCACCATGGCTCAGCAGTGTTGAATATCAAACCCTGGCCACCCGCAGTGTGCATGGTGCAGTGGCACTGTACCAGCGCAAGTGGCCAGAGTGGAGCATGGGGATGCGCTAGCGCAAGTTCCATTGCGCTATGCACATCAACCACGATATTCAAAACTTGACATGCAAATGAGGCCATAATGTATGGAAGGTGCAAAAGGGGCCATTTGCATGTCATTATGGCCCCATTTGCATGCAGGTGCACTGATCCCTGACCACTTGCACCTGGAGCCCTGCCAGGCAGCAGCCATCGGGGACTGATGCCCCCTGAAGCCGGCAATGTGCTTCATAGCCTGATCATGGGCATTTGTATAAATAAAGAGAACTATGTCCAATATCCCTGGTGGTCCAGTGGACCGATATCTGCCCAATCGCGGGCATCTGTATAAAAAACGAAATAAGTCCAATATCCCTGGTGGTCCAGTGGACCGCTATCTTCCCAATCACGGGCATCTGTATAAGAAACGAAATAAGTCCTATATCCCTGGTGGTCCAGTGGACTGCTATCTGCCCGATCGCGGGCATTTGTAATGAAAAATAGACATATGTCCTATATCCGTGGTGATCTAGGGTACCCTCCTCCCCACCCGCCCACTGAGCTCCACTGCCCCGCTCCCCCCGGTCAGCCGGCAGGCAGCAGCACCCCACCCGCCTGCTATCCTGCCACCCACCACCTGCCGACTGACACCGTCGGTAGGGCTGTACGCCCATTGTTTCACAGCATAAGCCAATGGGCGTGCAGCCCATACTGTACTACACATTCTAGATATGATCAGCCCTCTCAGCTGCCTCCTTCATGGAGTGAACAATTCCATGAGGAAAAGTCCTTTTATCTGTTCCATACAGCTAGTTGTTGTACCCTCTAA
The DNA here is from genome assembly GCA_016271365.2 of Neoceratodus forsteri. NCBI lineage: Eukaryota > Metazoa > Chordata > Ceratodontiformes > Ceratodontidae > Neoceratodus > Neoceratodus forsteri. The sequence continues at coordinate 1,533,660,492 of CM057450.1, forward strand.
CCACCACTTTAACAGATTACCTAGTTATATACACATTTCAGAATAACTATTGCCTGGTGCCATCCTAAAACTTCTAAGTTTTTGTCTATAGGCATTGGGAATCAGTTCAAAATGTTTTAACAAGGCTTTTTTTTTTACTTTAGTATAGTCCATACAGGCCTCATTGCCCATCCTTTTGATGGTTTCTAATGCCCTGCTCATAAGGAGTGGTAAAAGGTGAGTTTCCCTAGAAGCCCTGTCCATTAAACTTGCCCAAAAATTGCCTCAAATGATTACGATCACCCCTCCTGATACTTTGAAAACATTTTAGAACTAATTTTGGCTTCTTGGGTCAACCCCTAATCACAATATTTACTGTTTTTGGTGCTACCTTCTGGCACACAATCTTTATCTCCCTCTTGTGTTCATGCTTTTGCTCTTGCTCCTCTCTCATCTGGTTTTCATGCTCTTTTAGCTGCATCTTGTGCTATTGCTCCTTTTCTCACTTCTCACTCAACTGGATGTTATGCTGCTGCTGCTTCACTTGCCCCTCTGCCTCCAGTCTCAGTTTTTGCAGCTGTGCCTCCACTTTCACTCTCTGCAACTCAACATCTGCCCTTCGCCTCTTAACATCTGCATTTGCCTTAACCAGGATGAGCTCCAGCTTTACGTGGTCTGATGATACAGCTGCCCCAGTTATAGGCGCTGGCTCATCTGCACTCTCCTCGAACCTCTGCCTCATGACTTTGGCTAGCAATGATCACTTTTGCACTGCTTTCCTGGTCACTTTTCTCAAGGGCATCTATGAGGTCAGCCCGTGGCTGACTTCCTCAAAGACAAGCTGTCTCCTTTTGTACAGGTCCTCAAGGTGTCCGACTTCAGTTTTTCATATGGCCCAGAGATAGTGTCTTCTAGCTATGTATGCCTACTTGGTAACCAGTTAGAATAGTGCTTCCTGAATAGTGCCGTCTAAACCATGCAGCAGGAACCATGTATGCCTGAATAGAGACAGGGCAGAATAGTGACTGTTAAATACTGCTAACCCTGTAGCTAACCAGGCAATGTAAGAAGTGGAAGTGGATAAGTGAGTACAAAATGCGGAAGCTGGACGAGCTGCTCCTGTTGTGGAGAGGGCTAAGAGAGAAGCAGCTCAGCCAGCAGAGAGCAGGAGACCAGGGTTCTGTTCCCGGTCTCTGGAGTCATGAATTTTTCACATTCCTCTCACCCAAAGTGTGTTTGTTTGTTTTCTTGCCACTAAAACAAATGAACCTCCCAAGTCTCTAAATTTCTCCTCAATCTGCACCCCCTTGGAGTTGGTTATAAAATTAACAGGGGATGCGTGGGGCAGAGCCTCTCACAAAATTGAAGTGTAATGTGTGTTGTTTAGCAATGGTGGCAGTCGTTGATGTGGTTTCTGACTGCTACCATTGGCACTGATTTTCACTGCGGCATTTTGTAGTGGCGTTGTTGACAAAGCTGTTTATACTTCACTGTTCTTGCTGGCATTGTTGTTACATTCACTGTTGTAATCTAGCACCATCTTACTTATAGCAAAATAAAAATGGTAGTATATGCAGTATCCCCTTGTGTATATCGTGTTCTGTTACTGGACAGATAACATTTTTATTGACAATCCATTTTAGATCCCAACCACTGCCAGCCAGTATGTCACAGACTGGTTCTCTCTTAGAACTCAGTCTTCACTGGTACCAGTTTTCAGACTGCTTCAGGCACCTGAAAGGGTTACCTTGGTATTGCACCACCAATCAGCATGACTCTTGCTCAGGGCATCTCTAGGTCTGAATCCCACTGGAGCCACTACTCAAACAGTATGGTGCCTTTTCCTAAAGGGCAAATGACCCATACTTTTTGTCACAGCTGAGCACACTTTGCTTAGATAGCATACATTTGTAGTCTCTCTCTTTGGAATCAGTTCATAGGCTTGCCAATTTACCCTGAGTCATCCATACTCAAAATGACTTAATCACAGAAAGCATGAAGTATGAAGTATATAAAAATAAAATGTAATACTACATGATATTTACATATGTTACAGGATAATACCCACTAAAGACAATGGGGAATACAATTTTTCTACAGAAATAACAATAAACACTTCTAAAAATATAGAGATCACAGAGGAAAAAAAATCCTAACTCAAAGCCATCTAGATTCTTAGTGGAGTAGAAGAAGCTTACCCGCAACTGAAAACTGATGAGTTATGTCATTCTCAAACCCATTATGTTGCTAGTTGAAAATTCCACACATAACTGAAGTCTGGCAATATAGCCTAGAGGTAACAAGGTGTGAATGAGCTTGGTACATCCAGCAGACCTGGGTTTGTTCCCCAAACCTCTACTTGCATATGGTGTGACACAGAACAAGTCACTTAACTGCTGCAGTGCTGCTGGACTGGCCTTGATAACAGACCTTGAGCCTAATTTGCCTTACCCAGTTACCAAAGAATAAAAATTAAATTCCAATTATTCTCCATAAGTCCCATGTATCAAATGCCTGATGCTTTGGGGATATTCAGCAAATAATCAACTTAGAATATTCAGCTCAGTGTTCATGAAACAAATGATATTAATTGCTACACAGATGCACACAAATATTGCTTCAGTACATAGTAACATTAAGAACACAATTTTTGCAGAATTCCATTAGTCAAGAAGAATATGCATTACTGCGGCCTCACTCCTTGTGCATTAGGCAAGTCACAGTTTGCACATGAAGCACAAAGAGCCAAGTTTGTATTACTTACATATGGAGAACATCTAACATCAGTACAGCCATCTCTATGTCATCTGTACTGTAATTACCCCACATTTTTCTTATGTATTCCCACTCCCTAGGCATGGATGATAGTATATTACTTTGGTTCAGTTCACTATCCTGGTAAAGCAAATCAATCAATCAATCCTCTGTTAACCACTTGAAAGGCACCCCACAATCCTTTGTAAAGAATAGGTAAACTTGGCTTGGTAGTATTGGGGGACCAGTGATGGCATTTTGACAACAGCTAACAGTTCCAGCACCATTCATAGTGCTATTAAAACCATCATAGATGAGCCCATCATGACATCAACTGTCGTGGATTATAGGATAATGCCAGAGAGGCTAATTGGGGATGATCCTGTGGTAGGCTGATAAAAAGTAGAATAATTTTCTCCATATACAGACAAGTAACCTGGAAGGGTGGGGATGTAGCGATTCAAGGTCCAATGCATCCAGTCCACTGATTTCTGCACATTACTGCAGATGGACAAGGCACATGTATGTTAATGTGCTGTTGCTATTTCACTACAGTGCTTCCAGTATTTTCCAGTATTGTGCAAAAGGTACACACTTATTTAGCATGCTGGTATTACAGGCATTACAGGTGCCCAGAATGCACAAAGCCCTCAACACGTTTCATAACCTACATGTTACTTTTTCAAGGGTGGTGATCCCTGCTCCCACAAAGCCTTCATAATATCACCTTAAAGGAGCAACAGCTTTTATTAAAATCACTGGCTATAAAGATCAGGGGCAAAACATACTAGGCCACTAAACCTGCTATAACCGAATAAAATAGTGCCACCATATAAAAATTACAAAGTGCAGTGCAATGTAACAAAAATACCAAAAAATGTTGGTTAAAACAGGTTAAAACTAGAAATGAATGTCAAATCATATTGAGTCAGACACCTGAAAAAGGGAAAAGAAAAAACAAGGTACATTCAATATTATTTCAGAAAGTACACAGCAAAATCATTACTCTGTCACAAAAAATAGGCTTATCTAGAAACTACCAATTGTCCTGGCCATGTGGTGCCCCCCAGCTCCCAGATCCAGTATCCATCAATTTTTCTGAGTAAAGTATCATATTCTCCCTCCTCCTTGGCCTAAGTACTATCTCAATTCCAGTAAAGTAGAATTCATGTCCCTGTTTATTGATACTCTTTTGGATGTGTACAGCTAAGGTATTTGTGGGGATGCTGTTCTGAATAGAACACAAGTGTTTGCCTATTCTGACCTTCATTTGCTTCATGGTTTTCCCCACAAAGAAAGATCCCCAACAAAAGAAGGCTAATTAAACTACCCCCTCTGTAATGCTTGTGATAAAGTCACCTATTTATTTAAGTCTTCCTATTCAGGGACTCACAAAGTCACTGCTTCTGGTTAACACCTGACAAAACTTGCAACAGTCGCATCAGTGGAAGTCTTTTGGGGGTGTAGGTAGCCAGGTTTTTCTTTGTGGTCTATCAATAGGTTGGTCAGAGTGAACAAGGCCATCCCTGAGATTTTTACTGCTCCTGTACACAATTCTAGGCGTATTCTTCCTGGCCTGTGTAAGTGACCTGTCTGATTGGCTCACATGTCAATGCTTTTCAAGGATGTTTTTGATTTTAAAGGTCTGCAGGATATATGTGGTGATGAAATTCACACTATTATCCTGCCATCTATTACTTACATTATACTCTAGCAATGACCCCCTTTTCCTGACATCAGCATGTTCCCTTACATCCATAACAACATTCTACTGTACCCCCTCTGTTGTAATCTTGTTTCCAACTCAAGGGCTCCCCCTTCATAAACACCAGGCTTGATATAGTTTTGTTTAATTCAGGCAAACCAGTCTTTTTGGAGGCCTCTGGTTACGCGGAGGGGGTGACAACTAACAGGACACAGAAGGGTGTTGTGATCTGTTTTTTTCCAGAAAATATCCATACTTACTCCTCCCTTGCCATCTTTATTATTGGTGAGGTCTAGAAAGTCCACTCCTGTGAGGCTGCAATCCATGGTAAACTTAAGGTGTTATGGGAGAAGGGTCCACCATGCTTGAAATAGTAACATGCAGGTTATAAACTGTATCAGATGATTTGTGCACTGTGAGCACCTGTAATACCTGTATTACCAGCATACTAAAGGAGTGAGTACCTTTTGCCCAATACTGGAAGCACTTTAATAAAATAGCAACAGCATTTTATCATGCATGTGTCTTTTCCATCTGTAGCAGTGTACAGAGGTCAGTGAGCTGAGTGTAGTGGACCTCACATTGAAGTATCTATTGTTTACTGACTGCACCATACATTCCCCAGGTGCTACTTTTCATCTGCTGCTGTCTGAGGATGGGGATATGCTCTGCAGCCACAGTAATCTCTGTGGCAGGGGAGAAAACCTCAACCCATGGCCATTTGAACTAGGGATACTTGGAATCTGTGAAATCAATTCCATTTACATCCATCGGATTAACTTGAAGTTCTTATTCTGAGTCTGATACTGTTCTGATGTACTGGGCTTTATTTTATTTATTTTATTTAAGTCTTTGGTAACTGGGTAAGTGTACTGATCTAGGGACCATTTTCAGGCATCACCTGGGCCACACTGGTGGCAGATACTGAGGCAGTGACAAGTTATACAATGAGTACAAGCCATGTGGATATACAGATATCATTGGTGAACAAAGTGGATATACAGACATCACTGGTGAACAAAGAAGGTGACATAGGAAAGTAAAATTAATGAGATGCTGAAAAAAAAATCAGTACATAATGATAAGCAACAATTAGTATACAATTATTTACTAAGGATAAGTGGCCAGTGCAAATTAATGCATGATGTAAAACAAACAAACAAAAAAAAATAACGTGCAAGATGATAGCCAAGTGGAAGAGCCCAAGAAGCAGGCAGTGAGGGATGTAAGACAGGAGGCAAAATAAATGAAAGAGGGCAGGGGAGGCAAAGCAGCCCAAGAGGAAAAAGTCAGAAAGGTAGGGGTAGGTTTATCCAAGCTAGCAACAGCATGTGGCCTCATCAAGCAGCCAGGATTTGAGATGGCTCTTGAAAGGGGCATGGGAGTCCAGAGAGTGGATGGGCATGGGGATTCTGTTCCATGGAGTGGGAGTAGCTACAGACAATGCTCTGCTACCCATAGCCAAGGAGACGTTTGGGATATCCATGGGGGGGGGGGGGCTGAGGATGCACGCAGACATCTCAAGGTAGTTCAGGTCTTGAGGAAAGATGTATAATGGGAGGCTACAACATATCTGATGGCACTGTCCAGGAGGCAGCCAGGCCCATAATCAAATCTGCAGTGTAATGGGAGCCAGCCAAGAGTCTGGTAGAGGTGGCAGTGCTGAGTGGAATATGGTGCTAGGAGAGTGAAATGACATATGTTGTTGTATGTGAAGCAGAGGTGTGAATGCAAGGCTGAGGATGCGTGTGAGTAAATAGGGGAGCAGTAGTCAATCATGGGTAGCAGGTTGCCTTTGGCAATGGCTAAACAGGCTTCCCTAGTCAGGAGTGACTTTATCCAATAAGCCGCACCAAGTTTCTGGTTAATTTGGCAGATATCAGAGGAGATATGATCGGAACAGGAAAGGGACTGGTCTAGGATAATGCCCAGATATTTGAAAGTCAGTAAATTTTCAAGTACAGTTTTGTCCAGTGAGACTACTGAGAGGGTGGACCCAGCCTTGGTGACCTTAGATAGGAAGGGTTTAGATCCAAATATCATGGATTTAGTTTTTTTAGCATTAACAATTAGGTGATGTGAGTGGAACCAGGTGTGCGCCGCAGAGTAGTTATTGGATAAAGCCCTGGATATAGTCTCAAGAGCCTTGTCACTAGTGAAGAGGACAAGGACATCTGCATAAAATAGAGCATCACAAGTGAGACAGTCAGAGGGGGGGGAGAGTTTGTAAACAGGGAGAATAAGAGTGGATCCAAGATGGAGCCCTTGGGTACACCGGTAGTGACTGGGGGGGTGAAAGATCCTACACATACCGACTGCGATCTATCTGAAAGGTAACTTTACAACCACTGTAGGGTCTCAGGAGAGCAGCCAAGGGAGCAGATGGAGGATAGTAACAGGGTGTGGTTGGCCAGGTCGAAAGCTTTAGACAGGTAGACAAAGACAGCATCTGTTGCCCTTTCAAGGTCCATGTTCCTAAGAATATGATTGGTAAACGGGGCAAGGGCAGATGTGGTAGAGTGTTGTTTACAGAAGCCATGTTGCTGTCTGGACAGTAGGTTGGGTGTGTCAATATAGTCAGACAGTTGTCGGTGGAAAATCCTTTCCAAGAGTTTACTAATGTACTAAGGATTTGGAATCAGACTCTGCAAATTCTGCATAAAACTAACAGTATACCAATATGTAATGGTTGTGCTCACGCTCAAGCTTTTTGCAGAATGGTACACTGCCACTATTTTATGAGACAGACCAATGGGAAGGTTTGTGGGCTCTTCACTCTGGTCTGATAACCATATGCCATCTTATTTAGACACCCTCAAAGGTAAGGCTCAACCGCTTTAAGGTTGCCAATGCAGTTCCATACCTTTTCTCTTCTGGATGCCCCAGGCTGTCATTGGTAGTTGTGTCTTTGTAGGCAGAATTCATTCACGTAAATATTGAATTCAGGCTGTGCACTACAGATACTATATGTAAATAATCTCTCTTTATTAACTATTTTTAGAGATTGGTTCCAGTACATGCTAGTTTGCAGATGGACACAAAATTTGCTGTGCTCTTCCAGATGTTTATCTGAGCACAAGGTATACTCTTATAAAAGCAATGTTACACACAGCCTTTCCAATTCAACATACAATAGTCCTTCTCATTAGCTGGAATGAGTACTCTCTCCCAGCACTGCTGATTGCTACAGTATGTGAGAAGAGAGTGTGGGCAACAGGCACAAATCCAGGGTCACTGCCATAGCCAGATGCAGTTAGTAGGCATCCGCTCAGGCAATGGCCCAGGGGTTTGTGCTGGTCAGCCTACCACCTCCCTACTCATGCACTGTAGCAATAAGCAATGCTGGGAGGGTGTATGTGTTCTGGTAATGAAGAAGAACTCTGTCTTCAAACCTTTTAAAACAAAAGACAGCCCAACACAGAAGTAGTTAATGTGAAAAATCATGGCATCAAATTTCTTCCTAAATATGACTTTTGTCTCCCTTATAGTGCAGCAATAATTGTTTTTAAAGAATTAGTGGAAAAAATCTTAATATACTGTTTGAAGACTTGCCCAAACCCACTTACAACAACTTAACAGCAAATGAATGGGCAGCTATTGAAACACTCAAAAATTATCCTAATTTAGTTATCGAAGAGGCCGATAAAGGTGGATGTGTTGTCTTAATGAACAGGGAGGATTATGTGCAGTCATGCAGTCCAGAAATTTGGGCACTCACAACCCCTATAAAAACCACTGGAGTTTGAACATATCAATAAACATATTTATTGCACTATACAGGATGACATAATAAAACAATAAAAATGCCGGCCACACCTCACGTGTTTTGGAAGTTAGTCCTTTATTAAAGGCTAAAGACTTACACATCTAAATCTCATTTATACACTGCATTTCAAATTATGTCACAGTGATGTCAGAATGAGACATTTAAAATCATTGGTTTAGCAATCAGTATTGATAGTGAACTTCATTATAGGCACGTGACTAAGACACACACCGTATACTTACACAGATAAATATCAATATGACAAATATAAACGCAAAAATTGCATAACAAATGCCTGCAAAAAATGGAAAATACAGAATAAAATATCAATGATTTGATCAAAGTGCAATCCAAATGGTAACCACCACCCATGGCTCCAAGTCTCACAAGATTTACAATGTATTACTTCTCTTCCAGATACGGTCTGAGTTCACACCCCACATGTAGCCCCTGTTTCTTCATGGCTTGTAATCTGAAAATCCAGTCTGTTTCTTTCTTCAAAACTTTGTTAATAAAAATTCTCCCCTCTAGGATTTGGGTAGAGGGGGAATAGTCCAAGGATAAGGAGGATAACCAAAGGAATTCACTGGACAATGTTGTGACTGACCTGACCAATGTGGCCATGTTGCAAAAGTAAGTTACTGGGTCGAGGGAAGGGGATGGAGAATGGAGGCTTGCAGATTGGGTGAGTCTTTTTCCTAGGTTTCAGCTATTTTTTTTTGGGGGGGGGCATGGGACTGGTTCTAATGCATTTTTGCCAGGAGTCTAAATCAGAAGTCAGATGCAGAATTGGAATCAGATACCAACTGTGAATCTGACCCTTATTCAAAATTAGGATTTTTTGGCCTTCAATACTGAAAATCATAGTTCTGAAAAAAGCTTGGAATCTAATGTATCCAATTCCATGACTTCCCTCCAGCCTATCCTCTCTCCTCTCTCAAATACCTCTGCCTACTCTTCCTTCCATTCCAGGGACCATTGGCACTCCTCACCCCTGCTCCTCAGCTGGGCAATATGCCTTCTCCTTCCCTCACTCTGCAACATACTCCTCCATCTACCTGTCTTCCTCTGGCTCCTTAAGACACCAGCTGAAACTACAACCCCACCCTCACCTGCTCCTGTTACCTTTCCTCCTAACACCTGCCCAGCCTGAGTCCCAATCATCCTTGGTAGGGCAGCTGACTAAGTCTTCACAACCTGCCTACTGATTTCATTTCCACACCACCTATGCACTTCCCTGCCCCATGGGGCTAGGCTTGCACTCATCTTTCTTGTCTCCCACCTATTTCAGTATAGTTATTTGTTTACTGTGTATTGCCGCTGTTTTATTTTACACTTGAATAGAGTCCCATATTGCTCTGTGACTGTACTTTATTTTTGTACCAACTTATGTACCAAATGCGTACACAGTTGTCTTGTTATAGTGTATTGTACTCCTGCTTCTCCTTTTCCCTTCCTCCAGGCTGAACCTGGAATGGAGCCTTGGTTCAGCGTGCCTCTCCTGGTCACCAATTTTCAAGTTAATAAATAAATTAAATGATGAATAAATTACTCAGATTCCTAACATTTCTAATCAGAATGACAGTCACTGTCCCTCTTGGGCTCTGTGCTTCATAACACTGGAGATGCCCTAGTGCTGTTGTGGTTGGGAGGGTGTCAGTGCACCTGAAGAGGGTGATAACAGCAGGAGGAAAAAACCCATATGTAATAAAAAAGAAGAAATAAGAGCCTTTTCAGGTATGTATAAAGTACATACTGTAGATTCTGATGGCAGTAAAGATTCTATAGTCTATCCAGTCTGCCCATTATCTATATTAATCCATATCTGACCTAACCTTGAACTAGAGTTGCAGGGCCTCTTGCCCTTCTTGTGCCTCAGACCCTCAGTGTCCCCTTTTCTGGCTGTCAATCCTCAACCCTCCCAGTATCTGGTGAACACAGTGACCATGATTAAGTGACTGTAAAAAGGGCGACTCAGTCATGGCGCCTGTGTTCTGGGCTACCTGGCAGGGTAGCGACAGGATACAGAGGTAGGCGACTACAGTAACAGGATGCATGTATATATATGTGAGCGGGGGGGGAGGGACCACGCTGCATGATAGGCAGAAGGGGAGGGAGGGTGCGTGGGGTGTAGTGTGGTGGTCAGCTGCCAAGCTGGCTATCTGGTGTGGTGGGTAGGGTGGCAGGCTGGTGTTGGGATGGTACCAGGTTCGGTTCTAGGGTGGGTTTCTTTTTTGTGTTGTGCATTTTTTTTTTAAATTAAGTTTTACACTCCCCCGACATGCACCGCCCTGGAGTTGAGAATCCTTAAGGAGGGGGGTGTGGGGGGCACAGTCCCCCCATATATCATAGAATCCCATCGCTGGTGTTGTGGTCACCACAAGTGTACATTGCCGTTATTTATTTTTGGCAATGTACACTCGCGCAAACAGCGATCGCCTTTTTGACATAGAACCCCCCCCCTTAGGTCTTACTAGCCTTATGTGCCTTGCCCAGTCAAGTTTAAAATCAGTCACTGAATTGGCTTCTGCTACCAATTTTAGTAGACTATTCCAGGCATCCATACTCTCCTTGAAAAAGTACTTCCTAAAATCTCATTTGAATCTTCCCATACCAACCTCCACTCATGTCTACTGGTTACTATGTTTTCATTCCTTGTGAATAAGTCTTTGCAGCCTACCCCTCAAGAACTTGTAGGTCTCAATCATATTACCCCTTTCCCTTCTGGACTCATGGAAGTAAATGTTCAGGTTCTTTAGCCTCTCCTCATATGTCCTTTCTGCCCCAGTATAATTTTTGTAGCCCTTCTCTAAACCCTCTCCAAGCAATCTTTGTCCTTTCTTGAGGGGGGGGGGACTCCAGAACTGGGCATATGCTCTGGGAACAGTCTCTCCATGGGTCTGTAGATGGGCAGTATCACCTCCTTCCTTATAATGATGAATGCCCGACCTGTGTACCCCAACATTCAGCTTGCTGCCTCATATGCATTGTTACACTGGGCTAAGGACTTGAGGTTGTCACTGATAATGACTCCCAGTTTCCTGCCAATATGTATAAATTTACATTTATTGACATAGAATTTAGTTTGCCCCATCCTAGACCATTTCACCAGACTTTCTAGATTCCTTTTTATGTCCTGTGGTCCCTTCTTTATGTCCACACTCCCATAGATCATAGTGTTGTCAGAAATGAGACAGACTTTGTTCTGTATACTGACTGTTATGTTTCATATGAAGATTTTGAACAACACTGAACCCAGAACTAATCCAAGTGGCACCCCACTGATATCCCCTACACCCTGAGAATTATCCATGAACTACCATCCACTGAGTCCTGCCAGCAAACCAGTTGTCTGTCTATTTGGTAAATTTGTCCCCAACCCCAAGTTCTCCATTTTTAAACCAGCCTTCAGTATGATACTTTATAAAAATTCTTGTCCCCATCCACTTCCTTCTGAATCGAATCTGAAAAGGTTAGTCTGGTATGATCTTCCTGGCAAAAATCCATTCTGCCTCTTGTTCTTTGGCCTTCAGGAAATCCACTATGATAATTTTTAACAGCTTCCCTACTATTGAGGTCAGGCTTACTGGCCTGCAGTTTTCTCAGTAATCTTTGTCCTCACTCTTGTGAAGTGGCATTGCATTAGCTACCTTTCAATCCACTAGCATGACCCCCTTTTTCCAGGGTCAGTTAAGCAGATCAGCCAGAGGTGCTGCCAGTGTTTGATTCACATCTCTCATCACCCTAGGTGCATGCAATTGGGTCTCAGTGATTTATTCACTTTCAGGCTCCTGAGTCCCTTGTGCACTCAGTTTTACATATGGTAGGGACTGGTCATGTACTGTACCCCAGGTATTGCAAATTATTTTCTATTGCTATTAATAAGCCAATTCATGGTCAATAAAACTCACAGGAAGCAAGTTCAAATGGACATTCATCTTTGTACCATGGTCTGAGGGGATAGTTCCTAATTTAGCTATTAGATTGGAGTCAACTATATTTCATGATGAGCTATTTCCCAACCATGAACAATAAGGATTCAAATGAAATGTTGAAAGTGTCTATCTAGAAAGGCTAGCTGTATAGAAACATGTTACCACTTTAACCCACTGTTGCAGCCTTTATAAATCCAGTTGATTCCTCTTTATCTAGGCAGAGTAGTCTATTGGTTTGAGAAAGGAGCTATGAATTTAATTGGGAACCCAAGCTTTGAATCCCACCAGAACCACTTACTTACATATTTCTTTGATGCACCAAATAGGTGATTTGATACCTTTTATTGGACCAACAGAGATTTACAGAAAATCTTTTAGCTTTCAAACCTACAAGGTACAGTTTGAAAGCTTAAAGATTTTCCGTAAACCTCTGTTGGTTCAATAAAGGGTATGAAATCACCTATTTTGTGCATCTTGTAAAAGGACCAATACAGCAACGTTTCTTTTTGTATTATTTTGAGTAAGTCATGCAATCCCTGTATTTAACTCCCTTCTGTCTCCAAACTTTCTAAGTTATCTGTACCTTCTATTTCTAGCCTCCCTGTATTTAACCCCCCTTCTGTCTTTAACATTTCTGAGTTCTGTTTATCTTCCTTCTGTCTGTCTTACCCTCCTTGTTGTCACTTAATATCCAGTGCAACTGTTCATGGCTTGTAAGGTGCTTTGGGATACAATGTTTATGAAATCATCATTATTAAACTAAATTCCTTTCCTTTTTCTTGATGTAAATCTCACTATAATGTTCTTCTTTATGGACTGAGGCATTACTGATACATCTTTCCAGAAACCCAGTTGCAACAACCCAGAACCTCCAAACAGGGTTGGATTCTACAGATACATGTCACTTATGACAGGCATGACCATCTCCTATGATATGTAGAATGCTTAATAATACCTGCATTAATTTGTTTAGGCTCACAAATAAGCCTTGACTTCACATATTAAGAGACATACTGTGGCTGACAGTGTAATGCTAATGTGCTAATGGCCATATGACTGAGAGAAATAGTCAGCAAATGTTGTAAATCAGTGATTAATGACTGTGTATTTATAGCCCTGTGGTCGAAAGGCCATCATGCCGCTCTGTGACTTTCAAGGTCCTGCAAGACTATGCAAATGCTCCCCCTCCTTTTTTGCTTTGTACTTGATTCTTGTTTAGAGTGAAGTAGATTAGGAAGAAAAATGACTAGGATAGAGCCTGCCTGAGAACAAAGCACCTGGATTTGTTTCCCTGATAATATCCTGTTGAAGAATGAGCCTGATAGCAGCAATCCAAACATGTATGTTAATGGAAGCCTGTGGAAGACAAAAAAGAGACCTCAGTGTTACCATGTGGTACTAGTGTTTTCATATTAAGATGGGGATTAAGGAATTTTAGCCAGGAACTTGAGAAGCTTTGTTGGGAACTGAAGAGACTCGAACAGCTTTGTTCTCAAACCACATGTTAGCAAAAGGCAAACAGGCACTTAATCCTGACAGACAGCAGGACTTGACATCAATTTGTCCCCAGGGAGGTGACCAAGAGTTCCCCGTGACTGGCTAAAACTGTTGTTCCTTGTTTTTTGCGGTGTCTAATGCTTGCATTGGATCCACACTGGCACTGCTTGACCTTGTGCACCATAATTCACAAGTGCCAAGGGATTGATCAGCAATTTTATAGACCGAGACAGAGTTCAGTGTGGAAAAATAAAACATGAGGTGTCAAAGTGTTTACTAAATAGAGCTAAAATATGTTAGTACTTATGAGCATACCACTATGATAAAAGCAGCTCCTGCTGAGTTAGACCTGATATTTGTTCTATTGCATGAAAATTGAGTAAATTAAAGAAAATGCAGCCAGTTCAGTATGCATAAAACTTAGAGTACACGAAAGCATGTTACTTCACAGATCCCATATTATCATTAGGCTCCTATAGACCTTCCCAGTTCCAATCATACAATCATTAACACATTGTGTTAATTTGTTTAAATAATAGTAATGCAGAGAATACAAAAAGAAAATCTTAGGGTTTCTTCTTTTATATCACATGATAGCACAAGACTTAGATACCACGGTAAAACTGGATAAGAATCTTGAAGAAACAGCACATTTCTGGCTTTATCTACTAGGACTGCAGAAAAACAGACTAGATGAACCACAGGCCTTTTTAAGCCCTAAAGACCTGGGTCCCCATTCTCAGTCATTATCAGTGGACTAACGGCCAGATTTTCAAAGGGCCCCTAAGAGCGATGCATCAATTCCTGGTGCACCTGTGTCCTTGCATCAGATTTTGGAAGGAACCAGGGACAGGAGCCTAAGTTTCCACCTTTGTCACAAGTGTTCCCCTGTGGCAAATGGCTGATGTAAGGGAGGGAATTGACAGAGGCATCTCCCATCCTCTGGATGCTGACACTATGGCCCCTGGTCCTTAGGAATGCATCTTATAACAGGACAACTTGCCTACTGCAGTGTCATGTGCCACCTGTCCCAGATGCTGCCAGTGCAGGTAGACTGTAGGGCCCAAGAATGTCTGCTGGTCACTGATGTTGTGGGTGAGAGGGCATGGCCAGAGTATGTGCTGGTACAGGTGCCCACCTATTGTCCCTCAGGAGGACTGCCACATACTGCCATCCAGACACATTCAGGATGGGAGGCACCCTGATGGCCACACAGTACCCCATCTGTTGGAGGAGTGTGGCACACTTTGCCACTGATACTCCTTGCCCACTGCTGGGGCCGCCCTGTGGCATGCCACCAACACCACCCTAATCCCATCCAAGGGGTACTGGGGGGTCACAGACCAATGGGACAGTGTGGCAACTGTACCCAGCCATGGCCTGTGGGCATGTTCCACTTCTCAGACCCTGACCCAGACCCTAGTAGTTCCTCTGGTGAACCACAGACATGGGCCATGTATGGCACACATGGTTCTAGACCAGCCATATGATTTAGGGGATGTAGCAGCAAGGACATGGCACAAGCCCCCTACTGCCATAGTGTAGCCATGCATATGCTGCAAACATGACAAAAAGCAGTCTGGCACAGGCAGCACCAGTGCTGCACTTTGAAAATTGTAGTTGCCACAGTTGCTGGTGCTGGCTGCCCCTTGTGTCACTTTTGTTTGGTCCTAGGTCCATGCAACAGTCTCAGACCTTTAAAAATCCAACTCTAAATGTTTAGTTTATTTATTTATGTACTTATTGAAAAGTTTTACCAGGAAAGGCACACTGAACAATATAAAATTGCTTGTCTCATGGAGTGTCTTTGGGGAAGGGGAACATGGGAGTACAGTAATCAGAAGCACATTTTCATGCAGTATTATAGAAAAGCATATACACAATACTCAACAGCACATTTCCAAAGGTAATATAAAACAGAGAAGCAACAGAGTGAAAAAACAATACATCAGTAGTATTAGATAAAGATTGAGATTTGATTTGAGAGAAACAAATTAACAGCACTGCAGACTAATACATACGATGCTGACAAGGAAGTACATTGATTACGCCTCATGTTAAGTGCTAGGCTTGGAAAAGAGATGAGAAAGCCAGAGGGGAAATTAGGAGGAGTGAGGAGCCAGAGGGGAAATTAGGAGCAGCTGCAGGATAGAGGCAGAAAGTTGAGGAGGGAGGTCAAGATGGACCACAGTGAGGAGGAGTGCCTCATTTGATGAGGCATTGAGTTCCAGAGCTTAGGTAACCTATAGGAGAACAACGATTGGCCAATAGAGGTGGTGCATTGTGGTATAACTAGGGTGTGTGAGTCACTGGATGTGACAGAGAGAGGGGACAGTGGGGCAGGAGGACAGTGAGGAGGCAAGTTAAAGGGGAAGCGTATCAAACAGAATTTAGAGACAAATTTTATGCAGTGGGCTAGATGGCAGTTTTCCAAGGAAGGAAAAGCTAGACAGTGATATAGATCACAGTGGGTATTAAAGGAAGGGGCATCCAGAGTGAAACAACAGAAAGCATTGAAAAAAGTGTCCAATCTAGTTAAGGATGACTTCGGTGCAGCACTGTAGACTACATTGAAGTAGTCAAAAATGGGTAGTATCATTTTCTGGACAATCTCCCACCTGGCCTGTAGAGGTAGGCAGCTTCAGTTCTTGTAAAGGGCATCTAATTTGGGGTGCAGCTTTTTCAGAGTGGAATCTATGTGTCCAGTGAAGTTTAGGTGCTGGTCTAACCAGACCCATAGATACCTAAAGGAGGAGGAGATGTCCTCTACAGTAGAGCCATCAAGAGTGTTAGACTACACAAAAAACAAAAAAAAAACATTATGCAGAGTCACAGATAGTATTGCAACTGTGCAGTAAAGAAGGTGGGGTCTGCCTACACATGACTGGTGGAGTCATTCACAAATGCATGGTGTCCCTAGCAAGCCTTGTCCCAGCCTCCTGCACCCCCACAGGTATTAACTCCAATTAAAACCAAGCAGTAATAGAGGTGTGCAGTGCTGCAACCTGAAGTAGTAGCCCATAAAAATAAACATATCTGGTAGATCTTCATCATAAAGATGAGGGGACCAACTGGGGTTAGTGAGGGGGGCTTTATTAGATGACAAGGACTTCCCTTAGTTGGGAAGTGGTTGTGGTGGTTCAACTGCACTACCAAGGAATGTTGCCAAGATGCCATGTGGTATGGGGAAATCACTGGACATCCAGGGCATAAGTTATTAAAAGTGGGTTGAGGGAGGGTCATTTCTAGGCAGAATGTCCATGTGCCCCAGATGGGAACATGGCTTGTTACATAGGTTTGTACCAGTTGCTTAGTGCAGTACTTGCACTTCAGTTGCAGGAACAACCCAGCATGTTGTTGGGTACAAACTCCACTTGTACCCTCTAACATCTGGATCAATTATTTGTATTGTACCTCTGTTTCAGGACGGAATCCTCTCCCTGTGACATGCACCTTCTTGTGAGCTGGCCATGTAGTGCAGTGGTAGTGCTATCACTTGTTATACCTGTAGCGTGAGTTCAGGAACAAGCTTGAGTTGTTGGGAACAAGCTGGGAGAAGGAAGATTCAACATTTAAAGGACTGTTCTTCAGAGAAGTTAGGTTGTGTACCCCACCATGCGTCTGACACCTTGTGAAGCCTGTGCAGCAGCCTGGCTGTGGACACTGCTGAAGTGGGGGTGGATCCCAGTCAACACCAGTGCTGATATGCACATATGTGAATACATGCAGCCATGTGCATCATTTATTCTGGCAAACAAAGTCAAAAATAGAGTGCTAGTTGAGGAGACAAAGCCCTGCTTCCCCCTTCAATGTTCCATGTTGGGTGTTCTTTCTCCCCCTACATCTCAGGGTGGCTCCTGGATGCACCTCCAATGTGAATGACTGAATCAGTGGGTGGAGCTGCCAATGAGCAGGGACAGACTCTACCATGGGGAGGGGGAGGCAGAAGCTATGCAGGTAATGCAGGGGTGTGTTGTGGGTTCCCCAGGAGTCCTAGGAGTTCCAAGTCAGAAGAACATAAATAAGATAGGAAGGTGGCTCTGGTGATAGTTGAAGGAGGTCCTAGAATAAAGATGAAGAAAGCACATAGTTTTGGGAATATAGTGTGACTTGGTATTGGCAAAAAGGGAGCATGCCTTTTTCATTCATAACAAACCATTTCACTTTATTACACTATCAGCTATGTCTTTATTGAACAAAAAAGTGGTGTCAATGTACACATTTTTGGATTTCTAGACAATATACCTACTTCTCAGTCTTGTGATTTTTCGTATGTTGACATCTATTCCTGAACATTATTGTAAGTGTTAACACCACTTTACTTTACCCTTACTAACCCATTCCAGCAATGTGACATTCAATAACATGGATGATTGCTGAATCATGTTAGTAATGAGAGAATAAGATGGCTTTAACACTAAGATTAATGTTCATGAAAAGAAGCCATTGTAACATACTCTGTGAACTGTAGAAATGATGTCAATGTTTACATTGAGAGGAGGAAGAGGGGTCAAACATGAAGAAGGTCCCTTCTCCAAGGCATACATCCCTAAGTGCAAACAATCTCTTTACTAACATGCTGCATTGCTAAAATGAAATACGGACATGCTCTTGTTTAAATAATTCCTCTCCTGGAAAATGAAATAATTTTTTTAATGAGATGCAACTTTGAGAAAATGCAGTCAACTTTAAAACCAAAAAAAAAATGCATTTGAATTGTATTGCTCATAAAGGAAGCATTGATACCAGTTTGACCTCTTCAAATATATCGTATGTTGTTTCTTGTCTGTGTTTTTATTTGTTGGCACTATTGTTTTTGGACCAAAGCTGCACCCATAGCAAGTTCCTGCTAATACAATTGTTGCTATAAGATCAGATGAAATGACATCAGTCACAACCAGAAAAGTCATAATCCTCATAGTAGAAATTATGATTACATTTTATTAATTTCAAAATGATGTTACTGAAAGTCTCTTTTGTGGTATTTGGCAAAAGGTACAAGGTCCTTTTATGAATGATGTTGCCTAAGAAATAACACACAAGAAATTTAAATTGTTCTTTTAAAGTCTAATAATGTTTTATACATTTTTAACAGAGGCAAAACCAGGACCTAGGAACTGTAGTAAGTACAGATGACATAACTAGACAGGACAGCAAGGCACTTAAAGTGGGGGGTGGGGCCTGGAAAATACAAAAACTAGGGTCTCCATTCCTTCCAGTGCAACAGCTTAATCTGAAGGACCAAAGCAAAAGGCAAACTGGAATTTAAGGGCAGAACTACAGTGTACATTTCTTTTTTAAAACTTTACTAAAGTAGAGCCAGCTATGGGTGACACAAGGGACCCAGTGTTTCGTATAATATATGTACTTAATATAAGGGTCATAAAACTTGCTAAATTAAACACTGTGTTAAAATAGTATGGGGAATTTATACTGCTGTCTAAAATAAGATTAATTTCACCATGGCCTTTTCCATTCCAATACACTGGGGGCTATAGTATGTCTCAAAATTGCTAATCTTCAAGAAAAAGAATACAGACATCTTTATGTTCATTGTGGCACAGCATAAGCAGACTCAGCCTGATATTCTCTTTTAGCTAATTCCTGAACAATGCCTATGATTGAAATTTCAGTTCTAACTTTATTTTCAGCATGCATTTAATATTACCTTTTTGTTTTGTTTTATTATAGTGGAGTGGTAGCGCCACTATAGTTAGGGTTGTACAGGGGATTCTATGTTAAACCCCAGACTTTGCACTTTAATTACTTTACAACTGCTTAATGAATTTCCATGAAATTGTGCAGGCACAGTCTTGTGGTAGATCTCTTGACATGACAACTTTTATTCTGGTCAGACATGCAGATTCTGAGAAAAGGGTAGCAAAAAATAAAATAAAAACATCTGTGTTTTTTGCAGTTATTTTTTTGGTCACCACTTAGCACCCAGACAGTTTGAAATTTTGTTCTTAACATTTCCAGGTGCAAAGGGCTTGCCCCACGGTGGTGTCTTTCACTGGTTTGTTGAAAAAAAATATTAATCTGCTCCAAAGTTATTAAATTTAAAAATTTAGGTTCTGAGCATGCTCAGTACAGTCTTTTAGATAGCTGATTGGAACAAAAAAGAATTTGCTCCAAATGAAAAAGGATCCCTTTTTGTATGGGGGTAATCCTTTTTTGTGAGGAAAAAGTCTTTTTTCGTATGGCCACCATCTTGTTTCCATTTAAAACAAAAAATTCAAGCCCCCCAAAAATGACATCCTGCACACACACACACACCAGCACATGTCTTGCTAATTGGGACCCCATTAGGTGGATTCTGCACTTAGTTTGTTGAGAAATGACCCAGAAATATCTTCTTTTTACATTTAAAAATCCTTTTTCGTAAACCTATTTTCTTTTTTTCGTACAGCCATATGAAAAAATAATTTTCCCATACAAAAATGATCCCTTCATATGAAAAAAGAATTTAGATTTAGTTTTTTACTGATTTTCTTTTTGTATGAAGGGATCCTTTTTCATATGCTTTTTTTAATATGAAAAAGGATCTGTTCATATGAAAAAATAACTGGAAAAAAAGTCCAGATTCTTTTTTTTATATGAAGGGACCCTTTTTGTAAGTTTTTTTTTTTTTTTTTGTTCATACAGAAAAGGATGCCACCATACAAAAAACTGATTTTGGACTTAGTTTTTACTCCAATTCCTTTTTCATATGAAGGGATCCTTTTTCATATGCTTTTTTCATTTATATGAAAAATGATTCCCTCATACAAAAAATATTTTGGATTTAGGTTTCTTTTTTCATCTGAGGGATCCTTTTTCGTATGCTTTTTTTCATTCATATGAAAAAGGATTCCCTCATATAAAAAAAGATGATGGACTTAGTTTTTCTGATTCTTTTTTCATATGAGAGGATCCTTTTTTGTATGGGGTTTTTCATGCATATGAAAAAGAATGCCTTCATACGACAAAAGCCTTTGGACTTTTTTTTCCAATTCTATTTTCATATAAAGGAATCCTTTGTCATATGGGTCTTACATTTGATATGAAAAAGGATTCCTTCATATGAAAAAAGTATTTGGACTTACAGGACAATCTATATACCAAAACAAAAGTCTTAATGAGTAGTACAAGAATAGCTCATATCCACTCCCCAAACAAATTATGGTCTGTATATAAAAACATAAAATTAAAAATCAAAATTCCCACAAGATAACATTGGAACTTTAACAAGCCATACAATAAAGGCATTAATTGTTTTTTTTGCGAAATGGAGAAGCACAGGGCATGGAGGGCCTGTGCTTCCACATTTAAATAGATGTATGCATTACGGAGAGATAAATGTGCTGGGCCCTCACAGAAAAATAAGGATACAATTATACTGTATCAAAAAGTAAGGGAATTCCTTGCAAAAACCTTTGTTAATGCATCAGTTAGGGTTACAGTGACAAAAGTAGGGAAATGTGGTGCTAGGGTTCCGAACCCTAACACCCCACCCCTACCCTGCAGTCAGCAACAGCAAAAAACATTATGGTTTGACCTCTCATGTGTTGTGGTGGGCAAAGTGGCTGAAATGTGCTCCACAAAGTGATTCACAGAGTAACGCGGAATCCGCGAAGTGCTCCACAAAGTGAAGTGGAGTACTGCACATTATAATGGGGAAGGTGAAGTCCATTAGTAACAATGACTTTGTGTTATTCCACCTTCCCCAAACCACTTCTCCACCAATTTTAAGGTGAAGTACATTGAAATCAATGTACTTCACCTCACTTTGCCTTGTTCTTGAGCTCCAAAGGTGAATTTTGCAGTGCTTTATGGGATTGCAGGACACATGGGCTCTAGTTTGTTCTGCACAGCCTCAGTTCTGTGTAGTGTGTGTGTAGTGGAAGATGGAAACAGTTGCCTGTCAGAGCTCTGTGAGTCAAATCCTCTAAAAGCTGTTAAAAAAGTCTTTTTGAGCTATTTTATTTGCTTACAATTTACTACATCGAGTACAGAAAACCCTCCTGTGCTCATATTATCGAGTGTTTATTGTTTGTGTGTGGATTTTGAATGTTAATTTAGAATAGTCAGTCTGTGTACTGTGAAGTGTGCTTTGGGGGAAGGGGTATCTGTGGTGTAGGTAGATTAACTGGGAGAAAAAGGCAGTCTTTCAGTTTTTCTTGTATAACTGTGTTAATGTACACACAGCAGTATTTTCAGTAATTCTTGACATTGTTTTTCTGATTGTTGTGGTGCAGCAGTGTATAATTTCAGTTTGTTTAAAACATTTGGTTACATTACTAAAGGTTTTCAATTTGCTACACATTACTTGTAGTGTGTGTGAGTGTGTGTGTGATGTGTACCATTAAATTAGACACCTTTTATTGTGCCACAGAGTAACTGCAGCAGTGTGAACCTGCTATTCACCGCACCTGCATTAATTTTTTATATTGCTTTGTGATATCTTTACTGGTAGTGGACTGTTACCGCTGTGCACTACCCTCCCCACCAACCAGCAAAAGGTATTCTTTTCCAGATTTGGATTTATGACTTAGGAGCACTGGTTAGGTGTTGTTGTGCCTTTGTATCTGCATCTCTTGAGTGCAGAGCGCAATCTTAATCTGTCTATGCATTTGTAGTACACCATTAATTCTGGAAGACTTTGCTTTTCTTGTTACACTCTCATTTCACTTCGTCAGCACTGGGGAATTTTCTGGACATAAGACAGTAGCATTTTTGGGATGGGTGTTGATTCTGGTCACTGTGTGTTACCACTGCACACTTGACGGAGTGCACCATTAATTCTGGGAGACTTTGCATTTTTTTTACGCTCTCATTTCATTTCATCAGCACTGGGTAATTTTCTGGATACAAGCCAGTAGTATTTTGGGGATGCACGTTAATTCTGGTGACTGTATGTGACCACTGTGCACATGACTGAGTGTGCCATTAATTCTGGGAGACTTCACATTTCTTGTTACACTCTCATTTCACTTCGTCAGTACTGGGAAATTTTCTCGGCACAAGACAGTGGCATTTTGGGGATGCACATTAATTCTGGTGACTGTGTGTGACTACTGCATGCATGAAGTCTGAATGCGATATTCATTTTGGGAGACTTTGCATTTCTTGTGCTCTTATTACACTTCATTAGCACTGGGGAGTTTTCTGGACACAAGACATGGGCATTTTGGGGACGCACAATAATTTTGGTGACTGCGTGTGTGAAGGCTGCCAAATATTGTTGTCACTTCGCCTTACTTTGCATTAAGGTGGAATGACAACGCGAAATAATAATTACTAGGTGAAGTGAGCCTTTTGAATTGGCCACTCCGCGTAGCAGAGTGACAATGCGAACTGCCCACTTCGCGGGCACTTCACTGGTGGAATTTAAATTCACTGCATCTCTACTCATGTGTCTTCATAAATGAGCTGGGGGTGTACCTTGGGGCTGTCAACCCTAACACTCACCCCATTCTCATATACTCTACACATCTCAGATTATGTACTGATGGAATGGGGTAAATGTTAGTGCTGACAACCCCAAGGTAACCCCACAGCTCATTTGTAAAGAGACAGGAGTGGTCAAACCATAATGGTTATTTTTGTTGCTGCCTGCAGGGTAGATGTGGAGTATTAGGATTGGGAACCCTATCACCACATTTCACTACATTTGTTGCTTTAACCCTAAATGGTGCAGTAACAAAGTTGTTTTTTTTGCAATGAATACATTCTATCTATATATCTGTCTGTCTGTCTATCTATCTATCTAGCTATCTATCTATCTGCAGTATCTAACCATCTAGCTATTCATTGCAGAAAACTATGTTAAAGCATCAGTTCAGGTTGAAGATAAATTGACAAATGTAGGGAAATATGACATTAGGGTTTCCAACCCTAAAACACCTGCCCCAACCCTGAAACAAATGAGGGATTGTGTCTTCCTTGGTGTTGTCAACCATAACACTCACCCAATTGCAGTAACAGAAAATCTAAGATGTGATGGAGACAAGCGTATTTTTCATGAATGCATACAATGGGGTGAGTGTTAGGGTTAACAATCCAAGGAAGACTCCATCCCTCATTCGATTCAGGGGTGGTGCAGGTGTTTTAGGGTTGGAAACCCTATCATCATATTTCCCTACATTTGTTGCTTTATCTTGAACCCTAACTGATGCATTAGCATATTTTTTTTGCAAAGAATTTCTTTCCTTTTTAAGATAGTGTACGAACATACGAACATATGAACATACGAAATTTGCCAGCAGATAAAGGCCTAGAGGTCTATCAAGTCTGCTGGAATGTGCAGCTAGCACCCCTTATTCTGCAGCTGCCCCTTCCTTCCACCCTTCCCCTTCATTAACCCCCCCCTTGTCCTGTCCCATCCCCTTTTGAAGCAGTCCACTGTTCTACTGGATACCACTTCTATAGGTAATGCATTCCAACCAGCCACCACCCTCTCTGTAAAAAAGTGTCTCCTCATCTTCCTCCTGAACCTTCCTCCCTCTAGTCTAATATCATGGCCCCTGGTGGCCCTCCCCTCCCTTACTTTGAACAGCCCCTCTGCACCCATCTTGTTTATTGCTTTGATGTATTTAAAGATTTCAATCATGTCAACCCTGTCCCTCCTCTCCTCCAGTGAGTACATGTTCAACTCCTTCAACCTCCTCTCGTATGATAAGTCCCAGCCCCTTGATCATCTTTGTCACCCTGCGCTGCACCCCTTCCAGTAACGTAATGTCCCTCTTCAGATACAGGCACCAGTACTGCATGCAGTACTCCAGGTGTGGTCTAACTAATGACCTATACAGTGGCAGAATCACCTCCTCCCTCCTCGCAGATATACCCCTTGCAATACAACCCAGCATTTTGTTGGCCTTTGCAGCTGTCTTCCTACATTGTGCTGAGTTGTTCATTGACCCTGTAATGAGCACACCCAGATCCTTCTCCTCTGCCTGGGCTAGCTGCACTCCCCTCAGCTGGTAACTCCTCCTTGGGTTCTTCAGCCCAAAATGCAGCACTTTGCACTTTTTGGCATTAAACCCCAGTTGACAGGTGTCTGACCATGTTTCAAGCTTTGACAGATCATCCTGCAACCCCTACCATCCCCCTAGGTCATCCACCACCGCGCCTACCTTGCTATCATCAGCAAACAGACTGATCTTGCTCTTGATGTCCAATGATATATCTGCAATGAATATCCCAAACAACACTGGTCCCAACACCGAGTCCTGTGGAACACCGCTTGTCACTGCCCTTGGGTGTGAGAGCTCCCCACCCACCACCACCCTCTGTTGCCTTCCCTGAAGCCAGTTTCCTACCCATCTCACCAGCTTTGCACCCACCCCTGTGCCAACTAACTTCCTTCCCAGCCTTCCGTGTGGCACAGAGTCGAATGCTTACTGAAGTCCAGATACAGGACATCCACTGCATGGCCCCTGTCCAGTTGCCTAGTTACCCAGTCATAGAACTCCACCAGGTTGGTTTGGCAGGATCTGCCATGTATGAAGCCATGCTGTCTGCTGTTCTGTAGTCCTTTGGCCTCAAGGAGGGCCACCAGCCTCTCCTTCAGGATAGTCTCCATTAGCTTACCCACGATGGATGTGAGGCTCACTGGTCTGTAGTTTCCCAGTTCATTCTTGGGGCACTCTTGTGGAGGGGCACCACATGAGCCATCCTCCAGTCCTGGGGTACACACCCCGAATGTAGTGAGGCATTAAATAGGTCTTCCAAAGGTCCTGCAAGTACCTCTGCCAGCTCCTTCAGTACCCTGGGGTGGATGCCATCTGGGCCTGGCACCTTGTCCATCCTCAGTGCCATCAAACCCTCTTGAACTCTGCCCTCCATGATTTCCCCATCTGTCACCCCTTCCCCCCGCTGTTTCTGCCATTTTTACCACCTTGGGTGTCACCCCCCTCTTCTCTTTAGTAAATACTGAGCAGAAGTACTCATTTAGTGCTTCTGCCTTATCGCACCCTGCTTCCACCCAACCCCCCTCCTTCCTAATCCTTACTATGTGGTCCTTACAGCTCCTTTTCTCCCTGATATACTTAAAGAAGTCTTCTCCCCCTTCTTAATGCCTTGTGCCAGCCTGAGTTCTGTAGATGCTTTGGATCCCCTTACTGCCCTTGTCACCTCCTTTGATTCTGTCAAGTACTCCTCCCTGTCCTCCCCCTCCCTATTTTCTTGTACTTCCTAAAGGCAGCTCTTTTCTTCCTTACCTTTTCCATGACCTCCTTGCTCAACCAGCTTGGTTTCTTAGCCCTAGCCTTCTTGCTCTGGGCTTTGCAGCAGGTTTTGGTTGCCTCCACTATCCCCACCTTTATGAGCTCCCACCTCTGGTTAGTGTCCAAGCTAGATTGAATTCTGGCCAGGTACCCTTTTACCACTTCCCCCATCCTCCCAAAGTCGGCCCTCCTGAAGTCCAGCACTCTTGTGCCAGATACCACTCCTTCCTTGCCCATATCCAATACGAGCCATACTGAGTGGTGGTCACTCCCTGACAGCAGTTCCTCCACTGTAGGTTCTCTCACAAAGTCCCCATTTGTCAGCACAAGGTCAAGGGTATTTCCTAACCTGGTTGGTTCACTGACCATTTGCAGCAGGAAGCTGACCTGGAAGGCATCCAGCAGTACCTGCTCCCTTCCGTTCCTGGTTGTTGGGGTACTCCAGTCCACTCCTGGCATGTTGAAGTCCCCCACAATCACCACACTACCTTTCTCGCATGTCCTGCTGATCTGTCCCGCTAGTTCCCTGTCTAACTCCTCCGTCTGAGATGGTGGCCTGTACACCACTCCCATTCTAAGAATTCTATTCTTGGAATCCTGGATTTGCATCCAAAGTGACTCTGTACTACCCTCCTCCCCTTCTTCCCTTACACACTTCAGTCCTTCCTTCACATATAGTGCCACCCCCCTCCTTTTCCAATCACCCTGTCCCTTCAAAATAACCTGTACCCTGGGTACAGACAGGTCCCAGTCATTGTATTGGGTGGCCCATGTTTCTGTGATGGCTGCAATGTCCACCTCTCCCTCTGCCATGAGAACCTGTAACTCTGCAGTTTTTCTCCCAAGGCTCCTAGCATTAAGGGTAACCACCTTCCACCTTCCCCCTCCATCCTGCCCCCTTTCCTAGCATCACAAATAGTACTTGCCATTTGTCCTTTGTCACTGTTATGGGGTAGCTCATATGGTTTCCCAACCTGTGGTCTCTGCATATCTCTTCCCCAATTGCCACCCCCCCACTCCTAGTTTAAATTCCCAACTTCCTCTATGTACTCCTCCATCCTCTGTTTCAACACTTTCTTTCCCTCCTCACTCAAGTGTAATCTGTTCTTGGCATAGAGACTACTGTCCTCCCAGGTCCCTCCCCACCCCACAACAGCCCATACCCTTTAGCACAACACCAGGTTCTTAGCCATCCATTAAATTCCTCTATTCTCAGCTTTCTTGTTGTGCTTGCCTTTGGCACTGGAAGTATCTCTGAAAAAGTTACTGATCTTCCTGCACCCTCACATAGTATTGCTAGTTCCTCAAACCTCCTCTGGACTATATCTACTGTCTTGTCAGCGGTCATTTGTCCCAAGATGTATAATTAAAATGAGGCTTGTCCCTACCCTTCTAGCATATTTCAGAACAGATTGTCCCACCCTTTCGCTGTCATTCCCTGCATGGCCTCCACCCAAATGTGACTATGCCTCTCCCCTTGCTACCCACCTGACTCCTCTTAGTATTGAGTCCCCAGCATAGATTCCACCCTCTTAATCCTGCTTGCTTCCATTCATCTCCCTCTCTCATTTCCAGCTCCTCTTCTTCCTCCTGCACATTATTTCCCCCTTTTACCCCTGTTGCAATTCTCTGAGCAGAATTTCCCCCTTCTCCAGTTTGATCCAGGCATTTATCAATTACTCCTCTAATTTCATCATTTCCCTCCTCCACTTTCTTCCTCTCTAGCAGTGCAAAGCTATTTTCTGAAGACCCTTCACAAATGCCCACTCCCTCTCTCTTCCTAGTAACCTGTTCTCTCTTTTCCACTCCATGACTTTTGCCACTTCTTCGCCTCCCCTCACAAGTCCCTATCTCCTCCTTCCATTTGTCTTTTGTCTCCTGACCTGGTTTTCCCAGCAATCATTCTTCCTGGCCTGGGCCCCTTTGTCTCTGCTTCCCTTCTTCTGACCCTCTCCTCACCACTGTTGGCTTAAATCACCCTCCCTCATCTCCCCTTCTTCCTCCCGCCAGTATTGGGCTAAATCCACCCCCAATCTACCTTGCCTGTCTTAGTTCCTCCTGCAAACCCTCAATCTCCTTTCCAAGTTTTTCTATGTGGTTGCACACTAAACATCCTCCCACACTCTAGGCAATTTTTAGAAAGATTGGTGCACCACAGTTGTTGCAGCCTACCACCCTACCCATTGCTGTTGTTGCCCACCAACAACCCCCCACCCTTCCAGATGCAGGATACCAAACACTCCCCCTCTATCAGTGCAAAACATTCTTTTCTTTATTTCCCTTACCTCCTTTGTTGTACATGTAATCGTGTACCTTATTTGCCTGTGGGAGCACAGGGCCTACCCATCTGTAATTTTTGAGAGAGAGTAATCATATCCTTATTGGTCTGTGGGAGAGCAGGGCCCTTTGGGCCCTGCACTCCCATCACTCCATAGATGCGTATACATATGTAGCTGTAGATGGGCCCTGTGCTTCCTTTTATAGGACAACAGTGGCAAAATTGTCAGCATAGCCATCTTATTATCCCCACCTCATGTACCCAGCACAAAAAATTTTCAAATCCCTGCCAAAATGCTAGTTCATGCAGCTGCAATGACATTCTGCACCACAGATGCACAAACATGTTTTGGCCCAGATGTGAAAAATGACAGCTGTGACATACATGAGATGGGTAACAAGAAGACTATGTTTAAAATTTGGGATCAAAATATGTAACATTTCCCAAGTTAGGCATGTGTATAGCATAATTGCAACAAATGGACATAACTTTGGCATTTTTACATATTTTAACCCCACATTTTCAACATAGCCTTCTTATGACCCTGCCTCATGAACAAGGGCAAGAAAACATTGCACATCCCACCTGAAAGGTGAATTCACCAACTGACTGTGAAATCATCTTTTGGGTGGGAGTTGCATAATGTCAGCTATATTGTTCATGATGCGGGTTTCCCAAAAGGCCATGTTGAAAATTTGGTGTCAAAATTTGAAAAAATTACTGAGTTATGCATAAAAGTTGAACCCCCCTTTGAAATACATTGAACCACATTTACCTTAGTTTCTCATATTGCAGTCATCAGTTTCAGCAGCAAGATGTGTCTTCCATCTTATTTATTTTTAGAGTTATAACACTGCTTTGGATAGCCACAGATCTTGAACCTGGAACCTGTTCGAGTGAGTGAGGGTGTGTGTGGGTGTATTGGGTGGGTTCCATGTCATAACAGGTAACCATTTTGTGCAACTCACAAAAGGGCAAGTAAATCCTAGTGAAAACCAATGTGGCAAATCACACTAAATGCCAAACACAAACTCGGCACACATGAAAAACAATTTTTAATGCAGGGGGCTACACCTCCCACATCCCTCATACTTACATAATCATCTCCAAGGGGGAGTGGACACTGGAGGAAAGAAGAAGACCTGCCAATGGCAAAATGTTAGAAAAAAATCAAACACCTGCAAATGACAAAAAATGTACAGTACCTCCATGCAGTCCCAAACCCAGGACCACCAGCTCTGCAGACAGTGTCCCTACCTGCTACACTAGGCAGGTAACTCGGTGACATCACACTCCACATCCCAATTTAGCCCGTCCCTCTTCCTCACTTCCTTCCTCCCTCCCTTCCATCGCTATTCCTTCCCAAGGCCATTTTTCCCTTCCGCCCTCACTATTCCCTCCTATCAATCTCCATTCACTGTCACTTATGCTGAAAGTGACCAAAATGAGTTGATCATTTTTGAGCGACACATTTTGGTTCACTCATATGATGGGATACCACTGTGGGGCAGGGGGTGGGTGCTGAGTGGGAGGTGGGGGGTCTGACTGGTGAAGGATTTTTATTTTGTAGGAAAAAAACATTGAAGGACAGTTTTCTTTATTAGAGGGAAGGACACTCTTGGGGGGGTACCGCTAGATACCAGGGACATAAATGGCATCTTGGGGATAGTGAATGGAGAACAAGGGAAGGGAGAGGGACCACTGGACTGCCAATGAAACATTGTTTAATATGTGGATGGTGATTGGAGAATGGGAGAGGGGAGAGGACCCATTGGACTGCTAGGGAAATTATTTTTGTTATGGGGACAGTGACTGGAGAACACGGGAGAGAGAAGAACCACTGGGGTACCAGGGACAATTTTATTTACTATGGAGATGGCACTCAGACATCGGGTGAGGATGGAGGGACCACTAGAATACCAGGGGAATTTTTCTTTTGCTACAAAAATGGCGCTTGGACATCGGGGAGGGACCACTGGACTACCAGAACTGCAAATGGAAATTTTCCATTTGAACAGTAAAGTTCAAACTATTAATAAGTGAGAATGGTTATTTACTGTTTGAATAACAAAGTTTGAATTGTTAACAATCGGACGGTAATTACTTAGTGAGTGATGGATATGAATTTCAGTAAAAAACACATATTTGCCATGTACATATACTAATTTTAAGACAAATGTCGAACTAAGCATATCACTGGGACCTAAATATAGGAATTGTGCTATCCTTACCACGCAGTAGTTGTGTATAACACTACATTTTAAATTGTTAGAAAAACAAGATGGCTGACATCACAAGCAGTATTTCTCTGAGGACGACCAGTAAATCTTTACGTAGTAACAGATCAAACAGTTCTCAATTACCTGCCTGTCCTGCAGCTATCCAAAGCAGTGTCATAACTCTAAAAATAAATAATATCACTTCAGAAAACTATTATAATGCACAGCCATGGCACAGACCCCATCATCCCTGTAAAATACAGAAAACATGTATATCCATCTGGGCTGTAGATAACAGCAAAAAAAAAAACATGTCAACCAATAGGAAAAAAAAGTGTTTTCTTCTGTTTTTTTACCACTTTATATCTCCAAATCCATACAAGAGGCCATTATGAAACTTTTCAAGTCTTGAGACTCTGGCATAATGATTACACATGCCAGATTTCAGGATATTTCATTGACGTATGCTAAAGTTATGAAGGTACAACATTTTGGATTTAAAATTGAAGTGCTGTACCAGCCCTAACTATAGTGGTGCTACTGTGCCACTATAAACCTTAATCTATCTATCTATCTATCTATCTATCTATCTATCTATCTATCTATCTATCTATCCACATGCACACACACACACACACACACACACACACACACACACACACACACACATCTATCTATCTATATATATATATATATATATATATATATATATTTATTCTGCCTGTATATTAGGGTTGAGTAAGCACTTCTATGTTAAACTCAAATTTTTGCACCTTAATAACTTTGCCTGCTTTCAACAGATTTACATGAAATTTGGAAAGCACTGCCTCTGTGCCAGGATCTCTTGGTCCTGTAAATGCCACGTACATTGGTTGAGGGAGGCAAAGTTACAGTGGTGCAAATAAATACCAAAGTCTCCATTTTTGAAAATGTTTAAGACTTTGTTTGTCACCCAATAACTGGAAAAATAGGAGGCTTTGAAACCTGAAACTTTCAGGTTTGATGGAGGTTGGTCCAAGATGTGTGCTTTTATGGTTTTTAGGTCCCTCAGTTAAGTCAATTTGAAAATATTTAATACAAATATTTATTTTCTGAGCATGTGCAGTTCAAAAATCAATGTTCTGTTTATAACTGAATTTTTGCGAAAGCAGCAGTTTGCGCTGTATGACACAGTTGTCTTTAATATATGACAGCTGTGTCATATAGTACAGCCCCAGCTGCTGTCACCACTCATAGGTCAGGGACAGGGCTACTGTCATTGTGGCCCCACCATCCTGACTGTGCCTTAACTAAACTGTTCACTGCACACTGGTGGGGGGGGGCAACCCCTTGTGGCAATGTATTAATGTGTTTGTTTATTTTTTTTAATTATGGTATGATTCATTCATGCATCCCGCAATGTGTTTTTTTAAACTGAAAAAAAGAAAACGGTTCCTCATTGTCACCACCATCTCCCAACCCACAAGTCGATCCTCCCACTGGCCATCCACCACCCCCTCTTACCCCATACTTACCTCCCAAGGTCACAACACATATGACACAGCTGCCTTTAACGAATGACAGCTCTGTCATATAATTTAAGTACTATACAACACAGCTGTCTTTAATAAATGACAGGTGAGTTGTATAGTAGTTGCACTATATGACACAGCTGTCATTCATTAAAGACAGTTGTATCACAGAGTGCTGGCCACTGCTGTTCTGACTCGGGTCAGGGACAAGGCTACTGTCATTGTAGCCTCACCAGTCAGACTGTGGGTCATAGTTTAACAAAGTGCATAATCATAATTGGGCAGATACATTCTGTTTTTAACATCAACAGCCCTAACAGTAATTTAATTGCCCATAGTGATGATCCCAATGATGGATGATTGGGAGGGGCAGTATTTGGGAGCAAGCAAAAAAAAGGAAATGGGCTTGGCCAAAACTGAGAGACACGTCCTTGTCAGGTACAGCAAGGAGTTCTGTTGTGTGCTACAAGAAAAGTTTGGTATCTGTGTGAGCACTTTAGCAGAAAGTTAGAGACAGAGAGTGAGAATTGCAAATTTACTTCATTTTAACCCTCAGTGTTTCAGTGCTTGTTTCCAGAACTGATTGCTCTCCCTTCCCACCCAAACATCAACTGATGTAATTATTTAATTAATTTTGACTCTGTATGTTACAGTGTGTTTATAAAAAATTGATGCAAGAGTACTGCTGCAAAATTGTTCTATTTTTCATTGTTTGTAGCAAGCAAATGATCGCAAGCTGGCAAATGCACAACAAAGCCGTGCACACACAGGTACATTGTAAAGATGGTCCTTTGGCTCTGTGAGGTGATCTGCACTTAAGGGTTGATTCATTATTTAAATGTTTGATGTCTTTTTTCTGCAATTTAGGAAGGTACAATGCTTAAATTGCGATCGTGATAAGGAGGATGCAGTCAGAAGTTAATTATACAGGCACTGTGAAACAACAGACAGCTGACAAGTGACAACAGACTGTATCATGGAATATATATTCTTGATGGCAGAATATGCTGGTTCATGTTCAGTTCGGGTCCACTGCTTAACTTACAAAGAGGGTTCAATTTTGGTTCAGTTATGCTAAAAAACATCAAGTTTGGGTTTTGTTCTCATTCGGTTCTGCATTCAACCTGACCTCTAACTGTGGCTCAAGT
The DNA here is from genome assembly GCA_016271365.2 of Neoceratodus forsteri. NCBI lineage: Eukaryota > Metazoa > Chordata > Ceratodontiformes > Ceratodontidae > Neoceratodus > Neoceratodus forsteri. Next base: position 1,533,693,490 of record CM057450.1, read on the forward strand.
AAGGTGTTATCTGCATGCTGGGGGCCCCCAATGCCTGATGGCAGTGTATTTAATTCATTAATTTATTTATTTACACAGTCCACCACGGGGATGCCCACCCCCAATGCCGGATGACCCCTGTCCCCCAGCAGCTCATTGTTAAATAGATACTTACTACCCAAATGTCAGAAACACCCATCGACCCCTAGCAATGTGGGACACTGTGGAACCCACCCCCAATATCCCAAAATAGTAATATTTTGTATGATCTGACACTGGGATTCCCACCCCCAGTGTCAGATTGCCCCCCCACAGCCTGTTATTTTAACAATGTTTGCCAACATCAGGGGTCCCAATGCCCATGTCAGCACTCAGAAGTCACCCCTCCAGCAAAGTGGGATATGGGGATCCCACTGCCAGTGTCCCAAAATAGTTTTCCTTTATATATACTGACTTCTTTTTTTTTGTTAAACCTGAAGTAAAGAAAGCAGTTCCTCATCATTGCTGCCTCCATTACCCTCCCCCATTCAGACCCACCAACTGCGCACCCTCCACCCCACACACCCCCTTTACCCATACTTACCATCGGAAGCTGGCTGATGCAATCTTCTGTGGACTGGGACATGTCTGCACTCTTGGAAGCCGAACTGCCTATTGAGAAATAAAGGTAAGTGCCATATAATGTATTTCAATGATGTTTTCAACTTATGTTGATATCACCACCATTTGTAGGTATTTTTTCACAAAATTTTCAATGAGGACTTTTCGAGACCCCACCTCATGAACTCTGGCATGATCATTTTGTTTCTCAGTCCAAGAAGGTGATTTGGCAAATACTGCTTAGAATCACTATTCTGGACCAGTTAGTGAAATGACAGTGCCAGTGTTCATGAGGAAGTGTCCCAAAAAGCACATATTGAAAATTTGGTGAAAGAATTCCAAAAAAATGGCCACATTATGAGCATGCATTGTGCAGTTACTACACAGGTGCATAACTTTGGAGATTTACAATATTTTGACTCCAGATTTTCAACTTACTCATTTTGTCACATCACCTCATGAACAGTACAGATATTATTTCTCATATCCTGCCCAAAATGTGTTTTTGCACCTGTGGCATGGAATGGCACAATCACTGTGTGGAATCACCTTTCGGGATTGATTAACAAAATGACAGTGGCAGTGTTCATGAGGCAGGGTCCCAAAAGGTCCATGTTGAAAATTTGGTGACCCCCCCAAAAAATGGCCGCATTATGATCGTGTGTTGTGCAGTTTCTTCATAGGTGCATAACTTTGGTAATTTACAATATTTTGACTCCAGATTGTCAACATATCCATTTTTTCACACCACCTTATGAACAGTACAGCTTACATACTTACTTTCTACTTGCCAGCAGAAACAGGCCACATGGTCTATCAAGTCTGCTTGAATGTGTAGCTAGCACCCCATTTTCTACAGCTAGCCCTCCCCCAATTACCCTCCACACAGATGAATGTTGACTGAACTTGAACCAGAGTAAGCTGTTGGTGGTATTTTTACTGAAAGGGAGACATTTGGCCAGGGCACCGGGGACATTCCACTACTGGGGGATCCCATGCCAGACTGCTGCTTGCAGTCAGTCTGTGTTGGTGTAGAGATGAGTGCAGAGGTGTGGGTGGCTGGAGCTTGGGTCTCTGCTTCAGCCTGCAAATCTCCTCAGAGACCATTCAGAAAGAGTTTGATGAAAGCCAGGAAAAAAAATGAGGTGAAGTCGCAAGGAGCAAGAATGAGAGAAGCTGGAACAATGGAAGGGGCTGAAATGGTGGCTGCAATCAAGATGAAGAAATCTCACAGTAAGTCCCTGACAAAAGCTAAAATCTTGTCTGATATTGAGTATGAGGAGAAAAGTTAAAAGAAACAAAAGAGTCTTTATTAAAGGACTTAGAAGAGGAAGATGTAGAAGTGTATGACATGGACAAGGCCTGTCAGAAACAGCCGGGAAGTGCTGATGTGGCACAGTGCAGTCAGGCTGAATCCATTAGGTCTGACCAACCAAATTAAAAAAAGAGTCAACCCTGAAAGGAATGGCCAAAAAGGGCCATAGAACGCTTAGCCCAAGATGGGTTGAATGTGCACAAGATAAAGAAAATGAATCTGGTATGATTGAAAATGTAATTGAACCAGAGGAAAACATAAATACAGATTTAAAAGATAATAAAGAGGGCCCCCACATAAAAGAAACAATGTAATCTGGTAAAAATGTAGAGAAAAGAATAGATGACACCCCAGAGTGGGTTGAGAAAGCTTTACTAGATGCAGGATGGAAAAAATCCAATGTAGGGTAGGACCATAACAAGCTCTGCACTTTGGAAAACAGCATTGCTACAAATAAAAACATGGAAAAAAAACCAAAAAAGAATGAGATGTGCACAGAAGCTAATAATGTGGATGATACTAAAGAAATATCAGAAAATGAGAGTGAAAGCTGTGTAATAGATATTGAACAGAAAACAGTACTAACTGAAAAAGAGGAGAGTGATAATGAACAACAAAAAGAAAATGTATGTGTAAGTAATACTAAAGAGAAACTCTTCCCAGAACAGCAGTTGCAACAAGCAAAATGCAGAAATGTGGTTAGACTGAGATTGAAAGGTTCTGCAGCAGATGCACCTGATAGATTATATATCGGGAGACAATTATTAAAACAAAGAATAGGTACTATCCATATGAAATGTACACTTTGATTCATGTGCCAGGAAGCTCTGAATATGATGTCAGCTTTAAGCATCCAGGAGACCTCGACAGGTTCTGGAAATTATACCGTCAGTTAAAAAATACTGAATTGTGGAACAAATTTGTGGCAATATCCTTGACAAAACCAGGTTTTAAAATTGTGACTGTGCTCTTCAGGAATGAAGGTGTAAATGTATCTGCTATAACTTTCTGGTTAAAGCAAAGAAGTACTGTACATGGACCCCCAGAACCCATCCTCGATGAGGAATGTCTTTGGACTGGGGGGTGGAAGTATAAAATTACTTTAAAACAAATGGACGGAGAAGTTCAACATTTGACCAATTGCTTCTGTCTTGGGAGAGATCGGGGAATAGTTTTTTATGCAGGCCAGCCATGGGCCTGTTTTAAATGTGGTGAAAAAGGACATTTGAGCAATGCCTGTGACCAAGTGAAATGTGGTTTGCGTGGAGTTATAGATCATCAAGGAGCAGATTGTAAAAACAAAATTAAATGTATCCTATGTGAAGATGAAGGACACTTTTATTTGCACTGCCCATTGGTGGCTCACAATGGTCCGGAGATGGGTTTATCCACTGAGCAAGATGGATATCTGGCCATTACACAGAAAGAAAAAGGGAAAGAAGGGAAAATCATCTCTGAGGCCAGAAACAAAGGCGAAGATATAACACAAGCAGTGGGTGGGCCATATACAGATCCAACTTTTCAAGGCCTACTCCACAGGGTGAAAAAAAGTCATGATGAACTAAATACAAATAGGGAGAATGCGACTAGGCACAAAAAAAAAGAAAGTCAAAAATAAAGAAGCAGACTCAGAATTTACCATGTTGACCAGGTCGAACAAAAAAAAGATATGCTAAAAAGGCAGCAAAATTAACCACTGAAAAAGACAGAGAAGGTTTTGTGCTTACAAACAGATATACTGTTTTTCAAGATAAGGAGTGGGAATCTGTGGAAGAGGAAACAGCGTCATCATGTGTGGAACTTTCAAATGAAGAGGACTCTGAAGAAGAGGATACAACTGACACAGAAGTGTCAAAGAAAAGAAAGAAAGATAAAAATATAGAAGGAGCCCTGTGTGACTAAAATTCTACAGGAATGCATAACATTAGCTGTCTGACCGTGAATGCAAATAGTATTGAAAGTAAACACAAGAGACAGATAGTATTCCAAATTTTAAGTGATTTAGACTGTGATGTTACTGTTTTGCAAAATACAAGGTTGCACACTGTGGAAGACCTAACTCGGGTTCAGAAGGACTGGAGATGGGGGCCATCATGGTGGACAATAGGAGAGGAATGATGCTCATGGTTAGGAATTGTTTCTTTTACCAAGGATACAAAAATGTTGAAAATTATAGATTTAGTTCCGGGAAGAGTTTTTATTATGGATGTTTTGATTAAAAATATAGCTACAAGAATAATTAATATATAATCCTCAGACTAAGGCCTTAAGGAATAGAACATGGGCTTAATAGAGCCTTATGTTCACACTTTGAAGTTAGTTCTATGGGGGTTGGGGGATTTTAATAGTGGTTTAAGGAAGGAGGACTGGGGTAGAAAGATGAAAAAGGAATTTTGTGACACCAATAGGTTGGGAACCTATTTGAAGCATATAAGGCAAAAGAAAAAAAAATAGAACATACCTTTTATAAAGGGTCTAATTCTACAAGGATTGATTATTGGATTGTTCAGAAGGGGACAAAAATTGAGAATATTTCAGCTATGCCTATGGAGTTCACAGATCACATAGGGGTTAAATTAGAGATAGAGTTAGGAAAGCAAATTATGTTTGGTAGAGGAGAATGAATATGGAACGATTGTCAGAGGAAAGTTGTAATAATAAAATAATAGCACTTTTTTCTTAGCAAGGGAAACAGTGAAAGAAGTATATGATTTGGCACTAGACTGGTGGGAAGACATTAAATATGACATAAAACAAGTATTAATATAAGAATCATATTCAAAAGAACAAACAAATTATAAAAAAAAGTCCAAGTCTAAGGGGTCAATTATATAAGTTATTATCACAGCAAACAAAGTATAAAGTGGACAATTCTGGGAAAATAGAGGAAACAAAAAAATTAATGTGGACTTACCAATATAATAGATCAAAATCACTAAGCATGGAGCAAAAATTCGGGACACAAGGAACTAGGTATCAAACCAACGCTTATGATAGTAACAAGGAATGAATTCAAAACAGAATGATATATGAAATTACAGATAAATCTGTTAGAAAATATACTGATACAAGAAGCATTCAATAAATACCACTAACAGCTTAATCGGGTTCAAAGTCAGTTGGCATTCATTTGTATCCACCTGCTCTGAGTCGTGCCTGAAAATAGGCAGAATTTATCTAGTGCACTTACCCGGTCAACAAAAGCGAAATAAATTAAATAAAAATAAATATTCAGGTTCAAGAATTTTTAAAAGAAAAATTTAAGGGGGAGACAAAGTAGAAGGGGAATTACTTAAACAAATAAGTATACCTAAACTAGAAGAAGATGAAGTTAAAGCTCTTGAGGGGGATATAAAAGAAGACGAAGTGAGAAACGTGATTAGGTCACTTACAAATAATGTGTCACCAGGGATCAATGGCATCCTGAATGCCTTTTAAAAAATATGAGGAACAACTGACTAAAACCTAAACTTATGTTTACAACACAATTTGGGAGGAGAATAAAATAATGGCCAGTATGAGAACAGGTATCATGATTCTTTTACATAAGAAAGGGGAAAGATCAGATTTAAAAAACTGGAGTCTGACAAGTCTGCTTACAGCAGACTATAAAATATTGGTGAAAGTTCTGAATCAAAGATTAGTGACATTTGCAGATAAATTAATAATGCAAACACAAGCCTGTAGAATCCTAGGGTGTGATATAAGGAACAATTTAATTTTCATAACAGAAATAATAAATGCTGCCCAGAATAAACAAATAAAATAATATTTATATGCCATTGATCAGGAGACAGCATTTGATTCCATTAAGCATGACTATATGTGGGATGTCTCACAATGTTAACATTTTCCAAATAATCTGAGGAAAATTATTTGAATTCTATACAGCAAAGTACAAATTAAACCTATGATAAATGGGCACTTAGGAATTTCTATGTACGTGCACAAAGGGGTAAGACAAGGGTGCCCATTAAGCCCTTTATTATATGTTTTGTGTCTGGGCCCAGTCTTGTGTAGAATTGAACAAGAAAAGGAGATTAAAGGACTAACATGGGGTAGTGAGTTTTTACAAAAAATCTGCTCGTAGGCAGACAACAGTATTATCTTGGTGAAAAAAATCAGCTCTCAGGGGAAAAAATGCTGGAAATATTTTCAGAAAATAAAGACTATACAGGTATTAGTATAAATGTGGAAAAAAGTAGAATATTTGCTTTAGGAGAAGTTAATGCAGAAAAATAAGGCACCTTAGAAATAAACAAAGGTGAAATTAAACTATTAGGAATAGAATTTGGGGTGCAAGACACTGTATGAGTAATTAGGAGGAAAAATGTAGAATTGCACAAGAAAAAGTCAGCAAGTGGAAGAGCTGGAGTATGACGAAAGATAAACTAATAAATCTTTTGAAAACTTTCATCACACCAATATTCTTATATATAGCGTATATATTTCCAGTACCATACAAACTACAGACTAAAGTTTTGGGAATCTTTTTCCAGTTATTATGGGGATCTAGGCTCAACCCAGTAAAAAGATGTCACACATATAGGTCCCCAAAGAGGGAGGCCTGGGAATGATACAGCCAATTGTGTTTTATTTAAATATTTTTAACGCAAATATTGTGCCAATATTACAGGGGAAAGTAAATATGTGGAGTAGTTTGGTAAGTAGTTGGGCAGATATACTAATTAGAAATATTGGTAAAAATGGAAATTATCAAGGAAAGTTAGAAGTACCTTTCTACATGAAAACCTTTAGGAAGTACATGGCACAATGGAGGGTGAATGTGGATATATTATTAAGAATGAACAGAAAGCAGAATTATAAGAAAATAATGGAAATAATTTTTTTTTGAAAACCCAGTTTTTAATGTGAATGAAGGAATACAAGTGTCACAGATTTTAGAATGTATTTTGGAGGAAAGAATTCTAAAAAAAATTAAAGAAGGCTATGTAGTTATGGACAGTTAAGAGTAAAAGGTAATCAAAAACATAAGAGTAAGGAAGAAAGAGTTTGTCCAGTACTACAATGTGGAATGATGGAAGAAAATATAGAACATCTGTACTTTGAATGTTATTTTATTAAACCTTTTTGGGAAGCATTAGCAGGATTTTGGGGTATAAAAGATTTCAAGAATCCGGCTTATGACACTTTAATATATGGACAACTCATGGAAGCTTGGAAGAGATGGAATAAAAGCACGTTATATGTAGTATTTGCTGTTCTAAAGTGGGTAATTTGGCAAGCAAGATGCCAGAGAATTCTACAGACAGGAAATAACACTACAAGACTTATTATTTAAGTTTTGTTTTGAAGTAGATAAAATATATCAAACAGAGTGCAGAATATCTGGGGCAGAAACAACAAAGAATGTGTGGATGAATTTTGAAGGAATTGGATAAGATTAATTTTGTACTTGTGTATAGGTGAATGGTAAAGTGACTGTATATTGTAAAGTTTGCTTTTGTTTTTTTCAATAAAATTCCCCTACTCTTTTCAGTAAGTGCCATGAGATCTTTAACATCCACCTGAACTACCACAAGAACAGGCCGATGGGACCTTGGTTTAATGTCTCATCTGAAAAACAGCACCTCAGAAGTGCAGCATCCCCTTCATGCTGCACTACAGTGTCAGTATTGGGATATCAACCCAAGTGCCAGGTGTGGGAATTGAAACCACAGCCCTCTGACAACCCAAGTGTCAGGAATGGGAATGCCAGCTGTCATTTTTCATATCTTGTCCAAAATGTGTTTTTGCACCTGTGATGTGGAATGACGTTTAAGCATGGATTTGAAATTTTTCACCTGTGGGGTTTATGAGGTGGGGTCATAAGATGAATATGTTGAAAGTTTGGCATCAAAATATTAAAAGCAAAGAATTTATTAAGTAACATTGATTGCAGGGATGTTCATTTCACCTCTGGGGAACACAATGCCTTACTGTGACAGTGAGCTGAGTTTAGGTGTGAATTCAGTAAGCTGGTTTACTGGGACAAGGCTGATGAAGAAGATGCTGCAGCATGCATCACCAGTCACAGCCTGGGTAGGGACAGAGTAGTTTTTTTGTGCAGATGCCACACCCTGTAGTAGGTCAGGGAACCTCACCCACAGGGTATCGAGATGTGTGCCAGGGTCTACTGGGACTATGCACTGCGCTGCATCATGACTGTCTCCAAAATTGTATTTTGCTCATTTTGCACTGGTCCCAAAGGGACTTGAGCAAATGAGGATACAGTTCCACTATCACAAAAGGAAGGGAAATTAGTTGCAAAAAACTACGTTAATGCAGAGATTAGGGTTGTAAAAACTCAAAGTGTACAAAGACGGGGAATGAAAAAACATTAGCGATTTGGGTCTCCAGAGTAGTGGCGAATCAGTGGTGGGGTCTTACTTAGGGTTGTCAACCCTATTGCCCACCCCTACCCTGGATCAGATGAGGTCAAATGTGATGTGTTAAGAAAGCTCTGACAGATTATGTTGGCCATGCTGTATCGCTATGAGGCACTAGGTTGGAGCTGTATCTTGTGCTTTGGACAGGAGGCTATGGGCTGTGGTGGTGGTGGGCATTAGGTTTGACAACCCCAAGTAATACCCCACCACTGATTCCCAAATACTCCAGAGACCCAAATCCATAATGATTTTTCATTTCCCATCTTTGTACGCTTTGTGTTTTTACAACCCTAATCTCTGCATTAATGTAGTTTTTTGCAATATATATATCTACATATCTATCTATCTATCTATCTACACACATACACACATATATATATATATATTTATATGTGTATGTGTGTAGATAGATATGTAGATATATATATATAAATTATACTGGCCACAGCGCCAGTATATTAGGATTGAGTGCAAACATCTATGTTAAACCCAAAGACCCAGATATTCAAACTGCACCCAAAAAGTGCTCAACAGCAGGTGCAAGCGCATGTCCACTGCGCCCATGTACAAGAAGTGCGATATTCAAAAACTGCGCAGGCCAAGATGCGCCTACGGCTGACGACTGAATATCGCACCACCTGAGCCATAACGCAACTAGGGAGGTGAAGCTGAGCATATCTGATGCGCCATAGCGCAACAAGGGATTTTCAGCTGAGCACTCCAGATGTGCCATAGTGCAACCAGGGATGCCCCCAGCAGCAGGGCAGCAATGCAACAGCACAACCAGGGATGCAGGGGCCCACCACCCATGCCACAGATGGGCAGAGGAACACACAGCAGAACAGACATCGTCCCCCCACACCCCATGCACTGCACAACTAGGGGAGAGCTGGAATAACCACTGGCACATGGATACCAGCAACCAACCCACAGCTGGGCCATGGTGCCCCATCACACCCCCTGGCAAGCTGTGACCGGCACACAAGGATGGCTGACCACCCCGTACCACACCATCCCACAAATGCAGAGCACACCCTGCACCATGATCCCCATACACCCTGCCCAGGAGTAGCACCCAACAGTGCAGGACACCCCATGCATGCCACCACCCCCACTGTGACAATGCAACCTTGTGCACCATGAAGCCATGCAAGGCAGCCCCACCATGGGCACTCTGCAGTGGGCAGCAGCAGACAGTGATGCAACAGATGCATACACAGTGCCATCCTGCATGTCCCCCCCGAGGTACAGCTGAGAGACCGACCATGTGTCAGCACACGAGGTACCCCACATGTGACAGGGCATGCCCCGAACCCCACCTCCAGTGGTACAGCACCCTGCACACCCTCCGAAGGACACATCCTGTCCCAGCACTGGCCACAACAGCCAGCACAGACATGCACAGTGTAGCACAGAGGCATGCGCCACACAGGATGCAACACAGTGCATGGACAAACACCCACCCATACCCAAGGGCACACCAACACAGAGACACAGTAGAGGGTCAACCAAGCCACTGGCATATGGCTACGGTTGATGTGTACACACGGCCAGCACCCCTACATTGCACAGGAGTGCCAGCCACCCTGCGCAGGCACCATGAAGCTGTATGCCACCAGCATGCTGCCAGAGCACAGGTGACAGACACTGGAGCACATCCCCTGCAACAGACACAAGTGACAGCATGGAGGGGGGACAACAACAGCGGAGGCCACAGTGCCACTGGAGGCAGAAGTGCACCATACTGGTGATGGAAGGAAACCTGGCATTGTGCTGGGTACAGTTGTTATCCAGCATGGACAGCCACCACTGACACACCAGCAGACAGTGCATATCACAGACTTGCAAGGGTGTCAGCTGCACAGGCCATGGATGGTCTGACAGGGGTGCCATGCACACAGTGCAGGCCCCATGGACTGCTGCACACAGGCATCCAGTGCACAGAGTACAACACACAAACCACAGACAGTGACTGATCCCCCTGCCCACACCATAGGCGGTTCACCTCTGCACACACACACACACACACTCCCATGAGTGCACCACCCCTGACACCACGCACACCACTGCAGCTGAGAACCTGTAGCCCACTGCAAATCAGTGACCACCGCAGTTGTCATAACAAAATGCTTATATTCAAAAGAAGTAACAAAACATATTTACAACTATTACAAGAGGGGGGAAGGGCCACATAACAGGTGGGGGTGGGTAAGGGGCAGGGGTGAACATATGGGAGAGGGAATAAGGGGTGTGAGGGTGGATCAAAGGGGGAAGGTGGAAGTCAGGGCATGGGGACATCAATGGCTGCCCCGGTGCTCCTCTTCATGGCACCTACATCTGCCGCTCCTCCTCCTCACCCCGTGGCGGTGGATACGCTGTAACAGCTCCAGTGTCACCCTCGCAACCTGGAGCAGCTCCCTCACACTCCTCTCCAGCACCTGGAGTCGCTGTCCACCTAGGACAAGGGAGCAGAGTCAATAAGTGTGACTGTCCAGCCCCCTGCAGCCCACCCATTGTGCATGGCATACAGCCATGTGCCACACCCCTGTGATGGTGTGTGACCACCCACAGTGACTGTGTCCACAAGACCTGCCTACCCAGGCAGCCACAGCCATGTGGACCACTGCACATACCCACCACCCATGTCCTGCACAGCACCACCATGGCCGTACAGTGACTTGGCTATGCGTTTTGAAGGCAGTGCTACAGCCATGTGCCCGGTGCATGCATGGACCACCATTGACGCACTCCCAGAAATGCACTGCCACTGGACAGTGCTGACTGTAACAAGTTGCATGCATGGCAGTAGTGTCAATGGATGGTGGCCATGCCCCGCTGCCCACCCAGTTATACAGCATGCAATAGTAATCATGGATGTAAGGCACTCACCATCATCAGGCTGGTCCACTCACCGCTGACCACTATTATTCCTCCTGGCCTGCTGCTCCTCCAGGTGGCACCTCCGGTCTCTGGCCTGCTGGCGTTCTTCGGGCCCTAAGGTGCAAACATGGAGAGAGGAACATCAGTACAATCCGGTAGCAATGTCCCCCACACCCATGTGTGCAATCCCACACAGCCAGACCCACCCACCCCACACCCCGATACCACCATCACGGCCAACACCGATCGCCCCTCCCATGTGCCAGACATCATCAACCGTGATACCCATATAGACGATAAAAGTGTATGGATGTTGCACCAACCTGGTTGTGGCACCATGCCCCTCCTGGCATGTGCCCACAGGCGGGCAAGCAGGTCTGGGTCCCTGCATCTCAGGTCCCCATATCGGTGGCGGCACTGCTCTGCTGTCCGCCCCATACCGGTGGCCTCCTCCAGGGTGTCGGCCACCTCCTGCCATACAGCACTCCTGGCCCTGTCCAGGGGTGCCTCCCCAAACAAAGCCCCAACATGTGGCTTGTCAATGGCCACAAGGTTTGCCAGCTTGATCTGACTCCACTGCTCAGCACACCTCAGCGCCATCTCTGCTGCTCAGTTCAACCAAAATGGCACTCTGCAGTGTGGTCCTGCCATGTGCAGATGCTGCACGGTACAGTGCTGCCATTCCCTATTGCGCTGTCACTGAACAGCGCGATAGTGGTGCACCCATGCCTGATGCATGGTGCCTAGGGGGCAAAGGTTGGGCACAGGGTCAAGGGTCTCTGGGGCATGGACAGCCAAACGTGATTGGAACCCAATGCATGTAGCGTGATTGGGTTCCTGTGTGCCACCTCCTGTAGCAGCCTTCCGTGCTGTTGCCCCAGTGCGCCTATGATGTCCCAGTGCCACAGTGCTATATAGGTGAACAGCGCTGTAGCGCCACTGGCACAATGGTGGCCATGCCCTGCATTGCCTCCCATGCACAGCACGTCAGCAGCATGGCAGGCACCTGTGTCATCAACCCGGGCACGCGCAGTTAGGTGTGTACTGCGCATGTCACAGAACTGCGCCCTTGGCTCAGTATGTTCAATACAATTGCGCAAAGTGCAACAGAGCGATATTCAGCCGGCATATGCAAATCAGCTAATCAGCCCTTCAATGGCACAGTCACTGCATTTGCATCCACTTAAAGAAGTGCCTCGCCTCATTTGCATGGGTTGCTCTATAAAAGTGCTACATTAGGCTGCACTGGCCATAGTCAGTTACTGCAGTCTATTGCAGTGAGTTGCATGCTGTTTGGGAGTGTGGACTGTAGTGTTTGGGACATGCATGGGACTGCACAGTCACAGGTAACACCTGTCATTCTCACAGGATGAATCATGACCGAGCATGTGGTGGAGGAAGAGGAACAGAGTCGTGGGAAGAAGAGGAGGCTGAATTTCACTAAGGCCGAGACAGATGCTCTGTTTGAGGCCTACCTAGACCAGGAGCCACTTCTCAGTGATGCCAGGGAACACCACAGGCCCATGCTGCTGCATGGGAGGAGGTGGCGTGTGCTGTAAACCTGCATGGCAGCCACCAGCACTCCGTGCTGGAGTGGAAAAAGAAGATGGACACAGACAGGCAGAGGATTAAAGAGAAGGTGGTTGCCATCGGGGCAGCATGGTCTGCGACAGGTGGGGGACAGCCAGAGGTGCTACACCTGACCCCACAGTAGGAGCGGGTTGCTGGCAGCATGCAACGTTGTGCCATTGAGGGTGTTCCGGGTGGTGGATTCCAGACGGATGGTAGCCCGTCACTGCATGGTATGTCATGGTCTATCTATTGGGGGGGACAGGGTAGTTCACATGCAGTAATGCTACTTTGTTTTTCCGTACAGCTCCTGAGCATCTGCATGTGTCAGCGGTGGTGGGTTTCTCCAATGAGGCCAGTCACATGGAGATGGAGGAGGGCCCATCCACCTCCACAGGAATACGCGGGTCAGGGTGACAGTGGGCCCACCTGGACATCAGGACTGATGTTGGTGGAGCAGGTGTGGAGAAGGCCCTGCCCTTGTCCCAGCATGCCAGCGTCCATGGATGCCAGCATGCTGAGACTCGGGCTGGTGCTGGATCTGTCACCGATGATGATGGAGCTAACGTCATGGGCAGTGACACGTGTGTGCCACAGGATGGCCACACAGCAGGTTACATCATGGCCATGACTGTGGGTGGTGCCGCCGTGGATGCCTGCATGTCATCACAGTCCCAGCCTGTGCCTGTCAGCACTGGTGGGGCAGCACTGGTGTGTGTACAGAACAGTGGGACAGTTGCGGCCACTGTTGCGGCACCATTGAGCCCTGGGGAGTGACAGCTGGAGGGGCAGCATCAGCAGTCAGGCAATGGCCATGGGGATACAGTGTCAGGGGGGCGGCATCAGTGCACCACCTGTGGATATGCCCAGGCCTGGCCCTGGTGTGCAGTGCCCACCCTCAAGGGGTGATGAGCATCAGGGCCGCGAACACCCTGAGGGACAGCATGCTGATCAGGCAGATGACCTCTTGGATGAGCACACCCACATACTGCAAGCATCAGTCAATCAGCAGATGCGGCTTGCGATGGCAGTGGATGCACTGAGTGCGGCTCTGCGCCAGGCAGAGGAGCATCGCAGCAGAGACACCGCTCTACTCCTGGCAGGGATGGACCAGTTGAGGGAGGATGTGACCGCTGCCTTTGACAGGCAGACACAGGCATTCACTGCTGTCATGACCATAATGGACACACAGTTATTTGCCCATGCGTCGCAGACACCATGCAGTGCAATGTCCACCCCCCATTCCCGGCATCATGCGACACCATCCTTGTTGACACCGGGTTCAGCTGTGGGCATCCCGAGCACGCCTGGTGCAGGCATGTTTGGTGTGCTGCAGACCCCTGCATGAGCATGGTCGTGTTCACACAGTGGAACCCCTGGGGGACCGTCGGTGCCACCCCATGAGGCCAGTGGTCAGCCTGTCACTGCTGGCGGGTCTCGGCGGGGCCACCCATGCATCCATGGTGGCCGTGACACTGTGGCGCGTGACTGACCTGTCTCCCAGTGCGGCTACTGTCTGATGCTGCCCTGTGTGCATTGTGTCATTCAGCGGGCAATGCACGGGTGGGTACCCAGCCCTGACCGCACACACACAGTCCATCTGCACACCCTCCCGGCTGCTGTCCGCAGTTGCATGTGCATGATGATGCCTGCATTGCGCTGTACACCACTGTGTAATGGTGCCCTGCATCTGACACATGCATAATGACAGGCAGTGGGCATGGTGGTCTGTGGACATGTGTGTGGCTAGGGGTGGCAGTCTGGGGTCAGCGTGCCTCCTACCCTTTGTGCATGTCTGGTGAGTTGTGTGTGTGTGTGTCTGTCTGTCTGACCGCGTGCCATGTTAGACCTTGCCCATCCCTGGCGGTGTGTGCAGTTCCATGCCCAGCCACTTCTCTTGATGGCATGCACCCCTGGTGTGTGTTCATGTGTGTTTGTGGGTTGTGCCTTTGCCACTGGTGGTTGACATGGCCCCATGATTTACCTGGGTTGGCTGAAGTGCTCCTCTGTGATGGTGTCCCGGTGCAGCTGTGCCAGCCGGAGCAGTCGGGGGTCCCGTTGCCCAAGGGAGGGGCTGCCCATCACCATTGTCACTGGCGTCCTCATCATCCCCATCACTGTCCCCCCTCTTTGACCTGTACAGCTATCCCACATTCGTTGGCCATGTTGTGCAGGATGCAACAGGCCAGGAATAGCCTGCAGGCCTTTGAGGGGCTGTACTGTAGGGCACCGCTGGAGGTGTCCAGGCAATGGAAACGTGCCTTCAGCATACCGAACACCTGCTTGATGACATTACGTGTGGTGGCATGTGCCTCATTGTAGTGTTGCTGCAATGGGGTCGCTAGCCACCGGTATGGTGTGAGCAGTCAGGGACAGAGTGGGTATCCACTGTCACCTGTGTGTAGATGGTGGAGGTTAGTTTGGTGATCAGCATTGCCCTGCCCCGGGCCATGTATGCCACTACCCATGTCACCTCTGACCATGCCCCTTCGAAGCCCTATGTTTGTCTGTGTGGTTTGCATACTCACCCACTAAGTGGCCAGTGGGGATGTCCCCACTTTCGAATCTGTGGCACAGTGCCAAATGGTGCCAGATGAAGGCATCATGTGCTCCCCCAAGGTGCGTGGCACAGACATTGATTATGCACCCCCTGGCATAGCACACCACCTGGCAGTTGATGCTAGCATAGCCCTTCTGATTAATATATGCAGCCCCCTAGGGGCCAGGTGGTGTGCAGATGGCCACATGGGTGCAGTCTATTGCCCCTAGCATGCCAGGCATACGTGCTACCCTGTGGAACTCCTGTATGTTTGCTGTGCGCTCCACCAGTGTGCTGGGGAAATGGATGTACTCTGCAGAATGTGGCAGCAGTGCACTGAGGAATTGGGTGAGATGGCATGATGCGGCCGACTGGGTTATGCCTGTCGTGTCCCCTGTTGGTCTCTGGAAGGTACCCGTGGTGAGCAAGCACATGCAAGCTGTCACTTTAGTCTCCACTGACACAGCATGGCTCCATCGTGTGGGTGCCTGCATCACATCACTGCACAGCTCACAGAGCTGCCTCAGAATTGCCTGATTCAGGCAGTACCAGCCCACGACCTCAGTATCGGGTGTACAGCTCGAAGCTGGTGCGGGCTCAGTACTGCCTGTTGGGGTCATACCGCCGACGGGCCCTTCCATGGCCACGCCCCCTGCTGCCCGCCTTCTCACCCCCCTCATTACTGCCTCTATCTGGATGGTGGCACTGGCCACGGCTTGTGTTCACCCCCCAAGCAGCTGTTTCTGTGTTCCCCCTGCTGTCCTGGCTGCCACTTCCCCTGTACCAGGAACACCTTCCTGTGGTGGCCTCTGTGCTGTGTGGCACTTCCCCCTTCAGCACTGGCTGTGGCTCCCCACATCTTCTCTGTGCCTCTCTGTTCAGGGTGCCCTTCTCTGGCCTGCCCTGTGTGTCCCTCCTGCCCTGTTTATGCAGCTAGAGTTCAGCCTCATGTGCCTTCCCTGTAGCGTTCTTGTGCCTCTCCCTTGTTCCTTTTTATTTTGGCTCATTTCTGCTATCATGCAACTTCTGCTTGCTCCCCTATTGCGCATGGCGCATGTTGTTGAATATCGCACTGCACCATTTATGCATGGTTCTTCCCCCTTCAGTTGCACATACATTCATTATCATTGTGCTATTGCTCAGTGTGATTTGGGGGGTGCATCTGCCTCCCGCTGAATATCGCAGAATGGCGCATTTTCGGACTTGTGCTGGCGCAACCCTATTGTGCATGGCGCAACCCTTTTGAATATCTGGGCCAAAATGTTTAATCGTAATAACTTTGGAAACCCTCCATGGATTTGCATGAAACTTGGCACGCATAATCTCCAGTGGTAGGTCCCATGACATGCAGAAGTTTGTGCAAATCTGTTTTGTGGTTTGTAAAATGGAAACTGTCAAGTAATCCTAACTTTACCAGTTTTTTCACATTTCTTTGTCCACCTGTATCTCAGTAATGCCTTTGTGTTAAGGGTTGAAATGTTCAGGGTAGAAAGGCTTTGGGTCTCAGATGTGCCTTTTGATGGTGTGGTGAAAAAATATTAATCTGTTCCAAAGTTATGACATTTTTGATTTCCCATTATTTCCTATGGGAACATTTACATGCATAATGAAAGTGAAAGTACTTTTTGCACACTGTCATCCAGTTATGCATACTTTGCACCATAATAACTTTGCAACCCTTCAATGAATTTGCATGATATTTGGCATGCATAATTTCTGCACGTAGGTCTCCTGATGTGCCAAATTTCATGTGTTTTTTGAGATACAGAGCATCAACAAATCCTACATTTACCATTTTGTTTACATTTATTTGCCCACCTGTATCTCAGAAATAGCTTTAGGTAGTGATATGAAATTTTCAGGACAGAAAGCCTTTGCCTCACAGATGTGCCTTTTGTGGGTTTGGTGCAAAAATATTAATAAGTTCAAAAGTTATTAAACTTTTAATTTCCCATTATTTCCTATTGGGAAAATAAATATGTCAGGCATGAAAGATGTAATTTGTGCAAGTTACATAACTTGTGCAAGATACTGTCAAGCACAAAAGTTGTAATTTGCACACAAGTTACATAACTTGCATAAGATACTGTTGTATTCTGCACAAATTATGTAATTTGCACAAAATACAACAGTATCTTGTGAAGGTTATGTAATTTGCACAAACTAGAACATGTTAATCCTGAATATGTGAACCTTAATAACTTTGGAACTGTTTCATGAATTTGCATGAACTTTGGCACGAATAATCTCTGTAGGATGGTCTCCTGATGTGCCAATTGACGTGTGAATCAGTTTTGTGGTTTTTGAGATACAGAGTATCACAAAATCCTAAATGTACCTTTTTTTTCACATTGCTTTGCTACCTGTACCTCAGAAACAGCTTTAGGTAGTGGTTTGAAAGTTTCAGGGTAAAATGTCTTTGCCTCCAGATTTGCCTTTTGAAGGTTTGGTGAGAAAATATTAATCCTTTTAAAAGTTATTAAACCTTTAATTTCCCATTATTTCCTATGGGAACATTTACAGTATATGTCAGGCAGGAAAGTTGTAATTTGTGCAAGTTACATAACCTGTGCAAGATACTGTTGTATTTTGTGCCAATTACCTAACTTGCACAAAATACAACAGTATCTTGTGCAAGTTATGTAATTTGTTCAAATGGGAGTGCAGGGTCCAAATGGCCCTGTGCTCCCACCTTTCATAAGGATGCTGTTATACTGTCTCAATGGAGGGCTGGGAGTGCAGGGTCCAAAGGACCCTGCACTTCCATGCTTCCACTGTAAAATAAGAATACTATTATAGTGTCTCAAGAATACTGATGTACTATCTGAATAGAGGGATGGGCTCACACCGTAACATAAGGATACTATTATACTATCTGAAAAAGTAAGGAAATTCATTGCAAAAAACTTAATTAATGTAGCATTACAGTTGAAGTGTAAAAAGTAGGAAATGTGATCTTAGGTTCCAAGCATAAGACCCTGCCCTCATCCTTGGTTTCCAACTTGGCTCTACCTCATCTCTTTGGTTTCCAGTCTATGCCCTGATCTTTACTGCATGCAGAAACAGGTGTGAGGTGTGCCTTGGGGTTGCAAACCCTAATGCTCACTCCATTTCAATGGTTAATAACCTGACATGGGTACAGAATAAAACAATGGGGTGAGCATTAGGGTTTTCAACTGTAAGGCACACGTCACACCCATTTCTGCATGCAGGGCAGAGGTTGGCCTTAGGGTTGGAAGCTGAGGGTGAGGGCGGGGTGTTCAGATAGGAAGCTGAGGGTGGGAACAGGGTCTTATGCTTGGGAACCCTAAGATCGCATTTCCCTACTTTTTAGGCTTCAACCCTAATGGTGGATTAATGACATATTTTTATAATGAATATATATATATATATATATATATATATATATAAGTGGCATCCTCCAGGATGAAATGCAATTCAGCAGATTTTGCAGCACTCTTCAGACTGCTTCAGAAGACTCACTGAATAAAGCAATGTAATTTCAATGGTAATTAGTCTCCTTTGTCATTCAGGAAAATGTGACACTACCAGGATGAAGTGAATGCCACCATTTCCTGCATGACAAAGGGGACTAATTACCATTGAAATTACATAGCTTTATTCAGTAGGTCTGCTGCAGCATACTACAGAGTGTGTTAAAAGTGCATTTCATTCTGGGGGATGCCACTGTATATATATTATAGAGGCGAGGTTGCACCTCTATAGTTAGGGTTGAGTAAGCAGTTTAATATTAAACCCCAAATTTTGCACCTTAATAACTTTGCAGCCCATTCAACAGATTTACATGAAATTTGGTACACACTATTCTGTGTGGTATATCTCTTGACTTGCCAAGTTTCGTTTCAATCGGAAGTGCAGATTTTGCACAGCGCATGGGGGAAAGTTTGGTTTTCGCTTTTTTTCGCCAAGTTTTCCTGAATTTTCTTAATTGCTCTGCACCCACACTGTTTTGAATTTTAGCCTGAACATTTCAGAGTAGAAAGTGCTTATCCTAAGGAACAAGCCAGTGTTAGTTTGGTGAAAAAATATTATTCTGATCCAAAGTTATTCAATTTTGAAAATCCAGGTTCTGAGCATGCTCAGTTCAGTTTTTTGGATAGATGCACAGCTGCAAACAAGGATTTTGACTCACAAATGGGGATTTTTACTGCTCATGAATGGGAATTCATTAAATCCTCGCTCGTGAGAAAAAAATCTTCGTTCATGAGAAGCCATCTTTTTTCACCTTTAGCTCAAACAAAATGTTGTTACTTGCTCCACAGATGCATTTTTTGAAAACAAATGCATGGGTTTTGTTCAGGGCGATGTCCTCTACAAAACCATGTGTTTGGTTTCCATCAGATAATTAAAAAAATGGCCATTTCTTTATTTGAAAATCCCCATTCATGACTCGCTTCTGATCCCCGTTCATAAGGTGTCCAAATCCCCTTTAGTGAGCCGATCCCTGTTCGTGAGCTGTCAAAATCCCTATTTGTGAGATAAGGACCATATGGCCCTATCTGCAAATGAGATTTGACTACCACAAATGAGATTCAGCTCGCAAGGGGGATTTTGACACCTCATGAAAAGGGATCATAAAAAAAAAATCCTTGATCGTGAGCTGTCAAAATCCCTGTTCATGAGCCAAATCCCTGTTTGTGAGCTGTAAAAATCCCCATTTGTGAGATGAGGACCAGATGGTTCTATCTCACAAACAGGGAATCCCTGTTCATCAGCTGGCAAAATCCCCATTCATGAGCTGATCCCCATTCGTGAGCTAGCAAAATCCCCATTCGTGAGATAAAGACCAGATGGCCCTATCTCACAAAACATGGATCGCCTCACATACAGGGATTTTGCCAACTCACAAATGGGGATTTGGCTCACAAATGGGATTTTGACAGCTCACAAACAAGACTTTGTAAAACTGTGCCAGTTTACTACAAAGAAATGGTAAGGACTTTTTGCTTGAAATTTGCAGGATGCAAAGGGGGCGTCACACAGATGTGATGTATGCTGGTTTGGTGTAACAAAATTGCATTGGTTATGTACTTATGACATTCCAAAATTAAGAAATTTCCCATAGGATAACATTTCGGCATCCATGATGCCTTTTGGAGCCCGTATCTCAGAAACAAAGCAAGATACAGATTTTTCACTACCCACAGCTTAGGTCACTAAAGTGACCTAATCTGTAGAAACAAGATTGGAAATCGTAGATTACACCAGCAGTGGAATTTTTTTCCTACTAACTATGGTTACAGAGATATTGGCAAATTAGTGTCACAAGGGTTCCAAGGCTGCCTTTTGAATGGCTTTCAGTGCCTGTATCTCATGAATGATGTCAGCTACAGACTTACTCAATCACGTTGACTGTAGGTCTCACTGTCATGATTGCAAAGACACTAGAATTTTTTTCATAGCTGATACGGTTCCTGAGATATTGGCAAATTAGTGTTACAAGGGTTCCTTGCCCTATAGGGCTGCTGTATGGCTCTGTAGCTATGTGTAAGTGGGACTACAGGGCCCAGAGGGCCCACACTCCCACAGACACATATTGTTGTGTAGAAACGGGCAGCTTGGTGTGGGCCCCACACTCCCACCAGCACACGCTATTTACTAGTTATATTATACTTTTTCAAAAAGTAAGGAAATTCATTGCAAAAAACTTTGTTTAATGCATCAGTTAGGGTTAAAGTGACAAACATGGGGAAATGAGATGCTAGGATTGAGCCCCTAACCCTCACCACTGCCCCACCAGCCCATCCTGCACAGACTGACAGATGCCAGGGGGTGCCATGGGGTCATGATGCCTAATTCTCACCCCATTCTCCTTTACTGTAGCATGTGAACCTGTTTACACATGGAATGGGGTAAGAGTTGGGCCTCGTGACCCTATGGCACACCCCGGTGTCTGTCCATCTGTGCAGGATGGGGGGTGGGATGGTGGTAGTGGGGGCTAGGGGCCCAACCCTAACATCTCATTTCCCCACTTTTGCCACTTTAACCCTAACTGATGCATTAAACAAAGTTTTTGCAATGAATATATATATATATATATATATATATATATATATATACACACATACACACACACACACACTCATGAATAGGAGGTGATTAATGTTAATGAGCAGTTCATCAGTATTAATAAGCAGTTCATCGATATTCACAGGTAGCCCGTTAATATTCTTGAGCAGCTTATTTTGATGTCAGGCATCCCAGAGCAGTCTTGGGTGTTTTTTAAACAAATAGTTTTGCAGCTTCAGCTCTGCTTTCCATATCTCAACTAAGTGATTTTGGAGCCCAGGAGAACTGGGATAGCTCCAGAGGAACACTTATCATGGCAAGTAAATGGATGTGCACCAACATACATGCAGAGACCATCGTCTCGCACATTGTTGGCCTGGCTACATGCGGTTCTGTGTCTCTCTTCCGGACCCTCTTTACAAGAAGAAATGGTATGTGTGGCCAGACAGAAACTAAACACTTTCAGGGATTTGAGCCAAGGTGGCAATGAAGAAACAGTGCAAACTGGCTTGCAGCCACACCACAAATGTGCAAGCTAGAGGTCTGTGCATGTGTGTTGGTTTGCATCCTTTTTCCTGCTGCAATAGAGGTGCATCAGGAGCTTCCCTGTACCTCCCCTGTAGCTCATGGACTTCAAGGCCCGGATATTCAAACTGCGCCAGGCTGTGGTGCAAGCCTGGGCACAGCTCAACTTTGTTGCGCAGGGGTGTGGCTTGGGTGATATTCAACAGAGCTGTGCTATGGTGCAGCAGCTTTGAATATCGCACCCTGGCCACCCCCACGGTGCATGGTGCAGTGGCACTGCACCAGTGCAAGTGGCCAGAGTGGAGCATGGAGATGCACTACCGCAAGTACCATTGCACTATGCACAGCACCTGCGATATTCAAAAGGGAACATGCAAATGGGGCCATAATTTATGCAAGGTGCACATGGGGCCATTTGCATGTCATTATGACCCCATTTGCATCCCATTAGCATGCAGGGGTGCCGATCCCTGACAACTTGCACCTGGTGCCCTGCCAGGCAGCAGCCGTCAGGGACCGACACCCCCTGCAGCCCGATCGTGGGCATTCATCTAAAAGAAAACCCCCCTCTAATATCCCTGTTGGTCCAGTGGACCGCTATGTGCCCAATCGCGGGCAGCGGTATAATAAATCCCCCCTCCAATATCCCTGGTAGTCCAGTGGACAGATCACTGCCTGATCATGGACATCTGTTTAAATCACACCCTCCACCAATATCCCTGGTGGTCCAGTGGACCACACTCTGCCCAATCATGGGCATCTATAAAACATAAACTAGTCCTATTACCCTGGTGGTCTAGTGTACCCCCCTTCCCACCCGCCTACTGAGCCCCACCGCCCGCTTCCCCGGTCAGCCAGCGGGCAAGCACCACTCCATTCCACCCCTCACCACCCGCCTGACTGACGGCTCAGAAGGCAGACGCCTGACAGCCACAGCATGAGCCAATGGCAGTAGCTCATACTGGTTATTAATAAACCAGACAGCGAATGAATCATCTGCCATCTGACTGTGAAATAGATAATGCACGCCCACTTGCTCATGCTGTGAACCAATGGGCGGCAGCTCCCTGTACCGCGGCTGTCAGTCAGTGGTGGCGGGCGGCAGGCGTGGTGGTGCTGCCACCCACCGGGCTGACTGGGAGGAGCGTGGGTGGTGGGGCCAGAGGGCAGGGGATGGGGGGTGCTACCCAGACCACCAGGTAATAGGACTATTTTATGTTTTACAGATGCCTCGATCAGGCAGAGTGGGGTCCACTGGACCACCAGGGATATTGGTGGGGGGGTGTGATTTAAACAGATGCCCGTGATCGGTCAGCTATTGGTCCACTGGACCACCAGGGATATTGGACAGGGATGTGTTTTGGAGACAAATGCCTGTGATCGGGCACATAGCAGTCCACTGGACCACCAGGGATATTGGACGGGGGGGTTTATTGACACCGATGCCCGCGATGGGGCATGGGGGGGTACCGCCATGTACGGCAGGAACTCGGGTGGCCACCCACAGGTGGCAGCTGCCATGTTGTGCCATGCAATGTGGCAGCTCACCTGTGGGTGGCCATCATTTGTTCCTTTTTTTTGGCTTAACTTTGTGCAGGCACAGGTAGGGGTTGCACATGCATGACTCTGCACATCCCAGGCTGAATATTGGGCTGTGCAGGTTATGCATGGGCACACCCCCCCCACCTGTGCCTGCATACATTACTGATGCACTCTGGCACATCAGAATTTGTGCGGCGCACTTTTCCCTTTTGAATATCGCACTGGTGCGCATCAGTAGGTTGTGCATGGCGCAACACTGTTGCTCCATTCGCAACCCTTTTGAATATCTTGGCCCAAGATTACAAAGTTAGGATCCAGACACACGAGGGCAGTGGTGCAGAAGAGGCAAAAGGATTTCTTTAAAGAACACCAACGACCACTCTGAGACTTAAAAAAATATATATATATATATATATATATATATATATATATATATATAATTCATTAAAAACTTTGTTTAATGCATCAGTTAGAGCTGAAGTGGCAAAAGTGGGGAAATGAGACGTTAGGTTTGAGCCCCTAATCCACCCAACACCCCACTCTCCAAAGACCGACAGACACTGGGTGGGGGGCCGGGGCCTGATCGGTAACGAATTTTTTTCACAGGGAAAAAAAACAAATTAAAAGACATCAAGGGACGTTTTTCTTACTTTCAGCAAACAAACAACATGGGAGGGTGGGGGGAATTTTCCAATAACCACCAACAAAAGGGATCAGGCAGAAAGAATAATGAGAACAGCCATTAGAGGGTGAGTGGTGCCACTAGACACCAGGGATAGAAATAAGAAAACCAAAACAGTATAAATAAAAATATTATATTAAACTATCTACATATAGAGCTGCCCCCAACTTGGGGGCAGCACAGGATCTTATGTGCATTGGGGATCTGGGAGAAAGAATAATGAGTATGGTGA
Source organism: Neoceratodus forsteri (assembly GCA_016271365.2). Classification (NCBI taxonomy): domain Eukaryota; kingdom Metazoa; phylum Chordata; order Ceratodontiformes; family Ceratodontidae; genus Neoceratodus; species Neoceratodus forsteri. The sequence continues at coordinate 1,533,717,772 of CM057450.1, forward strand.
TCGGAGGGTGGGAGGTGCCACTAGACACCAGGAATAATTTAAAATAAAATGGGGACGGTGATCAGAGGGTGGAGGGTACCACTAGACACCAGGGATAGAAATAAGAAAAAAAAGACAGCAGAAATAAGAATATTAATTTAAAGTGCCTATGTGTAGAGCTGCCATGTAACTTGAATCATAAACAGCTCTCCAACTCGGGGACAGCACAGGATCTTTTGTTGTTTAATTTGTCCACAAAACAATATATTTCAGCAAACCAGCAAAAGGCACATTTATGAGGGGAACGCTTTATACCCTGAAAAGTGCAGCCCAAAACTCCAAACCATTTTTTGAAGATTAAGTAACAAAGAGAAACTGGTAAAAAAAATGTTTTGCCACAAACTGCAGGAATGGATTCATGTTTTGTGACACAACCAGACCCCTGTTCTGCAATTTGTGGGGGGAGGATGGTTCTTTCATGAAACAATATGTTGCAATTTGCAGCAAAAGAATGCAGTCAGATGAAATTAACACATTTCTGAGCATTGTTAAAAACAAGTGAATCCAGAATCCGATTCCTCAGGCCCCGAATAGGTAAACACAACTGTGTGTTTCCAAGTAGCAACATTTTTTGAAATATTTAACTTTGTTTGCCTTGCTAAATGAAAACAAGATGGCTGTATCTCAGCATTACATTCTGCATTTGTGACAATAAACACCACTTTCGCCGCAACAAAATAGTTGTTTCGCGTGGCACATCTAACTTTTCTCGTAGGAAATAATGGAAAAATTGAAAGCTTAATAACTTTTGAAAGGATTAATATTTTTTTCACCAAACCTTCCAAAGGCCCATCTGGGACCCAGGATCTGTATACCCTGCAATTTCAAATGACAACTCCACACAATTTCTGAGAAACAGGGTGACAAAGAATTTGAAAAAAAGTGGTAATTTTCACATTTTTTTGACACTCCATATCTCCACACCCACAGCTGCTACCAAAACTAAACCTACCATATCCAGAGATCTTTGGTCCCCAAAGGAACATGCATAATTTCATATGAATTGATGAAAAAATTGCAAAGTTATTACAGTGCAAACATTTGAGTTTAACATAGAAGTGTCCATTGAACCCTAACTATAGGGGTACAACCAGGCAGATAGACAGACAGACTGACAGACAGATAGATAAATAGATTGATAGAGTTGAGTAGAGAGTGGTCCATGTTAAACCTAATTATACAATGGTAAGGGAAAAATGTAGCTTCCTGATTGGTGAGCCTGGCACTGGAGCCGTGATGTTATCCTGGCATAACATCATGGCTCTAAGCACTCCAACACTGTAATCACCGCACTGAAACAAAAAAAAAAGGTATCGCTCCGCTGCCTATGAGCACCTTCAGCGCTCACTGCTTAGCAGCTCTTTTAAGCGGTAAATATCCTCGATCACTGCCCTGCTCGAAATCAGTTCATTTTTTTAAAAAAAGAACTGTCCAAATCTGTCAGGTCACTGTTCACACTACCACCTTCTCTGTACAAACTAGTAACTGCCAAATTGAAAAGAAAAATGGCAATACAATGGATGACTTCATGATCATCCGTTACTTCCCACTGGCATACTCAGCCAGCACGCGCTTCAGTACAAAGCCTGTTTCTCATTATTGCAGAAACAGTAGCTTGTACTTCCGTTTTGCTGCGGTCCCCCCAACTCCCAGTACAACACTAAGTAAATACAAGAAACGTCTTAAAATTTAAAAAATATGTCTGGAAACATCTGCTTTCTACTCACTGATCAGCTTCTACATAGTCTGGTGGGCACATAAATTCACTCAAACCTTACGGTCCAACAGCAAAACCAACCAAGATTTCATTACTTCAGTCTCCACAAAAGCATGATTAAAAGAGACATGGTGGGGGTACAACGATGACAATATCTCACAGGCAGGGATAGCACAGAGAGGGCTTACTGTGCATATTGCAGAGTCGCAGTGACAGCAGCTCCACCTACTGGCAGTCAATCAGCACTACTTTTCTTTAAAGTATACTTTCCCATTTAAAAATCAAGCAAAATATACTTTAAAATGTACTTTTTTATCTTTTTTTTTTTTTTACACTCCGGAGCCATTGTGTAATAGGAATAATGCACTCCAGGGTTTGTGTTGTGCTGGGATAATGTCACTTCTGGGGTGATTAGTTGCACTCGGCCTGCGGCCTCCTGCATAATCACCCCAGGCATGACGTCATCCCAGCACCACACACACCCTGTCGTGCATTATTCCTTTATTTTTGCACCTTAATACTGTACCTTCGGCAGTGCTCAACAGAACAGCCCAACAATTTCAATCAATCAATCAATCAAATCTTTATCCAGGCAATCACCATTGAGCAAGCTCATTTACAAGGTGGACCTGCTGTTGGCAGGAAAATTGTACAGTTACATATAAATATACATAATACAAAAGGAACAACATGTTTACAATACTGATAGGAGCAGAGTATTTACATTCCAAGTCACATGTACAAGACAGAAATACATAACACAACCAGAATCTTTATATATATATATATATATATATATATATACAGTTCCACTGGAGTAGGATGTGTATGGATGTCATATGCAAACCATAGAGAAAAGAAAGATTATTTATATTCCTGACCAGCAGCAACACATTACAGGCCTGGCTGGAAATTCCTAGACTATGAAGGTGTGCATAGCAGTGTGTAAGGCTTAGGCTAGTGTGGCAGAAGGGGGGGTGGTGAATAAGAGGGGTGCAGAGGGTGCTAAGGGCAAGTAGAGCAGAGAAGAGGGGAGTAGCAGTGGCAGAGACTGCTTTGGAAGAGCAGCTATGACTAGGAGAGGGAACAAAGTCAAGCTGCTAGGAGCGATGGAGGCAATTACAGATTTCAATGAACATTTTGTCATAGAGGGTCTTAAAAATGGTAGGACTGACAGGGGAGCTAAGTCTCAATGATTTTTGTATCCTGTTCCAGAGAGTTCTTTACATACTTGGTCAGGCTGGCATAGTCTCAAGATGCAAAAAGGTTTGTAATGGCACTTAGTGCAGTTTCCGAGATCTGGATACTCCTTATATTTTAAAAGTCATGCTGTTTTCCTATATTTCATACACATTTTTTGCTCCTATCTACAGCCTAGATGGTGTGGAATTTTTTCACCAAAACTTTCCGGGTAGAAACAGCCTGTGCTGTAGTGCATTTACAAGGTTTTGTGAAAAAACTATAAAACAGTTAGAGTTACAAGGTTCTAAGTATTTTTATTTTCTTGATCATGCCCATCATAAACTAAACTCACTTATGATCTTTTAAGTTTAGCAGTTTCTGCAGGGGTTAAATGTGTCTCCTGCAGAAAGGTGATAACGGTTTTCAGGGATATAAGAAAAGTCAGAACTTTTGTTCTTTTAACTGGATTGTTACAACCTTTAATGTTCCATGAAATGACTTTAAGAGTTTTGTTAATACTGGACATTCTAGAGCAGCTAAAAAAAAAGAAGAAAAGCAAAAAGATTAATTATGAACAGGAAATTTGAAATAAAACAGGTAACTATATTACCCCAAATTCCACTTAAAAATGATTATAAAAGATAATGGAGTTTGCCTACCTGAAAGGCAGATCAGGTTGTCCTGGTGGCACTGCCCAGTGGCTGGCTATGGGATAGCAGTAAGGGAGGAAGGGGAAGGGAGAAAATGGAAGGGGGGAGAGGGGGCCAGGAAATGGGGATGAGTCATGGGTGAAATCATGAGATGGGAGGGGATGTAGCAAGGGGCAAGGGAAGGACATGTCAGGGACAGGAGTGGAGGAGTTTGAAACAAACCCCTTTTAAGATGCTGCTCAGAAGGTTCCATCCCCTTTTTCTGCTACTACCTGAATTTCGTAGGAGCAGCACATCAGATTGGCAGAGGATTTAGATTTTAAAAGAGATTTCGGCCAGGAAGTTATTGTGTTGAAAAAAAAAAACTCACAGTTTTTGGTAGTTTCTTTCCGGTAGAACACTTAAAAAAATAAGGTCATCATAGCAGGAATTTTTTGAAACAGACTGCAGCAGAGTTCCAGATGGCTCAAGACCAAAAACAGCAGAGTCTCTGGGCAGATAAGAGTGAACGCTCAGCTCCCAAGTTACAGAACTCATGGCAGGGTATGTTTTTGGCAGTGAGAGGGACACTCAGTGAGAATCTGAGAGCCTGGTGGTAAGGGATTCTCAAGTGGGGGGGGGCTGAGTTGCGGGACAGGTACGGTCAGAAAATGTGAGTGCTAGTGTGGCCAGATATAACAATTAAATGGAACAGAATGGTTAGGAGTGAAACATGGAACAGGGTTGACTGGCGATAGAGGTAGACATTTTTGGGCCAGAGAAAACAACGGGCCAAGCCAGTGACCATGTGGTGGATGGCATCTGACGTCATTGCCACTGCAACCGGTTATTTGAAATTGGCAGTGGGCCTGTTGCACATTCTGGCTTTACAGGGGTGGAGGAAAAGGGGAGTGGAGAGAAAAAACATAACATTGTTTTTTTTTTCTTTACACATAATAGGAAAGGGCACAGACGTAGCTACGTAAGGCTGGCCACATCTGATAATCAAGCCTGAGGACACACTTAAGCCATGAATGAAATTCTGGCCTGGCGGGAGATGGTATAAAAGGTGCCTTTATTTAAACAAAGACATGGGATGCATTTTTGGACTGTTGTACTTGGGGCGAATTAGAAGTGGTGGTGGGGAGGACCAGTGCATCATGCAGGCCCAAAAAGCCCCATCCATGTGGCAGGCAGCGTCAGACAGCATGACCTTGTAGAAAATGGGCCCACACACAGGCATGGCCAGTGGTCTCCTCATGGGCTGTCCATTTTAGTAAAAAAAGAATCAAAAAGCCCAGGAAGCCAGAGGAGAAGCAGAAGGCAGATAGAGGCAGGGGAGGTAAAGGGAAGTGGCCCCCGGTGAAATCAGTTAGCCCAATCAGGGTACCACCTGCACCATCAGACCCTGTGCGACTGACTAGCCTGGAGATGCTGCAACCCAGTACCCCCATGGTGCCACTACCTCAGCCTGAGCCCACACTTCTGCCTGCACCAGAACCTGCTCCAATATTCCTACCGGTGCCTAGCCCGCTACCCGATCCAGCCCCAGCCAAACCTCAGATGCCGTGGCAACTACCAGCATGTCAAGTGGGCCCAGAGACAATATAGCTGCCACAGCCAGGACCAGTCCCAGCCCTCACTTTGGGGCAACAGCCCCACAAACAGGTAATGGGGAGTGAACATGGCTGACAGCATAAAAAAGTATGTAGATCAAATGATTGGCTCCCTGGGGGTGGGAGGTTTAGGACAACCGGAAAAAGTTTTGCCAGCTATTAAAGTGGGGGCAGTATAGGACAGGAGCCTTAGAAAAAACTGCAGATGGGCCAGGGGTGGGGATGGGGACTGGGGAAATTGGGGCCACAGGCATGAGGATAGGGGAACACGTACCTATGGCCATAAAGGAGAAGATATGGAAAGGTGAGTATGTGGACATATTTGCATTAACAAGCAGAGAAGCGGTAACAAAATATGATGAGAAAGAAAGCATAGAGATGAGAGAGATGGCAGCAGCAGTGGCACTGTTAGGAAAGAAGGATGAGGATAAGTTTACTAAGGGGAAGACATGGGACGGTTGGTTTGTATGTCTTGCTACATACTTGGTGATAGTCATGGAAAGCAAGCCCAAACTAGGGATACCACTGCTCACATATTCCTTGATCATATGGAGGGCAAAAGCCAAGGGAGGATTTGGGTGGCTGTATTACGATGAGTTCTTCAGGCAGTGAATGGGTACCTATAGGGATGTCAGATGGGATACGAAGCAGCTTGACCTGTGGATGGATTACATCATGGATCAAGCCACCCCAGAGGGGGAAGGAGGCAGAAAAGCCACCCTGATACAAAAATGTTACTGGGGATATAATTAGTCTTTCTCTTCTTGGCCTCAGTGCAGATTCTGGCACACCTGCTCAAGATGTGGAGGAAGCCACCCAGCTTCCAAGTGTCGGACAAATTGGAATCAAGGGGGACAAGACAGTGGGACACAAGGTTTACCAAATCAGTCCTTTTGGGGTGGGGCACAAGGTTATAGGGGGACAAACATGGGGTTGAGGAGTCAGGGGGAGAGGATACAATGCAGAGGAGGACAGGGATAGTGATGATTCCATCAAAGAAGTCAAGCGAGCACAGGGAGAGGGAATATCAACATGGGAGAGCAGGGTAAGACGGGGGGGAGTGACAGGAGACATATAGGAGTAGCAAGCAGTTTTCAACAGGCAAGGGCTCCCATCAAGGTAGAAGCCTGAAAGAGCCAGTTAAAGGACTATCCGGACAGGGCAGCAGCAGGCTGACTTATAGATGGCTTGTGGAGAGGTTTTCATTTGCAAATTTCAAGGCCATAGGGAGGGCAAGGGTGCAAAGAACTGAGGTTCGGTAAAAGGAAAGGAGGACATTTTGAGGAAGAAGATTGAAAAGGAGAAGAGAAGGCAAGGCAAATTTTATTTTTCTGGCACCCAATCCCAGAGGCTATGTGCACCATACAATCCATATATATAATTTAAAAACTTCATACAATAACATTTAATAAATAATTAATATCATCAATGCGGGTTGAATCAACATATAAACTGCAACCCCCATTAAATTTAAAAAGACTGATACTCCATATTACCATCCTGTGTCTGGGAATGCCTGGCTAAACAGATGACTTTTTAGGTGGGCTTTAAATGCCTCAACAGAAAGGATCTCCCTTACAGATAGAGGAAGTGAATTCCACAGGATGGAGCCGGCAACACTAAAAGCTCTGTCGATGGTAGTTTTCAACCTCATCCTGGGAATTGCCAGAATGCCCCTGATGAAAGATAGAAGGGAGCAGACCTGGGCAGTGGGTGTAAGAAGATCCATCAGGTAGCCAGGGCCCAGACCATGCAGGGCCTTAAAGGTGAATAAGCCCACCTTGAAGAGCACTCTCCATCGAACAGGCAGCCAGTGCAGTTCATGCAGCACTGGGGTGACATGACAGTATTTAGACTGTCCAGTCAGCAGCCTGGCAGCTGTGTTCTGCACCAGCATAAGTTGATGGAGAGTGCCTCCAGTGACCCTGAGGTAGAGTGCATTACACTAGTCAAGCCTAGATGTCACAAAAGCATGTACCAAGGTGGGGAGGTCCAGGGGTGGAACCAGGTGTTTGATTCTGGCAATGTTCCTAAGATGGAAAAAGCTAACCCTGACAATGGACGACACCTGATATTCCATTGTCAGTCTGCTGTCCAGAACAATGCCAAGATTGTGCACCCTGGAGGAGGTCATCAATAGAACAGAGCCCAGAACTAATCCAGTATCTGCACCAGAGGTCATCCTATCATGCCTCCTGTTTGACTCCACCACCAGTACCTCCATCTTATCGGGGTTCAGCCACAACCAGTTAGAGAACATCCAGTCATTAATCTCTGCCAGACAGTTGTTAAGTACTTCTGCCACATTGGATGTCCCAGAGGTAAAGGATAGTACAGCTGAGTATCATCGGCATAACAATGAAGCCTCAAGTTGTACTTCCTAATGATCTCACCCAGGGGTAGCATGTACATGGCAAACAACATCGGTGACAAGAACGAACCTTGTGGTACTCCACAAGACAGATGGCTAGGGGGCAGGAGGAGACATTCCCCATCACCACCCTTTGCCTTTTGTTAGTCAAATGGGACTCAAACCAACTGATGACAGTGCCAGTGAGTCCACAGAATTCCCTCAGGCAGTCAAGTAACACACGATGATCTACTGGGTCAAAAGCTGAGGAGAGATTGAGGAGAACAAGAACTGTTCCCTCTCCTCAATCCCTCGCCCTGAGCAGATCATTATGCACCCGAACTAATGTGGTTTCTGTACAATGTCCAGCATGAAATCCTGACTGGAGCAGCTCTTAGATATCAAATGCCACAAGGTGTTCTCAAAGCTGCTGTGCCACAATCTTCTCAACAACCTTTCCCAGAAATGGCAGGTTGGAGACCGGTCAGTAATTTGCTTTGATGTCAGGGTCCAACAATGCCTTCTTCAGAAGGGGACTCACCAGCGCTTCCTTCAAGGCATCAGGGAAGACCCCCTCCAACAAGGAACACTGGACAATTAAGGTGAACACCAGGCCAACAGTGTCGACACATCCCATTAAGAACCGAGTCGGCACCTGGTCCAATTCACAATATGTGTTCTTCAGCCTTGAGGCCACCTTAATGACATCAGCCACCTCCACTGGTTTAAACTCCCCCCAACCAGGCAGAGTTCCACGTTGACAATCCAGGTGACCACTGTCAGCCATATCCTGGCTCACTGGCAGAAATCCCTGCCTAATAGTGGACAACTTGTCAGAGAAGAACCGAGCAACTCATTGCACAAAGCCTCAGAAACTGCTTTTTTCAGCTGTAGATGGGCTGGATGTAAAAGCCTGTCCACTGTCCAAAAAAGCATAGCTGGTCAGTTCCTCCCGGCAGCAATCTCCCTGAACAGGAAGACTGCCTTCTTACAGTTGATTGCCCCCTGATACACACCATAGTGTGTATGCAGGGCCAGTCTCTCTGCCTCCAGCATAGTCCTCCGCCAGCAGTGCTCCAGCCTCTGACCCTTGATCTTCAGCGCATTGAGCTCCCCATCAAACCACGGGGACCTCAAGTGAGAAGATCTGGGTCATACATGGAGTGGTTCAAGAGAGTCGAGCACCCTAGTCATCAACCTATTATAGGCAGTGACTGCTTCACCCACACCTCCCCTGCATGCACTGTCCACACTAGATAGGTTCACTATCACCTGAAAACCCTCTGGGGTCAAACCCCTTAAAGTGTGGTAGCTTACCATCTCTGCAGGGGGAGGGATCTCGGGGGGGGTCCTGAGCAAGAACTCCATCATGCAATGATCGGACCAAACAAACCAATCAGTCCTGAGATTATCAATCTCAAGCCACAGTGAGAAGCCCAGGCCTAGCATGTGGCCACCCTGATGGGCTGCAGTAGTAACTACTTGTGACAGGCCCAGCGATGTCATCATCTGGAGGAAGTGGTAACTCAATCTTGATGTCTCGTCGTCAGCCCAAACATTGAAGTCCCCCAGGACCAAACATCTGGGTGACTCCAATGTTTCACCGATGACAAAATCAGCTACTTCCTGCAAGAACTCTCCTGCATCCCAGGTGGGCGGTAAATCAGGAGAATCCTACAACCTGCATCCGGACCCCCACGGATGGCCACACTTTCAAAAGAACCAGGTGTTCTCACTGGGTGCATGGTGAAGCCTAACTCAGCTCTAAAACAAATGGCCACTCCCCCGCACCTGATTTCCACTCTGGGGGAGTGCACAACAGAGTACCCGGGGATGGGGACGGTGGCCTCTAAAACTGGGCCAGTATCATCCCCAAGCCAGGTCTCCATAATGCAAGCCAGATAGACCAAGGAAACCACATCCACAATAATTGTGGTCTTATTCCTGATCAACCTGGCATTGCATAGCACTGCCCTCAGGGGACTGATGGACAGTGCAGCCCTTTTGGCTGCCTGCCCACTCAGTCTCATGGGAACCCTGGGGACAGGAATCAAACACATCTGGCATCTCTCCAAAACCCATCAAGTCCCAGGGTGCCTTCTGTACCCAACCACCTCTATCCTGCTCCCCTCCGATGTGCATGGGGTGCCCCACCAGCTCCTGCCCAGGTGGCACCCCCCGATCCCTACCTCCTGGAAGCACCATGCTGTGGTGTTAGATACTGGGAGGGTGGTGAAAGGCTACATGTCACAGAGCTGGGAGACCCCGTACATAATCCTAGCCCTCCCTTGGTGGTCAGACACCCCCAGCCACATATTAATCAGTCCAAAAAACACAAACCACACTCAGCCACTCATCAACTAATACAATCTTCCCCCAGTCACACAACCCCACACTCACACACCACCAACCAACCCGCCCACTTAAAATAAATCTTAAACAATAAAAGGAAGAGTACCCGTAAAGAGTGTGAACTGCAGCAGTATACTATCACAAAAAACACAGCACCATAAAGATGAAAAGTAGTCAGTCCAACACAGTTCTCAATAGGACTGTAATTAGATGGAAAAATAGTCGGTCCAAAATAGTTCTGAATAGGACTTTAATAGTCTAGGTGCTCTTCCAAGAAGTCAGTTTGGACAGCTCTTCTCTCACCAGGCCACTGACTAACACTGAGCCAACTCGGATAACTAAAAACATAAGCTAGCACTCACTTCTAACACACAGGCAAGAAAGCTAATCTGAGGGCATCAAGTCCTCTCCATTTGTGGACACAGTTCCAGTTGTTTAAAAGAACACTGCAACAGCCCTCTGCCCATAGCAGTCCAATCATTCAGGCCAATCAAAAATTGCCATAGAAAATCCAAGGGGGACCTTTAGCCTCTTCCCCTGCCAGTGCACTGCTGCAATTTTCAGCCGTTCCTCTCAGGCCATGGACACGCCGACACTGAGCTCCCAATTGCAGGAGTCAGGCAGGGTTGTCCTGGGAGACAGCAGAGCTCCCACCTCCTGCCACCCAGTTACCCCCACCACTCGACTGCCACTTAGGACGCCCAGGTCGTCAGAGTCTCCAACCACCATTGACTGCTTCCAGAACACACAGTGGGCCCCAGCAACAAACTGGACAACAATCCAGCAGCACAAGTCCTTCATTACAATCCTCCACACCATAAGTAGCTGAAGCAGCCAAAAATCCACTTTCCGAGACAAAATCTATTTCTCCTGCCTGTGGTGAGTGCCAGCAAGTCCCAGATTAATGAGCTCCCAGCAATGTCGGTATCAGTAATCTGGTACAATACCGCAGTACCACATTACACACTCTTCACACACTTCCCCCTCATACAAATAAAATTCTAGTCACTCCTAAACTAAATCACTAAAAGCCCTGCCTAACATTAAAAAGCCACTAACACTAAAACTAGCTAATCCACTAGCGTGAATCGCAAAAAACTCTCCCCCAGCTACTGTCCAAGCAGACAACAGCCATTTTCCCACTGGGAGGATAGAAGGACCATTCAGGGAACCCTCTTACAAGGTTTGAGGGTTTCTCCCCTAGGCACAGAACCCAAAAAACAACCAGGCAAGTATAGAGTCATTTATCACCTCTCATACCCAGAGAGAGACTCGGTCAATGACTATAGCAATGAAAAAGACAGCAGGGTGTCATAAGCCATGTTAGAGGATGCTGTCCAGATGATTAGGGCTACCCCATAGGCTTGACTGGCCAAGACGGATATAGAATCAGCATTTAGGTTACTACCAGTAAGGCCAGAGGATTGGGACCTACTAGGTTTTAAGACAGATGGGCAGTATTATTTCTACAAGGCTACGCCTATAGGGTGTTCCACAGCCTGTGCCACATTTGAGCTATTCAGCACATGTTTACAGTGGATATTTCAGCAGAGGACAGGGTACAGGGTGATCATACATTATCTGGCTGATTTCCTGCTCATAGGGAACAGAAAGCAAGAAACAGAATGCATGCTCACTTGTTTTCAAGACATGTGTGGGGAGCTAGGGGTGCCCTTGGTGCCAGAAAAGACAGAGGGACCCAGTAGAACCATAGAATTTTTAAGGATAGAGCTCAACACCAAACACAGGTGTTCCACTTACTGGACAACAAGGTAAGATGATTGAGAGATTTAATAGCAGTACACTTGGAGAGAAGGAGGGTTCAGCTATGACAAATACAACAATTACTGGGCCACCTCAATTTCACCTGAAGGGCAATGGGACTGGGGCAGGCTTTTACCAGACACCTGGCCAGGGCAACCAAGGGTGCAGCAAGACCACACCACTGGATCAACATGACGAGATGAATCAAAGCTGACTTGCAAGTATGGGGGGGTTCATAAGGAACTTTAATGGTATGCCATTTTGGCAGGAGGACCAGATTTACAACATGGACTTGGAATTGTATACAGATGCAGCAGGGGGACTGGGTATGAGGGAGTATTTTCAAGGGAGATGGTTCTCGGAACCATGGCCAGAAGAATGGGTTAACAGGAGTTTGACCAAGGACATTACACTGCTCGAGATCATGCTGATTTGGTTTAGCACCTTGGTATGGGGGGAAGAGCTCCGTAACCAAAAGGTGACCTTTTGGTGTGACAACAGAGTGGCGGTGGATGTTCTCAACAACAAAGGGGTAACAGAATCAGTGCTGAGGATATTACAGCATCTAGTACTTTTGGCCTACAGCTTAACATGTCATTTAGGGCTAGGCACATTGATGGGGTCTTGCCCAAGAAATGCAAAACACCAGATGAGGCTATTTTATTTCATGCCATATACCTAGTGATGTTCTTTGGGGCCATGAGGGTGAGCAAAGCAGTGGGGCATGGGGAGAGGGAAGGCAATGGGAAGGGGTAGAGTGGGAGGATGTCATTTGGAAACTGAGACAGATTCAGATATTAATCAAGAGATCCAAGATGGATCAACAAGGGAAAGGATACTGGGTAGTGGTAAGACAAAATGACAATGCACTGATTTGCCTGTACAAGTGTTGTGAGCTTACACCGCAACCAGACACAAAAAACAGGTCAATTATTTATGTATGGGGACAGAAAAGAAGTCACAAGCTACCAGATCATAACAGTTCTTAAAAAAGGCATGGGATTCTTGGGATTCTTGGGCAAAGACCCAACTAACTATTCATCCCACTTATTTAGAATTGGGGCGGTGTCACAGGTGGCTGCAGACGGGGGTCATCTGGACAGGTCTCGGAGGTAGGCCGTTGGAAGTCTGACTGTTATAAGAGATACATATGGATATTTAAGGAATAATTGACTAACCAGACCTCATTTTGCTTTGCAGGTTAAGTGTGGAGAGATATGCAGGGGTATAAAAATAACAAAGGGAGGGGGAGGAGGTTAAGGAGTTGACTACGTAGTAAAATGGTGGACGAGGCTCAAATATTCATTTTGCCTCCTTAATAGGATGCAACAGCCACACTGAAATTTGGATATGTGGGCATTCCTATATTTACTGGGCAGAGAGGAGAGCTGAGAGGAAAGCAGGGAGCAAACAGCTTTATCAGGACATCAGACAGTGTAGGCTGTCATGGAAAGGAATTTGGGGGATGAAATGGGTACAGCTGTTACCTACCCCTTGGGAGATGAGGGAAAGATGCCCCACACCAGATATGAACATTGTACATCTAGGGGGAATGACATTGGGTCCAGGCCCTGGTTGGACATTTTCCTACAAATTAGGCATGATGTGGAAAAAATAAAACAGTGGTGGCCCTTGGTGACCTTAGTGTGATTGGATATAATACCACAGAGAGTATGGTGGAATGAACATAGCCATGTAACTATTGAGAGGACCAGGAGGAAAATGAATAAGAGGGTAGGCACGCTGTTCTGGGTCATGGGGAGGGGTTGGGTCATATTGAGGTGGGTTGAAGAATGGGTGGATGATTTTTATCAATCAGATGGGTACACCTCTCTGATTTAGTAATAGATATGTTCAATATGGAGACCATGGATTTTCAGAGTCATGGCAGAGGCAAGAAGGGAGACGACGGGATAAGGGGAAGGCCTGTCATCCAACGCAGGCTGGAGACAGGCTATGGGGAACATATTTAAGAAAGGGACTAAAAGGGGGATGGGGGAGGAGAAAGGCCTAATAAACTAGACAAGGAGGACAGCAACATCAAATTGAGAAAAGCGGTAACAGTCTACACTGTTACCTCCAGAAAGAAGAGAAGACGAGTCACCCAGGTTTACACCTGGGAGGTAAGAAGAAGAAGAAAAGAGAAAGAAAGATGATGTATGTAAATATATTGGAATTATAAAATAAGAAATGGAATGGTGAAGGTCAAAATATGAATAATGATAACGTGTATGGTTTGATATGATGGAGATGATGAACTGGAAATTGTACAGTAATTGGTTATTGTGAATAAATTAATTGCTGATCTGAGCACCACCAGAACATGATGTCTGTTGTTATTGGGCTGATGAAAATCCCAGGACAATGGAGTTTGCCTACCTGAAAGGCAGACCAGGTTGTCCTGGTGGCACCGCCCAATGGCTGGCTATGGGATAGCAGTAAGGGAGGAAGGGGAGGGGAGACAAAGGAAGGGGAGAAGAGGGGGCCAGGAAAGGGGGATGAGTCATGGGTGATGTCACCAGATGGGAGGGGATGTAGCAAGGGGCCAGGGAAGGATAGGTCAAGGGCAGGAGAGGAGGAGTTTGAAACAAACCCTTTTTAAGGGGCTGCACAAAATGATCCAGCCTCTTTTTCTGCTACTACCTGAATTTTGCACCTCCCACCCACCCTGCAAAGGGGTATTTTTTTTGAGTGATCTATTTTCTCCTCTCCGTGCCTTGAATCCACCTTTCCTTCAGGCATCCAAGGTCACCAGCACCCCTTCTAACCCCCTCGAGCCCCTTCACCTCACATTGCAGCCTACCTTGAAGTAGCTCAGCATTACTCTTCGCCAAGTGAGTCCCTCTCTTCTGAAGAGAAAGGCATTGGTTGGGGCAGCCCAGTACACTATATATTTTTCCTTGGCCTCGGGTGCTGCTGAGACGGTCGGCCCGCAGGAAGTCTTCCAGATTTGCTGGTAGACAGGATGCTGTCGTCCAGCCAATCCCGAGTGTTTTTTCCATGTTCTGGTACTTCCCACATTGCAATGCTTTTGTGCAGTGCTCCCGGTCTCCACCAGGGGCTGCTGCAGAGCGATGCGACCCTGGAACCCACCCCAGTAGAGGTGGGGTTGTGTGATTGGGGGGAAAATTGTATTAGTTGATGAGTGGCTGAGTGCGGTTTGTGTTATTTGGAATGATGTTCTTCTTTCATGTGGTTCATGAAAGAAGACTAGGACTACACAAAAGAAGAATAAAGCCACACAAAAGAGGATTTTGAACTTATTTTTTACCTCATTCTTCTTTCATGGGAAGGCATCTTCTTTTGAGAGCTCATGAAAATGTCATGAAAGAAGAATTTAGATTTAAGTTTTTTTCACCATTTTCTTTCGTGAGCCACAATTCTTCATTCATGAGTTCTTTTGTGATGACAAAAGAAGAAAGACTGCTCAAGAAAGAACAAAGAAAAATAAACCAAGTCTACCATCTTCTTTCATTAGCCGAGATTCATCTCTTTTGAATTATTTTATGACTCATGCAGGAAAACAGTCGGGTGTTTTTTTTTTACAGTTCTTCTATGTGATGTCAGGAAAGACCCATCCTTGGACTGTGTAGCAGTATGTCTGTCTGTCTGTCTCTCTCTTTTTTTTTTTTTACTGTTAAGTTGACTGCTGTGCAAACCCCAGAATCACTTCTTTCTCTCCTCCAGGTCATCCTCCCTCATCTAGTGTTCTGTAAATTTAGCCAATAAGCAGACCAGTGTGCCCACCCCTGACACAACCTCTCTTGCCCCCTCCCCTTCAAGCCACCCACCCCCTTATGAGTACACAGCAGCACCTGGGTGCCCACTGCCTGGTGCCACTGAAGATCATGCTGACACTGGGGTACCCAGTCCACAGTGCCAGACCCTGTCCCTCTACAATAAAGAAAACCATCCGTTGTTGATCTTTTCATTTTTTAACCTAAAAAATGTTCATCAGCAATCTCCCCTTACTATTCTGGCACCTCTCCATCTGTCTGTCTGTCTGTATATCTATTTAAGTCTTTCTGTATGGACCCACGGTACCGCTTGTTCCCCCTCAGAGGTCACTTACCTGTCCTCCATAATTTTTAATTACATGAGTAGACTGGGGTACCCACACCCAGTACTACTGTTCATCTATACCCCTTCCAGGTTCTCCCCATCCTCTAGTTCTCATCAAGTACATGACAGCATCAGGGTGCCCACCTCCTGGGTGCCCAATCCCCAGTGTCAGATTGACTATAATACCTGAATAAAGAAAATCATCCCTCAATGTTTTTATTAAACCCAGTAAAAATGATAATGGTCCCTGACCAATCTGACACCTCCACCCACTCCACCCCAACCTCCTACTCAGCACCCACCACCCAAACCCTCCACACACCACACACACGCACACACACACACTCACTCACCTGAAGATGTCCTATGGTGTAGATCCACTCTCTGATTGAGAACATGTCTTGCTGCTGGAAATGACAACTGTGATGTGAGAAAATCCGGTAAATGTGGTTTATTGTATTTTAATGGTGGTTTCAACTTTTATTTATAACTTTGTCATTTTTGCATATTTTTCCCCAAATTTTCAACATGGCCTTTTTGGGACCCCAACTCATGACCAGAGATGGTGGAATTTAGCAAATCTGGCCTCCAAGTCAATTTCCTGGTCACTTTTCAAAATCACCTATTAGATGGGATTTGACAATTGTCACCACCCTTGTTCATGAGGTGGAGTCATGAGAAGGCTATATCGAAAATCAGGGGTCAAAATATGTAAAAATGGCAAAGTTATGAGTGTATATTAAAAACATTTTCTATACTCTTTCATAACTTTGGTGATTTCAAATATTTTGAACCCATATTTTCAACATAGCCATTTTTTCACACCATCTCATTAACATGACAGCTCTCATTTTTGAAATCCTGACCAAACTGTGTTTTCACACCAGTGGCATAGAATGACATTTTGGTGGTTTGGAATGATGTTTTGGAGGGGATTTCAAAATTTTCACCTACTGGTTCATGGGGGGGGGGTAAAGAAGGCTATGATGAAAAGTTAGTGTGCAAATATAGTAAAATGCCCAGGTTGTTAGTGAACATTACAGTATTTCAACATTCATTCATAATTTCAATAATTTTCAGTATTTTGACTCCAGACTTCCAACATAGCCATTTTTCCACACCACCTCATAAACATGACTTATTTAATTTTTTAAATCCTGGATGAGATGTGTTTTTGCACTTCTGGTGCAAAATTACATTTTGTCCAATATACTATAAATGCTACACATCATGTTTGTAAGGGGAGTCATAAAAGGATTATTTTGTAATTCAGGGGTAAAAATGTAAATATGTATGGTATCTATCTATCTATCTATCTATCTATCTATCTATCTATCTATCTATCTATCTATCTATATCTTTGTTGAGAAACTTTGTGTGTAGTGCCAATCTTGACTGCAGTAGGTATGCTTTGTTATCGGACGCTACTGAGATGAGTACTGGGGTGAGCTCAGTGACCCAGATTGATGGGGTGAGGGTTGGGGGGTGCCGCTGCTATCACCCCCCCCACCCAGGGAATGCAAGTTTCAGGGTTGTCTGCACAGGCCAGGGTACCATACAGTGAAGACAACTGCCATCATTCACTCTGTTCACATTCACTTTTTACACATTCACTTTTTAGACATTCACTCTTTACACATTCACTCTTCACACATTCACTCTTTCTTTCAGATCTCTTTACCTCTTTGGATCTGAAAGAAGAAAGAGTGACTGTATGAAGAATAAATGTGTAAAGAGTGAATGTGTATAAAGTAAAAGTGCAATGAGTTAATGTGTAACCAATGAATGAGAACAGTTGTCTTCACTGTATGATACCCAGGCCCATGCACACAACCCTGCAGCTTGCATTCCCTGACTGGGGGCGGGGGTTCCAGGCTCTGTATTTCTGTAGGCAGATGGAGTCCTCCCATGGTGCAGGGCCCAAAGAACCCTTCACATCTGCACGTTTATACAGGTCCCAAAGGGAATGAGGATATGAATCTACTATCTGAAAAAGAAAATAAGTTATTTGCTAAAAATATTGTTAATACACCAGTCAGGGTAACCTAATGCCACAGAAGTAGGGAAATATTGTGTTTGGGTTTCCAACTGTAACTCCCCACTCACACCCCCCCAGCAGCAAAAGGAAAAAGTAGCAAAAGGAAAAACTGAAGGGTTTGTGGTCTCCAGAGTCTTGGCAAATCAGTGGTGGGGATCGTCATTGGATTGTCAACCCTAATGCCCATTCCATTCCCTGAGCAAAGAATGTTACTTATGATCACCTATAGTTCTCTACCTTTGAAGAGTGTATCACTATCATGCACTGTCTTTTGAGCTGTACCTTGTGCTTCAAATTGAAGGCTATGGACTGGGGGAAGGGGAGAGCATTAGACCCCACCACTGATCAGCCAAGACTCCAGAGACCCCAAACCCTTATGTTTTTTTTCCTTTTGCTACTTGGGGTGGTGTGGGTGGGGTTGGTGGGAGTTAGTTTGAGTAGATGGCAGGAGTGGAAGATAACTTTTGAGAATGAGCAATATCAAACAAAGTTAAATATGAGCAGGGCAGGATCAGACAGAGAAACATCCAGAACAGAGTAAGGAAGTGGTACAGAGAAGTGACATAAGCAAAATCAAGGGTGTAGCTATGAGAGAAGGTAGAAGAGTTCCCAGATTATAGGTGGAGTGAGACTTACGAATGGAGATGAGGTTGGTAGCAAAAGAGTCACTGGGAAGAACAACACGAAGTGACCAGCAAGGAAGGAAGGAAGGAAGGAAGGGATAGATTAAGCTCAGATAGCTAATATATAACAGAGAACTTGAGGTTAGATGGGCAGGAAGAAAGAGTTAGAGATGCTTGAAAGAGGAAAACGTCTGAGACGTGGTAGAAGAGACTGAATTCTGACAATGACTGCAATGCTGCCACCACGACCAGGGGTTCTAAATTCATCACTCTGTCATGACACAACACCACAACCTGTCCTAAGCCAATTACTCTCTGGAATCCAGTGGCACTATCTCCATCTCTTTACCTCCTAATTTTCTGTTCCTGGCATCCAGTGGACCTCTCGACGGTGGCTGGCAGAGGAGGTAAGTGGTGGGTATGTTTCAGCCCCATCTGGCTTTTAAGTGGCAGCAGAATGGTGTCATGGTCTTGTCACAACTTCAGAAGGACAGGAGCTTGTTGGAAATATGTTTTTTTTTAATTAAAGTAAGTAGAGCAACCCCAGGGATAGGCTCTTATGAGGAAGTGAGAGTGTAAAGGTGGGATTTTCAATGTGATGTATGCAGCACTTGTGCCCATATTTTAGACATTTGTTGCATCTACACTGCATCTACGCAAATGTGTACATTCTATCCTGCTACATTCTGAAACATTTGCAGCATTTTCCACAGTTTATGGTACTTTTGACCACAACTGCAGTATTTGTGTTCGTTTTCTAGACATGAGTGCCAACTTCAGTAAGACAAGTTAGACCAGCATGTTGTGGTCTAATTTGTGTGATAGAAGAGCACATTTGCATCTGGAAAATTGCCATGTTGTAGATATGGAGATATGCAATTACCCTGTAATGTAGCAGGCTGCAAAGAACTACCTCATTCATGTCTTACTAGCACTGCATTTCTGATCCTCCCACCCCGACCAGCGAAGTGTGTCACAACAAGAACTTTGTGTCATGGAGCAGGCACATTTGCCCATTGTGCTTTGAGTACAAGCTCAGGCCAGGCATCAGCATTTGGAAGTGGGGCCTTGTACTCCTCCTGCATGCTGAGCTCTGTTCCCAGTGCCAAATGCTGTGCTGTTTTTTTTTTCCAGTGTAAGTATTCACTATACGTAGACCATCTTATTGGGGTCAGCCAGTTTTGTCCATTTTACACTTAGCCTGTGTAGTATGTACTTATAGGTATCTGTGTATATTGTATTAGGAAGTACAGGGAACACCATTAGAGCTGTAGTTCATGCATATAAACATTTGTAGTTCCTGTCATGCCCGGGGGCATTTTTGTATCTGTGTCCAACAGTGTGTGTCCAGTATCTCCTGGTTAGGAATAACGATGGCCTCTGAACTGATGTGCTGTATTTGAGTCTGTCTGTCTGTCTGTCTAGGGCACCAGAATACTACACTAGTGGTGATGATAATGATGTAAATATCCCCCCATGGCTGTCTGAAAGCTTGGGTAAGCATGTGCATGTTCTTTAAGTGCACAAAGAACCCTCCCTGCCGAGACACGTTGGCCTGTCAGGCTTCTAACCCTCCCAACAGCCAAGCTACTGTAAGCACCCTTAATCTACCAGCTGGAGTCTCTTGCTTAAACTACAGACATATAGCAAGATTCACCAACAGCAGCCATTTGTGTTGCCTGCGATTACTTTAACCTGTTAAGCAGTGAGCACGCAATACAAAGAAACTCATAGCTCTGTATCCAAGTTGAGTAGCAGAAGGAATTTCAGGTATTCAAAACTTAAGGGAGCCATACATCTGCCACAAACCACCACACTCCATCAACTGGTGAAAATAGCAAGCCTGCACAGCCACAGCATATATTTCTGCCCACAGCACCATCTAGGCTGGAGGACTGGAACTGCACCTCTTAAGCATCAAGCAGCACAACATCAGCACCTGGTAGCTGACCTGCATAATTGAAGCCAAATCAATGCAGCTCAGTGCAGAATAGCACACCTGATCACAGTAAGCTCCTCAGAATTCCTATCCACATGACACAAATTGTACATGTACCGGAATTCAACAAATCAAAAAAGGTCTTTGATTCTTTCCTGAAATGCTTTGAACGATGGTTGGTGGTGAACGAACTTGCTGATAACAAAAATGCCAATGCCTTCCTGGGAGTTTTGGGACCTACAGTGTATGAACTCCTGAAGAGTCTGACTCCAAGTGTCAAGTTGGTGTACATGCTGTATGCCCAACTCACCGGCACACTTTCATGGCATTTCAAGCCCAAGCCGATTCTCATTGCAGAATGCTTCAAATTTCATCATCAGAACCAAGCAGAACAACAAAAATGGAAAGAGACCTGGGGGGTAATCATATCAGATGACCTTAAGGTTGGCAAGCAATGTAGGAAGGCGGTAGGCAGGGCTGGGGGGATACTGGGATGTATAGGGAGAGGTATCACCAGCAGAAAACAGGAAGTTGTTATCCCCCTGTACAGACAGTTGGTGAGATCCCATCTCGAGTACTGCATCCAGTTCTGGAGAACCCATCTCTGCAAGGACATAGACAGGATGGAGGTAGTTCAAAGGAGGGCAACTAAAATGGTGCAGGGTCTGCACCGGAAGACGTATGAAGAGACACTAAAGGAGCTTAATATGTATAGCCTCGAGGAAAGGAGGAGGGGGGACATGATAGAAACATTTAAGTACCTCAGTGGAATCAACAAAGTCCAAGAGGGTAGCATCTTTCAGAAAAAAGAGATGTGCAAGAACAAGGGGACACAATCTGAAGATGGGGGGACGGCTCAGGGGCAATGTGAAGAAGTATTTTTTCACAGAGAGGGTGGTGGATGCATGGAACAGCCTTCTTGAGGAGGTTGTGGGGTCTAAAACTGTGGGACAATTCAAGAATGCATGGGACAGACATAAGGCAATTTTTGTGGGGGAGTAGGAAGAAATAGACTGTTGGTTAAATAGGACCTGCAGCTTATCCTCTAGGCAGGGAAATGGGAAATCTAGGTGGGCCAAGTGGTCCTTATCTGCCGTCAAAGTCTATGTTTCTATGTAAAGTGGCAGAAGGCTTTGAAACATCTGGCAGACACCTGTGAATTTGGCTAGTTTCAGAATGATACCCTATGGGATTGGTTTTTCTGTGGTTTGAGAACAGAAGGCTATCATAAACTCTTGTTGTCAGAGAAGGAACTAACCTTCAAATCAGCCTGTGATATTGCACTCACTTTGGAATTTGCCTGGAAGGATACCAGGGACTTAATGGGACATTTTATACCACAAAGGAGTTAACAAAGTCATCCATACACCATAATCCAGGGGACATTACACACCATGAAGCGGTCCACCATCTGTTTATCAGCAACACCAAAAAGTTAAGA
Source organism: Neoceratodus forsteri (assembly GCA_016271365.2). Lineage (NCBI taxonomy): Eukaryota > Metazoa > Chordata > Ceratodontiformes > Ceratodontidae > Neoceratodus > Neoceratodus forsteri. The sequence continues at coordinate 1,533,739,524 of CM057450.1, forward strand.
AGCTGGCACCACAGGCAGTTCCACAAGATCAAAACAGCTGTGTTACAGATGTGGAGGCAACCACTAGCAAAGCACATGCTAATTTCGACACAAGAAATGCCACAGCTATGGAAAAGTGGGTCACATACAGAAAGTGTGCAAGACTGCAGCACAGACTGCTCATGCACAGTATATTACAGATGCCAATCCAGCCACCTAACCTGAAGACATTGCCACTGTTCATAGTCTATGCAACACAAGTCAATGTAGAGGAAATTTTTTCTCCAAATTAAGTTAGCAGGAAAACTGGCCAGTATGCAGCTTGACACTGGAGCATCAGCATATTTTGGGCCACAGCACATCTACAGACAGAAGCATCAGCACTGCCCATGGCAACCATCGCATATTCACCTCTCATCTTATGCTGGAGACCTGATCCCTTTGCCACAGAAGATTCATGTACCCATCTCCTACGAAGGAGGCACATGGGCCTTGCCTCTGGTGGTAGTGCAAGATGAAAGACCTGCATTACTAGGAAGAAACTGGCTCAGAAAGAACAAGCTGAACTGGGAAATAATCTTCAGCTTAAATATCATGACCAAGGCACCACAAGATGCACTAAAGAAAGTATTGGAGAGACATGGCCCTATTTTCCAGGATGGCTATGGAACATTCAGGGATTTCTAGGTGATGATCCGAGTGCAACTGGGAGCCACTCCAGTTCTCCACAAGCCTCAACCAGTATCCTAGGCTTTAAGGAAAGTGGTGGAGAAGGAACTGGACCATCTCAAAAACTGTGGTACCATGGCCTGAGTAGAGGAGTGACTGGGCTGCCCTTGTCATTGTGGTACGGAAACAAGACAAAGCAGTGAGGCTGTGTGGTGGTTATAAGGTTACAGTGATCCATTTTATAGAGCCAGATCCATATCCATTACCCAATGTAGAGGACTTGTTTGCCACACTAGCAGCTGGAAAGTTCTTTAGCAAGTTAGACTTATCTTTTGTATATCAGCAGTTGGATTTGGAACCAGACTCAGAATCATATCTTACTATCAACACCCACAAGGGACTTTACTGTTATCATTGCTTGGCCTATGGAGTTTCCACAATACCAGCAATTTTCAAAAGCACAATGGACAAGATACTGCACAGACTGGACCATGTAGTCTGCTTTATGGATGATATCTTGGTAACAACATCCACAGTGGAAGAGTATCTGACAGTCCTGGACCAAGTTTTGTCCAGACTGAAGTGGTATGGATTGAGAATGAAGCTAGAAAGATGCCAAGTTCTGCAAAATTCTCTTGAGTACCTAAGCTACCAGATTGATGCTGAAGGTATACACCCAACAGAGAGCAGGGTGGATACTATAGTAAAGGCACCTGTGCCAGCAAATCATTATTAGGCCTTTTGAACTACTATGGATGGTTCCAAGCCCATTTGTTCACATTGCTGCAACCACCCCATGACTTGCTATATAAAGAAGCTAAATGGAATTGGTCACCATAGTGTGAGAAAGCATTCCAGGCTTTCAAGAAATGTCTTCTAAACAGCAAGTGATTAGTGCACCGTTACCCAGCCAAAGCTCTGAGGCTGGCATGCTACAAGGCCCAACCTCCTGTATAGGCTGTAATTCACTGTGTATTTTTATATACTCATGTATATTACTGTATAAGTTATAATTCACTGTGTATTTCAAGATTAATGCATATTCATGTTTTTATACTGATGTTTTGATCTTGTGATTACATTTTGTGTCCTTGTTGCCCTTCCCTGGGTCTCACCTGGAAACGAGCCTTGGCGCAGTGTGCCTCTCCCAGTTAGCAACTTTTAAATAAATAAATAAAATAAATAAATGCAATGCATCACCATATGGGATTGTAATTCTGATTCTATTCAATAAATAAAATAAAAAATATGGAGAGGGGGCCGTCTCATATGTTACCTTCAGGGGAGGAACACTCAATCGCTTTTACTTCCAGGACCTTGTCCCCAAGCAAAAGAAACTATGCTCAGATTGAAAAAGAAGCCTTGAGCATAATTTGCGGTGTGAAGAAGTTCCATGAGTACTTGTACGGCTGGAAATTCACTCTACTAACAGATCACAAGCCTCTACTGGCAATTCTGGGACCAAAAGCTGCAATACCATCTCTCACAACACTCAGGATGCTGCGATGGGCCCTGATTTTGTTGGCTTATGACTATGACGTTGAACACAGACATTCTCTGGGTCACGCAATGTGGATGCACTATCGAGACTGCCATGCAGAGATGCTACACTGAAGGAAGACAATGGGACAGTATTTCACCTTTTACATCTCAAGAAATTACCCATTACTTCACAGGATGCCATAGCAGTGACATAATGAGATTCTGTCCTCTAAAGTCCTAGATTTCAAACTAAATGGTTGGCCCACCTTCATGAGAGACCACAGTCTCTGACCTTCCTTGGACAAGAAGGACCAGTTGTTAACAGAGCAAGACTATATTTTGTGGGCAGCTCATGTTGTGAAACCTCCAAAGTTCTGCCAGATGTTACTTTCTGACTTACCTGACAGTCATCCTGGAATCTCTTTAATGAAGGCATTGGCCAGAGGATAACTTTGGTGGCCAGGACTTGATCAAGATAATTCAACATCTTGTCAACCAACGTATACCATGTGCAGCTGTCTGCAGCCAACCTGCAACCACACTCCTGCATCCTTGGTCCTGGGCTACCACACCATGGGAGTGCATCCATGTTGACTATGCTGAAGTGGACAAGCAACATTCCTTAGTACAGTAGTAATCGATGTACACTCTGTATGACTGGAAGTGTTTCCTACACCAGTCACAACCACTGAAAAGATTGTAAACCTTCTGACAGAACTTTTTGCCTCAAATGGACTACCATGGGAGTTAGCCTCGACAAAATTTTCTTCCCCTGACTTTAAAATGTTCTTAAATCAGAATGGCATCCGACATATATTGACCCCACCTTACCATTCAGCTTCCAATGATGCAGCTGAATGAGCTGTACAGACATTCAAAAAAGCTTGGACTAAGCCAAATTCACAGCAAGTACCTACAATTCAAAGGTTGGCTCAATTCCTGTTGATTTACAGAAACACTCCTCACACAGTCACATAGTCATCTCCTTCTGAACTGTTCCTAAAATGTCAACTTTGTACCTGTTTGTCATTGCTCAATGCAGACTTGACTGATACTGTTGCAAAACATCAACTACAACAGCAAAAGGGTCATGACAAGTCTACCAACCCAGTATGGATTTTCCATCCTGGGGTGAGGGTGATGGTTCAAGACTTCGCAAGGTTTCTTGGATTCCTGGGGTGTTGGTTGAAACACATTGACCTTTGACCTATGCAGTTTGTGTGGGACATCGACTTGTTCATGTACATGTGGATCAACTGCTGCATTTTGAGGTTCCAGCATGTGGTAGAAGATGTCACTCCAGATGAGTACAGTGACACAGAGGACCTTGCTCATGCCCATGAAATTCCATCGGCCAGTGCCAAATAATAATGCAACTCCTGTTTCACCAGCAGTGGTTGTTCCAACCCACAGATATCCCATGAGGCACTGAAGAGCACACAAAGGCTTGACCTTTAGATCATGTACTGAACCTGTACCTCTGTGCAACTGGACTTTTACCTCTACTGTTAGTGACAAGTTCTACTCAAAGGGCAGAATAATCCCCTGAACTTGTTTCTGGGTACTGAATAGTCTCCTTTGGTGAGGAAGTTAGGAAATGTTACTGTTGAAGTATTTTGGACTAGTTTCTGTCTAAGGGGAAGGAGTAATGTATATACAGGTAAGTATCTATGTATATTGTAGTAAGAAGTACAGGGAACCCCATTAGGGCTGTAGTTCATGCATATAAGTATTTGTAGTACTGTGTATGTATTGTTGCTGTCATGCCCAGTGGACATCTCTTTGTCTGTGTCCAACAGTGTGTGACCAGTATCTCCTGGGTAGGAATAAAGATGGCCACTGAACTGATGTGCTATATTTAAGTCTGTCTGTCTATGGCACCAGAATATTACAGCCTACAAGCCACAATTGTTTGTGCATTGTGTTACTGGGGATAATGCATTGCAGCTCTGGATGCAACGACATCTTTACATCCATATTCATGAACCTGCATTACTTTGATCTTTGCTTTTTAGATGTAAGTATGTTTGGTTGCAAACAATGTCTCTTTACCTCATGCCCTCTTACCTGTCTCTTAGATCTCTACAGGAAACATAGAAACATAGAATTTGTTGTCAGATAAGGACTGCTTAGCCCACCTAGTCTGCCCAGTTTGTCCCTACCTGTACTGTCACTGCAGAGTCTGCCTGATGTCCAGATACCTCCCCCCTAAGATTCTTTTGTGACTATCCCATGCATGCTTGAAACCCACCACTGTTTTCATGCCAACCACCTCCACTAGTTGACTGTTCCAGGCATCCATTGCCCTTTCAGTGAAGAACAACTCTCTCATATCCCTCCTAAACTCCCTCCTTCCAGCTTCATTCCATACCCTGTTGTTCTGATGTACCATGTCCTCTGAAAAATATTTCCCTCCTGTACCTTGTTCTCCCCTGCGATATACTGTATAGAAGGTTATTTTAACTATCTGTTTATTTTCGCTATATTCGCTATTACTGACAATAATAAATGGATAGTGAAAAATAATGGACAACTGATTGTCAGTAGCACTGTACTGAAGAGTAAGCTGTCCACACTAATTCTATTGGATGTTACTATGTATAGAAGTTTGATTACCACTAAATATAATGGATGCTAATTTGATCTGCTATACAGTACTTACAGGTCTCTATCATGTCCCCTCCTTTCTTCCAGACTACACATATTGAGATCCTTCAGTCTCTCCTCATAGGGCTTTTATTGCAGCTCCTGTACCATTTTAGTTGCCCTGCTCTGGACAGCCTCTACCTTGACTATGTCCTTCTTGAAATGTGGTCTCCAGAAATGCACACCGTACTTTAAGTGGGGTCTGACTAATGATTGATGCAGTGGGAAAACCACCTCTCTCCTTCTGCTGATGATTCTTCTCTCTGTGCACCCCAGCATCCTATTGGCCCTATCTACTGCCTTGTTGCACTGCCCCATCACCTTGAAGTCATCAGATATGATAACCACAAGTTTTTTTTCATGCTTTGTGACCATCAACACCTCCTCCCATTTTATAAACCACCCCAGGGTTTCTGTGCCCTAGGTGCATGATTTTGCATTTTATTACATTGAAACCCAGCTGCCATACCCTTGACTACTCCTCTAGTTTCCTCAGGTCTCTACTCATTTTCTCTAATCACTCCAGAATATCTGCCTTACTGCAAATTTTGGTGTCATCTGCAAAGATGCATACCTTCCGTTCTATCTGTTCTACAAAGTCACTTATGAAAACATTGAAGAACACTGTTCCCCGCACTAAGCCCTGAGGTACTCTACTAGTCACTCTCTCTACTCATTAGTGTGAGTGCCATTTTCCACCATCCTCTGTTGCCTGTCCATCAACCAGCTCCTTGTACAGTTTAACAACTTGGGCTCCACCCCTAAACTGCCCAGCATCCTTATAAGCCTCTTTTGTGGCACAATGTTGAAGGTCTTGCTGAAGTCTAAATAGGCCATGTCCACCACTCCACCCTAATCTATTCCCTGGCCACCTAGTTAGAAAAATCAATCAGGTTTGCTGACATGATCCTTCCCCATGAATTCATGCTACCTCTGGTCTTAAGACCAACAAAATATGCAGCACCCACCCCAAAGGACAACAGAATATGGCAAAAATGGTATGGCTCACAGTTTAAATTTAAAGAAAAGTGCCACAGCAAACAACACCACAGTTGGGAGTGAGAAAACACAGAGTCACTCTGATGAAGCTCAGTAGACACTGAGCAAAATGTTAGTCACCAAACTGTGATGTCAATTGTCATTGCCAGGGTGGTTTCTCCACTCCCAGCTCTGGTGTTGTTTGATGTGGTGCTTTTCTTTAAATAAAATGGTAAGCCATACAATTTTTGCTGTATTCTATTGTCCTTTGAGGTGAGTGCTGCATCTTTTTCTGGGTCTTTGCACTTGAGCACGATTTTAGCACCACTCTGTTTCCTGGTGCTGAACGCAGTGCTGTTGTTTGCCTCTGGTCTTGTAGCCTGCTGCATTCATGATACTCCACTAGCCTTTCTTTTAATAGTGTTTTGATTAACTTCTCCACCACTGACAATAGACTGACCAGCCTATAGCTGCCAGCCTCCTCCCTGCTCTGCTGTTATTTATATATTGCTTTTTTATTTATTTTAAATGTTTTAACAGGAAGGACATACTGAGCTTGTAAATAGCTCATTTCCAGATGTGTCTTGGGTGGATTGATTAGAGGATTATGAAGCGGTACTGCATCTGCTCACATCCAGTCCTCTGGACCCAGTCCTGTTTCCAGTGAGTTTTTAAATTGAACTGTCAGAGGTGTGCCAGTACCTTGCAGAGCTCCCTTGGATGTATCCCATCTGGTCTCATTGCCTTGTCTACATTCAGATGTGCAAGTCCTGTCAGGATGGTTTCCTCTGTGAATGGACTTGTGTCCGCCTCCCTCCCCCAGGGGATTCTTATTGTTCCATCTAGCTCTTGTCCTTAACACACAATATTTTGTCTATGCTTTCCTCTTCGCACTGGGTTGCATAGTATTATCTGAATTCTTATATGACTGACATCTGTGTTTATTTTGATTTTTATTTGGCTGTCCGCATTCATTTATTTTTTCTGTGCCCCCTCATCTTATGGGTCTATCTTATAATTTTAAATATTTTAATGCTGGTGTTTTGTTGCTGCTACTACAATTGTATTTGCTTGTTAATAGGCCATTTAAATTTATTTTCTTTCCACCTGTTCCCCATCCTGTTCCACACTGAACCAGGTCATGCCTGGAAAGGAGCCTTGGCTCAGTGACCCCCTCCCAGTCACCAATGTTCCAACAAACAAATAAATAAATACATACATTCATACATACAAACATACATAAATTTACCACCAGAAGCATGGTCTAGCACCATATTAATACATTCTCAGTAGAAGTCCAAGCTGTACAGTCAAACAGTACCCCCAATGAAAGAGATTTTTTGAAACTGACAGTGGCAGCCATTTTTATTGACATGAATCATTAATTGCAAAAATTAGTAAGAAAATATTTTTTAAAAAGATGTGAGGAAGTTAAAAATACACTTATGATGAATCAAGGAGTGTTGGAAATACATTATTACTATATCCCCCCACCTATCCTGCCCCTTAACCCCTTAGCCACATCTCTTACAACAATGTCTTTACTGACCGCACACAGTTCTAGCTCTCCTTCACCCCATTTTCCCTACTCCCTTCACTTCTCCTCCCCTCCTGCCTCCCTATTCCTCTCCCTCCATCTTCTCCCACTGCCCTCTGCCTACTATCTGCCCTTCCCATATCTCTGACCTTTCCGGGTCATACTCCTGATTGTAACCAGCATTGCCTGGCATGTTTTTCCGTATTGTATCATGCATTATGTTTACTTTCGTATACTGTATTGTTGTATTTTGTTGTGAACTACATGATGTGGAGCCTTTGTAAAGGAGTCTCTGAGTCAAAGGTTGTAATTCTGAGACATTAATAAATATATTTTATATGCCAACTAACACATTCTGTTGCTTTCGTACACACCCCTACAATGAGGGTTCCATTTTGTTTTGCACTTACTGTAAAGCCCAGATACATTTCTTGGTCACTATTAGTAGTAATGTTCATGCAATTGAAATAATAATTCCGCCTATTATTTGATCCTCTTTAAATCAGTTAGTCTTGTTTGGCTCCTATTTTAACATCACCTTTGGTTACCAAAAACTTTATTCTCTGTATTTCTCTTGTATAAAAATATATACCAGTAATTATCTTCATAATTCAGCAAGCAATAACCAATCTTACATGTATTTTAATCTATTTTCAGGAGTGTGTGTGTGTGTGTGTGTGTGTGTGTACCGTATATGTGTGTTACAGTTAAGAAAAATTATCAAGTACCTGGTACCTTGCATCCAATAATAATAAAAACATCAAATGATAATTAGCTTAAACAGATATAGAAAATCTGGAAAGGGTGCAGAGAAGTGCAACCAAAAGGATTTTTGATCTCAAAACCCTTTCCTATGGGAACAGATTGAGAAAACTGGGTCTGTAGTCATTGGAGTACCAGCGGCTCAGGGGGGACCTTTGTTTAGTTTACTCTGCCTTTCAGAATAGGGATATATGGGAATGTCATCTTTTGGAGAAGAGAATAACAAACACGAATACCACAACACATGAGTACCAACTAAAGGGTCAACTGTATAGATCCAATAGGAGGGGGTCCTGGTTCAATCAGAGGGTAGTGTCTCAGTGTAATAGATTCCTGTCAGATGTAGTAAACAGTAACACTATAATCTTCTTTAAAAACAAGTTAGATGCCCTTTTAGGGACACAGGCACATAACTGTTGTAATTAGACAGTGAGATTTCTTGGTGAAAGCTATTGTCGCGTATGTGACTTATGATACTTATGATACATAATTTTCTTGAAATGACTGCAAGACATGCTTAACAGTAATCTCACAACTGGCACAAAGTCTCACCATGGTACAACAGTTTTCATAGTATGTCTAGAATAATGCATGGGTGGGTGTACATAAGAAGAAGTCTATACTCACCCTTAGTGTGTAATGCTACATAAACCTTGAAAGGAAGCTAAAGGGGTTTATAATATCATCACACGCCAAGGGTGTTTATAAAATTAAAATGTTCTCACCTACTTATGTGTTGTTTTATACAAATGCTGGTAACAGTTTTTTTCCCCCTGTTTCTTCTCCCCCTGGGGTGACTGGCAGATGGGCTTCAGCTGTCCCTTAAGGAGGGCTCACATCCACCCTGGGACCGCATTGCTCTCTCCCAACCACCCCAAGCAAGTCCCCATGGATTTCCCTTTGTGGTGAGGCCAGGGAGGGGAGGGCCATGCCTCCCTGTGCACACAATCCAGTTGCCAGGTGTTGAGTTGAGGGTCAGGAATGTGGTCCAGGCTTCATGTAGCCTGCTGGCATTCCCAATTTTTTCCCTGCTTGCCTCATTGCTGGGGGCATATATGTCAATGCATGCATGTGGAGGCATGCGCATACAGTGGAGTCCCAAACCACCCTCCCATCCTTGGTGTCATCCTGCGCATTCTGCCCTCAGGATTCCACCTGGGGGCAGTCATTTGGTGGGACCACCAATCCATCCCCCCAGGAGAGGAGAGCTGTTCACCAGATGCGTGATTCTTTCCCTCCTCAGCCAACTCCCTCTGACCCATGTTTGCCACTGAACATGGGTAGCTAATGTGGCTGGCAGGAGGTAAGGCGCAATGCCTCAGTCCTCCACACCACTGTGCCAGCAGCTAGTAACTGTTTTTTACCCCAGTGTGCTGGTGTGTAAATAAAACTGCTCAAAAAGTAAAGTTTTTAAAACAGAAACATTAAAAATGTAAGGATCATGCCTGAAACTGTGAAAATAAGTATTTTTTTTGTTCTCATTTTTGTCTACGTATTTGCTGTTCCATTCCAGATTTGGGAAAAAATGGGTTGCCATGGTGATCTTCACTTAGCCTGAATATCAGCAGAATTCTGTATGTGTGTGTATAGATATATATATATATATATATATATATATATATATATATATATATTTATATATATATATGTATGATAAATAAATATGTTATTCATTTTACCCTCATGGTGCCAGCTTTTGGTGGTGGTGAGTGGTCTGTTTTTGTGTGTGCATGTATTTTTAGCCAAGGCACCACAACCTTGTGTGAGCTCTTTTCCTGTTTTTTAAATATGTGTTTGTGTATATATATATATAGATATATATATATATATATATTTATACATATTTATACCATGGAGGTGAGATCAATTCCACTGAGATAAATCTTGTTATTTTCATTGCAGTGAAATAAATACTCCTGATGTCAGCAGAGTTAAAATAAATACCGTTTATACCTACTCTGCTGACATCATCCAGCTGCAAGTGAAAGCACTAACAAACAGCCCTCTAATCTGCCTACTTCTCAAACACTCCCTATAATCTAACAAACAATGGTATTAACATACATCATTACAGTCACCAGCAGCACTGCTTTTCACTGTAGCAAGCTGCAGATATCTCGTGCTGCATTTCAAAATGCATTGAATTCTGACTCCTATGTAAGCACAGTACAGCTGTCAACAGTCATATCATTTACATCTCCAAATGTAGAACCTCACATATCGCATTATAATATCGTTTTCAATGCTTTAAACTTATCATTTATGAACTTCTTTACTTTAAAATACTTGCTCCAAAAGTGAAAAATAAACAAACTCTCTCGCAACATGAACACGGCTGTAACAAGCGCTCTTTTAACAATAAGGCAGTGAGCAGACAACAAATGTGAAATCTGCACCAAATTTTATAAACCTATATTGCAAAACCTGTAAATAAATGTTATACTCACATCCAGACATAAAGAGGCATACCAGCAAACAGATCTCATCACAATCTCTCCCAGCACCAAACGTAAGAACGTCCCCCCACATAGCCAATCAATAACCAGAGCACACCACACCTAGTCAACACACACACACAAACACACACACATCAACCAATCACAGCTCACTACAAACACCCATTCATAAAACACACACTTCCAACATCATTTAAAGCAACAGGAACCTCACAACACCAAAATACTTTTCTCACTGTCATTGATCTCACCCCATGGTATAAACAGGACACATGATGTGCGCATTGTGGAATATGGAAATATTTTCACTTCTGCATCGTGAGCACTGTATATTTCACTCATGCCTTTGGCACTCATGAAATATCCAGGTTCACTTTGCAGGAGTGAAAATATTTTCCATATTCCACTCCTGCCCATCATGTATCATATATATATATAGATATTAGAGGCAAAACTGTTTATCGCATTGTTAGTTATGACAGCGATAGTGAGGAAATTACGTTGTTGAAATCCCCTTCACCGCATTGCAGCGATTGGGATCATCAGCCCTAACTCTCACCCCATGACATGTGTAAAGCAGCAGAAGTATAGAGAATGGGTGAGAGTTAGCCCCTGATCCCTATGCGCACCCCAATGCCGTTGGGGTGGGCGGGGGGTCCAAGGGGGGTTTTCAACCCTAACAGCGAATTTCTTCACTTTTGTCGCTGTGGAACAATCCTAACTAATGCATTAAATGGAGTTTTTTGCCTCTAATTTCCCTTCTTTTTGAGACTGATAACGAGAAATAGTGAATGTAATGCAGCGATGGAGCACAGGGCCCTGGCCCATCGCTCCTCAGACAATGTGTTGGGCTCAGCCTCCCGCCACATGATGTGTTGTGGCATACTAACAGGGACAGCAATGCAAACAGAAATGCTAACAGTGGCGCACATGGTAACACAAACACGAATGAGAACAGAAAGGGTAACGCACATGGTGGCGTAGACGGGAATGGTCTGCCACGTGATGAGTTGTCACATAGTAACATGGTGCCTGCAAACAGAAATGTCAATGGGCATGGTGATGTAAAGTGAAACAGTAAGATAAACAGTACTGTAGACAGAAATGGCAAAAAATAACAGAAACACAAGCGCAAATGAAAACGCAAAGGATAACGCACATGGTGGCGCAGACGTCAATGGTAAGTGAAACCGGTATGGATTCAAGCGGAAAGGGCAACAGTAACAGTAATGTAAGCACACAGGCTGGTTTTCCCAAACTTGCATTGAGAAAGACAGTGAGTACAAATAATGTATGCAAAATAATGAGTATCGGCGAGGAAAATGAGATCTTGGAATGCTAAATACATTATATCTCAGGAACCGTACGACGTAGAAAAAAAATTTAAAAGTCATATTATTTACAACTGTCCTGGCTAATTTGCATCTTAGCCCCATTAGAGGGCTAAGAAATTTTCCTACGGAAAGTCCGTATCTCGCACTGCTTCCTAGATACGGCCCTGAAAGGCGCGTTTAACGCCGTAATGTTATCCTATGAAAAGAAGACAGTTCCTGAGTACCATAATTTTGCCTCCCTGTAATGTTTTTTCACCAAACTACTGAAAGGCACATCTGTGGGCTGTTGGCTGTCTTCCCTCCAAATTTCAGGAAAAAAGACCAAACCGTTATTTTGAAGCAGGGTGCCAAAGGATTCCTGTAATGCTTAGGGCGCCGTAATGTTATCCTATGGGAAAAACTGTCAACTTTGGAGTGCCATAACTTTGCTGCTGTGTAATATTTTTTCAATACAACACTGAAAGACACATCTGTGAGATGTCGGCTGCATCCTCTCCAAATTTCAGCCCAAAACTCACAACGGTTATTTTGCAGTGCAGTGCCAAAGAATTGCTGTCATTTTCCCACAGACTAGAAAATTACTGTCGTAATTTGCGAAAGCTTTCCAAAAAAGTTCGACACTTTCGTGAGCATGAAAGTAATTTGTGAAAGTTCTTTTTCCAGAAATTTGAAAAACATATTTCTGGGGTGTTTTACCACAAAATAAAGACATGGCAAGCATCCTCAGGGCCCTAATAGCTAAATACAAAAAGAATTACGTTGCTAGAGGGTCTCAAATTTAAATGCCAACCATTTTTCTGATCACCAACTGAAAACAAAATGGCGGATTTGCGAAAGTAACAGGCCCATTTGTGAAAGTAAAAATGCATTTGCGACACTGTCGAACTTTTTGTTAACTTTTTCCCATTGACTTATAATGGGAAACTGTTTTTTGAATAACTTTTGAACTGTTTAATATATTTTCACCAAATCTTTGAAAGGCACATTGGGGACCCCGCCTGCACGTTCCCTGAAGATTTCGGGCTGGTCACGCAAACCGTACGACCTGTACGCGCGACCATAGAATTCCAGAAAAGCGTAAACGCGCGCACAGATCATGCTTAATAACTCCACAACTGTATATCTGATCAGTACAAAACTTGGCAGATCCCAAGGCCTATGGGTCTTGATTACACATTCCAAATTTCAGGCAAATCCATCAAATGGTTGCAAAGTTATTAAGGTGCAAAATTTTGGGTTTAACATGGAATTGGCTCCTCAACCCTAACTATGGTAGCACTACCGTGCTACCATATTATACATATATATATATGTATATACATAGATAGATATCTATGAATATATATATATATATATATATATATATATATATATACAGAGAGAGAGAGAGAGAGAGAGAGAATGAATGAGACAGAGCTAGAGTGAGAGAAATAGAGTTGGGGGCATTTTCTATTTATTTTTATAGCTATCTGAAATGTTTAGTAGTTAGGAACCATCCCTAGAGATCAGTCAACAAATTTAGGTGCAGAAACTGTGTAAAGCTAGGAAGATTGTTTCAGTTACTAAGCAGGAAAAGCTGTGTTTACTGATCATGAGAGGGAGTGCTCACATGAGTAATGCAATGAAGGCTGGTGTGTGAATGGTGTTATAAACAGCTGGATATAATGACAAATTACATCCAACTTCCCCTATGGGAAGAAAAGTGCCAAGTTATTATGAATTAAAATATCCCTGGATGTGTAATTATGTAACAATAATCACCAATTTGAGTGCTTTTATACTTTCTTGTGGAAGTGCCGTTATGTGTCATAATTCCACTACCCTGAAGTGTCTAACTGCACTGATAAAATGGGTGATACTAGAAATTGCAAAAGAAAAAAAGTATGTTAAACATTTTTGGAGACTTTTCTGTGGAAGTTGTTGATAAGAAAACATAGTCCCTGTCTTTAGGTTTGGTATGTCCTGCTCCCACACACACGCAGTCATACTGCAGAGATTTTTTTTTGTTTTTGTTACTTTTTCTTGAGTTTGCTTCCAGTCTCATTGCAAGTGAGATTAAGTTGAGCTGGCGATTACAGTAAAATGAACTGAACAGTATTGAGGAGCTAGCTGTAGCAGCATGGGGTTTCTCCCTCATAAAAAAACTGGACATGAGATAAAAAGGCATTTGTTTCATTTTTACATACTCACTGACAGTGCAAGTTAGAGTGAAATACACTGTAGTTGCCAGGAGGGCAAGTGGGTGGGCAGAAGAAGAAAGGGCTTGGTAGTAAATGGCAATGTGTAAAGTTTAACATTCTATTTAAGAAAGCAGATATATTTTTTTAAACTTAGTTTTTATTTCAATATCCGACAAACATTGGCATATAACAATACAACAGTTAATTTTTCATATAAAAAATAAAAATCAGTCATCTATAAGTTAACATAATGATCTGCATATTCTCCAGGGTCATAAATAAATAAAATTACTGTCCAGGTACTCTAAATTTAGAGACCTCTATATAAATGATTCCCTTAAGAGAAAAAAGAAATTGTCAAAGATGAAATTAGATTTTAGATAATAAACATAGCAAAGTTTTTCATTACAAACATTGTTAAACATATAGAAGAACAAACCATTAAAACCAACAAATCGATGTAACCAGTACAATGGTGTGTGGTCTTCCCAAGAAGGAGGGGGTGGGGGATGGGGAAGAAACCTCCCTTCCATTAGTTATATATATATCCTGAGCCTGTGGGTTGAAGAATGTGTATGTTCATTATTTATTATTTTTTATGACAGAATGAATAACAAAATGGCTTGGTTGAAGAGTGACAGACATCTGTATGTGGTCTGGATAAGAAAGAGAGAACCAAGAGCTGGCCCTCTGGTGCAGTGGTTGTATTTCTGCTTGCGAAGCTGATGACCCAAGATTGGATATGAGCAGAGGGCTGACCAAGGGAGGAGGATTGAGCATCCAATGGACTTCACTCCTCCTCTGGGGAGGGTGGGGAAGCACTCAGTCTGTGACTGACTTCTAGCAGAAGCTGGGGACCAGTGTAGGTGAGGCTTGGTTGTTCAGACAGGTGTACCAGATGTGGCTGCATGTGGCACTACATCATTGCATGTCACACCTCCCACCAGAAGGGAACAAAAATGGATGCCAAAGCTAATCGCCAAAACTGCCCCATGAAGCCTAGCCCGAGGACTCCCGCAGCCAGTGGACTACATGATGTGGCACAGTTTGGAGGAGTACGAAGAGGACCCTCCCAGTGGACCCGCCCTGGGGGGTAATCTGAGGTGAACAGTGGCAGAGGTGAGCATGGTCCTGGGGAATGGGGAGGGTGAGGTGAGGAGGGCCGAGGTGTGCCCCCCCAAGAAAAAAGGGAGAACAAGAAAGGTATAGGAAAAGACAAAAATTAGGGAAGTCCAATCCGGTCTGCACCTATGATGTTTCCAGGCATCCATTCATTAACTTCTTGAGATGCCAAAGGTGACAAAGCTCCAAAAATATTTTCTTTGTTGAGATGGAGAGTGGCTGTGATTCTCTCCTTGAACTCAATCTCTGAGACCTTACCTTTCCACTGATTGACAGTTGAAGCCTATGGGGAGAGACATTTCAGCATGATACATTTTAAGGTTGCAACTCGTAAAATGTGGTAGAGTTTCACTTTGGTCCCAGTGCCCTCAACTGCCCCCACAAGGCCATGTACCAAGCTAGTAAAAGGAAATGGGTAGGGAGTTCCAAGAAGTGACTGAATATGAGCATGCACTTGTTACCAAAATGGTTTTAAAACAGGGCAACCCCAGAAGATGTGCAAATGTGAGCCAACTAAAATGCTTGCTCACTGGCACAGGTCCAAATGTGTCATTTGAAATGTTTCGTTATTGTTGGGGTTTGAAAAAAATATTTTCCAATTGAATTCATGCCATGTAGGTGAAGTTGCCACTCCCCACCACTGCCGATGTTGACGATCCCATTGTGCAGTATTTATGAGAAGATTAGACTCTTGTTCCCATTTAAGATGAATTGAATCCATCGATAAAGGGGCCTGTCCATGATACATTTATAAAACTGGGAAAGTGCTCTAACCTTCACTCTAAGGCTTACCCACCAATAACAATTATCTTCCAGCACTGTCAGAGACTTTTGTAATTATTGAAGGTGTGGTTGTTGTAAAATAAAGTGCTTAACTTGTAGAAAACGGAAATGATCTTCCTTCCTCAATTAAAATTTCTGTTGCAATAGTTGGAAAGACATACAGGTATCACTATTATATTTTTTTTAAAACTGACCTGTAGTTTTGCGATTTGGGAAGGTGGGAATTGACCAGTCATGTGGTGTGGTGTGGTGTGGTGTGGTGCAGTGTGGTGTGGTGTGGTGTGGTGGGTGATGCAGTGCCAAAAATTGGCATGCCCTCCATTTGTTTTGTCTCAGAGGGGCAGGTGGATTAATTTACTTAGCTGAAGTGTTTCACTAGGTAGAAATATTCAAACAATCTTGTTTATAGATATGAGCTGGGGGAATGGGAAAAAGAACACAGCATTAAAAAAATGTTTTCAAATTTACAAAATAAGAAGGGTATACAAGTAAATTCAAATATAACATATTCAAGGATTACAAATGCTTATCATTCATCAGTAAGTTCTATCACCAGAGACAAATAGGTAACATCACTAATAGGTTGATTTTTCCATGCTGTTTGGCTGGGAACTATTTACTATGTAACTATAACAAGGCAACACATTATTATTGATAGAGCACCCTATCCTGGGAGTTTATAGCACTGCACATAACATGTTAAATGGTGGATCTTTACAGTAGAGGATATAGAGAATACTGGATGGTCAACTATGCACAACCAATGTGTTTTGTCACAGATGGGTTCTGATTCTCTCTGACCTCTAGAACAGAGCTCAAGAGGTCCATAAGAATCAATACTCCAGAGTGGCAGAACACAGTGGTTGTGCATAAAGTTGCTCATCCTGTATGTTCTACAGTGCACAGAATTATGTGAAATGTGCATGCAACATTCTTTTACTTTCAGAATGAAACTGACTTGTGCAATCTCTAAAGGTTACAGAATGGCGTTGTGCCACAGAAGGGTACAACCACATTCATGACCTTTGAACCGTGATACAACAGAATTTTGAAAGGGATTGAATTATATACAGAACAATGCTCTACTATATACCAGAAATTTATACAGAATGAATACAACATGATATTGCACAGTAATACATGATCCCAATATGGCCTTGTATGTTCTGGATGCACCTTCTAGAACAGGCAAGTTTCATAAATGCCTCCATCAAGGAGCAGGTTGGCAATTGCCTAGGAAGTGAACTGTAGATGGCCGGTGCTGTGGCTGTGAAGAACACCCTATGCCCCCAATAGCATGAGACAAGAACATGGGACTGAAAGAAGTCTAGCCTCAGTGAAGTGGAGCTGGCAGGCATAATAACATGTTTTGAGGTAGTTTTCAGCCAGTGTGAACCATAGATTTTTTGGACCAAGTTGTAATGGCTAAAATAACATCATATTGTATTCCATTTTCTTAAATAGTGTGTTATTTGCTAAAAAACACAGTCCAATCAAAATCACCCCACACACTATCAGTTTTCCACAGAAAAGAAAAAATCCTGATAGAGTGCAGAAGGGCAGGTCATGGATCTGATAAGCGGCTGATGGGTTATCACATATTAGAACCCATCTGAAATATCATGTGTTCCAAAAGAAATGTTTACTAGTTTTGTTTTGGTTTAGTACTATTAGAAAAAAAACATTACTTGTGCTAAATTACTTTCTATAACTTGCTTGAATTCAGCCTTTTGAGGATGCAGGAAGGAAACTCATTTTACTGTGCAATAATAAAATACATCAATCAGTTAGTCCTCAACCTGATACAGTTAATTGAAGTATAGTATAATATAATACAAGTGTCAGAAGAATTTACTTCTGTGGCATAAAATGCATCATATTATATACTTCATTTCCCATAGCTGACTGTACATGTTTAACATATTGCTGTGGTAATTATATGCATAGCAATAATGCTGCCAGCGTACATCAGATTAACAAAGGGCAAAATTGTCATTTGAGGTACAGTATGTTAGCTTTGTTTAATTGATGCCTTTAGCAGTGTTAACAGTATCATTCTAAACGTGTTGCTTATTTGGGTTAACTTTTTTCAAAGTTTCAAATAAGCATTTTTGGATAACAACTTTTCAAGGAATTTTAATATTTAAAAAACTCATTTAAAATATCTTCCTACTGAAACCAATTTAAAAGACAGTTAAATAGTCAGAACATAGTAAAGCACTGGTTTAATTACAAAAAAGAAGTAGGACAACGTTAAATAAATGCTAGCAAGTTCAATTTTAGTTCAGTTATATGTCTGATTAAGAAGGCACCATAAGCTAGTATACTTTTGAACTTCATCTTATTATACATGCATTCTTCATCAGGATCTATAAAAACAGAAACATTTCTGTGAGCAGGATGGCATTGGTTTGTTAAGCAGTGCAACCACCATTCTAACAGCCTCATGAAAAAAATATTCTAACAATATCTTAGTATTCTATGTACACAAAGATATTCAAGGTGTTAAATGGAAGAGAATACATCATGAAAAAGTTTATATCTTTTAAACTAATCATGTATATTAATATTCTAAAGCAAGACAGAATTTGCATGATTGTTGCTAGAAATCTGGACAACAATATAAATGACTGTGTACAGAAGGCAGTATGATGAAGACCTTATTGTATTTATAGAAAATTATTCATTATGCAGCAGATATTTAAAGTTCACAGATGCATGATGTGCTGCTTGGATGAGCATTGGAAGTGCTGGTTTATTATATATATATAATTAAATATTCAAGTTTCAGAATTCTCCTTTTTTGATTTTACTAATCTTTATGCAACATTGTGTTTTTAGCCATATTACATTAATCTTACTAACTCTCTCACTGGTGCCTAAATATGCGTACACATTTTTCATAGAACAGGGGCAAATCTGAACCTTTCTAAATTCTAGTTTTATATCACCATTGTATGAGGCAAGCAGTAGTGACTGCACCCAAGCCTGGTTTCTCTGAAGAAGTGTTTATAATCAATACAAAAAAAATCAAAACATAGAAATAAATGCAATGAAAATTTATAACCCTAACATTCCTTTGGGGTCAAGCAATTTATCACATTCACCCACTTTCTGGTTTCAATTACAGAGTTATTTTGGAAAGAACCTATTTTAGCAGGTTCATTTGCCCCAGTGGGGAATACAGGACTTTAGCCTAATGCTTCACCTTTAGTGCAGCCCATTTGAGCCTTTGAACAAATACCAATCATCACTCTGAAAAAAAAATCTGTATTGAAGTGACCTATCGAAAGGGGATTCTGCCATGGCATAAGGTTGGCGGCAGTGACTGTGGTAGAGTGGTGATAAATCCTCTTTTACTGCTGAAAAATTCCAGCCTCTCTCCATGCCTGACAGCTTCCCACATTCTCATACCCATTTGGACAATTTCTGCACTGTGTCCATCTGGTTCTTGTTACCACTCAACCTGCCTGTGCCTAATCCAGAAAATGAGAAGGTCAAAATGAGGGGAAAGAAAGTAAGGTGATGGACAAAACAGAAAACATGAGAAAAGGAGACACTTCCAGCACAAACACAGAGCACTGCAAAAATGCATTAAACAGTGCTTTTTGTAGGGCAGAGATGAAGAGCATTCATTGTGGAATATATTAGATTTCTCTGGAACTCTGAAGAGGCTTCTGTGGCACCTGCTTACAAAAACATAACCTTTTCCATAAGCACTGATAGTTAAAGCTATTAAAGAGCCACCAACACCTCAAAGGGAACTTTGAAAAACATAATATTTGGGCACAAAGCAGCTTATATTTCTCATTACTCTGTATTTTCTATCCTCATTATTTATTAATGGGGTCCATGTGCATGAAAACAGAAGAGTTTTTCCTCGAGTGTTGATCAGTTTCTATTGCTTCTTCACAGCCTGATGTCATAATACTCTGCTTGTGACATCATAGGTATTCCCATGGCAACAGATTGTGATATCACAACAGAGCATTATGATTTCAGGTAGTGAACAAGCTTTAGAGGCAGATACACTCTAAAGACCAAGATGTTCTTCTGGAGAATTGTTTGAGTAATAAATAATGGATAGGAGAAATCTATAAAGATACATGAAATAAAAGCTAAACTGTGTCTACAGTAACTATTATGTTTTCCAAAGTTTTCCTAAAGGTGTCAGCTACTCTTTAAGGGAAGAAGTATGTATCATGGTTAGGAGTACTGAGCTGCAAACTTGGAGAACTTGGGTTGAATCCCACAACCACCACTGGCAAACTGTGTAGCCATGAGCAAGTCACTTAACTTCACTGTGCTCCCAGATACACCTGGAAACAAAATCTCTGCTTAATGTGTTTTTCCAGGCTAAAAATTGTAACAAAAATTGGCAATTTAATATTCAAATTTGTTTTGCATTTTTTAAACAAGGAACATAAGGTATACATTGCAAACTTGGTAGACAATAAAAAACATTTTGAAACTGCCTTGGATATTTTTACATATTATATGCTTTTATCTCCTCATTTTACCACTTAAATCTTAAGCCCATGGCTGGTGCTAATGTGTTATTCAACATGACGGGATACAATGCATGGCATTATTGGTTTCTGGGTAACTGCCTTACTTTAATATGAATTACACATCTTCATTTGGGTTCACAAAATAATATTCTGTTATTTTGTTTTAACCAGCCCCTTAAAACTGCCCTGAAAGGTTTTGTAAAGGTTATTGATGACCAAGCAATTACACAAACAACTACTGAATATACAACCTAAATAAATGTAATACATTTAATACAAACTTAATGATCCTAGTTTAAGAATTAAATGCTTAGTATTCAGAAATAAAAATCTTTGTCAAAGAATAAGGTTGTGTTAGCATGTGTAGGGGGTATTCTATGCTGGTCTCTATAAATGGTCAGTGTATTTATTACTCACTTTTCTTTAAAACAAGATCATTTGCACCTCCTCTTTTTGGCCATATATGGTCACAAGCAGCATATTGGTAAGAAATGTGCAATAAACTTCAAATATACAAAGCCAACAAAGCACAGGGGCTTGCAATGTTCTGCAAAATAAGGCCTTAAGAACTGATTGGTGAAGACTGAAAACCACAAAATGAAGTCAGCACTGAAAAGAAAACTATATAGAAAAATTACTTTTTCATAAGGTACAAACCTGAGCTTCAAAATGGTTAACACAGAGCATTATATCTTCAAAAGAGTGCACAGGCTGACCCCAAAGGATGCCCTGTAGTGGCTGTAAAACTCATAAGAAGAAACCAGCCTACTTAGCTACCCTGAGCTTTGTGTGGCTAATGGTAAAAATACTATAATAAATTGGTAACACATGTCTCTAGATAGGGATAAGCAGCTGGGAAAAAATCAGCCAGTGAGACAGTAACCAGTCACTGGTCTACAAGGTAAAATACAGTTTACCTCTGTGATCAGTCATTATATGATCAGTATTGTGTGTGTGTGTGTGTGTGTGTGTGTGAGAGAGAGAGAGAGAGGGGGGTGGGAGAAAGAGAGTGAGAGGGGGAGAGAAAGAGGTATAACAGTTGTCAACAAAATAAATTTTAATAGTCATATAATATGTAAATCATATCATAAATATTTGATTATTTTTTATACCACCCAATATATCATTTCTAAAAGTGTACTTTCACAGTTTTTGTTTGCATTATAACTCAAGAGGGTACATAGTTGTTAACCAAAATATTAACCATAATACCCACAGAGACTGAGGTGTTGGTAAAAATGAGACAATGTACTCTAATGGTTAGAACACTAGCTTGGGGACCAAAACATTATAGGTTCACACCCTGTTTGAGTCAAATACTCAGTGTGTGTGGCCTTGGACAAGAAATTTAAAGGGGAACAGTCAGCACTAAGAGCCCCATATCTAAGTGTGGGACTGGTCCCAATTTGTACTTTATATGCAACCATTTTTACTTTCTGTTTACTACAGTAAATTAGATTGTGTCAGGTGTATTCTGTTGACTTTCAGCCTGACATTTACTGTAACTATGAATCCCAGAATCCCCTGCACCTGACATCAGAACAGTGCTGTAGCAATGGACGATTCAATAGCCTGCAGTGTATGTTAGAGATTTTATGAGCCAGATCAGATGTTTGCTGGTCCTTTCGTGCTTCCAGGGCAATATACAGTCATCTGTGACTCTACTTAGCCCCAATAGGGCAGTGAGACCAGCAAACAAAGATCTGAGCATATAAAAAGTCTGACATACACAACAGGCAATTGAATCTCCCACTGCTACAGACCTCCTCAGATTTCAGCTATAGGGGATTCAGGGATTTGTAGTTACAGAATATGTCAGCTTAGGTGTCCACAGAGTCAGTCTGATAGAGTCTACTTTATGGCAGTAATCAGTAAGTAAAAAAAAAATGTTTTTGCACACAAAGTGCAAATTGGGACCAGCCTCACACTTGGGTGTGGATATCTTAGGTGCTCACTGTTCCAGTTTAACCTCTTAGTGCTCCAATCCACCTAGCTTTGAAAATGGGTAGGGGCAGGACCCCACTTCAAATGAGATGTGTCTAAGCTGGGCCATCTTGGGTAATTGTTAAGAGTTATATTGAAAGGCAATTAACTTGCCAAACTATCTGGAAAGAAAATGTTGATGTGATATGTCTTTGAGGAGAATTTTAATACAGACTATACAGAATATGTTCAGAAGCTTCTATTGCAGACGTAGGAGCATAATCTAGCCAAGTCTGTATCTATTATAGCCTGTGGCTATTTTTCAAATTTGTGTTCATTTTATGATATTTGTACAACCTGCAGCAGTCTGCATAAAAAATCAGGTATGTGTCAGTTTGTTTGTTTTTTGCTGCAAGTGCTGACATTTCAGTCATGACTGTGTCTAGATGGTAGATGCTGTTAGACTATCTAATAGATGATCTGACAGTGTGGACAAAAGTCTGCTTTGAAAATAGGACTAATAGAATCTATGATGGATATGCTTTGAGAATCCTGACTAACATATTTTAGCACAAATACCTATTTAGTACTTAGCACAAGTCATATCAGAACACAAGATTTAGGACAGCTAACATATTTTGTGCATAATACATGCTGTACTTACTACAGCTATAGTACATTAGTTTTCTTGACATTTTCATTCTGAAGAAAAACTTCTTGATTTTGTATGGAACTAAAACTTTTCAATATACCATTAGGAACAAAGCAGGAACACTTTGCAGTTATGTATTAACAGAAATGATAGTTTATTCATGACCCTTCATTGCACACATGCTGTGACACATGGCATAACATAAATAGTCTTACAACACAAAAATGTAATCAGCCTTTGAATTGGGGAAAATAAATCAACAATTTCATTAACTGCTGGAAGCAAGTTGAAATTACAGACTTGTCCATGTCTATGCATCGATGTAGGTGGAAGCTATATTAAAACCATTAAATGACTTTGTTATATTGACTATATCATGCTATTATAATAATTTATTGCATTGTTTTACAAATCAATAGATGCAAAATTGATGAATTTGCATAGTGTTTATTGTGTATTTTTTTAAAGAATGCAATAAATGATACACTGAAATATTAATTTCTTTATTTCATTTTTGTTGACCAAGAAAGAAAGGCTAGGCAATTCTGCCTGTTTTCAACCTTGCCCTGGGAGGAGGGAGAAAAAAATGGAAAACAACTGAAATTGAGCCAGTTTAGCAGTTGGTGGCATTTTTAGTGAATGGGCTAAATCTGACCAGGACACTGGTGACAGTCCTCTACTCTTCCCAAGAAGTACCATGAGATCTATAACAACCACATGAACAGGCAGGCAGGACCTTGGTTTAGCATCTCATCCAAAAGACAGCACCCCCTCATGCTGCAGTACAGTATTACTATTGGGATTGTAACTCAAGTTACTGGTGTGGAGCTAGAACACACAATCTTTCAATCCTCCAGTATCTGAGGCAAGTGTGCAACCTGCTGAGCCACTGACACTGAAATAGGCAAGAACCATATAGATGTTAAAAGGCAACATTATCCATGTGTTATCTTAAGCATTTAAAAATATATTATGCATGGCACTCATTAAACAACGTGACTGTAATGATACTCTGCAATTTTTAGCATTTCATCATCTATGTTTCTTTGTTCAGTTCAAGTTTTTAACAAAAGTACTTTTATCAAATTGCATAAGAATGTTGAAAATGCATCTCTGTAAGTAGAACATATTTAATGGAAAGTATTTATAATAAACATTATCCAAAATGGTATCCATACATCAGTTAACTAAACATTTAGAAGAAGAATGTAATAGTATTACTGTTACATGTCTATTTTTTGTCTGTTGAGCCATCTGCATATCTAGCATCAGCATGCAAGGTACTGTACTAATCTCTTACTAGAAAACATTTGTTCTTGAGTTAGAATTTAATTTTTTTTAAGTGGATTATCTACTTAGTTTCTTATCTGTGGACATCCATATGTATCAGTAAATAGAGACAGATAGATAGATAGATGGATAGATAGATAGACAGACAGACAGACAGATAGACAGATGGATGGATGGACGGACAGACAGACAGACAGACAGACAGACCGATCAATAGATAGATAGATAGATAGATAGATAGATAGATAGATAGATAGATAGATAGATAGATAGATATAGATGGATGGATGGAAGGATTGATTGGCAGATAGACAGACAAATAGATACATGAAGATAGAGAGAGAGAGAAATGGATAGATAGATAGATAGATAGATAGATAGATAGATAGATAGATAGGCAAACAGAAAACCAGACACATTAAATAAGTCTCAACGACTCACACTACTAACATTGTACTATTTTATTATCAAGTTTAGTCATTTTTATACACTGCTATGCAATATGTCAACATAATCTAGTATAATATCAATGAAACATGAAAACGTCATAACAAAAGTTAAATTATTTCTTTGTTTCAGCTGTCATAATATCATACAACTAAAATGCATTATTTCTACAAACTGTATTCACTGTTGTTTTAATTACAAAAAGTTTCATCACAGTACATCTTACTTGAACTATACTAGGGAATTGTTTAAAAGACTTATGGCTATAGTTTATCAGAACTGAATCCACAATATGCAACACAGACCATAAAACATGTTTTTGCAAACAACATTTAATCAAGAGCAACCTTTGAATTAATCTACTTAGCTGTGTCATTTGAGCTGACATGGAGCTGAAATAGCTTTAATCCATAGATTTTTTCAGACAGTTTTCTTCACATTATTGTGCCTTATTTAGAACAGCTTCAGAGGGCTGTGCACTTTGAATTTGACAATGACAGCTATTTCAAAATAGCATAGAGAATGCCTGGCTATCACTCACCTAGTAACTTAGCTGTGTGAGTAATTATTACTGTTTAAAACTGATGTGTTTGATGACATTCATATCACAAGCATTTTCCTTTATCTGTTCTTGAATGTATTGGAAAATCTGTCATGTAAATGTATATACCTGCTAGCACGAAATATAGTTTACCCTCCACAACTACACTATAAATAATTTCTTCCTTTACAAATGCATTTTGATGTTTCACCCAATATCCCTTCAAAGTTTTTCTGCAAGCAAAACATGGAAAGTTTCTTCATCAACTTATTTGCCAGACAATGATTAACACCATTATCTTATCTGCAAAATATGGACTTGTCTATGAAGTATTGTTAGTTACTGTTTTCAAGCTACAGGGCTGAATTTTCAAAGAACTGCATCACAATTGCACCTGATGATTGTGATGCCATGGTGTTTCTTTTGGCATGACTGTTAGACCTCAAAAAGATGATCTACATTTATCTATAGATATATTGCAAGTTGCACTCTAAAATGGTGCATGAGTCAAAGGAATAACATTCAAAAATAAAATACAAACATGTGGATGCACATGTAGTGATGCAACTGTGTCAGAAATACTGCTACATGTCCTTCATAAAAAGTTTTGAAAATCTAGGCCATGATGTTTTATTG
This sequence comes from Neoceratodus forsteri, assembly GCA_016271365.2. NCBI lineage: Eukaryota > Metazoa > Chordata > Ceratodontiformes > Ceratodontidae > Neoceratodus > Neoceratodus forsteri. Next base: position 1,533,765,452 of record CM057450.1, read on the forward strand.
ACAAAACCATCATTTATTAAATCATGAAAAATTGTTTCCCTAATTGGTGTTCAAACAATGTTAATTATACTTAATGGGCCTTATGCATGAACATTAAGTCCAGTGTTAACATCACTGTATTCTCTCCTTACTAATATAATTATGCAGTCACAAATGTTATTGACTGGCACATTGCTAAATCACATCTGCAAAGGCAAAGTAAAATAGCATTAACAGTGAAGTTAATGTTCAAGTATAGAGCCCAGTGCCTTTTATCTGTCATGTTCAGTTTACAAAATACAAAATACAATTTCTAAATGTCCCATAAAGAACACCAACAATATAATAAGTCTCCCCCACCAACAGCTATGAATTAATGTTTTTAGCCTATGAATAATTTTTTTCTAAATATTATAATACAGTTTTTGACTTGATAATATTGTGCCATAACTTAAATTTAGAAAAGCTGCTTGCCACCATCTAATGGGCAGCCATGTGCATCCCTCACTTGCTCTTTCTTAATGTGCCCTGCTGACTAGTGGCTGAATTGTCAGAGCATATTAGACTGGAGTGAGCCAGGGAAATGCAAGGCTACCTATGAGGTGGATGCAGGCAGCCCTTCTTAATGGAAGTGATGTGGGTATGTCATCAGGTTAAAAGCTATATCTCAACATACAGTAAAACTCATATATTAGATAAAAATGTGAATTAAGTGATTAGTTGTCAGAGGGAAGAGCTTTTATAATAGTGCTGTTTTCCTTTAAGTGATTTTACAGTTTTCTTCAAAACAAAGACAATGGTTCTTATCACCAGGGCTCAAATTGTATAACATTCTACACAAATGTGACTTTTGGGATATAACATTGTTTATTACTAAAGGCATTTGTAAGAAAATAGGCACATTAGGCCTTTTTGTGTATTTGAATTGTATGAATTCTACTGTGAGAATGTCCCCAGAACACATCTGAAGCCCGAACTCATGCTGGTGATTCTAGTAAAATCATTACATAAATATATTTCATACTATATGTTCCTGCTGCTCTTCATACCCTGATGCTATAATCCTATATTTGTGACATTAGAACATTTCATAGCAACAGGTTGATATCATGATTGAACATCTGAGGAGCATGTTTTAATTAAAGTGACTAATAATAAACCTGTACGGTACTGATATTCAAATTTTAGGTGAATTCTGTGTAACTAAGTTTTGATAATGTAAACTGCAAATATTTCAAATGGATATCAGAAAGTATTTTTAAATAAGATGTGTTTTTTCATGAATATTCTGTGTTGCAAACAAATACTGTGGTACTTTAAAAGTTGTTTTAGTATGTAAACATTTTCAAAATGCATAGCTGCTCATATTTTCCACCACTTGCAAATAATGCCTGCTGCTAAAAGAAGAAACTTGCTGAATCTGATTACACTGATTTTCATGCAGTACTTGTCAAAATGATGTAAACAAACCTAGGACTGATTTTTATGTTGAATTCCATACTGTTTTCTTTAGCATGGCATGTATGATATAGCTTTTTACAAAAGGTTTGAAATATGATCTGTCCATAAAATAAAAAAAAAATACTTTCTAAAATATGTTCTCCATTATCAAGGGAATTAATTTTAAATAGCCTCCAGTATCATAGTGTATTATTTTAAGGAAAACAACTTATGTGTGTGATTGCTGTTTATTTACTTGTACTATGTTATATATATTACATTATTATGGTTTGTTTAAAACATTGTGGTAAAGAGAAATCAACAAATGAAGCTGAACAGGCTACTGTAAACATTGCCTTTACACTTAACACCCTTATTTCTTTACAGAACAAATTCAATGTCATTGATTTTACAGCAATAACATTTGCTCACAGAACATACATTAAGAGAAAAATATTGTCTGTGTCAGATGCATTGTTTATCATTCATGTTTGTAGGCCCAACTACCTAGATGAGGCCCATATAAGAGAAATGCCTTTTTTTTATTCTGTTAAAATTACTGCTGCTTCATTGTATTATGAAATCTCATAATTGCTGGTCCATTATTGCTGAATGTGAGACCCCCATATCTTACATGGGGACACTGCTCAGCACAAACTTTGCATTGTTTGATTTATCATCTATATTAGATAAATGAGTATAGCCTTTTCTTTCAAAAATAGTGAATCATTCATAGAATAGTTTCCACAGTGTGGTACTATGAAAATGGTTTTCATTCATTTAAAGATGCAAGGATTGGTTGTCAGCCACACATCTGAGGCTTGAAGCATGAACATCCCACATGCCCGGTGCTTGCAATGATATGTTAGACCACCTTAAAGGAGATCTAACTATTGTGCTCATCTGCTGTGACTTGCAGTGAAGCAGGAGTCATAATGAAACATGTTTCAATATTTGATGTATGCATCATTATTGTACTGTAGAGTGGCCAGAAGTGACCAGAATTGCTGTAAATGTAGCAAAACATTTGAAAATAGCATTCAAGCATTGTGCCAGATTTATGATCCCACAGCTTTAGCCCAAGATTAGGACTTGTGACATCATGGCTAAACATCCATCCCCTAATCATTTTCCATGCATGAATCTGTGGTAATTTCATTCAGTGCAAAATCAGTTGTCCTCATCAATACAGTAATTAGACAGTATTCAAAAACATATTTATGAATTAGATTGTTTCATGAGAGACCTGGACATGAGGCTACATAAAACAGAAATAACAATAAGAGGTTAATCACATTATAATACACCATTAATTATTCACACCCAATAAAAATATTAGTATATACTATCTAATAACAGTAGTAGCTACCAAAGTCCTTTCATAATATCTATTTCCACATTTTAAAGGATCAAGTAGACTCATCATTTATAGCATTTAAAGGAATGTCATTCCACACACAGCTTGGGGGCTTGATGAAAAAAAAATCTTGAACCCTGAGTAGCCATTACCAGGGTGATGAGAGGGGTATCTTATCAGTTTATTTCATACATGATTTCTGTTGGGGTATAATATATGCATTGGGAATAACTTCAATA